>CM030358.1:54515784-55115784 GCA_017893485.1 Hemerocallis citrina
GTTTTTCCTTCACTCCATCAACATGCACACTCTTCTGGCTACATCACCACGCGTGCTATTTTAGTGGGTTTATTGATTAAATGATAGAAAGATTGCTAGATTTCCTAGAGAAGAAGTTACTTACTTCAGTTTTGATTCTGCAATTGATGATTCTCATAATTTATATTAACCAGAATTTCTTAATTCACTTATCCCAAATGGTCTTCCAACACATAAACTAATACTGAAAAAAAATTCTCCAGTTATATTATTAAGAAATCTAGATCCATCACAAGGTTTATGCAATGGAACAAGAATGGTATGTCAAGATTTTAGAGACAATGTTATCCTTGTAGAAATATCGACGGGTCAATTTTCTGGTAAACGTTTTTTTCTTCCAAGGATACCCTTATGTCCGAACGAAGATGAGAATTATCCTTTCAAATTTAAAAGAAAACAATTTCCAGTTCGGCTTTGCTTTGCCATGACAATTAATAAGGCACAAGGACAAACAATACCACATGTTGGAGTTTATATGCC
Organism: Hemerocallis citrina; assembly: GCA_017893485.1. Lineage (NCBI taxonomy): Eukaryota > Viridiplantae > Streptophyta > Magnoliopsida > Asparagales > Asphodelaceae > Hemerocallis > Hemerocallis citrina. Next base: position 54,516,304 of record CM030358.1, read on the forward strand.
AAATAATGTATTTTCTCACGGACAACTATACGTTGCTCTTTCTAGAGGAATGTCCATGAAGGATACTAAAATTCTAATAAAGCCAGATCAGCATGCTAAACTTAAAGGTTCATATACCAAAAATGTGGTTTATAAGGAAGTGTTAATGCCTAAGGTAGGTTGTTTCTATTTTTTTCTTTCAAGTTCTTAAGATGTAATAGAATTAATAATAAGATTTTCTCTTTTTGTTTATTATCCTAATGTTATCATTTTCTTTTTCCTTTAGTTTCAGATATCATAGATTATGTCGAAGGTTTTATGACACATAATGAAATCAAAGAGTACATGTAAGGCAAGTAGTCCATTAAAAACCTACAACAATTGAATGGATGGATATTTTTGATGGTTCTAACTCGTGATTATTCAGGTCATTCCATGCAATGAGAAGTTTCACCTACTAGGCTCCATTTCAATCCAAATAAGAGATCCAAGAATTCTTCTTTCCATTGTAATAATAGAACCCATTTTGTAGCTGGAATTTGTCCAGAAGGCTTCTTTTTTTTTTTTTTTGCCCCCTGAGTTTCAAGGTATGTTCTCATCTGGGTTTTCTCTAGAATTCTTTGTTTATATTTTTGGTTAATCTTTGTGTATATGGAACAAATTTGCTAATTTTGGTAGTTTTCTTTTTACCCATGTAGTGATTGAAACTGTCATATTAATTCCATTTCGTATAGTAGGTTAACCTTTGTGTAAATGGGTACAAATTTGCTAATTTTGGTAGTTTCCTTTTCATTGCAAGGAAACAAAACCCATGTAATGATTTAGATTTTTTTTATACTTATTAATCTATTTTGATAGTTGAAGCTTTATTCTTACATCTGGTGAAATTTTGCTTGAATGGAAAGGAATATTTTGATAACTTGATATAAACTCCAAAGACAACTTCCCTTTATCTTGTTCTCTATCTCAAGTTCTCAAAACTTAATCTAAAACCTGAATTTGAAGACAAGTTTGCTTCAAATAGTTGTGAAAGACAAATATTTGGGCCACAGATTGGTGGTTTATGTTAAATGTTTAAGATACATTATTTGGTTATGTTATTATTATTGGCTTATAAGATCAGTATGATTGATTAAGGTTGGTAATTAAGGGGTCTTAATGTTGCAGATTGTTGCAGATTGTTTAAACAGGCATGGTTTCTCGGCTTGTTTTCATCCTATTTGTATGCTCGATTTCGGGGATTTTAGCTCAAGAACCTCCAGATGTCATGGTTATAGTTTGCAGTTCTGAGCTTATCGCGGAAACCAACGATGCTTTTGTGTGTGCTACTATAGATTGGTGGCCCAAGGAGAAGTGCAACTACTATCAGTGTCCATGGGGACAAGCTTCTGCCCTAAATTTGGTAAAAGGTTTTTCAGATTGATTTCGTGGAAATTACCATAATGTTGTTGAAGCCATTCCTAATTAAGAAAACTGGCATTTTTTTTACCTCTTAGTCTTTTTTTCTTCTGTTTTCTTTTGCTACAGGATTTACATCATCTTTTTCTAGCGAATGCACTTCAAGGTATTTGATTCTATTCCCTAATTACTTTGTGTGCCAATGGATTTACTTTAGCTGCTCCTTATTTATAGGTCGTATAACTCAGTCCTCACAATCTATCATCTACTAACATGTGTTGATAAGTCCATATTTTTAAAAGACAATTTCCATTAATGCTTCTCGAAAGAGATGGCTTAATTTAATAACCTGCACATTTTCATTTACTAGCATGTATGACTATTTCTTTGATGCATCAATCGCCACACACCCTGAAGATTGCCTATACTAATTTTGGACGTGCTGCAAAATCAAAACAATGTCAAGCATCTTATAGCTAGGGATAATTAAGTTCCATTCCCATGCACCTTCTCATAGCGACTGTAATTGATTTGATATTATCGCAGCCTTCAAACCTTTGTGCATAAAAGTGGGAGGCTCTCTTCAAGATCAGCTGGTATATGCTGTTGAACATTTGGAAAATGCTCCATGCAAACCATTTACAGTGACGGCCAGTGGGTTGTTTGGATTTTCTAAAGGATGCTTAAGCATGGGAAGATGGGATGAACTCAATTACTTATTCCAAAAGACGGGGTAAGGCAGAATTATATTTGTCCTTCAAAAGTTTTCTTCTAAATCTTTCTTTCAGAATTATATTTTCAAAATACGTTTAATTTTTGCAGTGCAATCGTTACATTCGGACTGAATGCGCTTCGTGGAAGACACCCTATTCGCAATAACATCTGGGGAGGCCCTTGGAACTCTAGCAATGCTTGAGATTTCATTGAGTACACTATTTCAAAAAGATACCCAGTCGATTCATGGGAATTTGGTAACGCGTGCTACAAACTAAAATCTTTATGTCCTTTTCCATTCATACATAGAGGTCTTGAGATTTTCTAACCAATACCAACAAGAGAAAAATCTTATACCTGTTAGAGATCTTCAACCAAACATTGTGCCTTAAATTATGATTTGTATTGGTCTATCAGACTTAGAGGAGTGCGCATTATGTACCAATTATTGTCGAAATCTAAGAAAAACCTGATCAACAAGTCACAACAAATAGAGTATTGCCAAAATATGAGAGAAACTTGAATAACAAGTGTCAACAAATAGACTCTTGAGAATTTTCCTAAATAAATTTTGACAAAAAGAAACAAACAAGAAGTCTTTACGGGCTAAATTTAATTTGAATATCACCTAAATTTGTATCTAATCCATTTGTATTAGAAATGTAAAGCTCTTATCACCGAGTTGTGAAGCCTCAGTCAAACTTGAAATTATTATTCTGTGTTTGAAATGTTATTCTCTCAACTTAGATTCAGATGTCTGAAATTAACTTATTATATTGAGGCCAATACCTTTGCATTTCATCTTACGTTGGCTTTCCGATAGCTGAGGAGGAGAATTAAAACACGAGAAAAAGTGAATTTAAGAAAAAGTGAATTAAAACACGAGAATACAAGGTTTTATGTTTTGTTAGCATGATTTACTATTTTTTTATGCCCTCCCATTGCTTAATTTGGAACTATTAGTTTACTCTTATATTACATCATAGGGTTTGAAAGGAAATAATTTTTCTTGTGGACACTAGCAAATGATAGTATGATGATTTGAAAGGAAACAAATTTTGGTTGTATATTTATGCTTATTCTAGTTGGTCCCTTAGTATCTCGTCTTTTTTCTCAGGACAAGTGTGCATGTTTTTCTTATAGATTACAAATTCTTGAGGGATCTTTGAGGACTCCAAAGAAGAAAAAAAAGCTTATTGCATGTCAATCAATATGTTTTATCTGATTAAAGTTATGCTAGAATCTGATATCCACATAATTCACCTGTCTTCATACAACATTGCTCTCCTCTCACATAGCCAAGTTATTGCATCACGAAGGCATGAAGCTATGCAGATGTCCCACCCAGTTCTCTCTGGTACAGTTAATTCTTAGCACAATTTCAAGATTATTATCCAGAGTGTTTTTTTTAATAAAATTTCTCCAGAAGCTTTCACAATTTGGTGCATTATGATCCCATAGTTATCATCTTTTTTCTCAACAGCATTGAATCGAAAGGTTCATTACATGCAGCTATGGGAATTTGTCCCTTCAGTTGAGTGAAGATTTCGAGTGGATTACAGGAGGGAGCAAGTATTCTCATGTTTTTGGGATATTGAAGGATGCTTTTAATGGGGTTATCAATTTGATCGAAGCAGATCATGTTGTAGATGGTAGTGGGTGGTCAAGCTCCAATGTGCATGTTGGTTATATTTTCACAAAAGAAAGCCTCCCAACTTTTTTGAGTGGTGAGTTGGTTATATGCTACTTTTTTGAATTATGTGTACTTAACTTCTTGGCAACAAGATTTTATTTGAAACGATGAAAGTTTCTTTTTTGTAGCAAAATAAGTGTACATTTTGATTTGTTCGAGTATTATGTTTTGGGGATACCTGGTTTAGTTTCAAGAAAATCACAAAAGAAAGCCTCCCAACTTCCTAAAGTTTGAAAACATGAACCATGAATTAATCCTTAAAACAACTTCCATGCAGATTGATGACAAAATTTATGTCGAACCAAAGAAATACTTGCTCGATAGCCTTCTAGAGAAGCTCTCATACCATCTATTAGTACTCTATGGTGAGTTAGACCCCTAGCTTCGCCCTGCCAAAGCGATTCAAAGTTTCTACCCCAATATCTTCATTGTGAATCTTTAAGCTGGGCATTGCCCCCATGACGAAGTCCCTGAGTTCCTAATCCAACTCTGTTAAAATGCTTTAATCTTTAGATGTATTCAACTCCAACCTTCATGCACTCGAGCATCTCGAGTTAATTATCAAAAAATAGTAAATGAAAATTGTATATGGTACAGTATTGCATTATATTTGCAATACCAAATTTTTGATTTTGCCTTTCAAAGTTTGACCTTTTTATGTTCACAGTAATTTGTTCTTAATTCACTTATTCTTTTTGTCGGGTGCATACTTTACCAAAGAAAACATGCAGGGACAAGCTGTATTTGTTTCAATTTTAAAACAAAGGATAGAAAATACAAGATGAATTGTAGCACTTCATTCCTTTCAATTTCAGAAAGTAGGGTTCAGGTTAGGGTTCATGCACACCTTTCTATTAGGGTGGGTTTTTCTTGCAATGAAAATCCGCCCGCATAAAGCGGGTTCGGGTTCACTTATGTCCTAAAACCCACCCAACCCGGCCCGTGAACATCCCTATCAAGGACATGTAATCATCTTCTGTCCGTTTTAGTCATTTCTTGTAAGGACTCAAACAAGACTTACTATTTTAAGGGCTCAAGCAAGTGTTCCTATTTACAGAGACTTATCGTTATCATTTGTATTGTATTACTGTTTTGTTCTTGATATTGATGTATGCTTTCCAGCTTCTATTGTTTCCTTGCCTAGGTAATTTTTGGTTATATATAGTTTTCTAGAACAAAAAGAGTTTTTGGACCAACTCAAAGTTGTCTCTAAACTCGCCGGAGTCAAACGGCAGTTTTTGGACCAACTCAATCAAAGAGTTGTCTCTACACGCTTGCTGCATGCAAACATCAGGCGCAACATTCAACTCTGTCATAGAGTCCTCTCTAAGCTTGTTGGGAACAAACAACAAGTTCAACACACAACTCCATCACGAAGTTTTCTATATAAACTCGCCGGGGTCAAACGACAGTTTCTACATCAGCTCTATCTCAGAGTTGTCTCTAAACTCGCTAGAGTCAAACGGCAATTTCTGGACCAACTCAATCAAAAAATTGTCTCTCCACGCTTACTGGGCGCAAACAGCAGGTGCAACGTCCAACTCCGTCATGGAGCCCTCTCTAAACTTGCTAGGATCAAACAGCAAGCTCCAACTCAGCTCCACCACGAGTTGCCTCTACAAACCTGCCCAGATCAAACAGCAGTTTCTACATCAGCTCTATCTCAGAGTTGTCTCTAAACTCACCGGAGTCAAACGACAGTTTCTAGACCAACTCAATCAAAGATTGGTCTCTACACGCTTGTTGGGCGCAAACAGCAGGTGCATCATCCAACTCCGTCATAGAGTCATCTCTAAACTTGTTGGGAACAAACAACAAATACAACACACAACTCCATCACGGAGTTTCCCCTATAAACTCACGGGCGCAAACGGTGGGTTCAAACGTTCAACTCTGTCCCGGATATGCCACAACAACTTGCCAAGATCAAACGACAAGTCTGTAACAGCTCTCCTAGCACAGCTATTTATATACGTACAAGATCCACCAATCGACGGTGATGGAGTAAAAAGCTGGGTATACACATATAAGTAATTATATATATACATATAATTTGTTGCATATACACAACAATATATATATATATATATATATATATATATATATATATATATATATATATATATATATATATATATAAAATTGTATGCAAACCCAAGCTAAAAAAAGCTCCAAAAATCTCCTAAAAGTTCTAAGAGTTGCAAAAAGAAAATTTTCCAAAGCAAATACACTCCTAACGTTTGAAAAAAGGAGATAAATTGTTGGAGGGCATCGGAGTGGGTCGGATTCACGACCCAAACCCGCAAGCAACTCAAGAAAATCAACAAAGGGGCAAAACGAGTCGGATCCAAACCCGATTCCACGCTAACCCGCTCCAATTCTCTTTTCTTCTTCCTCTCGCTCTTCTTCCCCTTCGAATTTTTCCCACCAAAACTCTGCTTCGAAAACCCAAGGAGTAGAGCTCCACCCAAAGCCTCCATAGCTCGGCAAGATAGAGCTCGAACCCAGCTCGAACCCATGGCTCGGCGAAACAACCTATCGCCATAGCTCGGCGAAGTTTCAAAGTCCTTATAGCGCGGCGCGAACTCGAGCTCCATAGCTCGGCGAGACGAGCTATCGCCATAGCTCGAAGAATTCAAAGAGCCTCTCCATAGCTCGGCGAAACGAGCTATCGCCGTAGCTCGGCGAGACAGAGCTTAAACCCATAGCTCGGCGAAACGGCGAAGCAATGGTAGCGCGACGAGAACTCGAGCTCCATAGCACGGCGAGACGAGCTATCGCCATAGCTCGGCAAATTCAAGAGCCTCCCCATAGCTCAGCAAAACGAGCTATTGCCATAGCTCGGCGAGACAGAGCTCAAACCCATAGCTCGGCAAAACAACATATCGTCATAGCTCGGTGAAGTTTCGAAGTCTCCATAGCTCAGCGAGAGCTCGACGTTTCCATAGTTCGGCGAAGCTTCAAGGTCTCCATAGTTCGATGAGTGCACGATGTCTCCATAGCACGACGACGAGCTCCCTCAAACCCTTAGCACACCATAGCTCTACCTCAGCAAACTCACCATCTCCACAACTCGACCAGGCGGAGCTAGCCCAACACTCCAATGTGTCAACTAAGGGCAGGTCAGCTTGACGAGATCCTCAAAAATTGACGATACGAGCGATAGCTCAACGAATTGGTTCGCCGAGCTGAGGGGTGCTTGAAGACGACTGGGGGTCGTCGTATCTCCACAGAATCTGCGCTAGCCCATGATCATCGTTCAACGAATTTTGGCCCTTGATCTCGCGCCTCAATCGTCAGATCTACTCATCACGCGAGCCAAGCTTCGATCCGCGCCTCAGATCGCTCTAAAAAGGCGAGTCAGGTCTGAAAAAACAAAAAAATAATTAAAAATCATTTAAAAATCAAAAAATAAATTAAAAATTCAAAAATAATTATTTTAATTTGGAAAAATAATTAAAAACCGAAAAAATAATTAAATTGAATTTATTAATTATAAAATTTGAAAAAGTGATTTTAAAATTGCAGAAAATTCCAGAAAATTCTGAGAAATCCGAAGAACTATGGAAAAATTCCAGAAAATTCAAAAAAATTCGAAGAAATATGGAAAAATCAAGGAAAATACTCACTGCCTTCAGAAGCCACAAATTAGTTCCAGGTATCTCCGAACACTCCGACTGCTCAAATTATACGCAAAATTCTAAAAATAAGACATACTACTTCCCGAAAGCCAAGAAAATTGCCTTCTGGGAGGGGGGGTTATGATGATGGTAAAAATCGCAGCAGATCAGAGCCGTACGATCCCTGCACAAATCTCAAAGCATCTACAGGCAGATTAGCTATCACATGCCTATTTTACAGACCTGGTCCCACTCCAAGACATGGGCTTCTCCCAAGCCCATAAAAAGTGACAGACTAGGCCCACTAGGAGAGACACCCAGCCCATGCTGGCTAGGAGTCAAATCTCTTATCCCCTAAGAGCACCCACAGTCGTTTGGTTTTTTCCCATTTTATGCATTTTGGGGTACTGTAGCTGACATAGTCGTTGGCTATTTTGCCAATTTTTTTAGCAAAATGGCTACAGTAGAAAGGTATAAATAGCATTCAAAATAGCAAAATGCATATTATACCTAACGAAACATCATGTGTCGTCTCTATTATTTAATTATATTTTTAAATAATCGGACGAAACATGATGTTTCGTCCGAAGGAATAAAAAAAACAAATAAAATAACCAACAAATATGCCTATAATGGCTGGACGAAACATCATGCCATTGGGTCCATTTCCTTTAAAAAAAATTTACAAATTACCATCATTAGTTATTGGGTGCAATTATTTATATTTTTTGCAAATTTATAAATTGTTTTTGCAAATTTGTAAATGTTTTTGATTTTTTTGTAAAAAAGCCTCCTTAAAACCCGGACGAAACATCCGGTTATTTTGCAATTTTTTTTCCTTTGGACGAAACATCATGTTTCGTCCCGTATATTTAATTAATATTTTCTAAGTTTCTGCCTATATAAATTGTTTTTTAATCACAGACGAAACATGATGTTTCGTCTGTTTCTTTTTAACGGATTTATGCATTTTTTGCCTTTTTCATGACTGTAGCTTTTTGTCAAAATGGATCGGTAAAATATGCATTTTGCCATTTTTTTTTACCTCAAATGACTGTGAATGCTCTAACAAGGATATCTTATCTCTTAAGGGGGAGAGACATGAAAGATCAAACGGACAAGATTCGATCTCTTGAATGTCTCTCAGGCCTATAAATACCCCTCCTCCTCTTCAGTCACCAGGTAATCAACAATTCACCACTTTTCACTCTCTTACTCTCTCTCTCTTTCTGGTTCTGACTTGAGCGTCGAAGGGTCTGTCGTCGAGGCCACCCCCAGTATTTCATCCGCTTTGCAGGTCCGTCGGCTGCATCACCAACCGTCAAATTCAGATCACAGGAGGTCAATCAACGATCCAGATTCAATCTCAGGAGCCCTAACAGTTTTTAACGGCCAGGTCACAAGTTTGACTTTTAGTAGTTTCCTTCAATTATAAACTCACTATCTGTTTGCTCCCACACCGAAATAAGCAGCAACAATAATGCAATATGTGTTGTGGTTGAGGACAAAAAACAATAGGCGAGCACCTCTTCTCCAAGTTGTCAATGAATTGTGTTTCTTGGAATTGTCTAGAGACTAATAAAGTACACTCCCATGTTTTTTGATCGATCGGATAAAGTCATTCGACTCCAGCCATCAACACAAGTACACTCCCATGTTGAACGGCTTATTTCTACTGAGAAACTATATGTTATTTTGTTGTTGGAAAACCAATTGAGTGAGAAGTGTCTGGCCATGCAGTACGAAAGTGCAGGGCCGGTCCCCCCAATAGAGGTCAGGGAGGCGGCTGCCTTGGGCTCCCGATTTTTTCGCAATTTTAGGGGGCCCCAAAATTTTTTCCCTTATATTTACATATACGTATTTTGTGCGTAATATTTTTTAAGGGCCCCAAATTTAATTTTTTTGGTCTTTTGTTTTTAAAATTAGTACTTTGACCAGCTTATTTTAGTCGAGCTTGGATTTGTTTGGATATTTTTTCTCAAATCCCCAAATCTCGAATTTTTTTCCGTCTTGACCCACTTTTTGAAAATATTGACCAATCTAACCCACTTTCGAAAATATTTATCTAACTAACCTAGTTTTGGACACATCGGTATTAACCTCTATTGGTTTTAACGGCATATGTTATTTATATGTCGTTGTTTCCAATTGCGGCATCTATAATAAAAAAATTTGTATGCCGTTATTGGAGTAACGACATCAGTTAACTTATTCCCATCGTGTACTCGCTCTGACTTGAAAAAAAATTGTAAGTGTAAAAAAATTCTATAGCTGATGCCGCTATTCCCAACAACAGCATTCACATTACAGATGTCGTCGTTAGGGATAGCAACATCAGTTATAATATTCATTGCATATAAATAGTGACTCCCTCTTTTTTTTCTTCTTCTTGCCCTTTCACTTTAGATCTATTTTTCCTCCCACTCTCGAACCCAAAACCCTAAAACCATAAAACCCAAAATCTCACAATTGTTTCCTTCCAAACTTCCTATCTCCTACCTCCATCTCCCTCTCCCACCGAAATTCAGCTACCCCATTCTCAAAATCTCCAACATTGTTTTGGGTTGTCTCATTTTTCATCCACGACATATTTTCAAGCTATCCGAGATATGGTCTAATTTGAAAGTATTATTATAATCATATGTTTTATATGTATGCATATGTTATGCTTGTGAGTAGTTAATGACTTGAATATGTGTGAATTTTTATGTTTACGTATGGATTATGATATACTTATTTGGTTATATTTTGGAGGTGAAATAATTCGAGATCTGAAGATTTGATATTGTTATAGCGATGTTGAACTGGTCATTATTTGGGCTCCCCGTAACTTTATATACTCACAACTAGTAGATAAGATATTTGAAATTACGAATTGGGATATAGGTGAATTGAGTGTCAAAATCAAAGCCTGTTATGCTCCTAGTAAAGGAGAATGGCAATATTTCATGGTGGTGCCCGTAGATAATGATAATATACTAAGGTCCATAATTGCTAGGACACTTAATCCAAATTGTAGAGTGAGAAGAGCTTGACATAAGATATTTTCTTCTCCCAAGGCAGCCATTCTCTTTCTCCCTCTCTCCTGACCCCTCTCATTTTTGTGTCCCAACCCATTGTCAATTGAATTTTTTTTTTTTAAATGTCAGAACTTAATATTAAAAAGTCATCAAGCATTTGTAGTGCAGTTGACAAGACTCCTTACTTTTAAGTTAGAGGTCATATGTTTGATTCTAGGCCTTATACAGAATTAATTATAGACATCACAAAATCCCTCTCTCTCCAATGTCGGGGGCTACCGCCGAATACCAAAATTAAAATCGGTCTCCAAAGACAATCAGACTTAGGTTACATATGACATTGTTTCTGGTGTACTTTTGAATTTAGAATCACTTTTAACCCTTAATAGCTGTGTTTTGCGAAAAGTGTTGTCAATGTTTCATATTAAAAGAAACTAAGGAAATATTAGTTGAGAAATTAAACAAAAGAACTTATTAAGTTATCGAATCAGTATGTAAGATTTTGTCTTACCTTTCTACATGTACTTATAACCTTCCGTTGTGTTATAATGAGATGTGCACAAGCACAAAAGTATAAGATTTCGTTAAACTTTTATTACACCTTTAGTACTAAAAATTTGGCAAATGGTAGGCACTTGAAGCAGCCACATCACATGTCCCCAATGTCACCAATTCCACACATTATAAAGAGAAAGAGCTAAAATGTAGAAATATAATTAAACAAGATCGAGGAGTTATCATTTACACTACAAACCGCAAGAGCTTTCGCAGCGCTTTAAAAGGCTGTCCCGACATTTTTTGACGCCGTTATAGCCCATAACAACACTTATGAAATCGTCGTTACAGCGTGTGTCGTTATAGCTATATGAGCTATCGCGGCGTTTACCCAAACCACCGCTATAGGGTGTCCACCTATAACAGCGTTGTCAAACCGCTGTTATAGGAGCGTTTCTTTTTTAGCGTTTTAAAGAATAGTTGAGCTATAGCGGCGTTCCCAAAAACGCCGCTATAGCCTTTACTGAATGTTAACTGGCCTTTATACCCTACAGCGACGCTGATCAAGCACCGCAATAGAGGAACCTACTTTTGTAGAAACCCTGTAACTATTGCGGCATTTTCTGGTAAACGCCGGGGTAGGTTAATTTATTTTTCCGCATTTCATTATAAAATTTTGAATATAAAAACCTGTAATTTATCACATATTACAAATACCTGTAATCATATTAAATTTAAATGCTTAAATCTTAAAATCAATAATAGCATTATAATCAACAACCAAAAGTCACACATCACAAAAAACTCAATAGAAAACAAAATATGTAACACATATAAACTGTCATACAACGAGTATCAAATGTATAAGTTGTACAACACTTAGTTATTACAAAACATAGATATAATTCCTACAAAACATTTTTAAAAAAGTCCAAATCCGACAAACTACAGCGGGGGAGTCTCCTCGTGTTGCTCGGTGTTGTTTCCAATTTCATCGTTATTTTGCCCTAGTGTATGTGCGTGACTGGAAACCAATGGAATATGCTGGCCCTGTAAAAAAACATAAATGTTTCATCTTCAATTAATCAAACAAAAGAAGAAAAAGAGCACAAATTGGAGAAAAATCTAATCTGATTGTATACTTATTATACCAGAAAATAAATCCTTTAAACTTACCTACTTATTCAATATCAATTTGTAACAATATCATTTGTAAACAGTAGCTAGAATGAATTATTAATTAGAGAATAAAGGTCTTGTATAGGCCAGATGCTAAAAAGTCCGAAATAAATGTTTAAAGTTCAAACCATGTATTCAAATATCCCACATTAACCAATAAATTTTGAACTAATTTTGAGAATCTATGCCCAGACTATATAGTTCATAGAGATTCACTAAAGCATGCTTCAAAACATATCTTGGTGATAGTTTAGCAATTCTAACCAAACATTATAGTTAGAATAAAGAGCTTCAAGATATAAATGTTTAGCATTTTCTAAAACCTCCACTATGAATTGAAGACTAGCTTTCTGTTACCGCTAAATCTGGTGTGGGGGCAAACAGATAGAATTTGTGGATTCTTAGGAATACCGAATAGCAAACCTGGAACCTTTCCACCGGAGTTTGACCGTTGACTCCCGCCGTTCACCTGCGAAAAATGCGAGACACCGGGGTTGATCCCGACGACGCACCCTCCGACGCTCAAGTCAATAACCAGAAAAGATTATGAAAGAACGTAAACTGGAAAAAGATTGATTACCTCTTAATGGTGGTGGATAGAGGGATATTTATAGCCGCCTTTGGGATCAGTTTAGGAATGAAATCCCTAATTCCCCGTGAAAGGATAGAGTGAATCAGGGCCGTTGATTTAATACAATCAGAAACCCTAATTCTATCCAGCTGGACTGGGTTTCTTGCGGGTTGGGACCCGCACTCAGTTAAAACGGATCCGTTCGTGGGTTATTGGACCTTTGTAGAAAAGACCCCGTACCCATCTCAGACCCATTTATAGGTGAAATTACCATTTTACCCCCAAGCTTTAAGATTCGTGCCTGATTTGGACGGTTCTGATTTACTCCTATTTTCAGCCATATCACTTTCCATTTTTAACATAAGATATCCGATGTTTTACAACAGAAATATTACAAGTATGGTCTCTTTTAAGAAAAAAATAATTATAAACAGCATGAACAAGCAAAAATAAACAACCAGAACCAAATCAATACTTACTTTAATAATAGTTGATAGTACTAGTAAATGTCCATATGCTTGTTAATAATAAAAATCATCAACTAAGCTACATAAACACTACACAGTAGAAAGTGACCATTAGACCAATATTCATCACCTACACAAAAACTTCTCGAATTTCTTAATATATTAGTAGTCACCATAAACCAAGCACTTACAATATCTGGCACTAAGTCCTATAGCTACGAGCTAGATTAAAATTCACATAGGAAAGAACCATAACTCACATACCAACTACCAACTAGTAAGACAAGCTAGCACAATGGCTACAGCAGCAGAGGCAGTACAAGTTTATTAAACAGCAGAAGTTGCCGACATACTACTAGAGTTGAAGAATTGGATATCTTCAAGATTGGAAGATATAGGATATAGGAACTCCCACAAAGCTGGCATTACTAACTTCAGTCGTGAACCTTATGAGCCACTTAATATCTAAAAAGGCCACTTTGCCTAAAGTGTGAAGGATAATTTTTGAGAGGGTTGGAAGTGTTTCAAGCAGTTAGGGTGCACTAGTCTTGAACAACCTAGCTTAATCTGAATAAAAGTAAATCTAAAGCAGGACCTACTAATCAATTTGTCTATTCATTCTAAAAGAAGCACCTTAAATTGTCAACGAAATAGAACAGTCGTTTACATGATTAAGACTAGATGCACAGCACATCTAAACTTTGAAGAAAGAAATCTATAGAACTTTCTGAAGTGGCCGCAACTGTTAAGGGGTGGAAAAGTCCACAATTTGAAACTCTACTAAGTCAATTAAGGCAAGTGCCACAACTACGACATCTTAACTTCAATGTTCGGTTAAATAATCATTTTGAAACAAACTAAATTATTTTGATGGGAAGTGTGGGTTCTAGCAGCAGTTAATAACTTCACAGAAAGTAACAAACAAACTATAGATGCCAATGACAACTTTTTGCTAACTTTGCAATGAGCTATTGATAACATACATCACAGGCAGTTTGACCAGGCCTTTGAGGATACATAGCTGAGCCAACTCCAAGTCCAAGCTGCATCAACCAAAAGGAAGTGAAGGGATTGTGCACTCTCTCAAATATTCAATTATGAGAAATTACTTGAATAATATAATTTATGCAAAGACGATAATCTAACCGATGATTGCCCCAAGAGTGGGCTTAGGCTTGAGATAAGGTTACCACTTGGATTGGTGAGGCCAAGCATTAGTGGGATCATTGCTGCATAGACCGCTAAGGCAAGACATTAAAATGATTACAATAAAGAAAAGAAAAGAACAGAAACAAAATTCATAATCATATATGTTATTGGCATATATCTTTACCATATATCTTGGTAAAGATAGATACTATTTACATGTCTAAGAACTGAACAGAGAACATACAAGTTATATCAGGGTGATTGTATCGACAAGTAGCCCCATATTTGCAACTGGGTAAAAAAACATAAAAGGTCGGATAATTGTGTTCATAATAGTCACTCATTAATTAAATAGAGTTTTAAAGCAAGAACAATGAAGTGATCAGTCTTGAGGTAGAATGGGCAATCTGTTTCACCCTACAAAATGTTCATAGATCACATTCAATTAATAACTTACTTTTTTGCAGATTTACAGTCAATCCTTATATTTAACAACTCAAATAACAAGAGAAACAAACTATAGATAGAAACTTCACTAGTCTCTAGTAATGATTTGCTAATATAGTACTAAAAATTTAAAGATAAGTGATACGTCAATAAGAACATAGAATATACCGGTCTTATGGGCAAACCCTTTGAGTTGTGCAATAAAGCAGTGGTGGCAGGAGTAAATGCTCTTGCTATCACTGAATCACCTCCTGATACCCCATTATCCATCACTGCTGATTCAGTTTGTCCAGTGGTGCCAGTATTTTGCCCAGTTGATGGAATTCGAAGATCCTTGGGATGGTGAAATTTACAACTTGCACCAAACTTACAACTTCCAGTCTTTGAATAGAACTGTGAAGGATTTTTTAAAGCAAAATAGAATAATGTTGGAAATGATGGGAGTGAACAATTGACCCATAAACA
Source organism: Hemerocallis citrina (assembly GCA_017893485.1). Taxonomy (NCBI): domain Eukaryota; kingdom Viridiplantae; phylum Streptophyta; class Magnoliopsida; order Asparagales; family Asphodelaceae; genus Hemerocallis; species Hemerocallis citrina. Next base: position 54,531,501 of record CM030358.1, read on the forward strand.
CTATAAAAAAAGTCTTACCATACATATAGGCTCTAGAGGACACTCTGGTAAAGTTATTTCTGCAGTGGAACCAGTGTTCTGCAATTTTCATACAATATACACATAAATAGGTATACAAAAATGCAATAAAATTAATATAAAAAAAAAAGCAAATCAGGTACTAGGTTAATGAATTAAATCAAATCTTACCACCCCATCTCCACCTGCTAGTACATTTAACTTGTCCTTTGGATGATTGAATTTGCACTGGGGTCCAAATTTGCATAACTGAGTCTTCATATAGTACTATACCACATCAAAAAATATATATATCAACATACAAATACTCACAAATAAATTAAATGATGATTAGATTTAAGATGTGTCTGCTTGGATAAACAAGCAAAAATAACAAGTAAGTTTTCTTACAGGACAATCAGGCACTCCTGGTCTCTCTAGAAGAGATTCGCTAGCATGAACTTGCAGAATCTGTGAAAACTATCACCAATATTAGTGTAGTTTCAATCTTATATATACAAATTACTGGAAAAGTCATGGGTCCAGCCCAGATAGTACTACAAACTACTTGAAGACAATTTGATATTTGATAACATCATTTTTATGACTATATGATTTTGAACATTCCTGGTGCCAGTCAATTAGTTAAGCACTAGACAATATTCAGTTAATGATCCTATATGGAATAAACCAAGTTATCCTGCAAAGCACCTTCAGATATATACAGAAGTAACAAAGAACAAAGCTCAAATAAAAAATTCAACTACTTCATCCCCTCACAAGGAATTGCCAGACCAATTGAGTATTAACTCAATCCAATATATGGGTTTAGTAAATCAAAAGGAGGCCAGTAAATTGATCGGTTTAAAAATAAATGCGTAGTCAGTTGTCAAGTATTATTTCCAATAACAAACATAACAAAGAAACGACATCAGACAAATATGTACAATTTAATGAAGCAAATAGATCTAAGGGTCTTGAACCACAAATTTATCTTTCACACATATAGTTGTTCAATCATTTAATAACCTCTCATTCTTTGATAAAGGATCACTTATGCGTCAGACTAAAAAAAACATATCAATTCCTATTTCTGCAATTAAGGTGGATAATTGAACCTTAAAGTTGTGCTTGAAACTGTTATATATTTAAATTTGCCTATTAACTTGTACACTACCACAGTTTCTTAGATGTAATTCTGTTGTGATTCTGGCAATAAATCTTGTGTGCAACTTGAAGAACTTAGTCAACTGTGTCCTGTTTATGCTCCATTGAAACTGTCATTCATCCATAGATAACTATTCTTGATTTACCTAATTTTTTGTAACACATTAAAGATATCTTAATCCCCATTTTTACTTTTCACCTATTGGTAAACTGTGTCCTGTTTATGCTCCATTGAAGCATTATTGTTTTTGTTTGTGCATTGAGTGTGGGTTTGTGTGTTAGTGCATATACATGTCCATGTGTACATGCATATTTTTTCTTCTTTAGGAAAAGCAACTAGTTAACAGGATGTTGGCTATAGAATGGCTCACACTATATGAGCAAAACCTACACAAACATAGTGTATCTAAGAAGCTTCTGGTAAAGAATATAAGAAATATTTTTGGTAACACTGTCGAAGACTCAGCTAAGATGCTAGATTCTGCCTGCAATATAAGAAATAGAATTAGAGAGCTAACTCAATATAGTTCAAGATGCCTAATGTTAGGACATACTACCACAGTGACTCTGAAAGCACTGTCTCGCAGATAACAACTTGACATGCATCCCTAGCTCTACTTCGATCAGATATTTACCCAAATATACACAACAATCGAGAAAACTGATACATTATCTACTTTAGATATTCTAGACATGCAACTAAAAAAAGGAAAAGTACATACAATACGTGAAAAAGGTGTATCTATACAATACGTGAAAAAGGATGTATATTTGGGAAAAAATAATGCAAAATCCAGCATACCTCAAGATATTTTGTCAACAAGGTGGTGGTACTGAAATTGAAGCCTTCAATCGGCTCCCCTTTTGAGCAGGACAAGTTCAGTTGTTTACGCACTTGATAGGCCAATGACTGCAATCCAAAAGGCAATATCAAGATGGTATACACAGAGAGCAGATGAAAGAACATGCACAAAAGAAGTTTTAGTCTGCAGACCTTGCCTAACTCCACACCCCACTGGTCGAAAGAGTTGATCCCCCATATGAAGCCCTCAACACAATTCTATGCTCATATATTGCTAAAAGCTGAATAAGATGAATTTAGTCAGAGTAAATGAGCCGGAAGCATTCACATACAACAACTATATTAACCAATCTCAACTAGTTTGCACTGAATATTTCAACTAGTTTGCTGTGAATATTTCAAATTGAGAATATTTTTACTAGTTTGCAATGAATATTGTTACTAGTTTGCAGTGAAATTGAGAATATGTTCACCTAATATTTCAAATTTGCAGTGAATATTGTTACTAGTTTTAAATTCCTCTACAAATTGGGTGTTCCTCCAAAAATCATACAAAACAATCCACCACTACCAATTAAATCAAGGAAATTAGTATCACACTACTAACATTTCATTTCATTTCGAACTTCTTTTGCACTTAATAAGTAGTTCAAATATATGTAGATATGAAAAATTGAGGGCTTTGCAACAAATTGAAAGCTTTAAGAACAACTATATTAATTAATCTCAACTAAACAAGATTACATAACCCGATCAATATTACTAAACCCTAGCAATATGATAAACAAGATTGAAAATCTTTACCCAAATTTAATTGATTTCATTACTAAACCCTATCAAATTTAATTACTAAACCTTAGCAATATGATAAACCCTATCAAAAAATTATCATTCGACAAAGGTTTAATTGATTCATAACCGAGCTACTACTACAACAACAACTACTACAACAACAACTACTACAAAAACAACACACTAACACTTCCATAACCGAACACAACTTATGACAAGGAACTCCAAATAAATTTGTACCAATTACCTTGGTAGGCAGGAGATAGAGGGGAGCTGCGGCGGTGAGATCGAGGTACAAGAGGGGGGAAAGTGGAGAGTCGGCTTCGACAGTGAGAGGGGGGAAGTGGAGAGTCGGCTTCGACGGTGAGCGGGGGGAAGGTGTAGAGTCGGCTTCGATGGTGATAGGAGATTGCGGTGGAGCACTGAGGATGGATGAAGATTGCAGTGGCTTTGATGATGGATGGAGATTGCGGTGATGAGCGTCGGATGGATGGCTTCGACGGTGGAGCGTTGTGGCGAAAAGCGTCGGGTGAGGATGAGAGGCCGCGATTGCGGTGGTAACTAATTTGGGAAGAGGAGAGATGTAGCTAGGGTTTGGGGGAAATTTCTATTGAGTATGGGTTTGGGGGAAATTTTGGGGCGGGGAAATGAAAATGGGGCGGTGAAATGAAAATGGGGGAAATTATTTATATTGGAAACGACAGCGGTTTCCTAAACACGTCGTAATAACGAATACCTATAACAATGTGTACTGCAAAAGACGTCTAAACACGTCGTAATAACGAATACCTATAACAATGTGTACTGCAAAAGACGTCGTGATAGAAACTGAATCTATTCATAAAAGATTAAAAGATCTGAACTAGCGATATAAACGGACTATGCCGGCATTTTCTTTTAAAAATGTCGTTATAGGTTCCTACTTATATCGGCGTGTAATGTAAACGCCGCTATAGATACTAGATTTTTAAAAGAATAAACCCCCCCTAAACTATCCCGACATTGTTGTAAAACGTCGGGATAGGAACGCCGCTAAAGCCGTCGCGGTTTGTAATGTTAGAGGATTTTTAGCAACAAAAACTAAAGTTGCAACCAACAATTTAAAACATTTAGCTTAGTAAATCACCTATCCAGCCACTGATTGGGAAATCTAAATTGACTATGAGATGAAAGATGATTCACATACTAAATGTGAGAGATTAAAGATGACTCATCAAATAGATGTAAAAAATACACAATTAATTAAATTAATTTGCATTACTCAACATCAAAAATTAGATTTGTAATAAATCTTGCATGTTCATTGTATTGTTCAACATTTAACCTTATAGATCAAATGCTTGCCAACTTACATATTAGTATAGATGCATACTTTTTGCTAATTTAGTTGTATATGCTTGATGTTTAAGTGAGGTTTTAGCAAAACTGATCTATATTTGCGGGAGTCGGGCCGGAAACGGTAGCCGATACTTGGGGGGAGTGGAGGAATGTCAGTGTGCAAAAAGAGTATAGTGACATTTGGGGAATTGGAGTAGCAGGGATTTGTTGGGAGCTATGGCTTGAAAGGAATAATAGAATTTTCAGAATTACACACAGACACATCATGCATCGTCAACTATTATTCAAGATTATTGCTAATATCAAATTATGGTCTCGCTTGGCAGGGTCAGAGACTAAAAAGAAAATCAAGGACATGTACGAAGATGTTAGCAACCAAACTAATGAGGCGGATAAAGACGAAGGGGAGGATGCAATGGAGAGCGAGTGATTCAATTATGAGGAGTTGTCACCTCAACCAAGAGCTGAGGTTTTTTGGGAAGACCATCACTATAATGCCGACTGTATGTATGTCTTTTGCTTTTTTGGGTGGGAACAATCTTGTAAGGGATGGGTTCTCGATACTTTTGGACGGAGGATGAGTATCATGGGGTATGCCGCCATGAACATCATACCTCTTTTTTGTTGATTGTATATTTTATTAAAATCTTTTTAATGAAGCGAATGGGGGCTTTAGACCCACCATTACCGATCAAAAAAAAAAACTGATCTATATTTTGTCATGTAATTTGGTGGTTGTGTTGCGATAAAAATTAACATGATTAGAATGTAATTATGCATGAACATGTTTATCAGTAAGGGTCCTCTTTTTGTGTCATAAATGCTATCATTGCTGAGTAATTTTGGAAGGCAGTTACAATATCATCATAGAATCCCCCTTCATGTAAGAACTAATTAGGGTTTTGACCCTATTTATGATAAAAATTAGCAAAACGATCCTGTTTAGAAACTATTTAGTGAAATGATCTAGTTCTTAATTAATTTTCTATAGTACATTTCCTATAATTCTTTTTTATAGGATGTGTGACCTTTCTTTAAATTCTAAAAGTTTTTGGGTTTTAAGATAATTTCTATTTTTATTATTAGATTTTAGTTTTTCTATTCTATAGCTTATAAATTAGTAATAAATTTACAGAAAATTACAGAAATTAAGTAAAAATTACTTACTCTGTACTGGCTCTGATACCACCGTGTGGGCATATGTGGGCATAGCGTGTAATCAATTGAAGACCTGAAAATCAAAAGGAAGAGAGTATCAAAAACTTTAAAATTCTAAAGATGATAGTTTGGTGTAAAATAATATTCGTCGAAATAATGGATATTGTTTATTCTGAAAAGTATGTCGGGAATATCGTCGTCAAGTTCTCTCAAATATTCTGATTTTGTCTCATATCCTTCACTATTACTATCATATGGGGGTTTTTCGAGTTCTTCCATATGTCTAATTTCTCCTCCATTCTGTTCATTTTTTTCTAGAAATTGCCTGTATGCAGTCGTATGACTCCAAACGTAACTACTAAATATACCATTTTCATAAAATAACAAAGATCTTTCATGATAAGTTAGGTCGTCAATTATTTCAACATTTATATTACTAGTTTCTCCAGAATTTATTTGGTTTATTGTTATGATTGTACTCGTTGTACACTAAAAAAGAATAGTTTTAATTCATAGCAATCAATCATTCTTATTTGTCTATGAGGATAATAAACATAAAAAACTAGCATTCTATCACTTCCTTGGTAATTAATCATTAATTCAAAAATTGGTGAGGCAATACCAAAATTATTATTATCCATTAATTCTTTTGAATTTGAACAATAATCAATTATAAAATCAAGAGTAAAGAGAGGTTTCTAAGGATGCCTAAAAGATCAAAATAAAATGGCCCATCATGCTTCCGACCTAGTTAAACCTCTTTGAGCTGCTCTATACCAGTTACTACTAGTGGATAAAATACCTCTGGTATGCACCCCGATTTCTGTACTCCTTTTACGTTCCTCCCATCTCAGGATTACTATGCCCTCAAGAGAGCTTCATCCGAGAGATATGTCTGGAACAACTAGTAGCACTTCGGTACAGACAACCACAAGCTAGCTCGTTTCCTTTCGCTATGTGTACAGTCTAACTATAGAAGGTTGCAAATGGGTATTTTTACAAGATCATTCAGGCAGAGCCTTACAAACTCTCCATAAGGGAAAAATATTTAGTTATTCATACCTTATTTTCTACAAGATCTGGTAGATGTATGAGCTCATAAAAGATAATTTTTATTTCCTTCCAACTCGTTACAAACAAAGACTTTTCAAGATTTTGTGGAATTTTTTCTTTCTAAGGTACCCTGCCTTTCTCCCTTACCCTGCCTCCCCTTTTATAGAAGATGGATGATTTTACACCAGATACAATTATTGTTCTCCTTACATCATTTCTTACATCACAGATACAATTATTGCTTTCCTTACATCATTGCTTACATCATAGATAAATAATTGAGATAATTACCGCTTATGTTGGAGACATCTTCACGTGCTTCACATTAGAAATAGCTCTTCGTCAGCCTTCTCTTGTTCTTTTCTGCAATAGTCACATGAATGCTGTGGTTCCATCCTCATCAATCTACAGTAGGGGACAGCTGTCTCTTCTGTCATTGTCATATCCCCTTTATGCATGATTCAGTACCAGCTGTCAAAGACTTCTTTCTTTGATTGGGGTTGTTTAATTTTTGTTATGCTATAGATCATTAATTTTTGTGGGTCAGGGCTATCATAGATCCATATGTTACCTTCTCTGTTTTGTATGTCCTTTAGTTCACAATACATTGTTCTAAATTCCGTAGCTCTTCTTTCTGGGATTAGTTTTTCAAATTCTTCGTTCTTATATAGTATAATACTGGTTGCTCCAAACAGGATTTGTGTAGTCATCCCTATCTTTATAATATGTTCAGCTGGTACTTCTTCATTATCTTCAAGGAATTCTGGAATAGCTGAAAATACACGGACATATATTTTGGAAGCCTTTGTGAGACCAAAATAACTTTTAGCAGTTTTATATACTTCTTTTGGTAACTGGCTAAGTTCTTCACATTCTCGAGATGGATAAATGCAGTGGATAAGGACTCTTTCGAACAATACCCTCACTGTTTTTGGATTTGCTCCTGGTAGTATGATTGCTTTGTTCAAATGTTGTTGAGAAATAGTTTTGATAAATTGGTTGACCTAAGTGGTCTGGCATAATTTCTCAATATATTGTAAAAATAAATCATTCTTGGAGTATTTTGGAGGATCCGAGAGTAAACTCTCTTTGTAGGTAGTGGGCTATATGGATGTGGAGTTTTCCTCTTGTGTGGCTATTTTTGTGATCCCACTTGTATTTTGTGAGTTAATAGGTTCACTTCCTTCACTCATTTTTGCAATACGATCTGTATTTATATGTTGGTAAAATATACTTTGAAGACCACATATTTGCAGCTGTAGTTGGTTAAATACTCCTTTTAATTGCTCCACTGTCTCCTTTAGGTAGAATATATCCTGTTCTATATGCTGCACTCTATTTTCCATCCTATAAAAACGAAATTGTTAGCTTCTTGACAAGAAATCTGCTAGGATGTTATCTTTTTCTTTTATATTTTCTATTGAGAATTCATAATGTACTAACTCCATTTGCCATCTTATCAACCTTTTATTTGCTATAGTTGGGTCTATTATCATGTTAATTTAACTATTTGCTTGTGTATTATCTGTTCTTACTGTGAATTTTGTATGTATTATGAATAACTTAAACTTTTTTATAGCTTTTAAGATTGCTATTAGTTCTTTTTCATTTATGTAGTAATTTTGTTGGGTCTCTGTGAATGATCACTCGTATATCTGGCTAGTCTTTCTTCCTCTTCACCTATTTCAATGAATTTTAATACTGCTCCCCAATTATTTCACACGCATCTGTTTCTATTATCCATGAACATTCTTTAACAGGCAATCTTAGCTTATGTAATTCTGAAGTTTGTTGTTTTAATATTTTAAGTTTCTCTTCATCCTCTGGGGTCCATTCCCATTTCTTAAACTTTTTCAGTTTTTGTTGTAACCAATTTGTTTTTGCTGATGAATTTGGTATGTAACATCGTGTTTGATTTAGTAACCCTATTATAGATTGTACTTCTTTTTTTTTTTAGGACATTAGGAAAAGTCTTTATTTTTTCTGCTATATGTGGTTGTAATTCTATTCCTTCATGTGATAATTTTGTTCCTAAGAATTCTATCTCAGTTTTGAATAATTCCATTTTCTTTTTTGATAGTATAATACCTGCAATTTTTCACTATTTCTATGAATTTTAGTAGATGTTTTTTATGTTGTTCCTCGTTTTCGGATCCTATTAGAATATCATCTACATATACTAATATGAAATTGTTGTATTTTTCAAAAAAATTATCCATATTTTCTTGAAATATTCCTGGGCTGTTTTTATAACCGAATGGTAATACATTCCATTCATAAAATCCCTGAGGTGTGCTAAATGTTGTTAAAGGTTTTGAATCTTCTGTTAGTTTTACATGATAAAATCCTGATTTACAATCAAATTTCGAATATATTTTTCTTGTTCTTCCTGTGTTAAGTAGTATTTGCATGTCCGGTAGTGGGTATCCAAACCTCTTAGTATTTTTATTTAGTTCCTTATAATTTACTACCATTCGAGATTTACCTTTTTTTTCTTCTGAATTCTTTCTTACTATGAATGCTGGTGATGAATGTGGACTTTGTGATTTTCTAATGTAATTATTTTCCATTAATTCTTTTATGTGTATTTTGAACTCTTCTAGGTCTGTTGGAGTATGTCTTATAGGTTTAATTTTTATTATTTTGTTCTTATTTATTAACTCTATATGTGTCGTGGGTTTACTTAAATTTTATTTTGCCAAAGGGTCTTCTCCGCACAGATCTTCTAATTATTTTTGTAAAATTTCTTTTGTAGTTGTTTCTTGAACTTGTTGTATTCTAATTTTGTTTGGTAAATATTGGTATTCACCACGCTGGGTTAAAGAAACTCTGATGTGTGGCAGGTTAGTTCTGGAATAAGGTTGGGTTATTCTAATTGCTATTGCTTGGTGTCTGCAAGGTGTTGTAAATACGACCGATTTATGTGATATGGTTATGAGATAGTATTGTTGGAAAAAATCATTTCCTAAGAGTACATCATTATTCATATCATCAAACTGGTATATTATTTGTATTTTTAGTATGTAACTTCCTATTTGTACATTAACATTTTGTTGATATTTGTCAAGTATGATAGTTTGTCCAGTTAATCCAGTTATTACTTTTTTATTATATCCATCTTGTTTCTATTTTGGTAGTATATTTTCGCAGCATAGGCTAGTGCATGTTCCGGTGTCTATAAGATTGTGATAGTTTCTTAATTTGTATCCTTCGTAAACAAATTATGTTAGAATGTATAATGTATTTTTTATTGCTCTTAATAATTCATTTGTCCAATATCCTATTTATTACCATACTTTCATTGTTTACTGTTATTGTGATTTTTTGTTCTTGAATTGAGTAAGGTTGTACTGATATAAGGAAGTCAGTTCCTAATAGCATTTCATTAACATGGCATTTTGGGTCTACATGTAAGTGTAATAACATTTCTTTTTTACCATTTATCCTTAGTGGTAGTATAATTTTATGTACAATTGGATGTCTATTATTGTAATAGTCTAGGTAGTAATATGAGTTTTCTAATGTTATTAATTCAGTGGTTTTTACATTTGTTTGTTTAATATGTGAATTAGTGGCTCATGTGTCTACTAAGGCTATTTATTTATTCCATTTCCCATTGTCATAATATTCTATTTCCTTTTTTGAATTGGTTATTGTTTTGGTGTTTTAATGTATTTATTATTGGTATTAATTCCAATGTTTGTTGTTTATTTCTTATTGATAGTGATCTCTTTCCGAACATTATTTGTGGTGCTTTTCCTTTTGCAGTTTCCTTTGCTTTATTAAAGTTGAATTCTATATAATTTGGTATAGTCATTTCAGGATTTTCTCTAGCTGGTTTATATCTTATGATTTCGCAGAATAGAGACTCTACTTTAAAATTAACTGTATTTCTATTTTTTACATCGTGTTTGCTAGTGAAAGTATAAATATTTCTTATTTATATGCTCATTACTTTGCTTTTTTTTATCATTTCTATTCCTGATAACCTATGATACATGACTAGACTTTTATCTTTATTTTCTTCTGCCATGCTTATAGAGAAATTAGGTTTTATTGTAAACTTTATCTTTTGGTACATTAGGTCTCCTTGTACTATTCCTATTAAGGCATCTTGTGTACTTGATATTATCATATCATCCATTAAGTATATTTCGAGGGGTGTATTTATCCCTTCCTTAAAATAGGCTTTTATTATTATTTGTACAGCTCCTAAATGTATATGTCTTAATGTTTTTCTTGTTTTTTTTCATTTATTTTTTCCATCTCTTATCTTATTATTCTTTCGGTTATTAATGGGATTATGGTTTTTCCTTGTGCTTGTTCAATGTCTATAGGTTGTTCATTATTCCTAGCTATTATGATGGTACTTTTTTTTCTTTTGAATATTGGTAGTTTAAAAATTTCTTTTGAATTTATATCTAATTTTGTCGCTCTTATTTTATCGTATTTTTGTATGTCAAAGCACATTCTTTCTCTTACTTCTTTATTGTTTTCTTCTCTTTCTGAAGGTTCTCCTATTTCTGTTATTTCTGTCATCATGTTTATTTCACATTCTTCTGTTTCACCTTCACTACTTCCACTATATTCTTCCATTACCATTATTTCTTCATCTTCACTTATTTCTGACCATTCTTCATCATATTCTATGGGTTCATAATCTATGTTATTCATTTCTTCAATTTCTTCTACGTATTTTACATTTTCTTTTTTCTTTTTTTTTAGGACAATTTGGTGATATATGCCCTACCTCTCCACATATGTAACACTTACATTTCTTAGGGTTTTTTCGTATACTGCCTATTTTTATTCTTATTCATTTTTCTAAAGTATTTTTTATAGGGTTTCTTATATCTCTTAAAAGTTTTTCTATATTTTGGTTTATATTTTTGAAATTTGTGATTATTCTTCTTTGTATATTTATAGTTATTATTGCATCCCCAATGTTTCGGCCTTGCATCTTCACAACAAATTTTTTGTTTATATGTTCTATAATATTTCATTGTTGCTCTAGCATCTTGGCATACTTTTGTCCCTTTAATCTTTTACGAATTGCGTTCTATACCCTAAAGTGTCTACTTCTGGTTTTACTTTCTCACTTATGTATGCATTATATATATTTATACTCCATGGATCAGGTAGTTTTAGAAAGAATGAATTCAAAATTGGACTCTGTTCTTCTTTTGTATAATAACTATCTTGAAAATATTCTCGAAATTCACAAGCATAGTTGTCAAAATAGCACATGTCGCATATTTTTAAGTTACTTAGTCTCCATCTTGCTTGATTCTTTTTATATATAGTGTGTTTTTCTTCTTTATTGTATACACTGAATTCTGTTCTTATTGCTTTTTCGTAATTTGTAATTATTTCTTTTAGACCTAAGGTTCATTGTGCTGAGCTTTCTTCAGTTCCTCTATCATTAATTGGTCTTGATTTTCTTATAGTATTTCTCTCTTCTTCTTCTAGCCCATTCTACCATTTTGCTACTACTCCCATATAGGTGGCTTCTATAAATTTCTCAAATGCGTTTCCTGCAAGGTTTTGCCTAAATTCTACTATTAGTGAGGCTTTTACCCATTCTTCAATTGTCTTATCTATGTCTTTTACGCAATCTAAGTCTAACCATTCTCCATTCCCTGCTATTCCTTTTTCGTAGTGTTCCGTAGGTTCATATTTTGGGGTTTCCTTTTCTTTGTCTTTTCCTAGCTGCATTCTTCTTTTTATGTTTTGCCATTTCCATGATAATTGGTAAGGTTTTTTGTTAGGTGGTGGCCTTAAGATTTCGTACATGTCATTTGGAATTTCTGAAGGTTTTGCAATGATTTTATCTTGGTCCATTTTTATTTCTTCATTTGTTATATCTAGATTTTTCAAGGCTTCTTCTACTTCTTCTGAATTAGGATTTGCCATTCAATCTTCTATTTATAAGATATTTATATTGAGTTTTGTTATTGCTTCTAACTCTTTCATACCTTCTTCCGTTATGCATGATTCTTCTTCTGGGTAGTCAATTATATATATATATATATCTACCTAATTCTTTTATATTTTTATTTATGATTTTTAAATCTTTTCTTATATCTCTTGCAATTTCAGGACCATTGCAATCCTCTTTCAACTCTTGTATGTTTTTCATATAAATTTCTAGGTTTATGTTAAGGTTTAATGCAACTGCTTCGTTGGTCATACTTAGCTTGTTATTTTGTATGCTAGTATGTGTTGGTAATACCAATTTGCTTCTTCATTTCTGTAATCTAATACTTTGTATGCTATCTCTTTTTGTATCTCTTTAAGTAGTTGATTAGTTACTTTTCTTATTAGTAACTCTTATCTTAAGTAACTGACTAGATCGTCGGAGGGTCTGCCACCGGAACCAACCCCGGTGTTTCTAGACCGTCTGCAGGTACACAAGACCTCGGATCCGAGCCCTCTGATCCGAGCCCAGACATCCACCTCACTCCAAGCCCGTTGCAGGTACCGCCGGCCAGCCGAGGGTCGTCTGACCAGCAGCTTTCTCCTTCAATACAAATCGAGTAAGAACTCACACCTGGTGCATCCACACGTCTCCCAGAAACAAACCGCATCAGTAACAAATATTTTAATTTTTTTTACTAGTAATATGCTTCCTTTTTGTTAATCTTTTGTCAACGTATCTAATCTTAAATTTTGAATGATTTTTTAATTTTAGTTTCTTTATTTTCTGTGAATTATCTAGCTTTTATAAGGATAAGGTATATTATAGTTTATAATCTCCGAAGTAGGGTTACATGTGAAATTTTGTTTTTAGGTTATTATATTAAAAAAGGTTAATTAACTAAATGTTTTGTAAAAGTGGGTCAATTCACTAAATCTTTATGAAAGTGGGTCATTTGGCTAAATATTTTTCAAAAGTGGATCAGGTAGTTTGGTTAACTCCTACATGTAATGCATTTTCATTACTAATTGCATGTGCATTGCTATATATTATTAGATTATTCACAAAATGGTAGATAAAACACATAATGCAAAAAATGTCCCTCGTGATTAGATGAAATTCCCTAGCTATTTTAACATTTTAATACCTTTCAAATCTATTTTTTTTTTCTTCAACTTTTAAAATTGTAACATCTTTCTCTCAACCTCTCAAATATCTGTATCTCTCTAACCATCTTCTTTCTCCTTGAACTTTATTTCTTTATCTCTCAAACTTCTCTCTCTAAACTTCTCGAACACCTTTTGTCTTGACATGGGCTGAAATGGAGTTGTTCTTGCTTCTTGCCATGGCTAAAAACTCAAGAGAAACGGAGAAGAAGAATGAGACTAAATTGAAAATTTTATTAATTCTTGATTAGTTACAACCAAATGCTGACAGCTCTTTTTATAGACACAATCACGTGGCCAGCACGTGATGGCTACAGTTCTAACTGTCTAACTGCCTAACAGACTCACTCAATAATACTCAACTTGCCCATTACAAAGACCAACTCAATATAGCTGTTCAGAATGAACAGTGACAACTAATACACTCAGCTACTACACTCCCCTTATGTATCTGTTCAGATATGAACAGTACCAAACATGCACACTGATACCAACTTACAATGGCCACTCATGGATTCAAAACCCCTTCAAAACACTTTATTGCAAATCCAGTTCCAGCCCCCTAACAATTCCTCCCTGCTCAGATTGAGCTTGTCCCAAGTTCAAAGCTAGGAAAAGACCTTCTCATATCATCAGCATCCTCCCAGGTAGCAGAGCTATCAGATTGTCCCACCCACTTAATCAACAGCTTAACTCCTGCCCCATTCCCTTTCTTATAAATTCTTCTATCAAGAACCATCTCTGGCACCATCGAAGTATCATCATTATGCCACCACTCAGGAATAGTTGCTAGCTCCACTACTGAAGGATCACCCCAAAATTTTTTAAGTTTCGATACATGAAACACTGGGTGAATCACAGCCTGGGGAGGTAATTCCAATCGATAAGCCAATTCTCCAACCTTCTCAATCACCTTATAGGGTCCAAAAAAACTAGGTGATAACTTCTGTGGATAGGGATTCCTCAAACTGACCTATCTATAAGGTTGTAGCCTCAATAAAACCCAATCTCCTACAGCAAAACTCTTCTCCCTCCTCTTCCTATCTGCAAAGATATTCATCCTTTCTTGTGCCTCCTTCAAATTATCTTTCAACAACTTCAAAATAGCATCTCTAGACATCAATTCATCCTCTACTCCCTGGTTATTAGCAGTACCTCTTACATACAACTTAGGTGTAGGAGGGGGTCTTCCATACACTGCTTCAAAAGGAGATACTCCAATAGAAGAATGCCAACTTGTATTATACCAAAATTCTGCCCAACAAAGCCGCTTCACCCAATCTTTTGGTCTTTGCCCACACATACACCGCAGATACATTTCTAAAGCTTTGTTAACAACTTCCGATTGACCATCAGTTTGTGGGTGATATGCCGTAGAAGTTTGAAGCTTACTACCTTGCAACTTGAAGTACTCTTGCCAAAATGAGCTAATGAACACTGGATCCCTATCAGAGATAGCACTTCTAGGCATTCCATGTAGCCTACTTACATTCTCAGCGAACACTTAAGCTACCCCTTGAGCTGTATATGGATGAGACAAAGCCATGAAGTGTGCATATTTTGATAACCTATCTACAACCACCATAATAACTGATTTTCCCATGCTCTTGGGCAATCCTTCTATAAAATCCATAGCTATATCTTCCCAAATCAACTCAGGTATAGGCAATGGTTGAAGCAATCCCGCAGGAACTTGATTTTCACTTTTATTTCTTTGACAAACACCACATTCTCTGATAAACTGCCTTACTTGTTTACTCATCCCCCTCCAAACAAAGGATCTCCTGATCCTACTCAAGGTCTTATGAAACCCTGAGTGACCCCCTTCTTTCGAATCATGATTGTCAGTGAAGATTTGTAGTCGCAAGCTTGCAGTAGGACTCACTAAGATCTTGCCTTTATAATACCAAATACCTCCCAATAACTTGTATTTAAGAGGATTTAATTCACCCTTACTGCATCTATTAGAGATAGTTTGAAAGTAAGTATCATCACTTACCATCAACCTTACTTCATTAATCCACTGTGGAACCACAAAAGTGAGTTCCAATGCTTGAGCTTCTTCATTTAAATGTGGTCTGCGTGAGAGGCTATCAGCTCCAACATTTTCCTTTCCCTTCTTATATTCTACTGAGAAGGTAAACCCCAACAGCTTCCATAACCACTTTTCCTGGATCTCAGTGTTTACCCTTTGCTCCAAAATATATTTGATACTCTTCTGATCTGTCTTAATAACAAACTCCTTTCCCATCAAATAATGTTTCCAATGCTTCACAGCCGACAAGATTGCAAAAACTTCCTTCTCATATGTGGATAAGGATAGAGACTTTCCCTTCAATCCTTTACTCATATACGCAATTGGATGAGCTTCTTGCATCAACACTGCTCCAATTCCCTGCAAACACGCATCTGATTCAACCACAAAATTCTTAGAAAGATCAGGAATTTGCAATACCGGAGTGGTAGTAAGAGTTGTCTTAAGTTTTTGAAATGCTGAAGAATCCCATTATGACCACTTGAACCCATTTTTCCTTAACAGCTGACTTAGAGGAGCTGCAATGCCTCCATAACCATTCAAAAATTTCCTATAATAACCAGTGAGGCCTAAAAAACCTCTTAATTCATTCACAGTTCTAGGTTCTGGCCAATTGGAAACAGCTTGGACCTTAGCTGGATCAACCTTAATTCCCTCAGAGCTGATTATATGCCCCAAATATCCAACAGATTTAACACCAAAGCTACACTTACTTTCTTTAGCTATCAACTGATGTGTCTTCAAAATTTGTAAAGCTATAGTCAGATGTTGCACATGGCTTTCCATAGTAGGGCTATAAATCAAAATATCATCAAAGAAGACCAATATAAACTTCCTCAAATGCTCTTTGAAAATCTCATTCATAAGACTATGAAAAGTGGCTGGCGCATTTGTAAGTCCAAAGGGCATAACGATGAACTCATAGTGACCTTGGTGTGTCCTAAAAGCAGTTTTGTGCACATCAGACCCATGCACCTTGATTTGATGGTAACCAGACCTTAAGTCTATTTTAGAGAACTATTTTGCCCCATACAACTCATCTAACAACTCATCAATCATAGGAATAGGAAATTTAGCCTTAATTGTCAGTGAATTAAGAGCCCTATAATCCACACAAAGTCTCCAACTTCCATCAGATTTCTTCACTAAAATGCATGGTGAAGCATAAGAGCTAGTACTATTTCTTATTAGACCTATATTCAACATCTCCTTCACCTGCTTCTCAATTTCATTTTTGTAATAGTATGGGTGTTTATATGGTCTGATACAAACTGGCTTGCTGCCTTCGACAAGGGGTATTTGATGATCAACAGTTCTTTGGGGAGGCATTTGAATAGAAGTAGTGAACACTTCTGGAAATTGCAACAAGACCTGCTGGATAGAATCCTTTTGAGCCTCCATATGCATAAAATAGCTATAGGTTTGTTGGACTACTGGAGGTTTAGTGTTATGTTCTTCACCAGGATTTATTTGTAACATATAAATTTGGCTTGCATTCTCTAAAATTCTTGGTAATTCCCCAACCTCAATCAGTTGTAACTCTCCATCCCTCACACCATGCAAGACTCTTAATTTCTCTCCTTGTCTAAATTCCATTATTAAGACATTGAAATCCAAAGTTACCTTACCCAATGATCTTAACCAATGGGCACCAAGAACCATTTGAGATGGTCCTAATGGCAAAATTAACAGCTCTGCAGAGAGGTTAATACCTTGAACACAAAACTTTGCTTCAGCAACTCTTCCTTCACTATGCATCACCTCTCCATTAGCAATAATCACTTTAAATTTGGGCTCTGAGGGTACTTCCAATCCAGCTTTAATGGCTGTCTGAGGGTCTATATAATTGTGAGTGGATCCAGTATCAATCAATATATTAACCTCCCTTCCTTTTATCCTACCCCTCACTCTTAAAGTCTGTGGGTAAAGAGTTGATCCTATGAGTGCATTGAAAGAGATTGTGGGTAACTCAACATTCATACTCCTTACAGTAGCTACATTCTCTCCTTCTTCACTCATCAACCCATTCTCTTCTTCTGTTTCTTCTTCAAACATTTCAATGAAGTAAAACTTTTGAGACTTGCACCGATGACCAGGAGTGTAATTTTCATCACAATTAAAGCAAAGTCCTCTAGCTTTTCTCTCCTTCAATTCATGTGGCAACAATTTCTTAGGACCATTACTCACATTTTGTGGTAATTCAGCTACTTTAGAGGTAGAAGGAACTAACGCAGTAGTTCTAGGAGTAAAATTTGGCTTGGAAAACTTCCTCACACAATGAATCTTCTCTTCATAACCACGAGCCAAACCAACGGCTTCATTAACATTCTTTTTGTCTCTTTTTGTCACTTTCTTTGATTTTTTGTGCTGGATTAAAAATAAATGAAGAAAGAATGTGTGTGTAAGAGAGATAAAAGTGGTTGAGTAATATTTGTGAGGAAAAAACCCCTAAATTTTTAAAAGAAAAGAAAGGCTAGACTAAGATTAAAAAAAGAGCTTCTTAAATTAATATTCGAAAAATTAACCAATAAAGTTTCCTCAGTTTGTAAGAAAACACAAGCAAATCACACACACACACACACACACACACACACACACACACACACACACATATATATATATATATATAGTAAGTCTATTAAGAGCTGGGGAGCTGAAATCCTTATCGAGAGCTGGGTTTTTCAGCCATTCGATCACGATTGATCGCGATCGAACGGCTCAGATTTGATCTCGCTTATGTTCAGAATGTTGAGGGGGTAAAAGGGGTAAAATAAAAAACCCCTGTCTTATCTCTATCTCTCTTTCTTTCTCACGATCTAAAAAAAGCATCCTCTCCCTCCCGCTCTCTTCCTTCGTCGAGCGCAAAACCCTACTTCGACTCCTCTCCCTCCTGCTCTGTCTCCGACTCTTCGTCGAAACCACTCTCTCCTCGACGACAAACCCAGCTCAACCTCTCTTCAGCTGGAGAAACCGAAATCGATGTTAGGGTTTCGATTGATCGTGATTAGGGTTTTGATTTCTACTCTTATCGGGATCTCTCTTTCTGTGACGAAAAACCCAAATCACGATTAGGGTTTCGTTTTCTACTCTTATCGGGATCGTTCTCTCTCTCTTCGATGACCCAAATCGTGTGAGATCTATCTTCAAATTGGGGGCATTTTGTGAGATCTGTCTTCAAATTTCGGAGGGAAGTCTTTGATTCTCATTCATGCTTTTATGATTTCTGTTAAATTTCTTGCATTTTCTTTCGGTTGTGTGTGTAGGCAATGATGAGATTCATTTTGATATAAGTTGGTTATTTATTTTTGGGGATTGAAATTATTGTTTTGAAGCATATTTCGTTGTGTGCCATGATAATTATGCAAAGTTGAATAGAGTTTGGGGAATGAGCGGGAAAGAACATGGGGAAGAAATGAATGAATATTGTGGAATCCCCAATGCCCTCAACACTTACCTTACATTTAAGTGATTTGAGTTTACCCCAATTCATCTGATTTTTGGACAGCGATGACACACAATGATTGATAGTATCACTATATTTTTTGTAACTCACGTTGGAGGCGTATGTGTTGGATACTCATTTAAGCCTTTTGGGGACCGATTCTCTCCTTCGGTGTGTTGGTGTAGGCAGTGATGCAAAACACTTTATGATCTGAATAATTTTTTCAGCTTGTTCTAAATACTGTGTTGATTATTTATCTATCATATTCTAGTTGGCACGGCACCCCATTATAGCCCTAGTTTTGAATAGTGTGTTCTGAGCCTACTGGTTTTTTTTACTCTCTATATATACATGAGTAAGTCTATTATGAGAGGAGGTCGATTGATCGTGAGAAAGAAAGAGAGATAGGGGTTTTTGATTTTACCCCTTTTACCCCTAAACATTCTGAACATGAAGTGGGATCGAATATGAGTCGTTCGATCGCTTATGAATCGCGAACGAATGGCTAAAAACCCCCGCTCTCGATAACGATTTCAGCTCCCAAGCTCTTAATAGACTTACTCTATATATATAAGAAAATTGATGCTAAGCTCCAAACAACATAAACTGAACATGAAGTGGAAAATGTGTAAGCTCCAAACAACAGAAACTATATTTTTTGTAACTCACGTTGGATGCGTATATGTTGGATACTCATTTAAGCCTTTTGGGGTTTGATTCTCTCCTTCGGTGTGTTGGTGTAGGCAGTGATGCAAAACACTTTATGATCTGAATAATTTTTTCAGCTTGTTCTATTTATGCTTGATTATTTATCTATCATATCCTAGTTAGCACGACAGCCCAATGCAGCCCTAGTTTTGAATAGTGTGTTCTGAGCCTACTGGTTTTTTTTACTTTATATATATTCATGAGTAAGTCTGTTATGAGAAAAACCGTCGATTGATCGTGAGAAGAGGTGGAGATACAAAAAAAAACATTTTTGAACATCATGTTCAGTTTCTGTTGTTCTGAGCTTACACATTTTGAACTATACATGTTCAGTTTCTGTTGTTCTGAGCTTACACATTTTGAACTTCATGTTCAGTTTCTGTTGTTCTGAGCTTACACATTTTGAACTTCATGTTCAGTTCCTGTTCTGAGCTGAGATTATACTTTTTTGAACTTCATGTTCAGCTTCTGTTGTTCTGAGCTTACACATTTTGAACTATACATGTTCAGTTTCTGTTGTTCTGAGCTTACACAATTTGAACTTCATGTTCAATTTCTGTTGTTCTGAGCTTACCCATTTTGAACTTCATGTTCAGTTTCTGTTGTTCTGAGCTGAGCTTACACATTTGTAACTTCATGTTCAGTTTCTGTTGTTTGAATTTGTTTGGTCTGGTGTCAATTAGTTTTTTTGCTGGGAGGTTTAAATGTGTTTTGGTGTGTTGGTCATGTATGGATTGCAATGGAAGTTGAAAGTTATAACTGGTTTGTGGTTACAAATGTGTTTTTAACACTTTTGTGTGTGACACTGATGTTGCAGCTGCTGCTGCTTCGAAACACTTTATGATCTAAATAATTTGTGTTCTGAGCCTACTAGAATTGGTGAATGATATTTTGTGTTGTGAGCCTACTATATTTTTTAAATAAATATTTTGTTCATTCCAGTCTAAATGAGCTCTGTTTAATTTTGATTTCAGGTTGATTTCAGCATGAACTGCTTCTTGGAGCTACTCACTACTCGACAGCAGTTGATATTTGGAGCAAAAAGCTTGTATATTTGGTGATAATAGTTGTATACTTTCAGTTTTTGTAAAGTTTTTGATGTACTTGTTCGTTATTGAAGCAAGTATACTATCAATGTGTTGAAGCAAATAACATTATTTAAGATATTAATTTGTCATGTTCTGTTATTGGGCTTGGTTGTGGATGTTTGCATGTATAGGATTTCAGGTGTCAAGACCATTGCATTATCTTGCACTTGTATGATGATCGAAATTCATTCAGATATATTTGTTATTATTGTTTTGGTGTCATGTGATGATATGATGAATACTCAATGTGTAAGCTCTAAATGTGTAAGCTCAGAACAACAGAAAGCCAATTCCAGCAAAAGCATTCATACTTTCTGATCTTTGAGTTGTGTGAATTCCAGCAGTAAAAATATGCTTAGCATAAGCTGGTATCCACTTCTCACGAAGCTCATAAATGTCAGAAAGCCAATGATTACCTGTTATTGTAATATGTATCAAGTATTAATACTACCAAAAAAAATGGTCAAACATAGCTATAATTTATTGAAACAAGTAATACCTGCAATATGCACATTAGCGTTCATTACGTCATTCCATCTCAGCTCAAACTCTTCCGGGGTCTCTGATTCCCAAATGCAACTATGGAATGGAATGCTAAAATCACTATTAAGGCCCGCACCAAGCTTATCGGGAAGCTTTTTAAGAATGTGCCACATGCATAGCCTGTGGCTCGAACCAGGAAAACACATGCGGATTGCATTCTCCATTGCAGGATCTTGATCTGTAATGATAACTTTAGGTGGAGACCCACCCATTTTTCAAACAACCAAACAAACGAGTCGGTGGTCTCTTTATTTATGAAAGCCGCACCAAAATTGACAAATTGACCATAGTGATTAACTCCAGTAAATGGAGCAAAAACCAATTTGTATTCATTTGTGTCATATGTGGTATCAAAAATTAGCACTTCACCAAAATGCTTATAAGCCTTCCTGGCAATAGCATCAATCCAAAACACATGGGTTAATTTGTTGTCTTCATCAACCTTGTAATGAAAACAGAAAGAATGATTCATCTCTTTTTCCTCTTGCAAGTGCTCCAGCAATATATCAACATCATAAGCTCTCATCCCATCCTTCTCTCTTTGCAACGAATTCCTAATGTCTTTTTCAGTACAATTAATATTACTGAAACCTTCATTTTCTATCTCCATGAAGGACATAAACTCTGAAGTTCTTATGTTAGCCTCTTTGAAAGAACTAAGTAAACTTTTTTGTGCTTCGAAAACAGTTCTATTACATCTTAAGAATTGTTGCTTTCTAGGTGTAACACAAAGATGGGTGCGCTCTTCCACAAACCTTCGAATTGACCATCTCCCGTCATCGTCCTTTTGAATTCGTATTTAAGTCATACACTCTTCTTTTGTCACAGCCCTTATCCTTCTCTTGATCACATTTGAAGAAGACAATTCTTCAATATTGGCAACATTCACACCAACTGTATCTACCGACTTACCTTGCTTTGAGCATACAAATTGTTGTGAATACCTCTCCTTCGTAATAGTGTCAACCATTGTTGCGAACTTGCGCACTGAAAACCAGCTAATTTTGCATATCTTTTATAAAATTCATATCCTTCGTCTAATGTTGCAAATACTAAACCAACAAATAGTTTAGAAGTATCATCAACGTCCCTCCAACCGGTATAAACATCTTGGCTTAGTAACTCTTCATTTTCAAACTCCATCCTTCATAGGAGAATGAGACAACAAACATTAAAAAAAAACTACAACTTTAAAAGTAATACAGAGGAAAAAGTCTAACAGACTACATTCTGAAGCTATAAGTAATAAAGTCTTCATACTGAGGGGATATGAAACTTAGTGTTGAAAAAATTTAAGTATGTACACATTTTGGACAGTTAAATATTTTTCTTGTTTGGGAGAAACATCCATAGTTAAATGGGAAACATCCCTCAGCTTCTTCCTCTAAAGTATTAGTACACACGTACACAACACGCAAAGGATTTGACTTCCCAATTTTGATTTGATGCAATGGACAGGCATAAAAAATGCCCCCCATTAACAAAACTATAAGCAGTGATTTAAGCAAATCTCAAAAGAAACAGAAACTAGGCTGCATATTACATGCATTATGTGTGCTTATATGCATGTGTCATGTCCACATCTCAAAATTATGGATAATAGTACGAATATTATTTGTTATTCTAAAAAATATGAAGCATTCACAAATGCAACTTTACTGATCTTACAAGTTTCTGACATGGCTTACATAAATTTCAAGAAATAAATGTATAGTTGTTAAAGAAATGAATGCATAATTTAAGGGATAAAAATATAACAACAAACTAGAAGTAATTCTAAAGGAAATAAAATTTTAAATATCGAGTAGAAATCGAAACCCTTATCGCGGTTTGGGTTTTCCGTCGGAGAGAGAGAATGAACTTGAGAGAGCTCTTCTTTGGTCGTGAGACGATAAGGGAGATAGGGGTTGATCGATTATACCCCTTTTAGCCCTCAACAGATCTGAAGATAAGCGGCTGGAGATGGGGTTTTTCGTGGAGTTGGGTTTACACAAGTGACGAAGAAAGAGAGCGGGAGAGAGAGCTCCACTTTGGTGGTGAGAAGATAAGAGATATAGAGGTAGGGTTTAGAAGCAGGACGAAGATCGAGATCGGGAGAGAGAGCGTGAGAAGAGAAGAGATAGGGATTAGGGTTTCGAAGAGAGCGCGACTAAGATCGAGAGCGGGAGAGAGAGCGTAAGAAGATAAGAGAGGGATTAGGGTTTCGAAGAGAGCGGGACGAAGATGGAGAGCGGGAGAGAGAGCGTGAGAAGATAAGAGATAGGGATTAGGATTTCGATTATACCCCTTTTACCTCTCATCAATTCCGAAGATAAGCGGCTGGAGATCTCAGCCGTTCGATCGCGATCAAACGCGATCGGATGGCTAAAATCTCCAGCTCCTGATTAGAATTTCAGCTCCCCAGCTCTTAATAGACTTACTCTCTCTCTCTCTCTCTCTCTCTCTCTCTCTCTCTCTCTCTCTCTCTCTCTCTCTCTCTATATATATATATATATATATATATATATATATATATATATATATATATATCATAAAAGCATGTATGAGAATCAAAAACTTCCCTCCGAAATTTGAAGACAGATTTCACAAAATGCCCCCAATTTGAAGACAGATCTCACACGATTTTGGTCATCGAAGAGAGAGAGAGAACGATCCCGATAAGAGTAGAAAACGAAATCCTAATCGTGATTTGGGTTTTTCGTCGCAGAAAGAGAGATCCCGATAAGAGTAGAAATCGAAACCCTAATCACGATCAATCGAAACCCTAACATCGATTTCAGTTTCTCCAGCTGAAGAGAGGCTGAGCTGGGTTTGTCGTCGAGGAGAGAGTGGTTTCGACGAAGAGTCGGAGACAGAGCAGGAGGGAGAGGGGTCGAAGTAGGGTTTTGCGCTCGACGAAGGAAGAGAGCGGGAGGGAGAGGATGCTTTTTTCAGATCGTGAGAAAGAAAGAGAGATAGAGATAAGATAAGGGTTTTTGATTTTACCCCTTTTACCCCTCAACATTATGAACATAAGCGGGATCAAATCTGAGCCGTTCGATCGCGATCAATCGCGATCGAATGGTTGAAAAACCCAGCTCTCGATAAGGATTTCAGCTCCCCAGCTCTTAATAGACTTTTTTTCTCTCTCTCTATATATGTGTGTGTGGACATAAACGTGATCACTTTCTATTTAACAACTTAACAACAAAGAACCCTTCTACAAAATTTGCACCCACTTTACGCATTTAAACTGGCTTCAAATACGAATGAATTATGGTTAAAATAAGTAAAGAAATTGGATCACATGAAGGTAAAAATATCTAAAACAAGAAAACCCAAACATGAGCGAGTAAAAAGGATTTCTCTCTCTTCCACTCCCTCCGCACTACCCGGACCGTCTCTAACGCTCCACCATTTAAACACTAAAACACCCCTCTCTCTCTCTCTCTCTCTCTCTCTCTCTCTCTCTCTAACATTCTCACTCCATCTCTCTCTCTCTCTCTCACTTTCTCTCTCTAACCTTGTCTCACTCCAATGTCGACCACCTCGTAAAAAAAACGGCGAAAAACCCACCAAGAAAACACAAGAATGGACATAATCTGTGACTACTGCAGCACGCAACGTGCAATCGTCTACTGCAAGTCTGACGACGCCCGCCTCTGCCTCCCCTGTGACCAGCAAGTGCACTCTGCGAACTCCCTTGCCCGCCGCCACGTGCGGTCCCTCATCTGCCACCGCTGCAGCATCGACAATGCTGGTGGTCCGATGTGTGCTAATTGCCAGTGGATGGCTGGAGGAGGTGGTGGGGTGCCGGCCAACTGCTACTCAGGGTGTCCCAACATCGCGGAGGTGTCCAGGTTTTTGGCGAGTGGGGTTGGGGGGATGATGATGATGAGTACTAGTGAGAACTGCGAGAGCACGTGCTGGGAAAGTCCGGTCGTGCCGGAGATCGATACGTGGATGGCGGCCGCGGCAGTGGCTGTAAAGCATACAGATTCCAACATGTCTACGGTATATATTTAGACGTACAGTTTCTGTTATACTTATTACAATAACCAACGCTGCAAATTGAGGGTCCAAAAAAAAAAAAAAAACGGTAGGGGGGTTTCTTATTTTCAGCTTTGCTTGTGTCTTTTATCTAACAATTAATATTCTAATTATAACTAGCACAGAGTAGAACTGTGACAAGAAAAATAAGTGCATTGCATATGGTAGGCAAAAGCCTAGTTGTGGTTAAATGATTTTGCAAGATCGTTATTGCAATTACAACTTATTGTCTAGTTTTTTTTATCGGTGTGTGGACTGGAGTGACAATGAGCTTACGTGGTTCAGGACTGGTTTGGGAACAAAATTAGGGTAACCACAAAAAGAAAATTACTCCGTGGAAAATGAGAATTTTTTCCCAAAATGACCCTTTTTGCAAAAGTATGGACACAAACGACCTGTTTTTTTTTTTAATTCCACAAACGCCCCACTCGCTTTTTGAAAAAGCGAGTGTGGTATAAACCATCCCGCTTTTTCAAAAAACGAGTCTTGGGGTTCAGAAAATTTGAAGAAGCGAAGACTCGCTTTTTCAAAAAGCGAGTGTGGTATAAACCATCCCGCTTTTTCAAAAAGCGAGTCTTAGTGTTCAGAAAATAAGAAACCTAAGACTCGCTTTTTGAAAAAGCGGGATGGTTTATACCAAACCCGCTTTTTCAAAAAGCGAGTCTTCGCTTGGTGAATGAGTGACTTTAACCATCCCCCATTCATTCTCTCCCTCTGTTTCTCTACCAAAACAAAGAAACCAAACAGAACAAAACCCACAACCCGAACCCATCCCCCTTCTTCTTCCTCCTCACCCCGACCTCGACATCGCCGCCATCAACGCCGCGAGCCATTCCCGCTCGTCCACTGCCGCTCCACCTCGCCCATCGAAGCCTCCACCTCCGTCTCCTCCTCCGTTCGTCTCCCCGTCGAGACTCCGTTTCCACAGCGACCCCCCGAAGTCCTCCGACTTCTCCTTCGTCCTCCTCCGAAGCATCGCAGAGCCCCGAGGTCGCCGTCCAAGCTCAACCCCGTAGTCTTCTCCACCGCTCCCGCTCGAGCCAGTCCTCACCGTCGTCTTCCTCGTTCGACCCCCGCTATCGCCTCGTCTCCCTCTCGACGCTCGCCATCTCGCCGCTCTCCCACAATCGAAGACCAAGCTCGCCATCGTCGACAGCACTGCTCCCCGCCAGTGCCACCAGTCGAAGCCTTCCCCTGTCGCGAGCTCTCTGCGTCGTCGCTCCCCCATCGAGCTCCTCGCCGTCACAGTGCCGCCCCCTCTACTCGAGCCCCATCTTCATCTTCCTTCGCTCAAGCCGCCATTACCAACCCTTCGAGCTCTTCAGTCGTCGACTCCATCGAACCCCCAACCTCCACCTTCGACTTCTCCATCACCAGTTCTCCTCGTCGCCGTCTTCAACCCACATCCGCCAAAGCCTACCCTGTTCGGAGCTCCATTATCGAAGAGCTCCACAGTCCCGTCAGCCTCTTCTTCTCCCGAAGTCGCCATCATCTCCGAGCTCGTCCCGAAGCGCCGCTCAGCCTCGTCAACCGCCGTCCTCCGCTCCCCCGCAAGCAGTCGTCGCCCTCTGCGCGTCGCCTCCCATCGCGTGCCCACTTCTCCCGTGCGCGCGCTGTCTCTCTCTCTCTCTCTCTGTTCTGCGAAGAAGAAGAACAAGGAAGTTTTGGGGATTTGTCTATTTGCTGTTTGGATTTGTCTATTTGCTGTTTTGTTCTGTTTGGTTTCTTTGTTTTGGTAGAGAAACAGAGGGAGAGAATGAATGGGGGATGGTTAAAGTCACTCATTCACCAAGCGAAGACTCGCTTTTTGAAAAAGCGGGTTTGGTATAAACCATCCCGCTTTTTCAAAAAGCGAGTCTTAGGTTTCTTATTTTCTGAACACTAAGACTCGCTTTTTGAAAAAGCGGGATGGTTTATACCACACTCGCTTTTTGAAAAAGCGAGTCTTCGCTTCTTCAAATTTTCTGAACTCCAAGACTCGCTTTTTGAAAAAGCGGGATGGTTTATACCACACTCGCTTTTTCAAAAAGCGAGTGGGTCGTTTGTGGAATTAAAAAAAAAAACAGGTCGTTTGTGTCCATACTTTCATAAAAAGGGTCATTTAGGGAAAAAATTCGGAAAATGATTACTAAAGTTTAGTTACCTACAATTGTTTCCACATCAGTTCATGTGTTTGATCCCAAGATATACGTGATGGTATGAATCTTACCGACACGAAAGTTTGTTTCATACATTTTTTAGTGAGGCGGAGTAGTTCATCTAAATTTTTGGATGAGGTTAAACAATGTCAAGAAAGATCAATGTTCACTCTTGCAGGCTTCTTTTTCAGAGTTTCACTAATTTGTGACAACCCAATTACTTAGATTGTTTTCTGATTTTCTTCAAAAATTGAATTCATAAATTAGAAATGCTAAGCAATTTGCTTCTCTGTTCAATTTAAAAACATGTTTCTCTGTTTAAAAAAATCATACATAAATATTTTTGCGAGTTAGGTTTATATATATATAAAGATGGCATCGTCATCGCTGCATTAATGATAATTAACGAAACAAGCATAAAAATTACATAGTAGCTCGTCGGGCAGTCCAACATAAAAACATCCAAAACAGAGGCTAAAACCTCATCAGCCTACACGAGGCAACAAAACATAAACCATAACCTGCTCTGCCAAAATAAACGAGATGACTGTCCCATCCTGCATGTCGGCCAAACTGTAGATCACCTACTCTTCCTCATCCTTCAAACGTGGCCTCTTCTTGTACCCGCTATGCCCTGTCCAATCAAGAATGAATTGATTAGTTTTGCACATCAAAACAGAAATCCTATGATCGATATTGCGAAAACAAAGGTCGTTTCGGTCTAGCCATAGGTTTCATATCGTAAAAGCAACTGTAATGTCCCAATGTAACCTATCCTCCTTTCTAACCCTTCTAGATCTAAGACTTCCCCAAACCTCCTCACTCGATCCTAGACACTCTAACACCCCAAATCTAGGACACATACTCTCCCATAGCAATCTCGCTCTAGTGCAGCTAAACAGGATGTGATTCGTATCTTCGTCCTGTGTTTGACATCTAGTATACACGGTGTTCATAGGAATGCCCCGTTTCGTCAAACTGACTTTCGATAGGATCGCGTCGTTATCCACTAACCATAAAAAGACTTTCACTTTAGCATGAGCGTTAATGTCCCATATAACGTCTGCTGCCTCGCTTCTTCTTCCTCCATCATTCAGCTTTTTGTATAGTGATGATACCGTGAATCCGTGTTAGTTCTTTTGAGAATATCTTTGTAGTGCAAGTTAGTGAAGTGTCAGATATATGTTTTTAACTTTCTTCCTAGGTTCATCATCATGCTCAAGTTCTTAATCTTAAAATTTAACAGAATAGAATTATTGGCTTGCTTATTTATTAGTCTTCACTGTGATTTGCAGCTAACTTATCCAACGTTCAAAGATATCGAGATTTGTGAGGATAACAAGATTTATGAGGCTTTCAACCCTAGTGATCTAGGCTTCAATGTCGAGAACATTGATGAAATTTTTGGGTGCTCACAGCCTAAATACCCTTTCCCAGATGCAGGCCTAGATGGCTTCTACATGGAGAAGAACTTTTCAGTTGCAGATTCAAATGGTCACATGGATACTGCTCTTGAGGTAAATCCTTCTAAATTCTAAATCCTATTTACACTTGTACTTCAATTCTCATCAATATATAATAATCTGTTTTTTTCAATTTTCGTAAGTACTTTGTATCGTCCGTGAATTCTCATAAAAATAAAATATGTATTCAATTCTGATAAATTTTATGTGAGCACTAACTTGTGATTTTTTCTTGGTGTTTGAGTTTGAATCTCTCTCATTAAGATAAAATCTGTATTCAATTCTCTTAAAATTTTCTCTTTTAAAAAAGTACTTCTGACAAGTGCTGTAGAATGTGCTTCAATTCTCATAAATATAAAATCTGTATTCAATTCTCATAAATTTTATGTGAGAACTAACCTGGAACAGTTTTCTCGGTAATATGTGTTTGTATTTGCTTCAGGCATCTTCTTCAGTACAGTATGACGGATTGGCACTCCCATCATCTCAAATAGTTGGTTCAGCCAGTTCGCTGCATACCGTGAATAGTAGTCCAGATCAAATATTGCTAAATCTCCAAGGAACCACAGGCTTCAACTTGGGTTTTACTACCGGAGATGTCTGCCCTAACATGTCTATCTCACTGTCAAACCTGACTGGAGAAAGTAGTGTTGCTGATTACCAAGACTGCGGCGTTTCACCGATGTTTCTAACAGGTGCACCCTGGGACCCAAATATTGAAACTAACCAACCACAAGCCAGAAACGAAGCAAAGATGAGATACAACGAGAAAAAGAAGAACAGACTGTATGTTATTTTACTTCAGACTAATTTTTATCGCACCTACCTCTATGTTTCACTATTTTGTGGTGACAATTCTACGAAATTTGCAGGTTTGGCAAGCAGATTAGATATGCTTCGCGTAAATCCAGAGCAGATACACGAAAGCGTGTGAAAGGTAGGTTCGTGAAAGCTGGCGAGGCTTATGACTACGATCCTCTTGTAGGCTGTGGCAAGAAATAGACTAGGCCAATTCTGAGATTTTCTGCTTGCCTTCACAAGTATCAAATTATCGCTCAGGTGCATGCATCAGTGTTTCTGTTTAAGATTTATCAAGATGACATACTATAATAGATAATTTTAAAAAATGATTTTCTTAACGATTTTTGTTTTGGTTTTTCTGCAGAAGCATTGCACGAGCGATAGGAGGAAACTCGATGTGATTATTTATTTCTCTAGGATCAGAGATCATTCTTTTGGAAATTGGGTGCAGACAGGATTTGTTTAATTTGTTTAATTATTCATAGTTTTTCTCAATTGATGTGTTTATATCATTCTTTGAGCTCATTAAAGAGTTCCAAATGCACTTGGCTATGGAATTTGCAGCCAATATCAAATAACACTGTCTGTAATCAATTGACAACCTGCGCAATAAAGCTTTTCTTTCGTCATTTGATTTTTTTCAAGTTCTCCTTTTACATTGAATCTTTTGCTCTCTAAATCGATGGAAACTGTCGACTTATCTTTTAGTTGCGGAACCTGGTGAAGAAATGAAATGAGATTTTATTTGCTATCTTTCTCTTTGAATGAGATCTCAATTCCATCTACGGTCATGAGCTATCTTACAACTAGAATCCCTTTTTTTTTTCCGATCCGGCTCCTCCACCACCGCGAACCCCGGTTTACCATCTATTCTTTCTGTGTCTTAGACTTTTTGTTTATGCGCACGAACTCTCCATGTCAGTTGACCTGAGCTTATGTGGGCATGAATTCTCCATGCATGTCCAGTGGAGTTCTTGGACCCAAAATGACTACCGGTTGAGATGTGTGCCCTCTTGCATGATCTTGATTACTATGTGTCAACACTAGTCATTGTGGTTTCTTTGTTAATCATAGGCGCTCACGCCTAACATTTCAAAGATCAGATATGGAAATAAAGATGACAGGAATTGTGAGAATCAGAACAGGAAGAGTTAAGCTGATGAAAAGGATGTGTTTCACAAAGGAGTTCTCTCCTTTTTTATGGATCTAACTGTTGGGGTTTGTGGATCCAATACACGATGATGAGGTTGGAGAAGATAAACGAGAAGGAGAGTCGAAGTGGGAGCAACAGGTCAAGAGTAGCAAGTGGCTATAGCAGAGTTGCGGTCGACCGCACCCCCGACCACACTCCCGATCGACGACCGGCCGACCCGCAGTCGATCGTCCCGCTCTCTGACAACTCTGTACCTTGAAGGAATGACCGGTCGACCGCGCAGTCGACCGACCCACTCTCTGTTGGATTTCATGCAGTCGAGGGAGAAGACTGGTCGACCGTCAAGATGGTGCGGTCGACCGTCCCGACGCTGATTCATGAGCGGCTGAGATGGAAAGTTGTGGAATCCTATATATATTGTATTGTGTACGATTTTATGGTTAAGCCAAGAAAAAAGAGAGATCTACCAGCCGTCATTAAGAGAAAGGGAGATAGAGAGAAACCCTACATCTTGGTGGTGAGTTCTTGAGATATTTGTAAACCTAATCTTCATATTTCTAGTGAAAATCGCAAGAGTGCCTCTGCGCAGAAAAGTAGCCATTGTTTAGGTGAACCTAGATAAAAATCTTGTGTGTTCTTGTGTGTTGCTTTTGCTTGTTCTTTGTTCTCTTGTTTTGATTCTATAGTTCTTGCATCTTGTCGTCATTGTTGTTGAGTTTATTCCGCAGTTAGAATTCAAAAAAGTGGTATCAGAGCTACAGGTTGGTAGTCTTGATTGCGATGGAGGACAAGAGTAGAGTCAAGGAGTTCGATGGAACGGATTTTACAATGTGGAAGATCCAAATGATTGCGTATCTCCGACAGAAGGATCTAGATGATCCGTTGTTTAGTGTGAAGCCAAAAGGGGCGGAGGTCAATCCGTTTGTGTTGGCGGCTTGGAATAGATTGGATCAGAAAGCACTTGGGCAGATTCAGTTATCGCTGAG
This sequence comes from Hemerocallis citrina, assembly GCA_017893485.1. NCBI lineage: Eukaryota > Viridiplantae > Streptophyta > Magnoliopsida > Asparagales > Asphodelaceae > Hemerocallis > Hemerocallis citrina. The sequence goes on from CM030358.1 coordinate 54,563,277, forward strand.
CAGGAAGGCGCTATTTCACATTGAAAATGTAAGAACCGCAAAGGAGGCAATGGAGATATTGACAGACATGTTTGAGAAGCCGAATGCAGCGAATCAGATCTTACATCTAAAGAAGCTGGTTAACTTGAAGTTGTCAGAAAGGGGTTCGGTTGCTGAGCACATCAACAATTTCTGTATGGTTTACAATCAGATGGAATCGTCGGGTTTGAAGTTTGAGGAGAGGGCCCAATCGTTGTTGTTGCTATCCAGTCTTTCCGATAGTTACGGCACAGTAAAGCAGACTATTACTAGCACCATGGCTGATACGACAATCCTAAAGGATGTTATAAGCAGCATCATGAATGAGGATGCAAGGAGGAAGAGATATGGAGAGACTTTGGTGTCATATCCTAGCAATACCATGTTGTCAGTTGATAACCGTGGTAGAAGTAACAACAGAGGGAGGTCCCAAAGTAGGAATTACATGTCCAAGTCAAGAACAGAAAATTGCAAAGGTGAGTGTTGGTACTGTAAGAAGCCAGGACACAGGAGAGACCAATGCGAGGAGTATAAGAAAGCACAAGCAGGGTCTCAGGTAGCTAATATGGTAAGTATTGAACCCCGTATAGATGAATTGTGTTTATCTGCTGGATTTAATATTTTGCAAGATGATTGGTGTATAGACTCAGGTGCTTCTTATCATTGTACCCCCATAAGGGATGTTTTTGAGGATTACAGGACAGGTGATTGTGGTGCAGTTTCAGTTGGTAATGGACAGATATGTCTAGTTGTGGGTAGAGGCACTGTGAGAGTGAAGGCTCGCAATGGTGGGCAATTGGTCTTGTATGATACAATACATATTCCGAGCTTGAAGAAAAACTTGATCTCAACTAGCAAACTAGACAAAGAAGGGTTTACAACAACTTTTGGGCATGGAGAAAGGAAGGTGACTACAGGTGCCAGGTTGGTGGCAAACGAAAAGCGTGGTGACACGTTGTACTTACTCAGGGAAGGTGATTCAGGTGATATCATTACTACATCATCAGTAGGTAGTTCCTCTTTAATTCTATGGCATGTCAGGTTGGGATACCTTGGTGAAAAAGGTGTCAAGCAGCTTTGTTCTAGGAATCTTTTGCCGGGGCTGAAGAAGGTTGAGATGGATTTTTGTGAGAATTATGTGATGGGCAAACAAAAGATTGTTAGCTTTCAGTTTGGTGGGCATGAGAAGAAGCTTGCGAAGCTAGAGTTGGTATATACAGATATGTGGGGTCAGCTCAGGAATTCTCTTATGGTGGTAAGAGATACTTCGTCACATTCATCGATGATGCTACAAGAAAGGTTTGGGTTTATGCGATTCATAAGAAATCATAAGTATTTTAGGCATTCAGAGCTTGGAAGGCGAGGGTTGAGAATGAGACGAGTTGCAAGGTGAAAGCAATAAAGTCAGACAACGGAGGTGAGTACACAAGCAAAGAATTTGTTAACTATCTGGCAAAGGATGGTATCAGAGGAATCAAGGCAGTTCCTAAGACTCCACTGAAGAATGGTGTAGCAGAAAGGATGAACCGCACGATACTCGAAAGGGCAAGATGCATGAGACTTTATGCGGGTCTTCCGATCCATCTTTGGGCTGCTACAGTTGATACAGCAGTGTACTTGATTAACCGTTGCCCGTCTAGTGCCCTTAATGGGGCCATTCCAGAAGAACTATGGTCAGGTAAAACTATTAATTATTCGCATTTGAAAGTTTATAGTTATATGGCATTTGCACTAATTGACAGGGAAGAAAGAAAGAAGTTGGACTCTAAGTCCAGAAGGTGTGCCTTCATTGGCTACGGTGGCGATGAGTATGGTTACAGGCTTTGGGATTTTGTGGATAACAAAGTCATTCGCAGTAGGAATATAGTGTTTAATGAAGAGGTCCTATACAAGGACAGGCACACAGGTCAAGACAGTACAACTAGTTCAGAATCAAATTGGGGTTCAAACTCAGACTCAGATTCAGATTCTGAAGGCGACCCTAGTGGTGGGGGCCCTATAGTGTAGCAGCAGGTACAGGTACCACAGGCAGCACAGGAGGCTCATGGTGAGCCTATTGGGAATAAGCAGGTTATCCAAGATGAACAGGTACAACCAGAACAGTTCAGGGAACCTGAATCGATCGGTGAACCGGTATCCACATTGAGGAGATCGACACGAGAGAGGAGGCCAATCAGGATATTTGATCCATCAGCTAGTGTTGTTCACAAGCATGTTCTGTACATAGATTCGGAAGAGCCAGAGACTCATGAGGAGGCTTTACGGGATGAGGCTCGAATTCAGTGGGAGTTAGCCATGTAGGACGAGATGAGCTCCTTGGAACAGAACCAAACTTCGGAGTTGACCAAGTTACCTGCAGGGAAGCGCTCTTATGAACAAATGGGTTTTCAGAGTCAAAGATAAGGTAGATGGCAGTAAGAGATACAAGGAGAGGCTTGTAGTGAAAGAATTATCTCAAAGAGAATGTGTCGATTATAGTGAGATCTTTGCACCGGTTGTGAAGATGGCTTCTATTGGGTTCTGCTCAGTATTGTGGCAATTGAAAACTTGCACTTAGAACAGTTGGATGTGAACACAGCATTTCTCCATGGTGATGTCGAATAAGAGCTGTCCATGAAACAACCCACAGGTTTTGAAGCTAAAGGAAAGGAAGACATGGTGTGTCGATTGAAGAAGAGTCTTTATGGGCTCAAACAAGCACCGTGGCAATGGTACTTGAAGTTTGATTTCTTCATGAGAGGGAAATGTTTTGATAGATGCGAAATGGATCATTGTGTGTATGTTCGTAGATATGAGGACAATGATACAGTTACCTTGGCATTGTATGTGGACGATATGCTGTTAGCAGGTTCATGTATGGAGAAAATCAAGGAAGTGAAAAAGATGCTAGCTTCAGAGTTTTCAATGAAGGACTTGGGTGAAACAAAGCAAATCCTCAGCATGAAAATCAGCAGAGACATGAGTAGTAAGAAGCTTTGGTTATCACAAGCAGACTATGTGAAGGAGGTGTTGAAGAGATTCAATATGGATTGCGCGATGCCAGTCACTTGTCCCTTGGCTGCTCACTTCAAGTTATCAATGGACTTGTATCCTAAGACAGAGGCAGAGATGGAGGAAACGGCTGCTATTCCTTATGCCTCAGCCATTGGGAGTTTGATGTATGCGATGGTGTCTACAAGACCAGACATCGCACAAGCAGTGAGAGCTGTCAGCTATTACATGAAGAATCTAGGTAAACAGTATTGGGATGCAGTAAGGTGGATTCTTAGATATCTAGCAGGTACTTCAGATCACTCTCTTTATTTTGGGGTATATTCTTTGCATATACATGGTTATGTAGATGCAGATTTTTTGGGCGATCATGATAGTTGCAGAAGTACTACAGGGTATGTATTTACAGTTTGTGGAACAACTATTAGTTGGGCTTCGCAGTTATAAGAGGTTGTAGCACAGTCAACCATGGAGTCAGAGTATATGGCACTTACAGAAGTGACGAAAGACATGTTGTGGATTTCGGAGCTTGTGAAACTGTTGGGCAGGAAGCAACCCATAGGTGAACTATGGTGTGACAGTCAAAGTGCAGTTTTCTTGGCGAAAAACTCGGCATATCACTCTAGGACTCGGCACATTCAAATGAGGTATCATTTTGTCAGAATGGCGGTTGAGAAGAAATGGTTGAAGCTAACTAAGATTCTTGGCATTAAGAATCCGACGGACATGCTCACTAAGGTGGTGGATAGCAAGAAACATCAGTTTTGCTATACCGCTATTGGATTGTCTTCAGGTTAATTGTTGAGGAGACTCGCAGAAGCACAGGCCTAGACTAGACCAATGGAAGAATGAAGAACAGGTTAGAGACTTCGTGTATATGTCTCCAAGTGGGAGATTGTTGGGGTTTGTGGATCCAATACACGATAATGAGGTTGGAGAAGATAGGCGAAAAGGAGAGTCGAAGTGGGAGCAACAGGTCAAGAGTAGCAAGTGGCTACAGCAGAGTTGCGGTCGACCGCGCCGACCGCACCCCCAACCGCACCCCCAACCGCACCCCGACCGACGACCGGTCGACCGCGCAATCGACCGACCTGCTCTCTATTAGATTTCGTGCAGTCGAGGGAGAAGACCAGTCGACCGTCAAGATGGTGCGGTCGGCCATCCCGACGCTGATTGATGAGCGGCTGAGATGGAAAGTTGTGGAATCCTATATATATTGTATTGTGTACGATTTTAGGGTTAAGCCAAGAGAAAATAGAGATCTACCAACCGTCATTAAGAGAGAGTGAGATAGAGAGAAACCCTACACCTTGGTGGTGAGTTCTTGAGAGATTTGTAAACCTAATCTTTATATTTCTAGTGGAAATCGCAGGAGTGCCTCTGCACGGGGAAGCAGCCATTGTTTGGGTGAACCTCGATAAAAATCTTGTGTGTTCTTGTGTGTTGCTTTTGCTTGTTCTTTGTTCTCTTATTTTGATTCTATAGTTCTTACATCTCGTCGTCATTGTTGTTGAGTTTATTCCGCAGTTAGAATTCAACACACGCACACTAATTAAGTCCATTAAAAAGTTTTTAGCAAAACCACCACATACATCAAGTGGTCAGTACATATCAAATTATCTTCATTTATGAAGCACGTGCATTTCTACTTGGCAGCCGTCCGTCCTTGTCAAACATGTGCAGTACACAAGAACCCGACACTAAACTTGCTATTTTACTGTGCTTTGTCAAAAAAATTCCATGTCGTGTCGCATCTTGTCCATGTATCAATGCATCTTTTTTTATAAAGATAGATAGAGTCCTATAGGACTACGACCAAAATGACATAAAAACATAAATGTATTACAAGGTTCAGTTGGCGCCTACACAAAATTGTGATCAAGATCACTGGCACACAACTTGAATCATTACATAAAATCCAGAATAAGCAAGCATACAGGAACACCTAAGTTCAAACACAAACATAGTTTCAGCCACAAAACAGTAAAAGAAAAGAAATAACAAGCTGCTTCAATCCAAGACATTGAAACGTCGAGAAAAATGTCATCAGCTTGAACCTTCACTCTGACATGTGCTTCTGACTTGCGAAAATCCTGTCAATCACCAGTCAGAACAATTGCATTACCAGCTGAAGCTCCTAGAGGATCTGTGACAATGATATTTACTCCATACATACCCATTGGAACAACGATACTTATTCCAAAAAATTCTCCCAAAATGGCAAATATAAGCTGAAGTATAACAATCAAAACACTTTATTTTTTGGATAATACAGATAGTGTCTAATGGCTCCAGCCATCATAAATATATATATATATATATATATATATATATATATATATATATATATATATATATATATAGAGAGAGAGAGAGAGAGGGAGCTTTCTTTCATTGCAAATGGGTCTGTGTGCACAGACCCATTATGAACGGCGATCTGAGCCGTTGGATCTAGATCCAATGGCTTAGATCGCTTATGGTTTTTTATATAGAAATTTTTGCCTTAGACCGTTGTTTCCGACGACGAGCTAAGTTATGATTTTTTTATTTTTAAATAACTTAACCCGTCATTGCCAACGACGTGCTAAGGCAAAGTGGATTTTTTTTTAACTTTATCTTCTTTCTTTCACTCTCTCCTTACTCTATCTATCTTTTTTCCCGATCCAAACCCAATCCCCACTAAACCGCTCCCCTATCACTTCGGCGACTCCTCTCTCACTTCACTCTCTTACTCAGCATCTTTCCCTCGTTGGCACTCTCTCTCTCTCTCTCTTCTGAAGCACCTCCCCCAACCCAAAAAACCCTAACCCTAACCCTAACCCTAACCCAAGCCCAAACTCCTCCTCCTCCATCCACTGCTGCTCCTCCTCCTCCATTCCCACACTCTCTCTCACTCCCAATCTCTCCTCCTACCTTCGAAACCACTCCCCCTCCAATATTCGAACACAAATTGGAACCCTAGTTCGACGATAACACATACATTGGAAAAATTCGCAGTAGTGTAAGTTAATGACTTCTACAAGTTGGCTTGGGCGTTGTATTTGTGATGTTTTTCTAGTTATTTTGTCTCTTTCTAATTACTTGAATTGATTAAATTTGTCCAATAATTTTGTAGATCTAGTAGCTTGTATGTAGTATTTTGAGAATTTTAGACGTTGGAATTTTAGCCGTAGTTGTAGTTGTAGTTGATTGCTTTTCTTGTATATTATTCGTATTTTCAATTGTTCGATATTAGTAAACCCGCATAAAATGTCCTAAAAAAATCTGAAACTTTGCGGGTAGGTCGGACTCACACTACACAAGCCACCACAAATTGTAGAAGTGATTTTCGACTCACTGTTTGAGAGATACGCCGTGTACCGCTTTTGGTGAAGAAAAACTAAAATAAAGTGGTACACGGCCGTACCTCGTAAATTGTGAATCGAAAACCACTTCTACAATTTGGGTTACCTTGTGTTACGTGAATCCGACCAACTTGCAAAGTTTTTAAATTTTTTAATGCCGTTTGTGCAATTTTCTCACGATTCTTGAACAACAACAACTAAATTAAGAAATTTTTTAATACAGTTATACTAGAAAACCCTACAAACGATATCCAAAATTACGAAACTTTACGAGTAGGTTGGAATCATATAACATAAACCAACACAACTTGTAGAAGTGAGTTTCGACTCACGGTTTGCTAGATACGACCGTATATCGCTTTTGGTCAATAAAAACTTGAATAAAGCGATACATGGCCTTATCTTGCAAACCGTGAATCGAAACTCACTTCTACAAGTTGCGTTGGCTTGTATTAGGTGAGCCTGATCCACTTGCATAGTTTCGGAATTCCAGGTTTGTATTTGTGTATGTTGTCTTGTGTATTTATATATGCAATTAGTGTAATTAGGTGTATATGATTACTGTATTGATAATTGTTCTATTATTTTTAATGTTAGATTTGGACAATGTCGAAGGAAGTTCCGTTGCCGGAAAAAAAAATTCGTGCACAAGAAAGTTGTGAATTAAGCTGCAAGTTGACGAGCACCTAAAACCGAAGATAGGTATGATGTTTCATATTTTAGATGAAGCGGAGAAATTTTATGCATCATATTGAAGATGTACGAGTTTCGCTATGCGTAAGGGTGGGAAAAAATACAAAGGAACCGATGTAATCAATAAATCCTATATATGTAATAAAACCGGGGAGTCACTGAGAGTCAGCCCAATAATGCTAGACGGGGAACTACTTCTAGAACGGGTTGCAAAGCTTTCGTTCGTGTAAAACTAAACGAACAAAGTAATACATGAATTATTTATTCATTCAATGAACCACACAATCATGAATTTACTTCACTCGGTAGACGTCATTTGTTGCCTCAAAACCGTATAGTGTCAAAATCCGATAAAAGAGTGATAGGTCAACTTACCGAAGCTAATGTCCATATATGTAAACAAATGCTTTTCTTCAAAGGTGCAAGTGGAGGTCATGATAAAATTGGATTCGCTGAAATCGATGTTAGAAATCTAAGTAAAGACTCGATGGAAGGTATGAAAGGACACAACGGGCAAATGCTCATTGAGTTCTTCAAATCGAAAAAGCAGACCAATCCTTTATTTTTTTATGATTACCAATTAGATCCTGAAGGGCGATTTTCCCATTGTATTTAGGTGGATAGTATTGCTAGGAAGAATTTAGAAATATTTGGGGATATAGTTTGCTTTGATGCTACCTACAACACGAACCGATGCAGAATGTTATTCGTAAAATTTATTGGAGTCAACCATCATTAGCAATCAACATTCTTAGGTTGTGGGTTCATTCCAAATGAGAAGGCATCCTCATTTGAGTGGTTCTTTGAAAAGTGGCGAGGAGTAATGGTACATGAGCCGATCGGCATCGTAACGGACGAGGATCGTGAAATCGGTGCTGCACTGAAGAAAGTTTTCCCTGTGCCTGAGTCTAGATATTGCATTTGGCATATTTTGGATAAGTTACCACAATAGGTGCGTATGGCAAATAATATCGATGAGTTTAGGAATGCTTTGAAGAGTATCATCTATACGGATGAATATAAAAGTGATTTTGAAGAGAAGTGAAAATTATTATTTTTTCAATACAAAGTTGAGAATAACAAATGGTTGAACGATAAATTTGAAATTCGTGAGAAATGGGCCCCCGTCTATGCAAGAGAATCATTTTGGGCCGGCTTGTTGACTACCTAACGGAGCAAGTCTCTGCATTCATCCTTGAAGCAACATACTCATAAGAAGTACTCCTTACATGAATTTTTCATCATCTTCGGCCGAGTCTTAGTAAAACAAAGACACGAAGAACTTAAAGAAACTCTTTGTAATTGTGAGGAGAGACCAAAATTGAAGACCGAATGGACAATGGAGTAACAAATGGCGCGAACATACACATTGAAGATTTTCTACAAATTCCAACAACAAGTTCAAAAAAGCTTATTATTTAATGTGTGTTGCATTGCCGATATGGATACACCAGATAGTTCAGCCTTCTCTGTAATGGTTTGTGGAAATTCATAACCGGGGAGGGTGATTTCTTTTTGCAAATACCGTCAAATGGCTAAATGTCCTTATTGCCTCTATGAATTCGTAGGCATTCTATGCAAACATATTTTGGCGGTTCTTCTGTTCACCATTTACACCATACTACTGGAGCAATATATTTGTAGACGATAGACCCGGGATCAGTTAAGAAGAAGCTATACATCCGTTTCAAATAGTATTGGCGACAATTTTGCCTCTCGATATTGTAAATTGAATCAGCACTCAAGACAGTTGGTCGATCTTGGTTGTTCTTCTGAAGAAATTTACAAGTACATGCTCGACCACATGCTTAAGGGCAATGAAGGCGTTTCTCACATTCAAGCCGGAATTAGCACACATCGCGAAGGTAGTGCACAACCTGAGAGTGTTGGACATGCAAATGCACCGATGGGGGACCCTCAACAATGCAATACAAAGGGAAGGCCTAGAGGGAAGAGACTGAAGTCCATAATAGAAATGCAAAAATTCAAAAAACCTAGACTATGTAGGACATGCCTTCGTGTCGTATATCACGATTCAAGAAATTGTCCAAACAATTTGGCTAGGTAATATATCTGCTTTTAGTTTATATTAATCTGACTCACTCAAACTTGACTTGTTCTCATTGACTAACTCATTCTTCTCATTTATTTAGCGGGTCGAGAGCATATGAAGAAGATCCAAGCGGTGAAGAGAGTGATGATGAAGAAGGTGAAGATTCGTGCTAAGGTAAATTCCTTATTATGTATGTGAAATTTAACTTCGAGACCTTTATTACTAATTTCAGTTGATGATAAGAAATTTATGAATTTTTTTTTGTTGTAGGTTTTGATTCGAACATGATCGTGGTGAAGGAAGGCGTTTTACTTCCAAAAATTTTAAATTTCTGATTGTATATAAATGATCATGTAAATGCATTTCTGGACGGTTAAGGTTTGAGAATTGTATTTGCAGTTATAAGTATATTTTTATATATGTAATTGTAAATTTGTGTACTAAAATGTTGAGAATGTGAGGGATGGATGAGTTGGTAATGTGAATGAGATGAGTATGTTGTTGTTGTAATTGCTTTGACAATGTATATATATGCTGAAATTTGTGAATTTTGTGTATGTGTGCAGCTAACAGATGTTGTGTGTGTTTTCTGTTTTTTTTCTTCTTTTTGTTAACTTAACCCGTAATCGTTAATAACGGGTTAGGTTGAATGAAAATTCGTACAAAATTCAACTTCTGAAGATTAAGTTCTGTCAAATTCTTTCAACTTAATTCATTATTGGCAATGACGAGTTATGTGTGCTTAACGCGTTATCGGCAATGACAGGATACGTTGAATGACTTTTCCATTGTATTTGCTCTTTGTGGATAAAAGTTTGTACCAAAGTAAACTTCTGAAGATTAAGTTCTGCCAAAATCATCCAAAGTAACCCGTTGTTGGCGATGATGGATTTTTGGCGATGACAGGTTAGGTTGGTTGACTTTTCCAGTGTATTTGCTATTTGTGGATGAAAATTTGTATATAATTGAACAGCTGAAGGGTGTAAGTTCTGCCAAAATCTTGCAACTTAACCCGTTACTGTCGATTGTTGACCTAAGTTTGGTGTGCACAAAACGTATCATTTACAACTAATATATTTAGTTAAGATTTGCAAGAAAGGAAAAGGAAAATCAAAATAAAAGATTCAAAAGATTCAAAAACAAGCAAAAGAAGCAAGAATAAGAAAAGATTGGAGAATCAAGGAAGAGTGCTTCACAAGAAACATGTGCTTTAAATAATCAAGAAAGCCAACAAAAATAGATTATTTATTTCTGTGTAACACCCCGAATTCCAAATAAGCCTGAATTTGAAGTTTCCCAGGATCTTTACACTTCACTTCGTACAATTTTACAAGGAATTTTAAAAACTTTTATACAACAATGTTTACATCAACATAGCAAAAGTAAAATACAACATAATAGACGAATAAAATAATAGTTGAAACATTTCTTTAAGCTGCATTCTTTATTTAGTCCTCTCATTTATTTTATTCTGCATGGAAACTGTGGGCACGTCGGTTGCTTGCAACTGACGCTAGGATATGATACATCAATTTCTCTTACTTGGAAAACACAAACTTGATCACAAACAAAGCTAAGGAGGGACTATCCTATTGATGTCGTGTGTATTAGTGCACTTAGCCTTAATGCAGTTATTTATATTTCATAACACTAATGTACACTTGTTCGAACCTATGCATCCCATTCTACATAGATCCAAAGGCAAGCCCTTAACCGTACTTCATCTTGAAGGGTTGAATCCCTCGTTAAGAGTTTAACTACTACGGTAATTACGGTAAGTTCTTAGATGTTTTATGAGTTACGAGCCCATGTCCAGACAGCCTGGAAGGGAATCCCACATCATGACATGACGCATCATGTAGACAGTCTATGGATAATTCGCCTTCATCATGGGACGATGGCACTATATAGTCACCAAGCACCCCACAAGCGTCGCCACGATCCTGATAATTCTGGAGATAGATTCACATCATGACATGACGCATCATGTAGACAGCCTGTAAAAACTCTCACACCGTAAAACCCTCATACTTGTGTTTTTGTCTTACTTTCATCACATCTTCACTATAGTGTTGTCCTCAGGTATTTGAATCATAAGTAAATTAACACCCTAGAGTTAGCATTTCCTCCACACCGGTCTTAAACATTAATTAATGACAACGAACCATTCCTGGTCTTTTTCTACAACATTTATCTTCAAGAATTCATTCACGCCGGTGCAAGGATTTAGCTATGCTCTAGATTTTAACCTCTTTTCATGTTCACCAAAATTTGGGTGTTTATACTCACAAATTCCATATTTCATCATGATCTTTTTATTTTATTTTTCATGCACACTTGTGTATATTAAAACAACAATTTCATTTATTGACTTACTCCAATCTTCCGTGTCGAAATCTCATAATTTGATCTCTACACAAACTCTTTACATTCAAAATTTCATCTTTCTTTAATTATATAAGAGTTATATTTTTAAAAAAAATATCAAGTTCTTCATCCCATTGTTTTAATATAAAAATCACTTTCAATTCCCACAAAATATGTCAAAATATTGCGAAAATATTTTTTTTATAAAGTCTAGATAATTTTAGAAGAATAATCAAAATTTTTCCCAGTTTAATACTCCTTAAAACTTTTATAAAAAAAACCAAGAAAAAAAAATTAAAAGTGGGCTGGCGGATTCGAACCCGAGAACTCCGCCCAGCTACAGTGACCAACTCAAAGCGCACCCGAAGACCAGAAAGCCCAAAGGCGGCTGGCGATTGTGGGAAAAATCAAAATTTAATAAAAATAGCCTCTTCAAGACTCGAACCCAAGACTACCTGCACTGTTCACAGTGCTCTACACCCTCACCGAAAACCAGTATTCCCAAACTCATTCTCTGTTATAATTATAAGTTAAAATTTCTTTATTCTTCTAGTCTGTTTATATCTCTTTCTTTAACAATTTTGATTTCCCAATAAATTTGTACCATTCAAAAATCTAATTCTTTTCCAGGATGTTTTCTTTCAAAAATACAGTATAGTGCATGTATTTAAATTTACAAAATTCCCATTTTTGACAATATAATAATAAAAATTATTCCTTTTATCTCTTTTCGGAAATGAACAATTAATGAATTTACTTACATTGGAGTTTCTTTTTTTAATAAATCCTTTAGCTACTTGTTCCCCACATTTATTCGCATAGTTTTTGCACAATTTTCATTCCTAACATAAATATTTCTCTTAGATCAGTTTTATCCTTTACATGAGACTAATTCTTCTCTTTCGACAATAAGGTGGATATAGAACTATTCATACAATGTAAATAAAATTCGACATCTATTGCAACTTCCTATACTAATCATTTGATTCAACAATTCATGAGGCCATTTTACGTTCTATACAATTCTTTACACAAGTCATTCACGAAGCAAAATTATCATATTAGCATGGTTCATTAAAATAAATATTTTATCATGAAATATATTAATATGGCACAAGGATAAGTTTTAATTCACCAATCTCAAATCCATTCTACGAATTTTCTTATATTGACCATCAAGATTTTCTCTTTTTTCCTACTAGCCTCTTTAAGCAATCAGCCAATCACATGGCAAATTTTATCATTTACTCTAGCATATTCACAAACTTAGCCTACTAACATGATATCTAGACTAGAAGTAGAGAAATTGCCCACCTCTTGAAGAACAAATTGAGAATTCTTAAAGAAAGACTCCTCGAAAGCACGATTGTCTTCCCTTCTCCTTGATCCTAGCTGCGAGCCTTCTCCTCCAAGCTTGTGCAAAACCGAGCTTCTCTTCTCCTTGGACTAGCCGGCCTCCAATGAAAGAACACACACACTTAATCTTTTTTCTCACACAACTTCTTTTCTTTCTCTCTAAAATCTCAGGTGCTAGGGATAAAGAATGACAATGGGGCCTATTTATACACAATTCATGGTAAAATAAAAGGTTGAGATGTGTTTGGATGAATGGCTAAGATGCATTTGGGAGTTAGAAAACCACCCACTAGCATACAACCACCTTCCCACTCTCTCCACTCTTCCCACTCTCCCAAGCTTGGCCGACCTCTCCTTCTTCATTTTGCACATGCATGTGCAATGCACGTGCCCCCACATGCACACCTATAAATAATTGTTCATTAATTTGCTATACTAGTTTGTTACATGACAATGTCTACCATAGAAGTTGTTTAATTAACAAAAGAATTAACTAGTGGGCTAGCTAAGTGGGCTAATTCTATGGGCTTTTAATTAATTTATTTAATTTATTTTGGGTGGGCTAGGATTAAGTTATTAGGCTTAGGAATCTACAATAATTAATAAGAGGTTTTTTAAAAGAGAAAGAAAATATTTGTTCATGACATTAAAAATAGTTTTAAGGCCATTGTGCAAATTAATTTGCACGTGCAAAACACGTGAAATCAAATGAAAAGTTTATATTTAATTATATGAAAATTCAGGATATTACATTATGTTTATGTGATGAGAATATATGTAAAGTAGTATTGATTGATAAATTAGTTTTGAAAAGAATATAAAGTGACATCCATAAATAAAAGTCGAATTTGCACGTCAGCGGTCGACCGCACGAAATGACAGTCGACCGCAACAACAGTCGAACGCTCATCTCTGTGGAAAAGATGAGTCAGTCGACCGGTCATTGCTCGACTTATGAGTTAAAAGATGAACGGTCGATTGTCCATCATTGTGGTCGACCGTCCAAGTGCAGATCTTACTATTTTGAAAATATATTTTCATTTTCGGACAGATACAATTCCCTACTCTATAAAGTAAGGCAAATTCACAGTGTATTCTTTATCCCTTGCTATCATAACTCTTCTGAACTAATCATTCAATCAATACTCCGTGTGTGAGAGATTTTTATTATTTTCTTCAGTCACGGTCTTTCTAGATCTTGAGAGTTTTTTCTTTCTTTTCCACTACAATGAGTATTGCGGGACTTGTTGTAGAAGCCCTGCGGGTGTAATAGGTCTCTCCGCCTGAATTCCGAGAATCACTGTATAATGGTTTAAAGTATAGTGGAACACTTGTGGCGGAAAATTGCTACAAGTAGGTGGTGTGGACGTGGACCAGGGGGTCAAACCATGTTATATCGCTGTGTCTTGCTCGTTGCTCTGTTTGCTTTCTCATACTTTATCCTTTTACTTTACGCATTTTATTTAAATTTTTAATTTTTGCACAATCACCCTATTCACCCCCTTTAGGGTGATTAACATCGATGACGGGTTAAGCTCACCTAAACCGTCATTGGAAATAACGGATTAAGTATAAGAGAAATGTACAAAAAACTTAAAATAAAATATCTTCATAATAAATTATATACAGTAAAATATCCATACAAATTGAATTCTCCATATAAAATCTAAAATCTTCATATAAAAATAAACTTTCTTCATATACATTGATTTCGATTTATGAGTTTGAGGGTTAGAGAGTTAGGGCTAGGGTTAGAGAGTTAGGGCAAGGGTTAGAGTAGGGTTAGAGAAAGGGCTAAAGTTGTAGCCTTGGATTTTTCGAAAGCTTTTTTTTAAAATAAAATTGTGTATTCTGTTTTATTATTTATTTTGTTAATTTTTGTTAATTTTTTTATTTTACATCAGTTGTAGCCTTAGAGGGTTACTGTTACAGGGTTAGAGCTACGGTTGGAGGGTTAGGGCTCGGGTTGGAGTAGGGTTAGAGAAAGTGCTAGAGTTGTAGCCTTAGATTTTCATTATTTTTTTTTTATAAAATTGAGTATTGTGTTTTATAATTTATTTTGTTAATTTTCCTTTTTCAATTTTTTTTGTTTTTTTTTACATCAGTTGTAGTCTTAGAGGGTTACTGTTACAAGGTTAGGGCTAGGGTTGGAGGGTTAGGACTAAGGTTGGAGTAGGGTTAGAGAAAAGGCTAGAGTTGTAGCCTTAGATTTTCATTATTTTTTTAATAAAATTGAGTGTTTTGTTTTATAATTTATTTTGTTAATTTTCCATTTCAATTTTTTGTTATTTTTGCTATTTTACATCAATTGTAGCCTTAAAGGGTTACTGTTACAGGGTTAGAGCTAGGGTTGGAGTAAGGTTAGATAAAGGGCTAGAGTTGTAGCCTTAAATTTTCATTAATTTTTTTTAAATAAAATTGAGTATTTTGTTTATAATTTATTTTGTTAATTTTCCATTTCAATTTTTTGTTATTTTTTTTATTTTACATCAGTTGTAGCCTTAGAGGGTTAATGTTATATCGTTACAGCTAGGGTTAGAGGGTTATGGCAAGGGTTAGAGTGGGGTTAAAGAAAGAGAGAGAGTTGTAGCCTTAGATTTTCACTAATTTTTTTTTAAATAAAATTGACTATTTTGTTTTATAGTTTATTTGTTGATTTTCCTTTTTCCTTTTTTGTTATTTTTTTTATTTTACTTCAGTTGTAGCCTTACAGGGTTACTATTACAGGGTTAGGGCTAAGGATGGAGGGTTAGGGCAAGGGTTAGAGAAAGAGCTAGAGTTGTAGTTCTTAGATTTTCATTAAATTCTTTTAAAATAAAAGTGAGTATTTTGTTTTATAATTTATTTTGTTAATCTTCCTTTTTTAAATTTTTTGTTATTGTTTGTTGTTTTACATCAGTTGTAGCCTTAGAGGGTTATTGTTACAGGTTGGAGGTTTAGGGCAATGGTTAGAATTTTTAAACTTTTTGGTACCCATTATTTATTAATATTTAATTTGAAAAAAATAATTAACCTTTTATTCTAACAACAATTTTTTTAAAAAAAGAATTAATTTAAGTTTAAAATTTTTAATTTAATTTTGTTTAGCCTAAATATATATAACATTTTCTTCACTCAAGCATGACATTAAAGCAAACTATATTAAAAAAATTAGCATAGTTAAAAAATTTGTACAAAATCAACTTCTTAAGATCAAGTTCTATCAAAATCTTCCTATTTAACCCGTTGTTTGCGATGACGGGTAAAGCTCACTTAACCCGTTATCATCAATAACGGATTAAGTAGAATGATTTTTCCAGTGTATTTTCTCTCTGTGGATGAAAATGTGTACAAAATTCATCTTCTTAAGATCAAGTTCTATCAAAATCTTCCTATTTAACCCGTTTGTTTGCGATGACGGGTTAAGCTCACTTAACATGTTATCCTCAATAACATGTTCACTTGAATGATTATTCCAGTGTATTTGCTCTTTATGGAGGAAAATGTGTACAAAATTCATCTTCTTAAGATCAGGTTCGGTCAAAATATACTATTAAACTCGTTTGCGATGACGGGTTAAGTTGAATGATTTGTCCAGTGTATTGGCTTTTTGTGGATGAAAATGTGTACAAAATTCATCTTCTTAAGATCAAGTTCTGTCAAAATCTTCCTATTTAACCCGTTGTTTGCGATGACTGGTTAAGCTCACTTAACCCGTTATCCCCAATAACGGATTAAGTTGAATGATTTTTCCAGTGTTTTTGTTTCACTTGCTTCACTTTTATTTGAATTTTAACCAAATAACCTTACCCGTTATTGGTGATGACGGGGTAAGTTATGTTTAAAAAAAACACAAACAATTAACACAACAACTGTATGCTGGTTACATACACCAATAAGATAATTCAAAACCATAACAGCAATTATCACAACATACATCAACCTCATCCGGTAACAACAACAACAGACCATAATAAAACTTTCATACACAAACTATTATAAAAAAATCGAACATAAATAAATAAACCCAAGTTACAAATTTATCAAATATGTACATAAATCTGGATCAATACATTGAATTCATGAATAACAAAACAATTATATACGTAGCCGACTTTCCTCGCACAAGCTCTTCAATTCATCTACATAATTGACAAAGGAGAAAAGAAAAGGATGTATTAGTCATTTAAGGAATGAAATCATAAAACGAATACAAAACTAATTACAAAGAAGGTGTACAAGCCACTATCTCTTCTGACCACGCGGTTTGCGTCCACTTGGTGTGTACTTATCCGGCTTTTTCCTCTTTCGTTAGGGATTTCGCAGTTTAACTTGTGTCTCGGGGGATGGGGGGTCATCCGACCCTTGCTCCTCTTCACCTACATCTGTTGGTTCTCGTTGTTGCAATTGTTGTGGCTTGGCAATGTGAATTCCTCTCTTTGTCACGCTTTTTCGCCGAGAACTACTCATGTTAGCTTTTAAATGTGAATCAAGTTTGGCACCTTCACCTACATCTTCAAGAGTGCGCCGGCGCGGTTTAAGAATTTTCTGCATTATCTCCTTCACGCTCTTAGGTATCATACTTTTTAACGTACGAGCAGCTATGCGGACTATGTCTCATGTGTTTTCGATCTACATTAGGTTGAAATTTAAAAATTAAACAACATTATCTATATAACTATCACGTCTTCACATAACAATACATGCATACGAAATATATGAAAATATTTCAAGTTAGACTAACCATGTTTCGATAAGTCGACGCCTTCGGTTGATACATTGGTTGTGAAGAGGAATATGCCCCTCCTTGGTTGGGGGAATTGGTATCTGGACTCCGGGTGGTACAACGGATTGCGGAGATACATACAATCTGGTAATGCGCTTGTACCACGTCATATACACTTCTTAGAAGGAGCCATCGTAAGGTATAGCAACATACAACATATTGGGTCTCATTTGATATCGTAAAGTATTCCAATTTGCAACATGTACCCGATGAAAATCCGCCCAGTTGAAGTTGGGCACGCGACCCGTTCCTTTCACCTCATGCATTTTTTGTCGTACGAGCAGGCTTCAGGAATCTTCTGCTGATATCCGAATTGACGCATTACTCAATCCGGATATTGGAACTCCACAACAGAAAATTTGACGAGTAGGACAGTCATTAACCAAAGCTTGCTAGCCAAACATACTAGTGGAACTCGTTCCAACCTTTCGGGGGTGTACGGAACCCAATTGACGAACTCATCGCGCAAAGCATCCAACTCATCTCTATAGCACGTGAGAGATGTGCGTGGGTTATCAATCCACGTGTCCCGCCCTGCCCAATACACTCCTAAACAAGGCAACATCTCTGCATTCTGTGGTTTGACCAACCAATCCGGTGTTGCCTCAATAATACGGAGACGATCAATATGGATGCGCTCCCAACTCCAAATTTGTAACAAAACCATCGAGCCACCCATCTGTACGGAACCCAATGCACAAGCGCACAAGTTCCTATACAATGATGCTAAGGCCAAACTCCCCCAACTATAACAGTCGGCCGTACTGAACTGTTCTAAAAAAACATAAATACATGAGTGGCACACTCGCACTGGATGAGTTTGGGAAGATCACACCCCCCATCAAACTGAATATGTTTGCACGCGCATAGTACCATACGGCTTCCTCATCCGAATCATCCTTCAAATAATCTTCAAATTGGTATTCCAACAAAGAAGTCGGAGTGATTTACCCTCGAATACCTCATCCCAAAAACCATTTTCAGCTTCACTTTTAGCTGGTCTATGGCTTGCTCTACTTCATCTGGATCATGATCTGACAGAATATCTTTTACGATTTCATCTTCAACGTTATTTTTTCTTTTATCCAATGTCACCTCAAAGTCGATACTGAGCAAATCACGTACAACTTCCACTCGGTCGAAGTCTATGTTCCCCGTCAGGCCACCCCATCTATAAGAAGCCCAGTAATCATTGCTACATCTTGGAGAGTGACGGTCATCTCTCCTACCGGTAGGTGGAATGTGTGGGTCTTTGGCCTCCAGCGCTCAACAAGGGCTGTAAGTAAAGAATGTTCAAGATTCACACCCCCCATAAATAGAGCTCCGTAAAAACTGGCTTCAAACAAGTACGGAGCAATACGGGGGTCCATAGGAAGAACCGCGTGCTTCCAAAAGTTACACTTCTTTGCGGACCCATCCTACACGGTTTCGGATCTATATATGGATTACAATGCGAGTACACTTGAGTCCAACGATCCTGGAGGTGTAAGTCCGACAGAAGATGATGGACCGGCCTTGGCAGATGAAGAATGACGTCCACCAACCTACAAGAACAAATACCAATCTTGGTATTAAAAATACAATGTTACATATTCGTATTTAAACTAATAATAATAATCAATCTTACCTCTGTAAATGGTACGTCATTAATGCTACCAGAAAGGCCTCTGGCTCGCCTCATTCTACCCATTTTTTATACCAATAATAAACATAAGGTTAATTGATAAGACATTAATCTATCAACAATAAACAAAGCAAAAATGTGGAAAAATGCATAAACGACATGAAAAAATTCCAAAACTTTTTCGAGTGGGTCAGCTCACCCCACGCAAGCCAACACAACTTGTATAAGTGATTTTCGACAAACGGTTTGCAAGATACGACAGTTTATCACTTTAGGTCAAGAAAAACTAAAATAAAGTGGTACACGGCCGCATCTTGCAAACCATGAGTCGAAACTCACTTGTACATTTTGCGTTGGCTTGTGTGGGATGTGTCCAACCTACTCGCAAAGTTTCGGAATTTTTGGTTGTCGTTTGTGAGGATTTGTACGTTCTCGTATCAAAATTTTTAAAATTAGTTGTTTGAGTTGTGGTTACGATGAATGATATAAAAATGCACAAACAACATCCAAAAATTCTGAAACTTTGTGAGTGGGTCGGACTAACCCCACACAAGCTAATACAACTTGCACTACAAGGAATTTGACATATAGTGACAGCAAAAATCTGTGAGTAAAAGGCGGAAACCCGTAGGTGTAGCCCGTTTTGCACTACAAGGAATTTGACATATGGTGAAAGCAAAAATCCGTGGGTAAAAGGCGGAAAACCGTAGGTATAGCCCGTAAAACCTATACCGACGGACATCTTTTTATGTAGTCAATGATTCGCTATACCCATGGCAGAATGTCGTCACTATAGCCTATAGCGACGGTTTTTTCACCCGTTGGACAGAACCTCGGTGTTATACCCACAATTTCGGATCCGTTGGTTTAGGTTTTAATGACACCTCTTGCTTTCCTATACCCACGGTTGAAACTCCATTGCTATAGGTTTTAGTGATGGTTTTCGCATTCAAATATTTGAATATTTACCCATCGCTCTATACACAATATTTTTTATTAATTACGCTAATGATAATTTAATATTTTCTTTTATAATATTAATCCAATTATAAACTAAATACACAATAAAATAAATAAATGTGTTTATGAAACAAAATTAAATAAAATTAAACTTCAATCATATCAAAAATTAATGAAGTAATACAAGAATGTCAAATTACAAAATAATTAAAATGTCAACCTAAGAGTACCATACTGACATATAATAAGCATATAAAGTTTTATAACAATCTCATCCACTTAATTTCTAAGTTTGTTCCATCAACAGAAAATTAGCTTCTAATCTTCACCTGCAAGTAACAAAAAGAACAAATGAATAATAGCATAACTCAACATAAGAAATATTAACAATTTGAGTAAAAATTAGTTTATACTAAGTAGATACCATCTTCAGTATATTCATTAGTGTCTGGATTTAGAGAATTCGTATGGTCAAGGGCACTAGAAGCATCTATAACCAATTAAAAATAAAATCAAGATCATTTGAAAAACCAAAAAAATTACAAGAAGATATCTTAATTACAAGAAGATTTCTTAATTTCTTTCATATCAACACCATATTTACAATTTACCATTCCATATCTTTCATTATCAACTAGTGTATATATTCATATCCCATATCTCATACTTAAAAATCCTTAGCTTAGCTGCTATCATAATTCATGTCAGAAGACTGATGAACGCTCTATACACATTGCTCTATACACAATTTCAAATAAGTTCCATCTAATAAAAATTTCTCCGACCCAAAACGTAGTGATTCAAATAGAAAGTGCTTAAGAATGGAAAATAACAGTTATGTATTACCTCCACTTCATAATCATTTCGATTGCCTACAGCAACATAGTAACCAGATGGCATTTGAGTAATTTGTTGAATCATACCATTTCCTACAACCATTAAATTGTAGATACATGAGATATATTACAAGTATTTGACAAAATTATAAGTTTTAAGCTCGCATAACACTTGCCATGTATTAAATTCCAGGATAGAGTTGCATTTGGATATGAAGGATTCCCGATCCATTGACTTAGGCTGTCTCTACCTATAAACACCCAAATCCAGATTCAACAACAGAATGGTTGATAATGTATCCATTTCTAAGTTGAATAGTCTGCAAATAATTTAAAGTTCTGAAAATATAATTCAAATTACAAAATGATTATAACATGTACAACAGCGAAGTTTATTCATATCAGATCATATACTCAAGTATGTCAGCACTTGGTGAATATCGATATTGGAAAAACCTAACATTAAATTTCCAAACTTAGAATATCTATTTGCTGCACAGGTTCAAGTAAAATTGATTGATTGTAAAATAGAGAATGCATACAACTTAGGTCAATATGTTATTGAAGAACAAGTTGTGCCAGGAATTGCAAATAAGAGTATTATTAGTATGCAAATTGAGTGATAAATTATTAAGAAGATGATGGAGAGCTTGCATCAGATATTACTACCTTGGGCAATAACACGAATCAACGGTTTGGACACATTCGATTTAACACTGTAGGAAATATCAATTTGAGCTTGTCCATTTAGACAGTATATCCATTCCTGATACAGTTAATGAGGCAGACCAACATCATTTCCTCTGAAATCATAAATGAACACTGGGGAGCCACAAGGTTTTTTGTAGTAATCTTTTTGTTGGAATTAATTTTTGCAGTTTTCCGGGCCGGATTCCGGCAAGCTCCGGCCACCGGCGGCACCGGAAAATGAGTGGATTGCGATCCTCTCGTCGAGTACTATTCCGTAGTATACTCACTTGCCAAAAACGAATTCCGTATGAATGAGAAATGTTGATCCAAAGTTGGGTACTTGAAATGTACCAACTTAACAAATGGATAGTCCCATATCGGAAATTGGAAAAGATTTATACTAGTATATATACTAGAAAACTGGACTAGAGGGCGTGGCCCGGGGGTTACCACTAACGTGTAGTGGAGAGAGGACTTAGCCAAAATGACAAACACACGCGCGCGCGCGCGCGCCCGGCCCGGCTTCGGCCCCGTTCGGTCCGGTCTAAATTTTTTATTTTATTTTTGCCCAGACAAACTCTTCCCCTACTGAACTGAAAAGGCTTTTCAGATTCAGTAACTGGGGCCATTACTCTGTAACAGCAGAGTAATGGCTCACCAGTTATGAATCTGAAGAGTCTCCATTACTCTGCTGTTACAGAGTAATGGGAGCTGCTGAACAGTCTCAGTCCCAATTTTTCCTCACAGATTCTGATAATTTTTGTGAAGTTTGTTTACAGGTTCTGTTCGGAAAAAATAGGACCAACAATCTCTGTTTCAACCAATTTCAGAGAAAAGAACAAAATCAAAAACATGGAAAACACACAAACTGAAGTTGCTACTGGGCTTCTTAGTACCCAAACTCCGGTGACCCAGAATGTGCTTCACAATCGGTTGCGGCACATTCGGTCGTTCTGCCCACGCACATAAGCGTGGGAGAAAAACCGGAGAAGTTCAATGGAACTGGGTTCAAAAAGTGGCAGGGGAAGATGCAATTCTACCTGACCACATTGAAGTTGGACAGATTCCTCAATGAATCTGCTCCGATGCTGGCGCCAATGGAAGCACACTCTGTTGCTGCAGTTGATGCGTGGACTCAGGACAACTACCTGTGCAGGAACTACATCCTGAATGGCCTGGTAGACTCCTTGTACAACGTCTACTGTGTCTTCAAGACATCCAAACTCCTGTGGGGGTCCCTGGAAAAGAAGTACAAAACAGAAGACGCCGGGTCCAAGAAATTTGTTGTCGGCAAATTTCTGGACTATAAGATGATTGACTCCAAAACAGTGGTGAGTCAAGTCCAAGAACTGCAGGCTATAATGCACGACATTGCTGCAGAGAATATGACGCTGTGCGAACCATTCCAGGTTGCAGCGTTCATTGAAAAACTTCCACCTGGGTGGAAAGGTTTCAAGAACTATCTAAACACAAACGAAAGGAGATGTCTCTTGAAGACCTAATTATCAGGTTGCGGATCGAAGAAGAGAATCGCACGGCCGAAAGGTCCTATGGAAATCAGTCCATAGAAAAGGCCAATATGGTGGAGCATGAACAAAAGGGCAAGAAGAGGAAGTTTCTGCCACAGGCCTCAAACAAAAAACCTCTTGCAAAGAGGTTTGCTGGAAAATGCCACAAGTGTGGTAAGCTGGGGCACAAAATTTCTGAGTGCCGCAGTAAGGACAGTAATTATTCAAAAACAGGACATGTAAAAGGGAATGAAAAATCCCATGTACACATAGCTGAGAACTTGTCCACTGGTCTCTCTGACCTGGACCTCTGTGCTGTTGTTTCAGAGGTAAATCTTGTGGGGAGCAATCCTCGTGAATGGTGGTACGATACTGGGGCCACCAAGTATATCTGCTCGGACAAGGAAATGTTCACCTCCTACTAGAAGTGCAACAAAGATGAACAGCTGTTCATGGAAAACTCTTCGACCTCCAAAATTGAAGGAACAGGGAAGATAGTGCTGAAAATGACTTCAGGCAAAGAGCTAGCACTCACAAATGTGCTGCATGTCCCAGACATTAGAAAGAACTTGATATCAGGTTCTTTGCTAAGTAAGAATGGGTTCAAAGTTGTACTTGTTTCAGATAATTTTGTACTGTCCAAGAATGGGGTATATTTGGGTAAAGGATATGTAAAGGATGGACTGTTCAAGTTTAATGTAATGACAGTCATCCCTAAAACTATTGTTCCTGCTGTTCCCAAAGTTAATGAAATAACTCCTATTGCCTATGTTGTTGAGTCTTCTTCTGTTTGGCATGAAAGACTAAGCCATGTTAATGTAAATTCTATGTGTAGATTAGTTAACATGAATCTGCTATCAAAGTTTAAGGTAGATAACTCAGAAAAATGTGAAGTTTGCACGGAGGCCAAACTCACTAAAACTCCATCGCGTTCTGTGGAAAGAAACACAGAAACTCTAGGTCTAATTCACACGGATCTGTGTGACTTAAAATATGTGCAGACCAGAGGTGGCAAAAAGTACTTTGTGACTTTTATAGACGATTGCACAAAATTCTGCTATGTATATTTGTTACATAGCAAAAATGAGGCGTTGGATAAATTCAAAGAATATAAACTTGAGGTTGAGAATCAACTTGGCAAAACGATTAAAATCGTTAGAAGTGATAGAGGAGGAGAATATGATGCACCATTTAACATGTTCTGCTCGGAACATGGAATAGTTCATCAGACAACTGCTCCCTACTCACCCGAATCAAACGGTACTGCCGAGCGCAAAAACCGAACTCTAAAGGAGATGATGAATGCCTTGTTGTTGAATTCTGGCTTACCCCAAAATATGTGGGGGGAAGCGTTGCTGACTGCCAACTACATTCTCAACAAAATACCTCACAAGAAAATCGGCAAGACACTATATGAATTGTGGAAAGATAACTTACCTTCGTATAAATACCTCAAAGTGTGGGGGTGTCTAGCAAAAGTGGCAGTACCTAACCCGAAACAGGTCACCATCGGACCTAAGACGATTGATTGCATATTCATAGGCTATGCACACAACAGTAGTGCATATCGATTCTTGGTATACAAATCGGATATACCAGATATCCATGTAAATACAATAATGGAATCAAGAAATGCTTCATTCTTTGAACACGTATTTCCGTGCAAGGATACTACGTATCCCAAACGTACATGTGAACAAGGGAATGCAAGCACTTCAGTTGATGAACCAGAACACGATGAGCCTAGACGAAGTAAACGGGCCAGAACATCAAAATCATTTGGTCCTGACTTTGTGACGGCCTTTCTGTTAGAGAATGAGCCCAGAACGTTTAAGGAAGCCATGTCTATGCCTGATGCTCCTATGTGGAAGGAAGCAATCAAAAGTGAAATAGACTCCATTATGCAAAATCATACATGGGAGTTAGTCGATTTGCCTTCTGGATGTAAAGCTCTAGGATGCAAATGGATTTTCAAACAAAAATTGAAACCAGATAGTTCAATAGAGAAGCATAAGGCTAGACTTGTGGTACAAGGATTTAGGCAAAAAGAGGGCCTAGATTTCTTCGATACATATTCCCCAGTTACAAGAATAACATCCATAAGAATGTTGATAGCTATTGCAGCTCTACGTAACCTGGAAATACATCAAATGGATGTTAAAACTGCATTTCTAAATGGGGACTTAGAAGAAGAAATATACATGAAACGACCTGAGGGTTACGTAGTTCCTGGACAGGAAAATAAAGTGTGCGGGCTTGTAAAATCACTGTACGGCCTGAAACAAGCTCCAAAGCAGTGGCATGCAAAATTTGACAATGTTATGATGTCAAATGGTTTCAAAATAAATGAATGTGATAAATGTATCTACATCAAAGATACTCCAAACGGATACATTCTGGTATGTCTATACGTAGACGACATGCTCATTATTGGAAGCAATAACGACATTATCAAATAAACTAAGAGCATGCTTAGTGGCAAGTTTAACATGAAAGACTTGGGAGTTGCAGATGTCATACTAGGAATCAAAGTCTCCAGGATATCTGAGGGGATTACTTTGTCTCAAGCTCATTATGCTGAGAAAATACTTGAAAGATTCAAGAATTATTCCAATGGGACAGCAAAAAGTCCCGTCGATCCAAGTCTTCACCTGTTCAAAAATACAGGCGAAAGCATATCACAACTGGAATATGCACGTGTAATTGGTAGTCTGATGTATCTAACAAATTGTACAAGACCGAACTTAGCACATTCGGTAAACGTACTGAGCCAATATACGAGTAATCCAGGACGAAGTCACTGGAAAGGAATAACTAGAGTATTGAACTACTTGCGACATACTCAGAGTTATGCGCTGTATTACACCAGATATCCAGCAGTACTGGAAGGCTATAGTGATGCCAACTGGATATCGGACTCAAAGAACTCAAAATCCACAAGTGGATATGTTTTCACACTTGGTGGTGCAGCTGTGTCATGGAAATCCTCTAAACAAACGCTATTGGCCAGATCCACCATGGAATCTGAGTTTATTGCTTTAGACAAAGCGGCAAAGGAAGCAGAATGGCTTCGAAACTTCTTAGAGGATATTCCAATGTGGGAAAAACCAGTGCCTGCCTTATGTGTACACTGTGATAGCCAATCGGCTATAGCACGGGCACTGAGTTGCATGTATAATGGTAAGTCTCGTCATATCAGAAGGCGACACTAAACCATTAGACAACTGCTCTCAAATGGAGTAATCTCTATACAATACATAAAATCGGCCGACAACCTAGCGGATCCATTTACTAAAGGTCTGTCGCGAGAGCAGATTGTCAGATCATCAAGAGGAATGGGCTTAAAGCCTATGACGAAAGAGGATACTTGATGGAAACCCTACCTAGGAATTGGAGATCCCAAGATCTAGGTTCAAAGGGACAACTAAATCTTGTTGAATCAACGAAAGCACTGAGAGATTAACATATCATACCCATTCTTAGGATGATAGAACAAGTGCTGCCTGAAAATAGTTAGGATAAGCTTGGCTTTTAATGATTCACATAGCTTTGAAATAAAAGTGGAGTATAGCAGGATACTCTTTATGGGCAATCACCTTGTGAGTGTGAAATGGGGCCGTTTCTAGGAGAATGAAGAAGGGCTACATTCTCCAAGTTCACTCACGATTAACCAGGGATGTTCAAGGCCAAAATGAACACAACAAGAGAACTTAGTTCTGTGAGGAGATAAAACTGTGTGATAGTTATTGTCTAGGTTCACATGAACGCCCGGGTAGTTCAAGACATCATGATCACTACCTGGTCAAGTGAATCCGATAGCTAATTACTAAGGGTGGTTCAAAGTTGAAAAATTACTACCATTCCTGATGCAGTGATTTTCCGACTGTACTCTCAGAGTCTTTCTGTCATGTTTTTTGTTTTTCTGTCGTGTCTGGTCTGGTAATTTCCATTCATGTGGGGGATTGTTGGAATTAATTTTTGCAATTTTCCGGGCCGGATTTCGGTAAGCTCCGGCCACCGGCGGTACCGGAAAATGAATGGATTGCGATCTTCTCATCGAGTACTATTCCGTAGTATACTCACTTGCCAAAAACGAATTCCGTATGAATGAGAAATGTTGATCCAAAGTTGGGTACTTGAAAGGTACCAACTTAACAAATGGATAGTCCCATATCGGAAATTGGAAAAGATTTATACTAGTATATATACTAGAAAACTGGACTAGAGGGCGTGGCCCGGGGGTTAAGCGCGCCCGGCCCGGCCCGGCCCGGCTCCGGCCCCGGCCCCGGCCCCGGCCCCGGCTTCGGCTTCGGCTTCGGCTTCGGCTCGGTTGGGCTTGGTTTGGTCTGGTCTGGCTTAAATTTTTTATTTTATTTTTGCCCAGACAAACTCTTCCCCTACTGAACTGAAAAGGCTTTTCAGATTCAGTAACTGGGGCCATTACTCTTAACAGCAGAGTAATGGCTCACCAGTTATGAATCTGAAGAGTCCCCATTACTCTGCTGTTACAGAGTAATGGGAGCTGCTGAACAGTCTCAGTCCCAGTTTCCTCTATAAAACCAGACAGAAGCTTACTTACAGATACAGACTTTTTTACATTCCTCTCTTCTTCTTCTCCTCTGTGTCAGTGTCAACTGAGAGTACATCACAGGCAACGGTTCGCTGAATCTCTGAAGCAAGGGTGCTGCATTCTTCAGAGAAGGTACAGTTGCATCCTGGGAAGCAATTTGCCGGTAACCGTCACACTACGGGGCAAATTCTGCTTTAAGGACAGAGATTTCAAATCTCGACTCTATGCAGTTTTTCTACTTACTGTTTTTCTTCAATTGATTTTGACTCCTTCACAAATTTTGTTGGAATTTTTCATTATTTCATATTCAGGTTCTAACACTTTTTTCTTATAAGTTTGTAGTAGTATGGCTCTTGCCTTGTGGAAGTTAGCTGGGATGGATAGGGTGTGGCTTTCCGACCATGTAGTTCTTATGTCGAGAGCTGGGTTTATAACTAGCTACTTCATAAAAAAGATTATAAAGAACACAACTCATGTAATCATTCATTCTTGTTCACTAAGAGGCCATGTGTTCAAAATTCTACAGATTTGATGTCAATGAAGACAAAAAAAATTATTGAAGGCACCCCATGCATTTGCAAACCAGTGTCAAAAACAAATAAATCAATCGTAGAAGGTCTTCACATTAAGACGATACATAACTGAAGCATTCAGAAATTAGTTTCTCTTTCCAGAGGTTTCTTCACTTGACTGGTTTATTGTTTTAAAAAGAAATGAATCAAGCAACCACAACCCATAAGTACCCTCTGTAACATCCCGTAATTTTCAAAGAATTTGGCTGTTTGTAACTTTGTATAAAAGTAAATGGATTTGATGGAATTATTGAAATTAAATGGAATAGGGGGGACCCACTACATGGAAGCACAACAGATGAGTGTGTTGTTTGGTTGAGAAGCTTGTTGACTTCGTCAACCTGGGGTGACGTGGGGTGTGCCACGTGGATTTAGGGGCCCCCACCTGGGCTTTGGGCTGTTGTTCTCTCTCGCGAGGAGAGAGGAATAGCAAGAGAGGAATAGCAGAGATCATGATTGGGATTGGTCCCATATCAGTTAAAGAATAAAATATAATAGCCTATGATCAAGAGTCATCAATTCGGTTAACCATCTTTTGAGAGGCAGCCTGTGTGTGGGCAATTGTACTATATAGTATCTAATTTGTCTTATAAATTGTATAAATTTTCTGAGCTAGGGGCAGGGGCATTACAAATGGTATCAGAGCCGACTTTCGACACCGAGTGTGGGTAAGAATGGGCGAGATGTATGCCTGAGATGGAGCTAGCAAATGTATGGGTATGCCTGAGAAGGAGCGAGGTGGCAGCCCTGAGAGGGAGCGAGGTGGCTAGAAAGGCGATACTGCACTAGATTGTGCATGCCCGTGCTCACTGAGGACACTGATTTCTGAAGGGAGGGTGTTTGTAACATCCCGTAATTTTTAAAGAATATATATATATATATATATATATATATATATATATATATAAAATATGTTGAAAGTAAAGAAAGTTGGTTGTTTGTAACTTTGTATAAAAGTAAATGGATTTGATGGAAATCTTGAAATTAAATGGAATAGGGAGGGGGGCACTACATGGAAGCACAATAGATGAGTGTGTTGTTTGGTTGAGAAGCTTGTTGACTTCGTCAACCTGGGGTGACATGGGGTGTGCCACGTGGATGTGGGGGCCCCACCTGGGCTTTGGGCTGCTGTTCTCTCTTGCGAGGAGAGAGGAATATCAGAGATCGTGATTGGTCCCATATCCGTTAAATCAAAGAATAAAATATAATATAAATATAATAGCTCAAGAGTCATCAATTCGGTTAACCACTTTTTGATAGGCAGCCTGTGGTGGGCAGTTGTACTACATAGTATCTAATTTGTTTTATAAATTGTATAAATTGTCTGAGCTAGGGACAGGGGCATTACACCCTCACCCAGTTTTTAGCCAAAAACTTATCAACAGACAATCTTACAGACATTTCAACAAAATTCATACTTACAATGATACTGATCCTGGTAGCTTTTTGTCAAAGAACTCACCTAGCATGCGATCAAGATCTTCTGGTGTGTATCTGATATACTTATGAGGGTTCTTCCCAGTCTCAACGTATTTCCTAAGTAATAACAAAACCAAGAATTTAGATTAACATTGCTAGTGATTTTCTAGAGATGTAGAGCTGGACATGGTAGGAATGGATAATACTATAAATGAAAAACCATAAAATTAGTTACAACTAATTCACGATTACAACTCCAGTCACTACTGATCACCTTCTAGTTTAGGACATCACACAACACATAATGCAGGCAAAATTAAAAATGAGAAATAGTATGCAAAACAATGGATAGTTTGGATATCTCACTAGGGAGTATGGATGCTTTTGGATATAAATATATCTGATTCGATCCATATCCACATCCGAATTAGACGGTCTAAACAAATTTTGAGCCTGCCATATCTATTTATGAAAAATATGGTCAAAACGGGTAAAAAAGGGTTAGTGGGGTACTAAACGAGCTAAAACAGTTTTTCACCACACAAAAAAAAATCCAGCTTTGGGCTTGGGTTTAAATTATTATCAAATAATTCTATTTAAACCACATGATTACCTATATAACGTACCTGACCCGTTACACTATGCAAGTTTCCCTAATTTAATAATGAACTTATGAACTATCAAAATTCCTTTTATTTGTGCATGTGATATGTCATGTAATGAAATCTTTAATATTTGATATTTTCCATAATTGTTTCCATTTACTTCTGGATTTATGTATTCCCTTCATATTTCCTATTTTACAAATATTTCTATATTAAAAATAGAAAAAACCATTTTTCCATTTAAATCCTGTTGAAATGAGGGGGGGGGGGGGGGGGGGGGGGGGAATTAAGTGCATGGCCGATTTGATCCCTTTTTTGTTTTTTTGTAACCTTGCAATTGGCTCAAGCCTGACCATAATACGATGAGTCTAACCTGCTTTGAAGCAGGCTTGGACAGAAATGGTATTATATTTGATCGGGTTCGGGTTTGAAACATTAAGCTGTGTAGTAGATATTGCTAGTTTCTAGATATATAAACCTTAACAATTTTCTTTTGAGTAGTCAATTACATTCACCCTTTAACTAAGTTCTAGAAAGTTATTAAACAGTATTCTATACAACTTCTTTTTCCTCAATTTATTTACTTTCTCGAAACTATTAACGGAAGTTTAATACAACTCTTCTTCATCCAAGAGTCTCTTCCTTTCTCTCAATGAAACTCCTCCCTTCTCAGTTCTAATTAAATCATGAAACTAACCTTAATTTATACTACACCTTTAATCATGAAACTAACCTTAATTTATAGTTAACATACTTGCCATCCATGACAAGAGATGAAGTAGCTAGCTTTATAACTATGGTTTCCATAAGTTTGCAAATTCTGTTTTGCAAAATTTAAAATACAGGACAAGTGACAAATTACATAAAAAGGGATGTACTTGTCAAAAGGATTTGGTCCCTTAAAGTTATATTTCATCATTTAGTGAATTAATTCAGAAGAAAGAAAATGAGGTGAAGCTGACCTTGATGTCCTGCACAAAAAAATGAATTTGCTTGTAAGCGCCGAGAGAATCATTACCTCTTTCTTCACGGGTCGATGATTCGAGATCGAGATAGAGAGATAGAGATATCAAGGTAAGGTTTGAGATGTGGCTGGGGGCGGCACGGCAGCGGGGAGGGGGGCACAACGGCAGGAAGGGGGGCACGGCGGCGGGAGGAGGGGGGTTTGGAGATAGGGTTTGGTGAGAGAGGGGGATTTGGAGATAGGGTTTGGTGAGAAAGGGAGAAAATAAATAATAGTTATGGATTAAAAATTTATAGTTACGGATTAAAAGCTCTAAAGCTATAAGATACCTATACCCGCAGTTTACTACACGTCTGTAGGTATATGATGCCTATACCCACGGTTTTACTGACCGTTACTACAGGTGTCTGTTGGTATTTCTCAAATTTTTTGTAGTGTTGTAAAAGTGATTTTAGACAAGCGGGTTGCAAGATACGGTCGTGTATCACTTTAGGTCAAGAAAAACTAAAATAGAAGTGGTACACGGCCGCATCTCGCAAACCATGAGTCGAAACTCACTTTTACAATTGGCATTGGCTTGTGTGGGTGAGTCCAACCTACTCGCAAAGTTTTAAAATTTTTCGTTGCCGTTTTTGAGGTTTTCTACGTTTTTGTACTTAAAATTTCATAAAGTAGTTGTTTAAGTTGTTGTGGTTACGATGAATGATATAAAAATGCACAAACGGCATCCAAAAATTTCGAAACATTGTGAGTGAGTCGGACTAACCCCACACAAGCTAACAAAACATGTAGAATTGATTTTCGGCAAACGGTTTGCAAGATACGGTCGTGTATCGCTTTAGGTCAAGAAAAACAAAAATAAAGCAGTACATGGCCACATCTCGCAAACCGTGAGTCGAAACTCACTTCTATAATTTGCATTGGCTTGTGTGGGTTAGTCCAACCTACTCGCAAAGTTTTAAAATTTTTTGTTGTCGTTTGGGAGGTTCTCTACGTTCACGTACTAAAAATTTCAATAAATAGTTGTTTAAGTTGTTGTGGTTACGATGAATGATACAAAATGCACAAACGGCATCCAAAAATTCCAAAACTTTGCGAGTGGGTTAGACTAACCCCACACAAGTTAACGAAACTTATAGAAGTAATTTTCGACAAACGATTTGCAAGATACGGTCGTGTATCACTTTGGGTCAAGAAAAACCAAAATAAAGCGGTACAAATCTGTATCTTGCAATCCTTGAGTCGAAACTCACTTCTACAATTTGCGTTGTCTTGTGTGGGGTGAGTATGAACTACTCGCAAAGTTTTGAATTTTTGGGACCGTTTATGCAATTTTACTAATATCAAACAATTAAAAATACGACTAATTCTACAATTTGAGAAAACAACAATAACAACAACTAAAATTTCACCGTCTAAAATCATCAAAATACTACATACAAACTACTACATCTACAAAATTATTGGACAACTTCAATTATTTCAAATAATTAGAAAGAGATATACAAAAACATAAAAAACAATACAAATACAACTACGAAGCCAATGATTTAGTCATTACCTTGCACTACTGCGAAATTCTCCAGTGTAGGTATTGTTGCCGAACTTGGGTTTTGACTTAACGGTTTGCGTTCGAAGATTGGAGGGGGAGTGGTTTCGAAGATAGGAGGAGAGATTGGGAGTGAGAGAGAGTGTAGGAATGGAGGAGCAGCAGTAGTGGACGAAGGAGGAGGAGGAGAAGTTTGGGTGTGGGTTAGGGTTAGAATTTTTTTGGGTTGGGGAAGGCGCTTCGAAAGAGAGAGATAAAAAGTGCCAACGAAGGAACGATGCTGAGTGAGAGAGTGAGGTGAGAGAGGAGGAGGAGGAGGAGTGATAGGGAGGGGTTTTGGTGGGGATTTGGTTTGGATCGAGGAAGAAGATAGATAGAGTAAGGAGAGAGTAAGAGAGAGAATATAGAGTTTAAAAAAAAATTTAAAAAATCCACTTTGCCTTAGCCCCCAATGGCATAGATCGCTTATGATTTTTTTTTGAGAATTTTTTGCCTTAGACTGTCGTCGGCAACGACGGGCTAAGTTATAATTTTTTTAACCATCGTTTCCGACGACGGTCTAAGGCAAAAAATTCTCAAAAAAATTCATAAGCGATCTAAGCCTTTGGATCTAGATCCAACGGCTCAGATCGCCGATTGCAATGGGTCTGTGCAAACATACTCGTTTACAATGAAAGAAAGCTCATATAAATATATATATGAGAAACACTCTTGAAAGAGAAAATGAGAAATACTGATTCTGACCATTGGATACAAGGAGATTGAAATGAGTGGCTCTCATTCATGTGGATTAATTAATTAAGAACCAAAAAAAACACACAAAAAAAACCAAATCAAACCAAATCAAAATTCTATGCGGGCCCTACCCTTTTCTCCTCCGTTCGCCTCTCTTCTTCAAACCAAATGATGGTAACAGAGACGATGCAAGTCCTTTAATATGAACCCAAAATTGCCCACCCATTCCCTGATAAGCACTGAATAGAACCTCCCAGAGGATTTGACAATTTCATAGCATGTCTTGAAGGTGTACTATAATCCTCTGAATCCATTTTAGATGATAGAATTTGAATGGAATTCGGTTCAGAAGTCAGTTTTCCATTGAACTTTGGATCAACATTATACATTTCATCTAGCTCAGCTACATGAGCGAGATTGGTGGGAGCGGAGCCACTGCATGGAAGTAAAATCTTTGCACCCTCTTCCTTTAAATCTGCACATTGCATTCAGTATATCATTGTTCGAAAAGATTGTTCCAGTGATAAAATCCTAATAATGTGAAAAGGAAAAGATTCTCCCATTTTATTTTAAGTTAATTAGATTGTGATGCTGCTTGTTTTTGGGTGTGGGGGCAACAGGTGTGAGTTCTTATAATTTGTGAGGCAGAAGATGCAGTACTGGTGCTGATCAATCCTCGGATGTAGGACCGGCACGAGGTAGCAGGAGGGAGGTAGAGGCCAGATGCTCAGCTCGGATCTTGTAGCTCGGCTCGGATCTGCGAGGCTCGGCTCAGTCTTTTCTACCTGCTCGCTGCCTAGAAACATCGGGAGAAGTCCCAGCGACAGGCCTTCCGACAATCTAGTCAGTCACTGAGAAAACAACAGTGGCTAGGGTTCAGGTGGAGAAAAGTTTTATTACCCTGGGCAAGGAGGAGGGGATCTGGTATTTATAGGCAGGGGCAAACGGCTCCAGAACCCTAACGGGTTGGGTCGGACCCATTTTCCTGTGGGCCAGAGTTGGCAAAAGCCCATTGGACTTGTTAACTTGATGATCTGGGATGAGCAAAGTCTCGAGGAGATTTGATGGCCCTGATGGGGCCATATCATCTACACCATATCAGGAGCTCCCCACTCCTGAAGGACTGTGTAAGCCAGCCGTGGACGAGTAGTTTGTCCCTGTAAGAAGAGTGGAGCGGTGTATTTGGCGAGTATGACTTGTAGAGTCTTGAGAGGAAAAGGGGGGGTAAGACGAAGGAAATCCCCTGGAGAGAAAAGACCCCGAGTGTCGAGCATCAAGGGTCGGGTGCCGAGCGTCGAGGCCTAGCCCGTGAAAAAGCCAGGAATTAGCTTGGGGTTCATGCCAAGCAACGAGGGTCGAGCGTCGATCCCACTGCTTGTTGGAAGCTAGGGCGTGGCTCGATGTCAATGCCGAGCATTGAAGCCCCCCGGACGCTGCCGAGCGTCGAACGCCAAGCATCGAGCCCATATAGATTGAGAAAGCTAAGGCGTGGCTCGAGGTCATTGCCGAGCATCGAGCCCCTCCTTCTTGTTGGAAAAGCTAGGGCGTGAATTGAGGTCAAGGCCGAGCGTCAAGCCCACCCTGCTTGTGAGAAAGCTAGGGCGTGGCTCGAGGCCAATGCCGAGCATCGAGCCCCCCCTGCTTGTAAGAAAGTTGGGGCGTAGCTTGAGGTCATTACTGAGCGTCGAGCCCATACAGCTTGGGAAAGCTAAGGCGTGGCTCGAGGTCAAGGCAGGGCGTGGCTTGAGGTCAAGGCCGAGCGTTGAGCCCACCCTGCTTGTGAGAAAGCTAGGGCGTGGCTCGAGGTCAATGCTGAGCGTCGAACCCCCCTGCTTGTGAGAAAGCTAGGACTTGGCTCGTGGTTAATGCCGAGCGTCGAGCCCCCCTACTTGTGAGAAAGCTAGGGCATTGCCAAGCGTCGAACCCATACAACTTGGTAAAGCTAGGACATGGCTCAAGGTCAATGCCGAGTGTCGAGCCCATACAACTTGAGAAAGCTAGGGCGTGGCTCGAGGTCATTGCCGAGCATCGAGCCCCTCCTACTAGTGAGAAAGTTAAGGCATGGCTCGAGGTCATTGCCGAGCGTCGAGCCCCCTGCTTGTGAGAAATCTAGGACTTGGCTCAAGTTCAATGCCGATCGTTGAGCCCCTCCTGCATGTGAGAAAGCTAGGGCGTGGCTCGAGGTCATTGCCGAGCATGGAGCCCCCCTGCTTGTGAGAAAGCTAGGGCGTGGCTCGAGGTCATTGTCGAGTGTCGAGCCCATTTATCTTGTTGGAAAATCTAGAGCGTGGCTTGAGGTCAAGGCCGAGCGTCGAGCCCACCCAACTTGTGAGAAAGCTAGGGCGTGGCTCGAGGTCATTGCCGGGCGTCAAGCCCCCTGCTTATGAGAAAGCTAGGGCTTGGCTCGAGGTTAATGTCGAGCGTCGAGCCCATACATCTTTAGAAAGCTAGAGAGTGGCTCGAGGTCATTGCCGAGCGTCGAGCCCCTCCTGCTTGTGAGAAAGCTAGGGTGTGGCTCGAGTTTATTGCCGAGCGTCGAGCCCCCATTGTTGTGAGAAAGATAGGGCTTGGCTCGAGGTCAATGCCGATCGTTGAGCCCCTCCTGCTTGTGAGAAAGCTAGGGCGTGGCTCGAGGTCATTGTCGAGCATTGAGCCCCCCTACTTGTGAGAAAGTTGGGACGTGGCTCAAGGCCATTGCCGAGCGTCGAGCCCATATAGCTTGTTGGAAAAGCTAGGGTGTGGCTCGAGGTCAAGGCCGAGCATCGAGCCTACCCTGCTTGTGAGAAAGCTAGGGCATGGCTCGAGGTGAATGTCGAGCATCAAGCCCCTCTGCTTGTGAGATAGCTAGGGCATGGCTTGAGGGTATTGCCGAGCATCGAGCCCATGCAGCTTGGGAAAAAGCTAGGGCATGGCTTGAGGTCAATACCGAGCGTCGATCCCCCCTGCTTGTAAGATAGCTAGAGCATGGATCGAGGGTATTGCCGAGCATCGAGCCCATACAGCTTGGGAGAAAGCTCCACATGGCTCGAGGTCATTGCCGAGCATTGAGCCATCCATGCTAGTGAAAAAACTAGAGCGTGGCTCGAGGTCAATGCCGAGCATCGAGCCCCTCCAGCTTGTGAGAAAGCTGGGGCGTTACATGTGATGCTGACGTCATGGGGGGAGAATCGAGGTGTTGAAATCTTATCAGCCGTTAGATCTTGATGATTAAGTTTGAACGGTCATGATTCTAACATGGAATTCGAGGCGTTGATTGTTTCTCTATAAATCCTCCACCCCCTTCTTCATTTCTTCACTTTGCTTTCTCTTTCTAAAAATCATAGCTTCCCTCTCTAGCCGCCAGCGACAACTTTTCCATTGACCTCTCCATTTAAGAAATCCAGGTTAGTATTGCTTTTGTTATGTCGCGATCTCAGTCCGGTTCTGATGCGAGTGCCTCTGGTCGAGATGAGGGGGGTCGTCGGTTGGACTCCACATCCTGGGACCTTGACGACCGAGTTTTAGATGTGGTGCCACTCCGGAGTTGCAAGCCGTATGTGGTGGAGTCCAGTAGTTCCACTGGTGAGGTGGAAGTACTAGGTGAGGAGGTCGGAAGGAGCGGTGGATAAGGGAGTCGGGGAAGGAGTTGAGGAAGGAGTTCCGGAGGGGGGAAGTGAGGAAGAAAAGGTTCTCCCACCTTTGGCGACACTATTTCCTCCAGGGCTTCTCGTATTCGAAAGAAAAGGAGGAAGTGGCGCCTTCCGAACAGTCCGAGGACGCCGGACGATTTTGAGCCCACGCACGAGCACGACGTCCCGTACTTTAAGAACCTGTGGTCTATTAGGATGTATCCTGACGATGTTGAAAACTTGGTTCAATTTGGGGTGGAGGTGTCTTCGCCGGGTGGACCCAAATACAGATGGACAAAGTCAAGTCCGTTCTGAAGGCCGACTACCTGCCCGTGATAAGAGCCATTTATTTTATTGGGTGGGAGTATGAGCTGATGATCTCGAACCCTGGTCTCCACCATAATACCGAGTTGGCCCCCGATTTCTGCATGTTTCCCGAGGTCGCCTTGGTTTTGAGACTAAGGCTGCCGTTGCACCCGTTTATCAAGAGGGTGTTGAGGTGGGGGGATCTCTGTCTATTGCAGTATGGTCCCAATTCTTGGAAGCAGTTGGTTTGCTTCATTCTAAAGTGTGAGGAGAAGAAGATGCCCCTGAAGCTGAAGTATTTCCGGGCCTTCTTAGAGGTGAGATCCCTTGGAGATCAAAAGGGCATATACTATATATCTATAGTTTGGAATTTTTTCTATAGTTTGGAAAATTAGCTGGAGATCAAAAGGGCCTTCTTAGAGGTGTGATCCGAAGCGAGGTACCTTGGAAAATTTCTATAGTTTGGAATTTTTTCAAGCCGAACCACAAGCCCCCGAGGCGGAGAGCTTTGACGGAGGCAGAGTGGGCTGATGTCGATCAGATCGTTGAGGGGCAAAGCATTAGCTGGCCAAATATGACAGAATTGCACTTGGCTCGGATCGGAATGAGCCCAGTCGACCCTTGTATGTTTCGTTTCATTTAAACATGACTTTTTTCCTTCGTGTTAACATGCTCTCCCTTTTATTTTCCTGCAACGATGGACCAGGCAAAGCTCGGCGCACCGAAGGCCTTGAAGGATCTGTCCCAGAAGAGGAGGGTCGAGAAGGTAGCACCGAAGGGGGGATCCACTCAGGGGGGCTCTGAAGGCCCCTCGGAATGGCCCCATAAGAAGGCGAAGGCCCTCTCTGTCAGAGAAGCGCTCGAGCCGGCACCGAGCTCCAGTAGCCGCAAGGTTGCTGACGTCCTAAAGGCCGGGACCCCCTTCCTGCGCCCTGACGCCCAGGCGATGGTGGGCAAGAGGGGGCTCAGACCGTTTGCCCCTGACTGGTCGGTGAAGGAGTGCGACACACTGGCGGAGGGCCTGGTCTCGGTTGAGACCGTAGACAATCTCACCATGGTGCACAACTGGTCTATCCTGGCGACCGAGACGGTCGAGACATGCTACATGAAGTGGGCTCAAGCCCATGTGGTGGTAGGTGTTTGTTTGTCTATTTAACTTTTTACTTAGTGGCGTCGCTTTCTGTTTTTTGCCTATTACCCTTCAATCAGGCATCTATGGCCGGACAAAACTAATGAGATGCTACGAAAAGGACCTGAAGATCGAGAAGAGGAATGCCGACAGGTACTTGCGCGAAGCAAAGGATCTGAAGGTCGAGTTGACGACAGCTCAGGGGGTGGTGCAGGCCCTTCTAGTCGACCATGCCTCTGAATAAGACCAGCATCTTCGTGCCTTGGCGGAGGTTAGAGCGAAAGCAGCCACGGAGTACGAGGAGCTGCAGGCCGCGGCAGGGGAGGAGGTGATGAATGCCCAAGACAAGGCCTATGATCGGGAGAAGGAGCATTTCTTGCTTCTTTACCCTCATGCCAAAATTGACCACCTCCACTTCAACTGGGAGCCACCCGTGCTTCCGCTGACTCCCGGGGGAGAGGGTGATAAGGTGGAGAGGGACCCGACCCTCGAGAGAGAGGCAGGGGGGCAACGGCCGACGAAGAGGTGCAGTCCACCCTAAGATGTAATTTTAATCTTCTCTTCTCCCCCCCCCCCCCTTTTTTTTGTATTTGCCGAGTGCGGACTGACCACCGCTTTTTATAACGATATTTTGGGGAAATTAATATAAACATATGTTTTTGGCCGAGCTGTATGACTTGTCTTTTTGAAAAGCTTGAAGTGAAATCTTGTTTCCTCTCCTTTTTATCAGATGGGCGAGACCCTAGGAGCCGACCTTAGTTATGCCGATGTCAGGCGCCTTCGGAACAGGCTAGAGTCCAAGGAGACTGTCTTGATTCGCTATCGCAAACAGGCTCGTGATCGAGAAGCTACCGTAAGCTATTTCATGAACAAGTCCAAGGAGCTCAGTTTAGAGGCGGCATGCCTGAAGAAGGCTATAGACGACCGAGAGTGGGGAAGTGCCGAGATGGCCTGGTCGATGTCTGATGCCTCCACTAGGCGGCCGACCTCCGAGTCTGTTCTTCGTGAGGTCGTGGTGGAGAAGGAGATGGAGATTCAAAGGTCGAGGGTCATGCTCGGTACAGACGGGTCCCGATTCTGCCCTTTTAGGGGAGGCAACCCCTCTGTCTTGGGTCCCTTACCGACCTTGTATTTGGAAATGGAGAGGCCGGCTGATGCACAAAGCTCCGTTGCCAAAACGTCTACACTGGCAATGCCGACGATGCCGGGCGAGCTCATTGGAGGGCAGACCCGCTCGGTGGGGCTCGACATGGCCCGTGTTAGTCAACAAAGCCCCACGAGAAACACTTAGGTTGGGGTAAAAAACCGTTGTAATAATCTCTATTGTACTGTAGCCTTTCAAGGCATTATGATAAATGAAATTTGATTTTACCGTCCCTCCCCAACTTGTGAGAAAGCTAGGGCGTTGCCCGCAACGTATACCGAATGTCGAGGCCCCATGCTCGGAGAGAGCTAGGGCGTGGATCAAGGTCATTGCCGAGCGTCAAGCCCATATAGCTTGAGAAAGATATGGCATGGCTCGAGGTCAATGCCGAGCGTCGACCCCCTTGCTTGTGAGAAAGCTAGGGTGTGACTCGAGGCCATTGCCGAGCGCTGAGACCATACAGCTTGAGAAAGCTAGGGCGTGGCTCGAGGTCAATGCCAATTGTCGAGCCCCCATGCTTGTGAGAAGGCTAGGGTGTGGCTCGAGGTTATTGCCAAGCGCTAAGCCCGTACAGCTTGAGAAAGCTGGGGCGTGGCTGGAGGTCAATGCCGATTGTCGAGCCCCCATGCTTGTGAGAAATCTAGGGTGTGACAAATGCACGGAAATTTGCACAAAACTAAAAAAAATAAAAGAAGAAAAAAGGATTAGACTTTATTATCTACACAAAAAGGAGGGGCACGTAGTGCCGATTACAGGGAGTCGGTTACATAAGTTTGTTTAGTCCTCCCCTTCGAGGAAATTAATGAGGTGTTCCACGTTCCATGGCCTCTTTACTATTCTGCCCCCCGCCCCCCTCCTTAAGTCTTCGATTCGGTACGTGCCAGGGCGTACCATTTTGGAAACCTTATACGGGTCCTCCCAATTAAGGGCCAACTTTCTCTTTTTTTCTTCGGTCGGATACCACTAGGTTTCTGAGCACGAGATCACCTTCCTTGATGTCGGTGGAGCAGACCTTCTTGTTATAAAATATCTCAATCCGTTGTTGGTATATGCTTCTTCTGATGGCAGATTTTTCCCTGACCTCGTCTATTCGATCCAACTTGGCTCTGAGGTCTGTGGAGTTGTTCTCCTCGTTGAAGGCCATGATCCTGGGCGAAGGGAGTCTGATCTCTAAAGGGATAACCGCCTCGGTGTCGTAGGTTAGGTTGAATAGTGACTCGCCCGTGGGGATTCTCTTAGTTGTCCGATGCACCCAGAGTACACTCGGTAACTCGTCGACCCACAGTCCCTTGGGTGAATTATCCAACAGCTTCTTGAGGCCTTCAAGGATTTGGCGATTTGCATTTTTGGCCTGGCCGTTTGATTGAGGATGACATATCGATGAGAAGCATTGCTGGACGTCGATGTCTTCGCAGAATTTCCAAAAGTTCTTGCCCACAAATTGGGTCCCGTTATCGGTGATGAGTGCCTGCAGGATCCCGAACCGACAGATAATGCTTCCAGAAAAAAGTGTTAAGTTTGGTGTTCTGTGATCGTGGCCAGGGGCTCCGCCTCGATCAACTTGGTGAAGTAGTCGATGGCCACCACCATAAATTTTCTTTGGCCCGTCGCTTTTGGGAAAGGGCCAACCAAGTCCATTCCCCACATGGCAAAGGGGGTCGAACTGGCCAGGGGCTCCACCTCAATCCACTTGGTGAAGTAGACGATGGCCACCACCAGGAATTTTCTTTGGCCCGTCGCTTTTGGGAAAGGGTCGACCAAGTCCATCCCCCACATGGCAAAGGGGGTCGAACTGGCCAGGGAGCGGAGGTTGGCTTGCGGAAGCCGCTTCATCGAGGAGAATCTCTGGCAAGAGCCGCTTCTTTTAACGAGGTCATGGGCATCTTGTAATATGGTCAGCCAGTAGTACCCGTGGTTTAGGGTTTTTCTGGTGAGCGACCTGCTCCCCATGTGGCACCCCCCGATTCCCTCGTGTGGTTCCTTCAGTGCGTATTTGGCCTCATCGGGGGCCAGACAGCGAAGGTAGGGTCTTCCATCTACCATTGTGTATGAGCGCTTGAAGAGTGTCCCGTTGATTATGATGAATCTTTTTGAACGGATTCTAGTCCTTCTCGCCTTGACCTGTTCTTGAGGGAGCTCGCCCTCCGCCAGAAACTTTCGGATGGGAGTCATCCAGTTGTCTGACTGAGGACCTCGGGGAGGTCTATGCTAGGCTTGAGGAGAACCTCGATTAGGACGGTGCGGTCACGGCCTTCGAAGGACGATGAGGCGAGTTTTGATAAGGAACCAGCCTGGGCATTTTGCTCCCTAGGGATTCGTTCCATCGAGGTGAAATCGAAAGTAGTCAGGAGTTGCTGGACTAGCGCCAAGTATCGGACCAACCGAGTGCCACGAGCCTCATACTCTCCGGTTATCTGGTTGACCACAAGGTAGGAGTCGCTTAAGGCCTTGACTTGCATTGCCCCAGCCTTATGTGCCAGGGTGAGTCCTGCGATCATAGCCTCATATTCTGCCTTGTTGTTAGAGGCGGGAAAGTTTAGGCATAGGGAATACTGGAGGATGAAGTT
The DNA here is from genome assembly GCA_017893485.1 of Hemerocallis citrina. Lineage (NCBI taxonomy): Eukaryota > Viridiplantae > Streptophyta > Magnoliopsida > Asparagales > Asphodelaceae > Hemerocallis > Hemerocallis citrina. Next base: position 54,605,650 of record CM030358.1, read on the forward strand.
GTCTGGACCTTTGAGGATGATGCCCGCACCGCTTCCGACTTTGCAAGACGAGCCGTCAACGTAGACTTCCCAAATCGGATCTCCTTCTTGATTTTCGGACGATTTGGAGATGGTGCACTCCGTGATGAATTCAGCGAGGGTCTGCCCTTTAATGGCTGTCCTTGGTTGATAGCTGATGTCGTACTGGCTCAGCTCGATCGACCACTTAACTAACCGGCCGAAATTTTCAGGCTTGTGGAGGATGGCCTTGAGGGGTTGGTCCGTAAGAACCTGGATTAAGTGCGCCTGGAAATAAGAACGGAGCTTTCGTGTGGCCATGATCAGGGCGTAGGCAACCTTCTCCATCTTTCCGTACCGGATCTCAGCCAAGAGTAGGACTTTGCTGACATAGTAGAGAGGCTTCTGAACCCCACTTCTTCTCGGACGAGCACGGCGCTGAGTGCGTTTTTCGAGGCTGAAAGGTATAGCAAGAGATGTTTGCCCGGTTCGGGTTTGCTCAGAAGTGGGGGGTTGGCGAGGTAGGACTTTAGCTGGTCAAACGCCTGTTACTGGGGGTCGCCCCATTCGAAGCCTTTCGCTCCTCGCAGGGCCTTTGTCACGTCCCGCTTTCCAAAATACGGAATACGATTACATGACATTGGCCCAGCGAATGACTAACGTTATCCATAAGCTGTTTATCAGATCAACTCAACAATATAATCAATACAGAATAATTGCGTAGGCAATAATAATAATCTCATGAACAATAATACTTTGAATAAACAATATAAGATAACCAAATATAATAATAATCCAACATCTAGAAACTAATAACAATATTCGGGTCAAAAGCCCACAATATAATGAAAAAACAATAGTCCAATAATTAAGTCTTCATGACAAGCCATAATTTATTAAGCGGCGATGCTATCAATTCATTCACCAATGTTGTTCTCCCAATCCATTAGGCAATTCTCCATCAACACCTGTAAATACTTCATCTAAAAAGAGGAGAAAAATTATCCTTATAGCAAGTCATGGACAGCAAGTAGAGAAAGCAATGAACAATGGAATAATGATATAACAATGAATCAATGGATCAATAGGAATCAATAACAGGGACAATAACAATAATTAATATCGTGATAATCGATGCAATAATCAATGACAATATTCAATGGTCAATATTAATAACACTTAGACAATATTTGATATCAATAAGAACAATGATGTACAATATGCAATATCGATGTCGTGCAAATTCTTATGTCTATTAATCATTTTAATCCTAACTAATGTAGCACTTTATGCGTCCTATTTATTTACCACATAGTTGCTACATACAAACAAGTTAAGTTTAGACTTAGTGGTGAATTTTATAAATCATGTACTCGGCAATGATAATCAATATTCAATAGTCACGATTCATTATTCAATGAACGATATGATAATTCGGCAACAATACAATACATGATAGATTGGGTTACCGTCGTAAGCCAGAATCAACCGATAAAACAATAGCCGATAACAATATTTAGGGAAACACCGTTCCCTCCTCCGAGTACAGTCACAATATTGTCCACTACTAGAGTCAACCCTTAAACCCCGACTTGTTAATTATTTTATTAATGTAACAATACAATATGCAATTTGAGATATGCGATGAATAATTGTATCAATAGGGAAAACAATATGATGATAAATTTGGATATGACGATTAGAATGATGAAAATAACTCATTAAGATCATACAGTGCATCATACATACTTTAATTCATACAATACTATGATAAAGGAATAATTAATTTAAGAAAAACTAGAAATTACAATTCTGGACATTAAACACAACAGTAGTAAAACGATCATAATTTTTGCTATGCAGCTCGGAATTCAGAAATTCAAGATGTTCTGGAAACTAGAAACATAGGGATACAACTCTTTATTTATTTTGAGATCATTAATTGGGTGGAAAATATCAAACAATATACAACCAGCAAGCAACATTCAGGTCCTTGGGTATTTTTCATGAAAGAAATTAGTTAAGCATGATGGGTTCTACTTCAAATAATCGGTAAACTTCATAATCAACATGATGGGTACAATAACATGATAAATGAAATTAGAAACACATACATACACTAATTTAGCATCAATCAAATATCAATCGATCAATCAAACATACAACCTAGCAATAGTTTCTACGATAGATTATTTGTGTAGCAATTATACGAATAACCCTATTATCAATTCTACGTGAATGCACGAAATATTCAATCTTTGGAGTCAAAAGTGGCATGATGTTAAGAATATTGGAATTAGCTCGTGTAAACCCTCAATAGACCCAACGAAAATAATCAATACAATGATACGATAAACGATTACGATCTACTTGCGGAATTTCAATAAAAAATCTTGAATTTGATATAATTAGCAATTCAAGAAGGAGAGTGACTTGACTTATGGATGACGAAATTGAATACCAAGAACAACGGGATAAGGATCCTAAAGCAACGAACACGAACCCACAAAATACTACGTGCATATTACGTGCAAAGAATCCATCACTATCAATAGCAAGAATCACAACAGTAACCACAGGAAGTAACAACAGCAAGGTTGACGGCAACAGTAAAGCAAGCAAGGAGCAAGTCGACGATCGCGGGTGGTCGCCTGGTGGTCCACCGGAGGCATGTCAGGCGGCAGCAGACGGCGACTGGAGGTCGGCTTCGAGGACGGTCTGGGTCTGTTGCGCTGGCTTGAGCAGAAATAGAGGAATAGCAGGGAAGGGGGTCGCGGCTGTGGGTCAACAGAACTGGGCGGCATCGCTGGCTGAGGGAGGGTCGGGTGGTGCTGTGCTGGTGTCGAAATGCTGTTGTCGACGAACGGGGAAAAAGGACAGAGGGACACATTGAATGGGGTTCTCGACTATGCTGCGACGGGAGACATGGCATCACAGGAGAGTGGTGACGGCTGAGGGAGGCAGTGGAACAGTGGCGTCGAGGTGGCTCGACAGGGCTCGACGGTGGACACAGTGCGAGGGATGATTGCAGGCGGGGGAGAGCTTCAGCCGTTGGGTAAGAGGGCTGTGTTGGGTTTCATCAGCAGAGGAAGAAAGAGGTGGAGAAGAGATAATAGTAAATGAGAGAGGGTAGCGTTGAACAATAAGGGGAGGGTAGGTCTGTACAGGGCGGCTGGGGTTAATGGGGGCTAGGGTTAGGTTAGGGTAGAATATAATATATAGAGAAAAGTGGGGGTTAATGGGTATAGGATTTGGATCCAATAGGGGAAAGAGAATAGAATTATAAGGTTTGGGTTTTTAGATCCACTAAGGGGAAAAATAACCAAACAAAAAATAGGATTATATAACAAAGTGTAATTTATATTACAATATAGAAATAATTTGAAATAACTGCAAATACAATTAATAAATAGAAGAAAAAAATTAATGAACAATCGAAAGCAATGATAATAATAAGTATGATAACAACAATAACAATAATAATAATCACAAGGATAATAATAACAATAACGATAATAACAATAACGATAATAATAATAATAATAATAATAATAATAATAATAATAATAATAATAATAATAATAATAATAATAATAATATATAAAAAAATATAAATTTATTAAAATAACCCAAATAGCAGTGAAGGTCAGTAGCTCATGACCCGACGTTGCCTCGATCAGAGCGTCGATGCTTGGGAGGGGGAAAGGATCCTTGGGGCACGCCATGTTGAGGTCAGTGAAGTCTATGCAGATCCTCCAGCCCCTGCTGGCCTTCTTCACCATCACGACATTAGCCATCCATTCGGGATAGCTGACCTCCTGTATGAACCGGGCGGACAACAGTTTGTCCACTTCCACTTTTATTGCTTGTTGCCTCTCCGGAGCGAACTTGCGTCGCTTCTGATGGATCGGCTTGGAACCCGGGTGGACGCTCAGCTTGTGCATGATTAGGTCTTCGAAAATTCTGGGCATGTCGGACGGGGTCCAAGCGAAAAGGTCGATATTGTGGCGAATACAATCAATTAGGGTTGGTCTCATATCGGGGGGAAAGGAGCAGCTCACACGGAACCACTTAGACTTGTCTTCTGCCTCGAATGAAACCTCCTCCAATTCATCCGTGGGTTCCGAGGTGGACTGGTTCCTTTCAGGTGGAAGCTCGACTATGTTAAGGGGAAACACCCCGCCTCCTACCGCGAACATGTAGCACGAATGTGCAGACTCCTGATTCCCTCGGACAACACTGACCCCGAGGGCAGTGGGGAACTTCAGTTTCAAGTAGTAGGCCAAGGGGACTGCCTGAAATGAGCAGAGGACGGGTCGGCCGAGAATAGCATTGGATGCCGCATTGACGTTGACCACCATGAAGTCCATCGATTCGGTCCGTATGATGGGGGTCGTACCGGCTGTTACATCCAGTGTTATGATCCTTTCGATTTGTACGGGAATGCCCGAGAACCCGTGCAGGGTGTATGTAGAACCCCGTATTTTCAAATATTATTTTAAATATTTGAAAATGAATTTAAATTGATTTTTGGAGAATTTAATAAATATTTTCAGAAAATTTATCTTGTTACACGTGCAAAACACGTGCAAATACTTTTATGAAAAGTTTGACAAGTTTAGTTTTCTTCATGAAAAATCATTATTTAATATTTGGAAGTTATTTAGTATTTTTCCAGATTTTTCTGAAATTAATTGGAACTATTTGCAATTTTTGAGAAAAGAATGACCTTTTTGCAAATTTGACATTTTTAGGGGTTAAAGTGCAAAATGTATATTCTGGACATTTTGAACAGTATTGGTTGAGATTTAGAATTGTATTTTTCCTTTAAATCCTAATTTAAATGAATTTTGGTCGAATTTCCAAGACTATACCTATATATGTGAAGTTGTCTTTTAGAAAGGATTATTTTGCAAAAGTGGGGTGAAACCCTAAACTCTTTATCCCGGATATTTAAGGGATTTTTCCAGCCGTCATTTGTTGAGAATATACAGAATTTTGGAGACTTGTTTTGGTGGAGAAAGAAGAAGTTTGGATCTAGCAAAAGAAAGACTTTTTCGTGGATTTTTCTCAATTCAAAGGTGAGTGACATTGTGTGTTTTGTTTTATTTTGTGAATGTTATAAATTCGTCTTGTTGTTGATCTATGTGTGCGAGTGTCAATGATGTATTGATTTGATGTTGTGAATGATATAGATCTTGTATTGTGGTATGATTCATGTGAATAATTGATGTTGTCGTACCATGTTGTGAAATCTATGAATGAATAGTAGATCTTGTTGATAAAATTTTGTGTGCTAAAAAGCATGTTAAGATTTGAGTATAGTTATGATCGGATGATGTGCATCTGGATCTTATATTTGTAAATCAAATTTTGGTTTAGAATTGTGAAAGAAATTTTAGTTTTGAGAAACCCTAATGGGAGAATTAGATATTAGACATGAGAACTTGTGTTTCGAGATATGAGATGATTGAGTAATGTACCCATAACGAAGTTAATTGAGAATTGTTATTTTGCCAGAATACGAACTATTTTCATAAACAATGAATCGTTAGAAAACCCCCAATTTTGATTTTGTATTCAGATCTAAATTGTGAAAAACTGTAGGCCGACAGTCGACTGGTCTACTGTACAGTCGACTGGTACGAGCCTGCTGCTGTATTTTAGAATCCTTGAAAAGTCGTTCTGGACAGTCGACCTAGCTCGTAGGCAGTCGACTGGTTCACTGAAAAAAATATTTTTGTAAGATTATTTCAGTCCTTCTGGACAGTCGACCTATGATCCTCTAAGTCGACTTATGTACTTAGAATATTTTTGTGAAATTATTGGAATTTACCTCGGGTAAGTTGACCGATACTCTTTTAAGTCGACTTATATGACTTAGTTTATTTTTGTAAAATTTTGGATAATTGTCCCCTGGACAGTCGACTTACCACAGTATAAGTCGACTGGTACTGAAGGATCTTTGTAAACTTGAGCGTTATTTCGAATGATTGGTTTTCAGATAATTCAGTCTATTCTTGATCTTCGGTTTAGTATTTGATATTAAGATATTCAGTTAAACATTGATTTAAGATGTTCAGTTGAGCCACTTTTATTTAGTGGAATTTGATTTAGACATTTGAGTTTGAGTCTCTAGAGGTGTGTGACCCTAGTATACCGGTGTTGAGTTATTTTGTTGAGGCCCGTAGAGGCATTTCAGTTATTTAGTTTTGAATTTAGGCCGGTAGGGTACACCACTCTAGGAGATTCGTTAAGTAATTAAATAACCCAAAAATAATAAGGACAGGCACTAGTGGTGATATGATGAACGGGAACATGAGTCAAGAACCTCAGTATGGCTTTCGGTGTGGGATTTAATCTCCGGAATTATCACAGTAGATTATTAGTGGTATGGGATATGTCTCCGGAATTATCACAGTATATTACTTGTGGTGTGGGACAATCTCCAGAATTATCACGGTAACTACTTGTGGTGTGGGATTGATCTCCGGAATTATCGGAGTCGAGGCGAAGCACATGTGGTATTCGTGTGGTGATGTGTCAATGTTTCGGTGTGGGATGATCTCTGGAATTATCCAGGTAAAATATCTTGGGTGTGGGCTCTATCTCCGGAATTATCGGGCATGAGATACTATCCATAGTTTATCTTTATCTCATAGTAGTCATCGTGTTAGGATTAGTTGCATAACGGGGGATTGAACCCTATGAAGTGGAGACGTTAAGGGCTTGCACCGAACCTATGTAGAATGGGATGCATAGACTTCGACAAGTACGCATTAGAGAGTCTGCATGTAGAATATGTGTTTCCTGGCTTGGTTTGATGCACGTGGTTTTCCTGTTTTCTACACCTGACACAGTCTAGTTCCACTTGATGTTTTCATGTTACCTGTCATTTCTTACTTCCCATATTCTTATTTAGTACCTGTTGTTTGAGAATTTATGAGGTATGTTTATTTTATGTTGTTTGTTGTTTTATGTTACTCACACCATTTATGGCTGACCCCGTTAGTTTTGGGGGTTAGGGATCATCTCTAGCCTCACATGTTGCAGGTTGTTGCTTAGAGTTGGAGATTGGATGCTTGAGTTGGTTTTTGAGAAAAAAGTGATTTAATAAGAGTTTTGTGTAAAATATGTAAAAGCAGATTTGAGATAAATTTGTGTTGTAAATAAAAGAAATTATGAGTTGAGTTTGTTTGAATTCCGCTGTGTTTTGTAAAATTTGTTGTAATAAAAGTTGAAAATTTTAGTGGTGTTGGTTGTGTTTAATATTATATTGAAGTGGATCGTTGGGAATGTGCCACATATTTTCTAAGATATCTTATTAGAAATTCGGGGCGCTACAGTGTACCCGGCCAGTTTTAGCTTATCTCGGAGGAGCTTGAGGTTTTCAAATGCTTCCAAGAAGAGGATGTTAACTGAGCTTCCGTTGTCTACGAGAATTCGGCGAACTTCGAAGTTTGCCATGACGAGGCTGATGACGATGGCATCGCAGTGCGGGAGCCGGACGCCCTCCCGGTCTTCTCCGGAGAAGGAGATTGCTCGCTGCTGAACCTGAAGGGGGGGGGATGGTCTCGGACAAAGTTAACTTCTCGTAGGAAGGCCCTACGAGAAGTATTGGATTCCCCCCCCCATGGTTCTGCCATGGATGCAGTGTAGGATGGCCTGCCATCCAGTCTCCTCGGGCTCGAGGTCCTGTTCAGGTCGCCGGTTGATTGTTCGAGTGGGAGGCGAAGGCCTCAGATTCCTCGAATCCCTCCGGTCTCTTGGGTTGGCCCGAGTGAACTCCCTCAGGTACCCTCGCTGGATGAGGGCCTCGATCTCGTCTTTAAGGGCATGACAATTGTCCATCTCGTGTCCATTGTCTCGGTGAAAGCAACAGTAGAATCTTTGGTCCCGCTTCTTGATGTTGTTCGGTCGGGGAGGGAGTCGGACGATCTCTTTGTCCTCAATCTCCGAGAGGATGGCTGACACGTTCTGGGTCAGCGGCGTATATCTTTCAAAACGGGGAAGTGGAGGAGGCCTCTTCAAATCAGCTACCTCTTTTGTGGCTTATTTGGCGGGCTCAGCGTCGTCCGCCTTGCACTTCCCCTTGGTCGTGGCTTCTTTGGTGCCCTCAGGGTGTAGGGCCTCTTCTGCCCGAATGTACTTCTCGACCCTGTTGAGCAGGTCGGGGAAGTCGATGGGTGGTTTCTTGGCTAAGAAGGCCTTGAGCTGGTCGTGGTGAACATTGTGTCGGAAAACTGCGGAAGTGATGCCCACATCGAGAGAGGATATCGACCTCGCCTCAACGGTGAACTTCCGAACGAACTCGCGGAGTGGCTCCCTTTTCTTCTGTCGGAGGTCCAGAAGGGACGCGCTCATCTTTTCGACCTTTTTGCTGGTCACGAAGTGGGCTAAAAAGCTTGCTTCTAACTGGTCGAACGAGAAGACCGAGCTGGGGATGAGCTTCGAGAACCATTCCTGAGCCGGACCACGCATGGTGGCAGGGAAAGCGCGGCATAGGAGAGGATCTGATGCGCTGTGAATCAGCATGAGGGTTTTTAACCCTTCCATGTGATCAGCGGGATCACCCTCGCCGTTGTATGTCTCGAATTGGGGAGGCTTAAAATTTCTGAGGATCTCGGCTTCCAAGATTTGAGTGGAGAATGGGGGTCAGTTCAGCCTGTAACCATGGCCTGGCATCAGCCCGCCCTCGCCGAGATGGGCGAGGCAGTTCTCCATCTCCTTGAGGCGTCGAAGGACGGTATCTTCTTGTTCTAGTGGGCGGGTCGGTCCGTGGGATTCGCCACCCATGCCTTCTGACTAAGGGTAGGAGTTGTTGCGCACCTCGGTCCTAGGGCCGCCTCGGATTGCCTGAAGGACCTCGTTCCTAAAGTTTTGGGACTCGGCCTTCATGAGTGGGGCTTGCTTCACCGGGCCACGTGGGGGTGGAGGTCCTCGGTGTGAGTAGCTATGTAACACCCTTTTTTTTTAACTTCCAAAATCAAATCTTTCAATTTCTACATCAATTTAAACATAAACTAAGATAGGTATATTTCAAATAAAATTTTGGCAGAGTTTCTCCTGAAATTTCTGCCCCGAAACACAAAAAGCTTACAGAATTCTGCTCTAAATTCCGTAGCTCACAACACATGCAAGATAATCATGGGCTCCCCAGGCCAAAATGAGCAGAATCACACAGGCAATATAAATATCATGCTCTGGGGGCCAAACTCATAACATAATATCAATTATAAATTAAAAACCATAAATTTCCTTTAAAAACTTTTATAAGTATTAGAAAAACTGTAGAAAAACTTTTCAAAAACCATACACAAAACCCAATACTCCACAACGAGGTGGGTACGGGCTTTCTTACCTCATCACAGCACTATAGGTACATTCCCACTTACGGTCATACACACAATCTTCCATGATACCATATAATACATAATTCTACTCCCATTTCTATAAATAATATATATATACATAGATGCCTCATTCACAACGAGCAAAGTAAAACTACCAGACTACCACATCTAGCTCACCTTGCTGCTATCAAATCTGCAGGAGAGTTAGGGTTGTCCACCCTCAGGAAGGGACACCCCTAACCCCCAGAAAACAACAGGGGTTAGCCATTTCTGGTGTGAGTATGATTTAATGGTTAAGCAAATAAATTAAACATTATAAGGAAAATAGAATAAACTTACGAATACCATGATAATAAAATTTCACCTGAAATCTGAACATATAAACACCGTAAGTGGGACTTTTCATCACCTGTATCTATCATCACCTATTTATATATATATATATATATATATATATATATATATATATATATATATATATATATATATATATATATGTTTACAACTTACTTATCTTTAGTTTTGAACATATACCCAAATTCATCACTTCACACACACACACACACACACACACACACACACACACACACACACACACACACACACACACACACACACATATATATATATATATATATATATATATATATATATATATATATATATATATATATCTGTTTACAACTTACTTATCTTTAGTTTTGAACATATACCCAAATTCATCACTTGACACACATCACTTTATGCCTTATACAAACATTCACACACAACTCTACTTTCACACACACACTGCACTTTCTCAAATAACATCATCTTATCACTTACTTGAATGCTCATCCTTAGTGCATCAAAAGCATGTTTTATAACTCATTCTCAAAAATAAAATCAAATTGATCCAATGATTTTCAACATCATCCACTCCTGGGACGTAATAGAAGCCAAGATCCTCTTTCCATTTAAGACATCTGTCACCCTATTGCTTCCCCGGGTGATATTTTATTTCCACACCAAAGCTACTAAGGAACTCGAGCCACCTTTATTGCCTCCTGCTAAGATCTTGTACGAGAACAAGTGTTCAAACTCTTACGGTCACGAAAAAGTTAAAACATGCTTTTGATGAGTTAAAAAACATGCTTTTGATGCACTAAGGATGAGCATTCAAGTAAGTGAGAAGATGATGTTATTTGAGAAAGTGTAGTGTGTGTGAAAGTAGAGTTGTGTGTGAATGTTTGTATAAGGCATAAAGTGATGTGTGTCAAGTGATGAATTTGGGTATATGTTCAAAACTAAAGATAAGTAAGTTGTAAACAGATATATATATATATATATATATAAACAGGTGATGATACAGGTGATGAAAAGTCCCACTTACGATGTTTATATGTTCAGATTTCAGGTAAATTTTTATTATCATGGTATTCGTAAGTTTATTCTATTTTCCTTATAATGTTTAATTTATTTGCTTAACCATTAAATCATACTCACACCAGAAATGGCTAACCCCTGTTGTTTTCTGGGGGTTAGGGGTGTCCCTTCGTGAGGGTGGACAACCCTAACTCTCCTGCAGATTTGATAGCAGCAAGGTGAGCTAGATGTGGTAGTCTGGTAGTTTTACTTTGCTCGTTGTGAATGAGGCATCTATGTATATATATATATATTATTTATAGAAATGGGAGTAGAATGATGTATTATATGGTATCATGGAAGATTGTGTGTATGACTGTAAGTGAGAATGTACTTATAATGCTGTGATGAGGTAAGAAAGCCGGTACCCACCTCGTTGTGGAGTATTGGGTTCTGTGTTTGGTTTTTGAAAGGTTTTTCTACAGTTTTTCTAATACTTATAAAAGTTTTTAAAGAAAATTTATGGTTTTTAATTTATAACTGATATTATGTTGTGAGTTTGGCCCCCAGAGCATGATATTTATATTGCCTGTGTGATTCTGCTCATTTTGGCCTGGGGAGCCCATGATTATATTGCCTGTGTTGTGAGCTACGGAATTTAGAGCAGAATTCTGTAAGTATTTTGTGTTTCGGGACAGAAATTTCAGGGGAAATCTGCCAAAATTTTATTTGAAATATATTTATCTTAGTTTATGTTTAAAGTGATGTAAAAATTGAAAGATTTGATTTTGGAAGTTTTAAAAAAAATGGTTTGTTACAAGCTGTGTCCTGGATCCCGTTCTAGGGTCGGCTGTCTGCCATGGTTCGGGACCGAGTTGGAAGCGGCCCCTCTCCTTGTTCAACTGGCCTGCCGATTCTGGATGACGCGCCGCAAATCAGTCGGGACTGAGTGAGAAGCGCCTGGTCCGGGTCCGACTACACCATTGACCCGCGGTTGGTTAGAGCCCTGGGCGTCCGCACGGCTGTAAAGGGGAGGAGGGTCCGGACGACGTCCAGAGGTGACGCCCCTTCTGGCTTTGGGAGCCATGAAAGAGCCTGGACCCGTGGTGTCCTTGGCTAGGACTGGACCGGTGTCAGTACCTAAACGTTCCCACAGACGGTGCCAACCTGATGTTGCTTGTTTTTGGGTGTAGGGGCAACAGGTGTGGGTTCTTGTAATTTGTGATGCGAAAGATGCGGTACTGGCGCTGATCTAATCCTCGATTGTAGGACCGGCTCGGGGGTAGCAGGAGGGAGGTAGAGGCCAGATGCTCGTCTCGGATCTCGTAGCTCGGTCTTTTGTACCTGTACGCTGCCTAGAAACACCGGGAGAAGTCCCGGCGACAGGTCCTCCGACGATCTAGTCAGTCACTGAGAAAGCAATAGCAGCTAGGGTTCAGGTGGGGAAAAGTTTTATTACCTTGGGCAAGGATGAGGGGGTTTGGTATTTATAGGCAGGGGCAAACAAGTCTAGAACCCTAACAGGCCGGGTCGGACCCGTTTGCCTGTAGGCCAGAGTTGGCAGAAGCCCGTTGGACTTGTTGACTCGATGATCTGGGATAAGCGAAATCTCGAGGAGATCTGATGGCCCTGATGGGGCCACGTCATCTACACCATATCAGATTGCTAGCAGAGATGAGAGTGGCCATTGAAGTCAAGATCCCTGGCAACTTCTTCCTCCTCCTTGGTTATCTCAGGACATGAGAGGTTTGAGAAGAGAAGATTGACGTGTGTTAGGGTTAGGGTTAGGGAATTATTGGTTTGATTTGGGTTTTTTTTTGGTTTTCTTTAATAGATGTGTAGAAAAAAACTTGGTTCTCAATTAATTAATTCAAATGAATGAGAGTCACTCATTTCAATCTCCTCATATCCAATGGTCAGAATCAGTGTTTCTCATTTTTTTCATTTAAGAGTGTTTCTCATTGGATTACTCCTCTATATATATATATATATATATATATATGATTTTTGGCAACCCAAATGGCAACCATTGGTGCAGAACCTATTGCCATTTTTTGAAGAAGTTGTGAGATGCTCTAACACTATCGGTGAGTTTAAAGATGTGTAGTGTCTCATATATGTCGGCATATTCCATGCTTCTTAGATACTAATACTTATCCAGTGGAACCATGATACTTATTCCCCCAAAAAAATCCAGCACTCAAATGGCCAGTATAGGCCAGAGTAGCATTGGTATAAATACCCAAAACTTGGATCCGACCCGACCCGACCCGGACCCGACATTGGACCGGAACCGATCTGGCCTATCCGGGTCCGGGTCCTAAAATGGGACCCGTTGTACTTTTGGGTCCGGGTCCAGGTCTGGGTCCGCTCAAAAGAGACCCGACCCGACCCAGACCCGTTAAAAAAACCCAAAAAATCAACATAAAAATAAATATTCTATCCTCATCCCTCCCCTCCTTCCTCCTCAATTCTAAATCTTCCTCTTCCAAACTCAAAACTCATGCATTTTTCTTCTCTCCTCTATTCTAAATACTCCACTGGTCGCCTACGCTCGCCACTCCCACTCCCACTCCTACCCGTTCGGTAGGAATATTTTAATAGGACCCGGACCCAGAATCGGACCCGGTTCTCGTCCAATTTTTGGACCCGTAAGGAACCGGGTCCGGGTCTGGGTCCCGGTAGTGAAGGACCCGACCCGATACCAATGCTAGGCCAGAGTATAACAAATCCACAAAATTTACCACATCCTCGGACACCAATGTTTCAAACAAAAACACCCAAAAGGAGAGCAAAATAAAGTCGAAGGATTCATGTAGTTCCCAAATCTCTGGAAATAATGGCTTTATTAATGTTTGTAATCCACAGTTTGAAAACATCTCGTGTTTTTTCTTTGAATCAACAAAAACGGTTAACATATTGCTAGAATTTGGGTCTACTAGTCTGTAGAAACAAGGCTAAGAAAATCTATATACCATCCATCACGTTGAACCCGAATGAAGTGCAACAAGAGAAGCATAAGCCCCCTTCGGCAAATCTAGTAGCTCTTCGTGCCTTCCTTGCTCTGCAATCACACCATTCTTCACAACTGCAATGATATCGGCCCCTTGGATTGTTGACAACCTATGAGCAACAACGACTGCCGTCCTCCCTACCATCACTCTATCCAATGCTTCTTGAACTAATCTCTCCGACTCTGCATCCAAGGCACTAGTTGCCTCATCAAGAAGAAGAACCCTCGGATCTTTCAGAATCGCTCTCGCTATGGCTATACGTTGCTTTTGCCCACCGGAAAGCTGAATTCCCCTCTCGCCAACATTAGTATCGTAACCTTGTGGGAGGCTCGATATGAAGCGATGGGCGTTGGCTGCTTCAGCCGCAGATATTATCTCGTTGTCAGAGACTTCACATCTTTTACCGTAGACGATGTTGGATCTTATGGTGCCACCGAAAAGCACAGGCTCTTGGCTCACTAGACCCATCTGTTGCCTTAGCCAGTTGAGTTTGAAGGTTTGGATTTGTACGCCATCTAGTAGTATTGTGCCGGAGTCAGGGTCGTAAAATCTTTCAAGTAGGGAGATGACAGTCGATTTTCCGCTCCCGCTTTCTCCGACAAGAGCAACAGTCTGTCATTGCAAAAAAAAAAAGGAATTCAGATAGATGCATATGTGAAAGAAACAACTAGAAAGCCTAAGAAAACGAGAAAGATTTTTTTGTCCGAAACAGAAAATTGTACTCCCTTTTGTGGATTAAGTCATTTTGGTCTTTTTTCTGTTTCAAAATATAAGTCATTTTGGTCTTTTTTCTGTTTCAAAATATAAATCACTTGAGATTTTCAAGGCAAATGTCTTGTCATTCTTCAATATCTATCAAGTACTTTTTATGAGATTTTCAATTTTACCCTAATCTTTTTTATAAGATGAGTAATACTAAAATTATAGAGGAGGGCAAATTGGATATTTTACATTTGACAGCTCGTTTATGAGCTTCAAAAACTAAGAATGTTAGTACTTTTTGCCAATCCTAGGTTTTTTCTTAATAGACGTACAGAAATCTAGAATGACTTATATTTAGAAACCTAGAATGGCTTATATTTGAAACGGAGGGAGCATCATCTCATATTTATGTATGAGTATCTTAGAAAATGCTATTCATGTAACTTCTTCCAAAGCTGGGTCCTATGCATTCGCCGTGTAACACAAAAATAGCCACGTAAGAGATACTTATGCTTGAATAACAAATTATGAGTGCCACTATGGGCTAGCAGTATTATATATATATATATATATATATATATATATATAGAGAGAGAGAGAGAGAGAGAGAGAGAGAGAGAGAGAGAGAGAGAGAGAGAGTTCCCTTTCGTTGTGCATTGGGCCTTCGTGTGCACTCGTGTGCACTCGGCCTTCCTGCCTTCGTATGGACGATACGAACCGTTCACATTGATCTACACATCTAAATTAGTCTAAATATATAAATTCAAAGTAATTGAAATTTATTTGCCCATCCATTGAAGTGTTACAAAATTGTATAGCTGAAAATCGTTGTTTTTTATAGTCACATGATGGATGGGCAAATGAATTTCAAATGATTTGAATTTACATATTTAGACTAAGTTAGATGTGTATCAATGTGAACGGTTTGGATCGTCCATACGAAGGCGGGAAGACCGAGTGTACACAGAGGCCTAGTGCACAACGGAAGGGGGCTCTATATTATATATATGTGCACAAAGGAAGGGGACTCTATATTATATATATATACACACACACGTGTGGATTTATTGTAGAAACAGATTTCTTTCAACCAAGTTTATTGAAAACCTTTCCATGTACCTTGCCATAAGGAATGCTCAAGCAGAGGTCTCTGAATATTTGAATATTGGGACGGGTCGGATACTTAAAGCTGATATGCTTCAATTCGATGTCCCCTCTCACGTTCTCCAACACTGTACCCTCGTCAATGCTTGAATCAATCTTGGATTTACGATCAAGAATCGCAAAAATTGAAGCTGTCGAGTCCTTAGCCTTGTTGGAATCAGGTCCAACTGCACTTGTCTGTGATATTCCAATAGCAGCCATGGTTAAAGCAAAGAATACCTGCCATAAATCAAAAGAAAAATAAAAGTGAATAAAACTAAGAGATCTAATGAGCATTCACGAAACAGTTTGACTCGAGTCCGCACGGTAAGATTTCAGTTCAAATCTTTCTCGGCGGTATATACGACCATAACAAAATCTAATCATATAGATGTGACATTTTTTTTTATTGGAAAAGTCTTGGTTAGAACTAGGGACACTAGATTCGAGCTGCCACTCAATTACCCACCCCACCCAATACCAATTGGGACATTGCCCGTTGGTATAGAGATGTGACATTTGAAATGCCTAAAAGCAAAATATATAATGATTCCAAAACTTACTCTACTTACTACTTAGGGATGGACAGCATGCAAACAAAACAGTCTAAATAGTAGGGTTTAACAAGTTTTGAAATCCAAACCATATTTATATTGATTTAACTACACACACCATATACACAGAATTTAGCATCTCTTAGACCTACATATGAATACTTCACCATTAAAAACTGATCATTATTTAAAAGCACTTTGTACACAAGAAATTTTTTTTGAAATATTGAAATATAAATTCTAGACTTCTATTATGCTAAAGTTACATCCGCATGGGTATAATAATTTTTATCAGTAAGAATTGAAAGGAATCACAAACAGAGGGAAAGTAGTTGTAACCTACCCTAAAAACCTGACCAAAAGTTGCAGATCCATTGTGTACAAATCGAGCTCCAACATAGAAACAGATGGCATAAGTGCAGAAGAGCATAGCGTTTGAAAAACCAAAACCAGCACCGCTTACAAGACCTTGTCGAACTCCATTTTCCATTGGACCTTTACATTTCTTTTCATAAGTATCAATCACTTTGTCCTCAGCACCATAAGAGGCTACCGTGCGAATACTACTAACTGCATCATTTGCAACTTGGCTAGCCTCTTCATACATTACCTGAAGCCAAAACATACATGTTTAATAATAAAGATAAACAGAAAGTACAAAAATAATGGGGATTGTAAAGATGATTAAACATTACTTTGGCATCTGCACTGAATCCTTTTAGAAACTTCATTTGAGCATATCCTTGAAGACCCACCAAAGGAATCAATACTAAGATGATGAGTGATAGCTTCCAATTAGCAATGAAGGCTACTATGAGGCCTGTTACAAGTGTGGCTATATTCTGAGCCCATAATGCCACAGTGTCCCCAGCAAGGCTTTTCACTGCTGAAGCATCTGCAGATAACCTTGCACCGACTGCTCCACTGGAAAAGGCAGGGAAAAAGTTGTTCAAATGATTAGATGTTTATAATATAGCTTGAATTGATGATTTTGTTACAAATTAGAAATTGGTGTATGCAGAATGGACATTCATAGTTATCCATCCAGATCTCGTGCATTATACTTCTTGTGTAACAACACAGTAAGGCAGAGTAAAAGTACCAAATAGTATATGCTTAAGTATTCTCTGTGAGAATATAAATATTAAACCATCACCCTTACCACAACTTCAGAGTTTGATCTATTAGTAGAATCATTGTACCAGAGCAACCTAGATTCGAATTCCACCAACAACGCAATATTAAATGTGCATTAAGGAAAAAATATCATTGCGTATAGTTTAGGTCTTGGTCCACAAACATGGTCCTCAACCTGCACGGTCGTATTACAATATAAATATTAAACCCTCACCCTTACCACAACATGGGAGTTTTGGTGTATGTAGGGTGTTTTACACTCTCATTAGTCGTATTAAACAGTATAGAACCTAATGAACAAAAATATATCAGTAAAAGCTTGATTTGAAATCAATTAACTAAGATATGTTTAAACAAGATATATTGAGTTATTTATAAGAATGCAAAATACCCTTAGATCTAATGCATAAATTCAGATCTTTGCTATTATATTTTACTAGTTAGTTGTCACATGCAATGCAGGTGAGGCCACATCTGTTAATTTTCTTAAGCTTTAAAGTGAAGTGGACGTTTGATATAGATTAAAAGTTTAAATGTGTGAATAAGAATGAACAATTGAGTGATTGATTTTAAGTGGATGATTTGTTAACTTCGACTTAAAAAATTGTGGTAGGATTAGTTGATGGGTTTATGCAAAACTCACAATCTCCGACTCTAGTTATAATATATAGAGATTTTATTAAAAAATGAATTTAAACAACTATTAATTGAAACAACCCCCAACTAAGATGAAATTTAAGTTTAGAATTGGTCAGTTTAAGGTGGGGCATGTTGATTGTGACTAGAATACAAACAAGGCCAACCTCACCTTCCTAAAATAAGCTTCCATGTATGAAATACATGGCCAGCCCTCACCTTACCTTCCTGAAAGAAACTTCCATGCATGAAAAACATGAAAATGTGAACCCGTTGAAGGCTAAAATTTTAAGAGTTGTGTGAACCGATTGAGCTGTCATTTTTTATCAAGGATTAAGCACATGATTCATACTTGGTTGGTGAAATAATGTCACCATATGAAACATGAATGAAAGCAACTTTGACGCCTATATAAAGAGGTCATTGGCTGTCCATTTGAAGCACGGAAGTGAGCAAGAACATCTTCCAAATAGTGAAAAAACACCAAGTGTTTTTTGAGAGAGTTGTTTAGACTTTGTACTCTCACCTTCATTCTTTTCGTCATAAGTTGAGAGTTTATACTCATTTGGTAGAGGGCTTGTAAGAGAGATTAAGTGTCATCTCTTGTATTCTCCATTCGATATTAGTGAACCTTTCATTGTCGTTGCTCGTGTATGTAGGTTGAGTTTGACCAAACCACGTTAAATCTTGTGCATTATTTACCTCTTGTGTTGTGCCTACATCTCTATCAAACTCATTCTCTACATTTTGCAACTACTCTCATTTAAGAAACCTCACCAATTTCCTAACAAACTGGTATCAGAGCCAGGTTATTGGGGTTTCTTTTGTGAGAGTTCGACACAGTATGTACCACCAAATTTAATGTAGAGAAGTTCAACAACAAAACCAATTTTGCTTTATGGAGAGTAAAGATGAAGAGGATCAACCTTCAAAATATGGCAAAAGAGTAGAAATAAAGAGAATTTTGAGAGATATAAGACCGTTAGAAACGAAGTTAAGAATGCGGTAAGAGATGCAAAAGGAAAAACTTATGATAATTTATACACAAAATTAAACACAAAAGAAGAAGAAAATAACATCTATAAGCTTGCTAAACAAAGGGATAGGAAAACAAAAGATTTGGATACAATTAGGTGTATTAAGAGAGATGATTCAAGAGTCTTAGTAAAAGAAGAGGGAATTGAGTTAAGATGGCAAAATTACTTTGAGAAGTTATTAAATGAAATGGTTGTGGACAACTTAAATATAGAGGACTCGAGGGAGAGTCGAGAGCATACGTTTTTCTGTAGAATTAGGACCTCGGATGTTCGAAATGCTCTCGAAAGGATGAAAATAGGAAAACCTTTAGGTTAGGACCCATTGAAGTCTGGAAGTGTCTTGGAGATGTAGGAGTGGGTTGGCTAACAAGATTATATAATAGAATTTTGAGGACTAAGAAGATGCCCGATGAATGGAGGATGAATATTTTAGTACCTATATATAAAAATAAATGTGATATACAAAGTTGCTCCAACTACCGAGTGATTAAATTAATGAGCCATACGATGAAAATTTGTGAGAGAGTGATCGAACATAAACTTAGACTGAAAACTACAGTGTCTGAGAATCAGTTTGAATTTATATAGGGGAAATCAACAATAGAAGCAATTTATATACTGAGAAGACTTATGAAAAAATATAGAGAGAATAAGAAAGATTTGCATATGGTGTTTATAGATTTAGAATAAGCATATAATAAAGTCCCTAGGGACATAGTATGGTGGGAGTTAAATAATAAAAGAGTAACTATTCAGTATATTGAGGTAATTATGGATATGTATGAAGGGGCAAAGGCCGCAATTAGAACAACCACAGGAGATACCAGTGATTTTCATGTTACAGTAGGTTTACACCAAGGTTCGGCTTTAGGCCTCTACCTCTTTGCTTTGGTTATGGATGAATTGACGCGAGGAATACAAGATGAGGTGTCTTAGTGTATTTTTTTGCCGATGACGTCGTCTTAGTGTACGAGACTAAAGCAGAAATCAATGCTAAATTAGAATTGTGGGGAGAAACTTTGAAAACTAAAGGCTTTAGAATAAGCAGAATTAATAGAGAGTATATAAAGTGTAATTTTAGTGATATTCGGAACACAAATGAGAAGTAGTGAAATTTGATAGTCAAGAGATGCCTAAGAGACCGTTTTCAATATTTAGGCTCGATTATACAAAGACATAGGATCCAAGCAGGGTGGCTTAAGTGAAGTGTCAGTGATGTTTTGTGAGACAAACATATATCTTTGAAGTTGAAGAAAAAAATTTATAGGACGGCTGTTAGACCATCATTGATGTATGGAGCAGAGTGTTAGCAACAAAGAAACAACATGTCCAAAAAATGAGTGTATCGGAGATGATGATGCTAAGATGGATGTGTGGTAAAATCGAGAAGGATAGAATTCGAAACGAGCATATACAAGATATGGTAAAGGTAGCTCATATCCAAGACAAATTAAGAGAGAATCGCCTCATATGGTTTGAACATGTCACACATAGACCTAGTAGTGCCCCCGTTAGAAATAGTGACTTGATAAGTAATGAGGGTAGAGTTAGGAGTAGGAGAAGACCTAAACTTACTTGGATGGAAACAGTGAGAAAATATATGATAGGTTGTGGTCTTACAGATGATATTGCGTTAAACCGAGCATAATGGAAAACCAGGATTCATGTAGCCGATCCCAACTAGTTAGGAAAAAAGATTTGTTGTTGTTTTTGTTGGAAAGTAAAGATGAAGGCATTATCGGTGCAGTAGGGCATTGCTGCAGTCTTTGGAGGTGTTGACAAACTACCGACCGAGATGAAGAAGTCCGAGAAAGATGAGATGGATGCAAAGGTGCACAGTGCTATCTAATTGTGTCTCTCCGATGATGTGCTTCAGAATATATTAGACAAGGAGACAGTAGCAAGGTTGTGGGAGAAGTTGGAGAAACTCTACATGAGAAAATCTTTAACGACCCGACTTTATCTGAAGCAACGTATGTATGCCATCAAGATGCAGGAAGACACTTGATGACTATCTCAACAAGTTGACCCAGATATTGGTCGATTTCCGGAACATTGGGGTGCAAGTAGAAGACAAAGATGAAGCCTTATTATTGTTATGTTCGTTGCCTCCATTGTTCGAGACCTTCGTCACTTCAATCATAAATAGTCGAGACAAATAACCCTTAAGGAGGTTAAGTCCTCATTGTACTCTAGGCAGATATGTCAGCAATGTTCTGGCAATCAGAGCGGAAGCAAGATCAGGAGCAATAAAGAGGTGGAGCCACGGTAAATCTAAGTCTCGGTCCAAAAAGTTTTGGAATGTCACTACTACGACAAGAAATGACATTTCAAAAGAGAATGTCTTAAACTCAAGGAGAAGGGATAACATCACGAAGAGACTTTAGTAACCATAATTGTGGAGAGCCATGGTGACTCTACGTCGCTAACTGCCATCGACGAATCATTGACACAATTGTATGCTAGGGGATAAAAAGATCTTGTTGAGTCTTTGACATAATCAATACAAACCATCAAGCAAAACTAGATCACACAAAGCACACAAGTATTTTGCTTGCTTTGATACCAATTATTAGGGAAACAAGCGGTACAATGACAACACTTGTTAGAAAATTAGTGGAACTCTTCCCTTTCGAGGATCTTGTTGAATTATACGGTGCAATCGACATATACCACCAAGCAAAACTAGATCATACCAAACACACCAAAGCACACACAACTTTCTCCCAGTTAGGGCTTTCGCCTTAATCCGAGAGAGAAGGATGTTATTCAACTAGAGAAGATACAAGAATATTACAATTCTCACCATGACCTTTTCTCAAGCCTCACCAGCAAGTACTAGTTGTTTACAATTGGAGAACCTATCAAACTCTGCCTTTAATGTAGTACTCTCTCTCTTGGCTCTCAATGGAGGCCAATAACTATAATATATAGAGATCTAGAGAAATCCTAGTTTGATATCTTGGTACAATAGCCATCCGATGTATACTGAAAAGATAAACATATAATTAGAGTCATACGATCTAACCAGAAGACGAAGTGGGCTTCTCACTAACAGCCAGACTCGACCAAAAAATCCATCAGCGCCGTGGGCGGTCGACCACAATTCCCAGTCTTCCAACCCGATGAGGAGACAGTCGACTGCACGGTCGACCTGTTGCCTCTCTGTCACGGTTGCTGTTATTGACTGCTTTTCTTCTTCTTATTCGATCCTTCGCTTCGAACCCTCTACTTGTATCACCATCTTCTCTTCACGCCGAATAAGTATGCAAGACATAAACCCAACAATCTCCACTTTGGATTGCATACGCATGAATCCACAACTGTGTGATTAAAACTCTTCTAGACTCGTCTATTCTCCCCTTGCAAACAACTCGGTTTTGTGTCTTCCTCTGCTGATTAAATCTACCCCCACCTGTTTTTCTCACATTGTATGCCCCCTCAAGGGCACACCCCAGTAGATATTATCATGGAAGTGCCACCCTCCACACGAACTCTACCTACACAAAGGTTCTCTTCACCTTCCGACGATATTCGAACATCGCAGTATCGCTCGGACGATTCTAGTGACGACAAACTAGATAGTGCTTTAGGAACAATGGGCTTCAAACCACTTGGCCAAAGTTTTCTATTCCCACAAAGTTGGTAGAGGTTGTGCTGACTCTGCTCAATCCCCCTCCCACCCTTCATCACCTTACAATAACTTTTCCAAACTGATCGAACTCCCCCTGGATCTGTGTACCTTTCATGAAATGGATAAAAGGCTCTATTTCATCAAAGGAATATACATGTCCTCCTCTAGTGTGTGTCCACTTCCGTCTGTCATTTTCGACTCTACTGCTCTCTCACCCTTTACTTCACAAATCTTATCTATGTTTGTTCTCACACAACGACATGATGCAAACTTGTAAATAGAAACCATCTTCCTCTGGGAGCAAACTTGAGAAGAACTAACTGAATCAAAAGAACAACCAGAATTCATCTCTAAGGAACTTAAAACAAAAGCACTGTTTAAGCTATCACCTGATTCAGCGTCACTGAATTTGGTGCCCCTCTGACTCAACCACTTGCAACAGTATCTTATGTAATGCCCAATCCCTTTGCACTGGTGGCCATGGATCTTACACCTACATACACTTTCCCTACCATTCGAAGTACAATCCACCTCCAAGTGACTCACAGAAGTTGACGCCGATTTCTAACTCTCATTCTAAGTGCATCCTCCTCCAACCCCCTGATCATACCTGCTACAAAAAACTTCTCCTCGACAGATTTCTCGCTTAGCACGGTTATCATGTTGGATGAATTTGGTGGTAAATATATCAAGTTGGAAGCTTTTAAATCATCTGCGTTGAACGCCCTCATTTCATATAACTCCATATTGAACTCCACTATATGATCTAGAAGAGCGGTACTTTTCTTCATTGAGTAACCCCACAACTTTCAATTCTGATACATCCGACCCTGTAATGACGATCCCGAGTAGTCAGTTCTGAATCTTGTCCAAAGACTCGTCGCGCTTCTCCTATACCTGACTTCGCTCGTCGATGACATCCGGATTAAACCCAAGGCTTCTGAATAAATCTCCTCCCAACTCTCCTGTTTTGTGCCGATTGATCTCCCTTTATCTCCTTCTAGAACTAGGCTAAGTCCTGTTGAACCGATGCTTCATACATGTCCTCCTTCAAGAGATCAAAGTTGATCTTACCTTCGAATCGCTGGATCTTCGTGATCTGATCTGCCATTTTCTCCAAGAAACTCGAACAAACCCACGAACCTGATTACTCTGATACCAATTGTTATGAAAAGAGGACCTTGTTGAGTCTTCGACACAATCAACACAAACCATCAAGCAAAACTAGATCACATCAATCACACAAAGTACACAAGAATTGTTCTGGTTGGGGCTTTCGCCTTAATCCGGAAAAGGAAGAACTTGAGATGTTATTTCAATTAGAGAAGATACAAGAATGTTACAATTCTCACCACGACCCTCTCTCAAGTCTAACTGGAACTTGCTTGCTATTTACAATGAAGAAATTTCTCACCCTCTCAGATGAAGCACTATCTTCTTCTATTCGGCACACAATAGAATTATCATTGTAGGAGCTGTTACAACTGATTATATAGATCTAGAAAAACCCTAGTTTAGATATCTTGAATCAATAGCCATCTGATGTATACTGAAGAGATAAGCATACAATTAGAGTCGTATGATCTAACCAGAAGACAAGCTAAGCTTCTCACGAATCAACTAGACCCGACCCAAAAAATCCATCAGCGTCGCGGGCGGTTGACCGCACAAAGTTACGGTCGACCGCAACTCCCAGTCTTCCAACCCGAGTAGGGGACAGTCGACCGCACAGCTGACCTGTTGCCTCTCTATCACTGTTGTTACTGCTAATTGTTTCCTTCTTCTTCGATCCTTCGCTTCGAACCCTCTACTTGTATCACCATCTTCTCTTTACACCGAATAAGTATGCAAGACATAAAATCCAACAATCTCCACCTTGGATTGCATTCGCATGAATCCACAACTGTGTGATTAAAACTCTTCTAGATCTTTCATCTCCGCTTTGTAAACAACTCATTTCTATGGCCTCTTCTACTTGTTGAACAAACCTCCACATGTTTTCCTCCAGCTGTATGCCCCCTCAAGGGCACACCCCAGTAGATGTTATCATGAAGGTGCCACCCTCTACACAAACTTCACCTACCTCAAGGCTCTCTCTTCCTTCCAACGATATTCGAACATTGCAGTCTCGTTTTGGTAATTCTAGTGACGACTTACTAGATGATGCTTTAGGAATAATGGGCTTCCATACACTCGGCCGAATTTTCCTGCTCCCACAAAGCTACTAGAGTTATGACGACTATCCCGAACCCTGCTTAATCCCCTTCTTACCCTTCATTACCTTATGACGACTATCCCGAATTATCAAAACTCCACCTCGAGTTATGTACCCGCAGCCATGAGCATCAAAAGTCCCCAGGGATATCAGATTCAGCTGTATCAAAGGAATATGCATGACATCTTCTAGTGTGAACTCTTTACCATCTGGCGTCTCTAATTCAACCATTCCTTCACCCACTACTTCACAAATTTCCCCTCTAGTCATTCTCACATTACGGCATGTTGACAACTTGTAAGTAGAAAACATTTCCCTCACGGAGCAAATATGAGAAGAACTTCCCGAATCAAGATACCAACTTGAATCCACATCTGAAGAACTTGAAACAAGAAGACATAGATCGAAGTTATCAGATTCACCTGAATTAGTTGTACCGACTATATTGGCATGATCACTTTCTTTAGTAGCTCTTTTCCGACTCAACCACTTGCGACAGTCGCTCTTGTAATGCCTAATTTCTCTATAATAATGGAAATGAATCTTTCCCTTGTGTGCCTTCTCTCTTCCAATTGAAGTATCACCATTGATGAGGACATCGGTTCCAGACGATTTGGGCGTTTCTATCAGCGCAGGCATCGTCTTCATCAGCTGTTTCATTCAGTTTAGGACTTTTATTTTATTTCCATTTTTATGTAATCTTTTTTGTAATTTTTGGATTCTGAGAATATTTTGGAGATGTGTTTCAAGATGTAATTGAGCCTATTTAAAGGCCCTGAGATGAATGAGAAAGGCATGCCATTATTGATAAAAAAAAACCTGTGTTGAGTTTGCTCTTCATTTTCTCTCCCTTGTGTGATACAATCGAGATACAAATTAGGGTTTGTGATAAATCCTAATCTACTTTTAGAATTAGTGATTAATTCTAAAATTTATCCCCAATTAAAAAAATCCCAAATACAATTTTCCTAATTCCCAAATACTCAAACCCTAATCACCAATTCCCCACACACCAGCCGCTGCCGCTCTCCTTCATCTTCTCCATCTTCTTCCTACCCCCAATCCCGACCAACAAAAACCCTAAATCCCTCTTCCTCTACAGCCGCTCCCAACCCCGATCCCTTCCGACCCTATCCCGAACCCACTTCACAACAACCCTCCCGCTGCCTCTCTCCCTCATCCTCGCCCCCGCTCAACCCCAAGTCCCTGGCCGTCACCTCCTTGCACCAACCAACCGACAGCCACCTTCGACCCAACAGCCCCTTCAACTTCCTCTACCTGAACTCCTCCATATAAACCCATTAACTCCATCTGCCTCAACAACCTTCACCGCAGCATCCTCCACCGTCGCACCTCGCCGACCTCCACGTCTTGCGTCGACGCCCTGTTCACTGCCGCGCCGTCCGCCACCTGACGCCGCGCCGCCGTTGACCAGTTCCCGTGGTATCCGCCACTGTCGAGTGCTGCTCTTCCCCTTGAAGCTGACTGCTGCCGTACTCGTGACGTGTTGCTGAGATCTGAGTTGCTGCCCAACTCCGAGATCTGCGTTGGTTTTCTCCACATTCGGTAATATCTTTTCATTATTAAGTATTTGTGCTTTACTGCCTCATCATCTAGTTTATTATCTGATTTATCTGTCGACCACAAAATAATTGAGGTTGAGTGATCCACATGCTAGATTAGAGTACGAATTGATATTGCTCTTTTTACTTGCTGAAACACGTAGGGATTTACTTATTGATTAAGATTGAATTATTAATTGGGATTGTTAGCATTTGATTCAATTCTTAAAAATCCATCCAACCAATTAATTGTTTAAAATATCCAATCTAAATCCGCACTTTCATGTTGGTAAAATTAACCCATTAAAATTCTTGGAAAGTTCTCTATTTTAGGGTTGGTTTTACATCATTTTGGTATCAGAGCGAAGGTTCTTAAAACCTTAGTTCTTGCATCGTAGGCATCATTTTTGCATTCATTTAGTATCGTGTAGTCTTCTATTTTATTTTTATTTTATTTTAGTTTAGTCTAGAATCATTTAAAAAAAAAAAAAAAAAAAAAAAAAAATTTAGGACACACACGGCCCCTAGCTTCCACTGTTGGTGAATGCGTCTTCGCAGCACCATCACAGACCCTGAAGAGCCTTTTCTATCCCTTCCCAATCACCCAATTAGGAACCCTAGACTCCCCAGACCTGAAATGGACAACCCTGATATCTCCACTACCCTAGCTGCCATCCAAGCAACTCTTGCCAATATCAATGAGAGGCTTGAGAAAGTGGAGCTAAATCAAAACATTGTCCCTGAGCTTCATGGCCATCGTCAGAACGTCAAGGGAATGTTCATGACGATCGACGTCAAGAACGTGACCCTGACGAACAATATAAAAAGAACGTTAAGGCTGACGTTCCCCAATTTGAAGGCCACATGGAACCCCAAGCTTACCTTGATTGGGTCCGTGCCATGGACCACTATTTTGTGTGGTTCGACATGAGCGAAGCCCTTAAAGTTAAATTTGCAACTATGAAATTAACGGGTAAAGCTCAACAGCATTGGACCAATCTTGAACATGCCCGCAGAGGCCGAGGCCTGGCACCCATAGCCACTTGGGAGGCCATGAAAGAGAAGCTCACTGAGAGGTATGTACCGTTGTCGTTCCACACCCGATTGTTAGATTCGTGGAACCAATTGTATCAAGGAAGTAAATCCACCCAAGAATACATTGATAAATTCGATGACTTCCTTATTCGGTGCAATGCGCTAGGAAAAGAGAGTGAAGAACAAACTCTCTCTAGGTTCAGAGCTGGACTACGAGCTGACCTTAGGAACGAGCTAATCTATAGAAACGTGGACTCGATAGCGGCAGCCTACGCCCTAGTCCTCGACATAGATTCACTTAAAGCTAGTTCTCATTCTAGGTCCAGCGACTCGAGAGATCATTCCTCTAGAATGACCTCTACTGACCCACCTAGACCTAAGCCTCCCTCTCAGCACCCCAACAAATCTTACCCCAACAAACCTAATTCGAACTTTAATTCACATAGAGATGAACATAAGGGTAAGAACACTGGAAAAGATTACAGTAAGATTGACCCTCTCACTAAGTGCTATAAGTGTAAGGGCTATGGTCATGTTGCTAGCAACTGTCCCAGTCCTAGTAGGATAAACATAGTAGAGGGTACCGCTGTCATTGCTGACGACTCAGACAATGAGTTTTCTTATGAGCCTATCGAAGGCGATGACTTCGGTGAAGAAGAGGATGACCAGTATCTCCACTGTATTCGGTCTATCCAATCACCTCACTTGAATGTAGTTAGATGTGCTTTGTCCCAACCAAAAGAGGAAGATGATTGGAAGCGCACTGCTATATTCCACACCTTTACGACTATAGGTGGCAAAAACTGCAAGGTGATTGTTGACAGTGGGAGCTGCGTCAACGCTGTCTCTTCTGCGGTCTTAGCAAAGACCGGACTTAAGGCTGAACCCCATCCACGCCCATACAAAGTATCTTGGATTGATGCAACAGCACTCCAAGTAACACATCGATGCTTAGTCCCTGTGGACTTCAAAGCTTACAAAGAGGAAATTTGGTGTGATGTGCTTAAAATGGATGTGGGTCAAGTCATTTTAGGGAGACCTTGGTTATACGATCACGATGTGACTATATATGGTCGATCCAACCAATGTGTGTTCCAGCACGATGGACTAAAAATAAAGCTCATTCCCGTGAGGCCACGAACTAGTCCAGCTGAAACAACACCGGCTCCCTCGAGAAAGGGCAAGGAGGTAACGTATATGGGTGAAAAGGAACTTACAAATGAAATTGAAAAGGGGGCTACCATTCTTTTACTCACAGCGAGAGAAGTCCCTAAAGATCCTAAGTCACTCATCCCGCCCCAAGTTACTCCTGTCCTTCAGGAATTTGCAGATGTGTTTCCTGCTGACCTCCCCAACCAGTTGCCCCCATTGCGTGACATCCAACACGCTATTGATCTGGTTCCGGGAGCGAGTCTTCCCAACTTGCCACATTATCGGATGAATCCGACAGAGCATGCTGAGTTGAAACGGCAAGTTGATGAGTTATTGGCAAAGGGCTTCATCAGAGAAAGTTTAAGTCCTTGCGCTATCCCTGCCCTATTGACGCCAAAGAAAGATGGAACTTGGCGTATGTGTGTGGACAGCCGTGCCATAAACAAGATCACGGTGAAATACCGTTTTCCCATTCCTCGTTTGGATGACATGTTGGACATGATGTCTGGTGCCACAATCTTTTCCAAAATTGATCTTAAAAGTGGCTACCACCAAATACGTGTTCGTCCTGGTGATGAATGGAAGACCGCCTTCAAGACGAAGGATGGCCTGTACGAGTGGATGGTCATGCCATTTGGAATGACAAATGCCCCGAGCACGTTTATGAGAATCATGACGCAAGTACTCCGTCCCTTTATGGGCAAGTTCCTTGTGGTGTACTTTGATGATATTCTCATTTACAGCCGATCCGTTGGGCAACATCTTGACCATTTGAGACAGGTCTGCGGTGTTTTGAGGAAGGAACAGCTTTATGCTAATCCTACCAAATGTACCTTCCTCTCCGATCAGACTATCTTTCTGGGATTTATTGTGTCTGCCAGAGGAGTATCTGCTGACCCAGAAAAGATACGAGCTATTACAGAGTGGCCTGAGCCCCGCAATATTCGTGATGTGCGGAGTTTTCACGGCCTTGCCACCTTTTATCGTCGGTTCGTGCGAGGATTTAGCACGATCATGGCTCCGATAACCGACTGTTTGAAGAAAGGTGAGTTTGTCTGGTCGAAAGAAGCCACAATTGCCTTCGAAGAGATCAAGAAGAGAATGACTCAGACACCTGTCATGAGGTTGCCTGATTTCACTAAAGTCTTCGAAGTAACATGTGATGCTTCTGGTATTGGTATAGGTGGAGTCCTCAGTCAAGAGAGTCATCCAGTTGCTTATTTCAGTGAAAAGCTGAACGAAGCAAGACAAAAATACTCCACCTATGACAAGGAGTTCTATGCGGTCATTCAGTCACTTCGCTATTGGCGACATTATCTCCTACCGCAAGAATTCGTTATCTTCTCAGACCATGAGGCCTTAAGATTCCTTAATTCTCAACAAAAGTTGAATCCGAGACATGCTAGATGGGTAGAGTTCCTACAGGAATATTCATATACCATTAGGCATACGAAAGGGATTGATAATAAGGCCGCGGATGCGCTAAGTCGTTGTTACATGATCTTGTCTGCTCTGCGCACCGAAATTATTGGTTTTGAGAGATTGAGAGATGAGTATGCCTCCTGCCCAGATTTTCACGAGATCTACACCTCTTTGAAGGAAGGCATAACTCGAGTGATAGATGATTATTTCTTGAAAGATGATTATCTCTTCTATCGCTCCAAACTGTGCATTCCTAGTACATCCTTACGAGAGTATCTTGTTTGGGAATTGCACGCTGGTGGCCTTGCTGGACATTTTGGGCATAGCAAGACCATTGATGCTGTGGAACATAGGTTTTACTGGCCGAAGCTAAAGAGAGACGTTGTGAGACTTGTTAACAGATGTCACACCTGTCAACTTGCCAAGCAACAAAAACAGAACACAGGCCTGTACACTCCCCTACCTGTTCCCAGCCGCCCTTGGGAAGACGTGAGTATGGATTTCGTGTTAGGCTTACCGAAAACACAAAAGAAACACGACTCCATTCTTGTCGTCGTGGACCGTTTTTCTAAAATGGCCCACTTCCTCCCGTGCTCGAAAACTTTTGATGCATCCCGCGTGGCTCAGATCTTCTTTGATAATATTGTGAAGCTACATGGGTTGCCAAAAACCATTGTGTCTGATAGGGATGTGAAATTCACGAGTTATTTTTGGAAGACCCTATGGCACAAGTTAGGTACAAAATTAAAGTTTTCGTCAGCGTTCCACCCACAGACAGATGGACAGACTGAGGTTGTCAATCGGAGTCTTGGCAATCTCTTACGTACTCTTGTGGGAGAGAACTTGGGAACATGGGATTTGAAATTAACGGTTGCTGAATTTGCATATAACACATCTAGGAATAGAACCACTGGCATGAGTCCACACGAAGTTGTACACGGTTATCGTCCTAGGCAGCCTATAGATCTTGCCCCCATGTTAGAACATCACCGAGTCTCTGAGTCTGCATCTGCATTTGCATCCCGCATTCATGACTTACATAGAGAAATTTCCAAGAAAATTAATGAAAATAATTTTAACTACAAGTTAAGAGCTGATGTTAGAAGGAAATTTAAAACTTTTAATGTGGGTGACGAAGTGATGGTTCGGATTCGTCCGGAACGGTTCCCAGCGGGATCCGTTAAGAAACTGAACGCACGTGCTGCAGGTCCATTTAAAATTCTTCATAAAATCAATGAAAATGCCTATGTTGTTGACCTCCCCGAGGGCTTTGGCATCAGTAAAACTTTCAATATTGAGGATCTAGTACCCTATGAAGGCCCAGAATTTAACCCTAGAAATCCTCTTATAGATGAGCCTACCCTGCAGCCTACTGGTGAGATTCCCCCATTACCCCCACTACCAGATACTACTTACCCATCGACAGAAGAGTTGGATAATATTTTAGATGATCAGATAATCTCTACTAGAGATGGTGGTATTCATAGATATTTGGTAAGTTGGAAAGACAAGCCGGAGTCGGAGAACACTTGGATAGATCGCGGAGAGCTCCAGCGCTTGGATCCAGACCTCTTGGAGCACTATGACAGGAGGACTGGTTTTGACTCGACTGGGTCGAGCCTTCTCCCACCCGGGGAGAATGATGAGGACATCGGTTCCAGACGATTTGGGCGTTTCTATCAGCGCAGGCATCGTCTTCATCAGCTGTTTCATTCAGTTTAGGACTTTTATTTTATTTCCATTTTTATGTAATCTTTTTTGTAATTTTTGGATTCTGAGAATATTTTGGAGATGTGTTTCAAAATGTAATTGAGCCTATTTAAAGGCCCTGAGTTGAATGAGAAAGGCATGCCATTATTGATAAAAAAAAAACCTGTGTTGAGTTTGCTCTTCATTTTCTCTCCCTTGTGTGATACAATCGAGATACAAATTAGGGTTTGTGATAAATCCTAATCTACTTTTAGAATTAGTGATTAATTCTAAAATTTATCCCCAATTAAAAAAATCCCAAATACAATTTTCCTAATTCCCAAATACTCAAACCCTAATCACCAATTCCCCACACACCAGCCGCTGCCGCTCTCCTTCATCTTCTCCATCTTCTTCCTACCCCCAATCCCGACCAACAAAAACCCTAAATCCCTCTTCCTCTACAGCCGCTCCCAACCCCGATCCCTTCCGACCCTATCCCGAACCCACTTCACAACAACCCTCCCGCTGCCTCTCTCCCTCATCCTCGCCCCCGCTCAACCCCAAGTCCCTGGCCGTCACCTCCTTGCACCAACCAACCGACAGCCACCTTCGACCCAACAGCCCCTTCAACTTCCTCTACCTGAACTCCTCCATATAAACCCATTAACTCCATCTGCCTCAACAACCTTCACCGCAGCATCCTCCACCGTCGCACCTCGCCGACCTCCACGTCTTGCGTCGACGCCCTGTTCACTGCCGCGCCGTCCGCCACCTGACGCCGCGCCGCCGTTGACCAGTTCCCGTGGTATCCGCCACTGT
Organism: Hemerocallis citrina; assembly: GCA_017893485.1. Classification (NCBI taxonomy): domain Eukaryota; kingdom Viridiplantae; phylum Streptophyta; class Magnoliopsida; order Asparagales; family Asphodelaceae; genus Hemerocallis; species Hemerocallis citrina. The sequence continues at coordinate 54,638,098 of CM030358.1, forward strand.
CGAGTGCTGCTCTTCCCCTTGAAGCTGACTGCTGCCGTACTCGTGACGTGTTGCTGAGATCTGAGTTGCTGCCCAACTCCGAGATCTGCGTTGGTTTTCTCCACATTCGGTAATATCTTTTCATTATTAAGTATTTGTGCTTTACTGCCTCATCATCTAGTTTATTATCTGATTTATCTGTCGACCACAAAATAATTGAGGTTGAGTGATCCACATGCTAGATTAGAGTACGAATTGATATTGCTCTTTTTACTTGCTGAAACACGTAGGGATTTACTTATTGATTAAGATTGAATTATTAATTGGGATTGTTAGCATTTGATTCAATTCTTAAAAATCCATCCAACCAATTAATTGTTTAAAATATCCAATCTAAATCCGCACTTTCATGTTGGTAAAATTAACCCATTAAAATTCTTGGAAAGTTCTCTATTTTAGGGTTGGTTTTACATCAACCATCCACCGCAAAACACCATGTAGAAATAAACCCTCCTTTATGTGTCTCCTTTCTCAGTTCATCTTCCTTCAGATCTTTAATCACCCCGGCTATTGTAAGTGTCTTCTTGGCTGACTTCCGGTGTAGCATGGTAGTTATCAAGTGATCATAAGAAGTTGACAGTGAATATATTAAGTTAAAATCTTTATCCTCTTCGCTAAGATCATCAACATTAATCACCTTCAATTCAGATATTATCTTATTGAACTCCACAATATAATCTTAAAGATGGGTACCTTCCTTCATTGAGAACCTAAACAACTTCCTCTTCCAGTACATCCTATCTAGCAACGACGATCCCGAGTAGTCAGATTTGAATCTCTCCCATAGACTCGCCACACTTTTCTCCTCAAGAATATTACACTTGACTTCACCTGTCAATTGCAATCAGATTAAACTCAAGGCCTTCAAATAAATTTTATCCCACTTCTCCTGCTTCATGTCGGTTGGCTTCTTCTCATCTAAGGCAAGGTACAAGTCCTTCTGAACCAAAACATCGTACATATCCACCTTCCATAGATTAAAGTTGATCTTATGTCAAACTACTTGATCTTCGTCTTTTGATCTATCATCTTCTCCAAGGAACTCGAACAAATCCATGAACTTGATTGCTCTGATACCACTTATTAGGGGAAAAAAGGATCTTCTTAAGTCGTCGACACAATCAATGCAAACCACCAAGCATAACTAGATCACACCAATCACACAAAGTACACAAGAATTGTCCCGATTGGGGCTTTCGCCTTAATTTGGGGGAGGAAGAACACGAGATGTTATTTCAACTAGAGAAGATACAAGATCATTATAATTTTTACCACGACCTTCTCTCAAGCCTAACTGGAACTTGCTTGTTGTTTACAATGGAGAAATCTCTCACCCTCTCAAATGAAGTACTCTCTTCTTCTATTCGCCACTCAATAGAATCATATCATTCTAGGAGTCATTACAACTGATTATATAGATCTAGAGATACCCTAGTTTAGATATCTTGATACAATAGCCATCTGAGGTATGCTGAAAAGATAAACATACAATTAGAGTCGTACTATCTAACAAGAAGACGAAGTGATCTTCTCGCGAATCAACTAGACCCGACCCAAAATCCATCAGCACCGCGGGCGATCGATTGTACAAAATTGTGGTCGACCGCAACTCCCAGTCTTCCAAACCGAGTAGGGGACAGTCGACTTGTCGCCTCTCTGTCACTATTGTTGCTGCTTACTATTTTCTTCTTCTTTGATCCTTCACTTCGAACCCTCTACTTGTATCACCATCTTCTCTTTACACTGAAATAAGTATGGAAGACATAAAACCCAACAAATTTCTACTACAAAAGTGCACACTCCATATATGTCCTCATCGAGACTGGTTCATGTCTTATAAATATCTCAATGGTGGGCAGGTTCTCATGAGCAATGATACAGCCTGTGAGGTTCAAGGGATTGGAGATGTGTAGATTTGTATGTGGGATGTTGTGGTGCAAACGTTGAAAACGTTCGATATGTTCCAACAATCAGGAATAACCTTATATCCTTGGATTCTCGTGATCAAAATGGATGCACTTACAGCGTTTTGAAAGGTAAGACAAAGATCATGAACGTTGGTATTAAGGCAATGAAAGGTAGATTGTGGAATGACCTCTATTATTTACTAGGATCTACAGTGACTGGAGTTGCGCAAGTGGGCCACTACGACTGGTGGCTTGGTGGTGAGGCTGTGGCATATGAGTCTAGGGAATATAGCCGAGAAGGGCATAAATAAGCTGAGTTCAGACCGCTTGCTTGGAGGTTTAAAGGTACAGAAGCTCGATTTCTGTGAGTTCTGAAGTTTCGGCAAGTAGAACAAAGTGACCTTTGGTGAGGTAGTGCATACAACAAGAGGGACACTCGACTACATTTACTCAGATTTGTGGGGACCATCGCCTAAGGCTTCAATCGGTGGTAAGCGGTACATGCTTACTTTTATCGACGAGCATTCCAGATTCTGTTGGGTTTACATCTTGAAGGCAAAATCATACGTCTTAGAGACTTTCAAGCAGTGGAAGACCATGATTGAGTTGCAAGCCGGCAAGCAAATCAAGAGGCTTCACACTGATAAAGGAATGAAGTTCTGCAGTGAAGAATTTAAAAAGTTTTGCAGAAAGAAAGGCATCATCAGGCACCGCACAGTCACTAGCACACCACAGTTAGCAGAACGGATGAACCGAATGTTGTTGGACTGTGCTTGGTGTATGTTAATCAGTGTCGGGCTGAATGAGAGATTCTGGGCTGAAGCAGTATCGAGGGCATGTTATTGGCGAACAGGTCACCCTCCTCAGCAATTGATATGAAGACACCATATGAGGTGTGGTCGGGAGAGCATGCAGATTACCCAAAGCTTCGCATTTTTGGATGTCTCCCCTACTCTCATGTGAGTGACGGAAAGCTGCAACCAAGAGCCAAGAAGATCTTCCTTGGGTACCAGACTGGAGTAAAGGGCTATCGATTGTTGAGTCTTGATCCACGGTCTCCAGGCTTAGTGATTAGCCGAGATGTCACTTTTGATGAGAAGGCAATGTTATCTAAGAAGGTGGAGCAGCAGACTTTGACAAAGCAGGTGGAGCAAAGCAGTGGGTCCGACGAATCACAACGCAAGGTGGGGGTATCCACAGTTTCAAAGATCTCTTTAAGATATATTCAGTCAAATGAAGATGAAGATATACATCAATTTGGAGGAGAAGCACCAACACCATATGCTTTTCAGCAGGTGCCTCTTCAGCGGCAATACAGCATCAGCTCAGCAAGCAGCAGTCACATGTCCAGCATCAGCTGAGACAAGCCATGTAGAGAAATTTGACCTCCAGATAAATATGACTATGCTGATTTGGTGACATACGCACTTTCGACCTGTGAGATAGCAGAAGGTGAACCGATGTCCTACAAAGAAGTTTATCTCAAGTATTGAGTTCATCCAAATGACAACTGCTATGGAGGACGAGCTAGAATCTTTGCACAAGAACAATACTTGGACTCTAGTAAAGTTACAAGAAGGGAAGCACACAATGGGGTGCAAGTGGATCTACAAGAAGAAGTAAGTAGTTTTGTTGAAGGGTACCCCGATTGAGATCTGGATTGCAGGAGGCCACTGACAGGATACACATTTACCCTTTGTGGTGCGTCAATCTCGTGGAATGCCACACTGCAAGAAACAGTGGCATTGAGCACTACGGAAGTAGAATTCATGGTAGTTACAGCTGCAGTGAATGAAGCAATATGGTTTCGCAATTTGGTAACATATTTGGGAGCGGTGCAGGAGAGCATCACGATTTACTGTGATAGCCAGTCCACAATTCATCTTTGTCGTGACTGTATGCATCACGAGAGAACTAAACACATTGATATCCGATACAACTTTGTATGGGATGTCACAGTTGTGAAAGTGGCAAAAATCGGGGTCGCCGATTATCCATCACATATGTTGACAAAACATGAGTCGCTGTCAAAGATTCATCACTGCTTAAAACTTCTCGGAGTAGAAGATATTCAAAGTGGCAGAGGTTGAGCTCATTGGGGGTCGTGAGTCGTGACGACATGACGGATTTTGTGGAGGCTTGATTGTGAGCCGATGGCAAATATTTGTGTATTCAAGTCGAGGTGGAGATTTGTTGAATGTGCCTTGAATACAAACAATGCCAACCTCACCTTCCTGAAAGATGCTTCCGTGTATGAAACACATGGCCAACCCTTACCTTCCTGGAAAAAGCTTCATGCATGAAAAATATGGAAATATGAACCCATTGAAGGCTGAAATTTTAACAATGGTGTGAACCCATTGGACTGACATTTTTTTATCAAGGATTAAGCACATAATCCATGCTTTGTTGGTGAAATAGTTTCACCATATGAAACATGAATGTGAGCAACTTTGAGGCCTATATAAAGAAGTCATTGGCTGCTCATTTGAAGCAAGGAAGTGAGCAAGAACATCTTCCAGAGAGTGGAAAAACATTATTTTGTTCTAACTTTGTACTCTCACCTTCATTCTCTATGTCATAAGTTGAAAATTTATACTCTTTTGGTAAAGAGGGCTTGTAAGAGAGATTGAGTGTCATCTCTTGTATTCTCCATTCGATATTAGTAAATCCTTTATTGTCTTTGCCCGTGGATGTAGGTCGAGTTTGACCAAACCACGTTAAATCTTGTGTGTTATTTTCTTCTTTTGTTGTGCGCACGTCTCTACCAAACCCATTCTCTACATTTTGCAACTACTATCATTTAAGAACCTCACGAATTTCCTAACAGGGCGCCTAAGGAACTATTGCTGCCCTCCGAGCAAATGCAAGATGCAATTTCGAGCGGTACAACCCCCAACTAAGCCAATGTTGCCTCTAGGCACAAACTAGAGGAAGACTATAGACCCATCCTATCTCCATCAAATGCTTAACTATTAAGGGAGAAAGTGTGGAAGAAGTAGATGAAAGAGAGAGCTTATGCATTTCCTTCGTATCATTGTTCATCGTGAATAAGATATAAGGCCATTATTAATAAAGGTTGGCGGTATATTAATAAGATATAAGGCCATTTTTTCATTTGGCTAAAGAAAGGCAACATGCCAACAAATAAGACATAAGATAAAGCTTTAATAAGTTTCAAAATTGAAACATCAAACAAGTCGAAATAAATGCAAACTAGGAAAAGAAACAAATAAGTACATAAATAAATAAATCCTTATTTGAAAGAAAAAAAAATACTTTTGCAATGGGAATATCCAGCAAATACAAGACCATTATGCTCACGGATTTTTATGATCATAAGGTGGGCTAATACCACCCTATCCCTCTGGATATGGAGGGAACTTCCTCTAAATTTTGGCTCCGTACTTAACAGCAATCTTCGAATTGGTGACTTCTAATGTCTATCACAAGCCCCATAATGCACGTTATAAAGGTGACAATTTATTCTAATCACACTAAAACTAAAATATATATAAAATCAGTGTTTAAAAATTACAATTTCATGTATGTCCTTGTTGTGTTATCCTATATTACAGAACTTAATCTATTATTTGACATGCCCTTGCTTTTAGAAATAAATGAGAGAGTTGTGAAGCATACCTAGAATTTGCAGGTTCATCAAACCAACTGATCTCTTGGTGTACCACCCTCTCAAAAGTCAAGAACCGGATGCGTTCTACTAGCTTCCCTCCTGCCACTCCAAAAAAAAAGTGCTGGAGTGGCACAGCAATTAAAGCAGATGCTCCCAAGACAACATACATTATTGCCCAAAACCTTGCTTCATCCAGAAGCTCATGTGGCGGTTTATAGAATGTCCGAATGGCACTTGACATCAAAATCCCAAACACCGGGAATATCACGCCATGTACGCAAGCAGAAATGACTCCAAACAGAAGAACTGGGAACTCTGGCTTGTTAAGAAAAGCTAATCTTAAGACCGAAACTTGCTTGCGACCATCATTAACTCTGTCACTCTCTGCCACTGCAGGTTCATGTCCAGAGGAGCCCTCATCTTGGACAATAGATGGGATACGAAAGGACATTGAAAAAGAATGCCGAGTGCTTCCACCAAATGAGGATCCTCGACTTTTGGATCTGCTATACAAAATATTAGCGCTATCAGTTTTGCCTAATGATTTTGCATCTTCAGTGGATAATTCTCCTGGCTCAGCTGTTGATTGTTTGTTGATCTCTTGTAGGCGGATGAGTTGGGAGTACGCACCGTCAGGGTCCTTGACTAATTCTGAGTGGGAACCTGCATTCAAAAGACGAAATATCAATTATGGAACTACTAGATTCATAACTTGATAAAAATTCTCACTCAGAATTGTTTCTCAGCAATTTGTTTTACATGTTTGTGTATCTATTTTCCTTGACAATATACGAGTTTCGGATTATTCAGGAATCAGGATATAGATTTTGTCTGTTGAATTAGTTTTAAAATTTAATTGAAAATCTTCATGAATACAACAGAAGAAAATTTTGGACATTTAGGTGAACTTATGTTAATTGGTTCATACGTTTTCCTACCAACCTTGTGTGTTATTACCAACCTTGTTCAATGAGTTTTCCGCGATGGACAACTGATATTTGATCAGCATTCTTTACAGTAACTAGGCGATGGGCAACAATGATGGTGGTCCTATCTACCATGATCCTCACAAGTGCTTCTTGAACTACCCTTTCCGACTCTGCATCCAATGCACTTGTTGCTTCGTCAAGAAGCAAGATCTTGGGACTCTTCAAAATTGCCCGCGCAATTGCAATCCTTTGTTTTTGCCCACCAGAAAGTTGGGTGCCATGCTCGCCAACCATGGTATCGAGCCCCTGTAAAGAACAAAACAACATAACCAGGTATTAGCCACTGAAAGAACTTAAATTTACTTCAAAAAAAAAGTTAAAAGAAGTTTACACTGGGCATCTTGTCAATGAACTTTGCAGCATTAGCAAGCTCAACTGCTCTTCGGATTTCTTCGTTCCTAGCACCTTCCTTTCCATAGGCAATATTTTCTCTAATAGTAGTGGTGAACATGACGGGCTCTTGACTAACAAGTCCTATTTTTTCCCTTATCCATTTGAGCCTTAGATTCTTTAGGTTAACTCCATCGATAAGTACTTCACCTAACTGTGGATCATAGAATCTCTCTACCAAATTAATCACAGTTGACTTCCCGCTACCACTCTCCCCAACTAGAGCCATAGTTGAACCACTAGGAACATACAATGAGAATCCATCAAATATCAGTTGGTCAGGCCGTGCTGGGTACCTGAAGGAGATATCCTTCAGCTCTATGTCGCCTTTGAGGTTATCAAGCACCATTCCACTCATGTCGCCAGCATCGATGCTAGGTTTTCGATTGATTACTTCAAACATTTTATAAGCTGCAGCTTGTCCCGATGCAAAAGCACTTAAACAAGGGGATGCTTGACCAAGGGACCTGTGAAAACAATTAGATCATTACATTTTAAATAAAGCGAAATACAATTACAGTTTGACTACCTCCAGAAACATGTGAGCTCAAATCCTCCTAAGTGGTAAGTAAATTCAGGAATCAAATTTTAATGTGATATGCTACATATAAATAGCCCACTTTCTGAAGTAAAAGATGGCAAGAGATATAACTAGCCCATCACCCCCAAACAAATGTGTTTTAGAACTCCTTTACATGTGGATTAACATCATACGAGAAAACAAATTCAAACCATAACTGATCTAAATAGTTAGAAACCCTTGTATATCAAACTTTATTTAATAGAGCATTCTGAGCCATGACCAAAACAGTTCACTTTAAATAATGATCTTTTTTGTTGTACCACTTGAGGGATAAGAAACACATTTAGGAAAAAAAAATTGTTTGAACAGTTTTTGTTGACAAGTTAGAAAATATAATTCATATTATATAGTCAGGTTGTAAATTGAAAGGGGAGTGCTTGACCAAAGGACGTGTGCAAACGTTATTCATTGTATCAAAAAGATCTATATGTACAACTGGATTTTGACTACTATCCTTCAAGAAGCATTTGCTCAAATACTCCCAAGTGGTAAGTAAGTTCCGGCATCAAATTTTAATGTGAGTCTTGCACACACTAAATAATTAATTAATTAGTATTAATAATATGTGATCTGCTACCCCCCCCCCCCCCCTCCTCCTCCTCCCAAAAAAACAAAAAACAAAAAAAAAACACGCGCACAACAACAACAACACACAATTTTGAACATTTTACATTTGGATTAACTTCGTTTGAAATAACAAATTGAAACCGATGATTTCATCTAGAAAGAAAACAGACTCTTACAAAAATGTTTGAAATTTTTTTTATAGATTACACTACGGTCACATTATCAGTTAGATTCTAATTGTGAGCTCAAACATATACATTATCACTTGGGAAGATTTGAGTTTAAATTCCTCGTATGATATTCCTAATTACAGTAGTAAAAAAAATGCATCTAATTAGCCATTTTGCTTACATTCCACCAGTCATGACAGCTATCATGACATTGATGACTTCCCCTCCAGTATATCCTTTATGAACAATCAACCTGGAACCGTACCAGATAGCTAAACCATAGCTGCTGAAAATAATCAATATAACAATTCCGATTCCGATACCGGCAACACTTCCTTCATGAACAGCAGATTTGTATGCAGAATTAACTAACTTCTTGTAAGTTTCTACGGCCTTCTTCTCACCGGTAAAAGACACAACCTTTTTGTTTATGGAAAGGAACAAAAATAAAAATTGAGATAAGTCCACATGATTGAATTGTTAAAAGGCAATGGAAGCATTGAGGTAATGTAGAGTACATCAGAGTCTTTCTGAGTAGTGTATAAATTGTTTGGTTTAGTCACATATTGGGAAAATTATGATAAGACGAGATAGCCTTCACTGTCTATTGTACATTACTGTAAATCTATATCTTTCTAGTTCTCTGACTCATAGAATGGTACCACCCACTACCAGGACCAATACATCCAAATAATTAAATAAATAAATAAATAAAATATTGTTTATACCGTTCTGATTGATCCAATTGTTTGTTCGACAATTGTTCCTGCTTCAGCATATGCTTTTTGCCCTCGGGCCGATAACTTTGATATTGTTAGTGACATGAGGGCACCAGAGATGACAATAGGAGGAATACATGTCAGCATGACAAATGTCAGCAGCCATCCTCTTGAAAATGCTATTATGAAGCCACCAAAGAAGGTCGCAACAAGCTGAATGCACTTCCCAACCTGTAAGATTATACCAGAAGTAGAGTAAAAATTAATAATAACCAGTTTGGAAAAAAAGCATTTTATTGAAGGTGTGAAAGAATTGTCAGCTGTAAATAACCAGTAAATGCTGCAGGTTTTGCCCTCTTTACAGGATTTTCCTTGGTATCCTTTTGTAATTCCACCCATTACCAAAAGTTGATAGAATTCTCTTGAAAGGTAAAATACAACAGAGGTAAAATCTCAAAAGGTCAAGACCAGACACTAACAAAAGTAAATTAAATTAAACTTAATTGCTTAATTATGGAATAGGGAATCATTGTAACAAAGTTGAAGCTATTAATAATACTAAGATCTTCATAATGAACATCAGAGAGGGAAATTTAAGTGTTAGAAAACTAGAATAAATCCTTACATAGATGATTAATTACCTTTTCACCAATGGCTTCCTGAACAAGAATTGTATCCCCTGCCATTCTCCCAATCACTTGCCCAGCAGTTGTCTCGTTATCAAAAAATGCAATATCCTGCCTTAGTATGTTCTTCAAGTATAAACCACGTATGCGTGTTGCTTGTCTTTCACCAGATACCATCCAACATGACACCTCTATCACAATAAAAGGGGTAAAAGGCAAGATTCAATTAAGGTCAGGATACCAAAATTTAATATGAACTAATGACTGCACAGTTTTAATAAGTTTGCAAGAAAACCAGTAGTCAATATATCTCTAACATTACTTTAGAGTTTCTGGGAAGACACAATTATGAGGACATCAGTTCAAGACGATTTGGGCGCTTCTGTCAGCGTAGGCATCGTCTAGGATGGCTAGTCCAGTAGCATAGTTATCTTTATTTCAGCAATTTTATTTGTTTTGGGGCATGTTAGATATATGTAGTAGTTTAACAATTTGCACCCTTTATTTATTGCATTAAAATATTTTGAAGATTTGTACTGAAATTTTATTTTGGAGCCTATATATAGGCCTTGAGAATAATGAGAAGAAATGCTATTATTGATTTAAAAAATTATTCTGTGTTGAGTTGTTGCTCTTCATTCTCCTCTTGTGTGTGTGTGACCATAAGAGAACATTAGGGTTTGTGAGAGATCCTAAGAAATTTTAAGGTACGTGAGAAACTCTAACTATACCCCCAAATCCCTATTAATTAAACCTTAAACCTAATATTGATCCAGCCTCCGGTGAAGCTGATCCAGTCTCAGGCCATATCAGTGAAGATGGAAGATGTAGGTGATGATCCAATCTCAGGCCATATCAGTGAAGATGGAAGATGTAGGTGATGAGGAAGAAGGGAATTCATCATGTATCAGTCATTGTAGCTTCATGTATCAGTCCTAAATAGCATGTATCAGTCTGTATCAGTCTTGGAGAATTCAAGTGTTCACAGGGTGTTAATTGTAAAATGTCAGCATGTATCAGTCTGTATCAGTCTGGGAGAATTCAAGTATTCCAGGGTGTTAATTGTAAAGTGTCATTAGTAGAGGGTCCCACTCTAACTAATTCTGTTAAGTGTCCAAAAGTGTATAAATAAACCCTGTACAAACCAATTTGATCATGAATAAGATTTTTCCTGTTGAATGTTGTTCATCTTCTTCCTCCTCTGTTTCTTGAATCTTAGCTAAGTGCAAGATCTTGATGGTGAGGAGACGTCCAGTAGCGCCCAATTCCGCTGCCAATGGGCGAGCTGGATCAATGGTATCAGAGCCGTTTGTGGATTCTGTGAATCACATGGAGCCAAATCAGGTCCTAGAAGAGTTTTCTGAAGCTGAGAATCTTCAAGAATCCCTACTTGGAGCTCAAGGCGAGCAAGAAGAACAAGAGTTGGGTGTTGAACACCATGAAGAAGAAGAGAGTGGGTTCCCAAAACGACCCAGTCTTGAGGAATGTCTTGATCGCTTTGGAGATGTGTTTAAGCGATTGGACCGCTTTGAGGAGAGGTTTAATAGGTTTGAAGCTGCTGTAAACCATAATGCTAGAAATTATGGGGGGTTGAACAGAGCAACCAGTGTGCGATTCCAAGAACAGCGCCAGCTACGTAACCGTGAGGAGTGTGCTGATCCTGACGGAAGATGGGGTCGAAGGCAAGATGTTCGTGCTAATCACGATCAAGATTATAGATCTACTAGATTCCAAGAACACAGAGGTGGTCGTAATCAAGAACCCAGGTTTGATAGAAGCCCAGGTTCAAGAAATTGGAATCGCTATTCAGAGACAGATCAAAGAGCTGGTCGTAATCAAGAACTCAGGTTCGATAGAAGCCCAGGTTCAAGAAATTGGGATCGCTATCAAGAAGCAGGTAATACCTTTTTTCCAAAACACCCTAAGATTGATCTTCATAGCTTTGATGGCTCTGAAGATGTTCATAACTGGATCTATCATATGGAACATCATTTTTCAACCCAAATGATCCACCCTAATGATAAGCTAGCCTTCAGTTTGTACTATTTGAGAGGGGAAGCTTTGATGTGGTGGAGGTGGTTTGAGCAACAAGAAGATGAATTAATAGATTGGGAAGTGTTGAAACATGAATTGTTGTTACAATATGGACCTATGGAATTTGATGATCCTGAAGAAATGTTGTACAAGTTGCAACAAACAGGTACTGTAGGGGAATACCATAAAGAATTTTTGAAATACAGTCATTTAGCCAAGAATGTGGCCAAATCATCCCTGGTGAGTTGCTACATATCGGGATTAAGGTCTGAATTGAAGAAGGAGGTCAAATTGAAGCATCCAAGAACAGTTCTTGAAGCTTATAGGGAAGCTATTGCCCGTGAGTCAATTGTCAATGATCAAAAGAAGTCTTGGAAGTATAATGTAGTAAACAAAGCCAATCTGGTTAATCCATTTCCTTCTAAAACTGCCAGTGTTCCTTCTAATACAAATATTGCCAACAATTCTACCTCTACAAGTAATACCTATAAGACTGCTAATACTTCTTATTCATCGAAGACTACTAATCCCCAGTTTTTGCAGTATATGAAGGAAAGAAGAGAGAAGGGGTTGTGTTTCCATTGTGATGAAAAATTTGTCGAGGTCACAAATGCGCAGGGAAAACATTTATGCAAATGATTGGGAATTATGAAAGTAGCTCTTTGATGCAGATATTGGGAGTGTTAGATGGTGACAATGACGATCTGTTGTTTACTTCTGATGATGATCAAGATAACTCACAAGGAAGTTCCCCAGACAACCAAGAAGGTGGTAAGAAAACTCTGCAGATGTCTTCTTTAGGCTCAGCTGCAGCTATTTCTTTAAACTCCTTACAAGGAAGTCCTAGTCCTAGGTCTTTCCGCGTCCAGGGAACAATTTTGTCAAAGGGTGTATGTGCTTTGTTAGATACTGGTGCTACTCATAATTTCATTGATGAGCAATTGGTAAAGAGATTGAAGTTACCAGTTAATCCTAATGTTCGTTTGGAGGTCACTGTGGCAGGAGGGCAACAGCTGAAATGTTCTGGACTTTGTGAGGAAGTAATTTTCTTGTGTCAGGGTGTTCCAATAGTCGCAGATTTTTATGTTCTGCCCATGGATACTAGCCAACTTGTTTTGGGAAATCAGTGGATGGAAACATTAGGTGATATGGTGTGGAATATGAAAGAAAAGAAGATCAAGTTTCAGTTAAACAACACAGAAAGAATTCTACTGGGAATTTCTAATGAAGAGTTTGAAATTGCAAATCCTAAATCCATATCCAAAGCTCTATTACAATCCAAGGTGGGATGGTTGCTACATATGGTGGGTAACATGTCTGCGCCAATCAAAGATCCAATCCATACCCAGTTGCAAGAAGTAATCGATGAGTATGAGCTGGTTTTCAAAGAAGACATGGGACTTCCTCCACATCGAAATTGTGATCATGGAATTTCTTTAATACCTGGTTCTAAACCAGTATCACTGAGGCCCTATAAGCACCCTTGGCACCAAAAGAATGAGATTGAGAAGTTGGTTAAGGAAATGTTGAATACTGGTATCATCCGAAATAGTAGCAGTTCATTTTCTTCTCCCATTGTTATGGTTAAGAAACCCGATGGAAGTTGGAGAATGTGTGTGGATTATAGAGGGTTAAATGATATAACCATCAAAAATAAGTATCCTATTCCGGTGATTGATGAGCTGCTGGATGAATTGTATGGTGCATCAGTGTTTAGTAAACTTGACCTCCGAAGTGGGTATCACCAGATCAGAATGAGGGATGAAGATATACACAAAACAGCATTTTGAACACACGAAGGACACTATGAGTTCTTGGTCATGCCCTTTGGCTTGACGAATGCTCCATCAACATTTCAAAGTTTAATGAACGACATTTTCAAGCCCTATCTAAGGAAATTTGTTCTAGTATTCTTTGATGATATATTGGTATACAGCCCTAGCATGCTTCATCATGTTAAGCATTTGAGAAAGGTATTGCAGACCTTGCAGTAACATCAGTTATATGCTAAGCGTAGTAAGTGCTCATTTGGTGTTGCCTCAGTAGAATACCTTGGACATATTGTGTCTGCACAGGGGGTGTCGGTTGATAAAGAAAAAGTTCGAGCTATTCAGGAGTGGCCTACTCCCAAGAATTTGAAAGCATTGCGAGGATTTCTTGGATTGACTGGGTACTACAGAAAGTTTATAGCTCATTACAGTTCTATTGCTTATCCCCTAGTCAAGTTAACTAAGAAGGGTGCCTTTGTTTGGTCGGAAGAGAGTCAGTTGGCTTTTGAACGCATGAAACACATCTTGATGACACCTCCAGTTCTCAGGTTGCCCAACTTTTCTGAGCCTTTTGTATTGGAGTGTGATGCGTGCGGTTCGGGATTAGGAGCTGTGCTTATGCAGAATAAGCAACCGATAGCATTTTTGAGCCAAGAACTTAAGGGAAAAAATAAGTTCTTATCAACTTATGAGCGGGAAATGCTGGCTATACTGCTTGCAGTTCAAAAGTGGCACCAGTACCTATGGGGAAGACAATTTGTGATCAAAACAGATCATAAACCCTTAAAATACTTACTTGAGCAACGACTCTATACTGATGCGCAGCATCTTTGGTTAGTTAAGCTCCATGGCTACCAGTTCACGGTAGAGTATAAGAAGGGTTGTGACAATAAAGTGGCTGACAGTCTTTCGAGGCAGTTTGAAGGAGGTGTAGATGAAGAATTACAAGGAGCGTTAATGGGAATCTCTGTGGTGCAACCTGTATGGCTTCAACAAGTGCAGCAAGCAGTCTTAACTGATCCCTTTTATGAGGAAATTAAAGCTCAGTATGAAACTGGTGAGAACTCTGATTTGGGGTATGTGGCAGGAGTATACTATTACAAGGGAAGGGTACTTTTGAGTCCCACCTCAGTTGTTAAGCAACTATTTTTGGAAGAGGTCCATTCGACACCCCAGGGAGGACATTTTGGAGTTGATAAAACTTGGCACAATCTTAAGAGAATTGTGTATTGGAAGGGAATCAAGAGAGACATGAGAGAATTCATCAGATCTTGTGATATATGTCAACGCAATAAATACTTGAGCACATCACCAGCAGGGTTCCTTCAACCATTGCCAATACCAGATCAAATTTGGGATGATATCAGCCTAGATTTCATCGATGGGTTGCCTAGGAGTTCAGGGTATACTACGATCTTGGTAGTTGTTGATCGTTTGTCCAAATATAGCCATTTTGTTCCTCTAACTCATCCTTATACAGCAAAAGGGGTTGCGGCAGCTTTGTTCAAGCAGGTGTTCAAGTTGTATGGACTGCCCAAGACAGTAGTAAGTGATCGGGATGTGATCTTTACTAGTAATTTTTGGCGTGAATTATTTGAGATGTATGGCACTAGGTTGTGTATGAGTTCATCCTTCCACCCTCAATCTGATGGGCAAACGGAGGTGATTAACAGGGTCTTGGAGATTTATCTTCGGTGTTTCACTTCACATAAACCTGCAGAGTGGTCGTTTTGGCTAGCTTGGGCGGAATTCAGTTACAACACTCATGTGCAGAGTTCAACTCAAATCTCCCCGTATCAAGCAGTTTATGGGAAAGAGCCACCCAATGTCCTCTCGTATGTGCCAAAGACTGTCAGAGTACAAGCTGTTGAAGAGGAGTTGGTTAATAGGGATATGATACTCCAGATTTTGAAAGATAACTTGTATCGAGCACAAAGTAGAATGGCTAATAAGGCTAACAAACACCGCACTGATAAGGAGTATAATGTGGGTGATTGGGTGTATCTCAAATTACAACCCTATAAGCAATCATCGGTTGTAGGCCATAGACTCCAAAAGCTCTCATCAAGGTATTATGGTCCATATCAGATCACTGAGCGCATTGGTGCAGTAGCTTATCGACTATTGTTACCCGCGACATCGAAGATACATGATGTATTTCATGTCTCGCAGCTCAAAACTCATGTACCCAGCTCGTCAGGAAGTGCGGTAGCTTCGACAGCATTGCCTGAGTACTTTGTTGAGAATATTCCCCAGCCAGAGAGAATTTTAGAGAGAAGGATTGTTCCTAGAAGAGGAATTGCAATCTCTGAAATTTTAGTACAATGGCAGCATGGGGTAGAGAGTGATGCTACTTGGGAAAATTATTGGGACATTTATTGGCGCTTTCCTGATTTTCGGAGCATCATGGATGCTCCTCTTGAAGGAGAGGGTGTTGATCCAGCCTCCGGTGAAGCTGATCCAGTCTCAGGCCATATCAGTGAAGATGGAAGATGTAGGTGATGATCCAGTCTCAGGCCATATCAGTGAAGATGGAAGATGTAGGTGATGAGGAAGAAGGGAATTCATCATGTATCAGTCATTGTAGCTTCATGTATCAGTCCTAAATAGCATGTATCAGTCTGTATCAGTCTTGGAGAATTCAAGTGTTCACAGGGTGTTAATTGTAAAGTGTCAGCATGTATCAGTCTGTATCAGTCTGGGAGAATTCAAGTATTCCAGGGTGTTAATTGTAAAGTGTCATTAGTAGAGGGTCCCACTCTAACTAATTCTGTTAAGTGTCCAAAAGTGTATAAATAAACCCTGTACAAACCAATTTGATCATGAATAAGATTTTTCCTGTTGAATGTTGTTCATCTTCTTCCTCCTCTGTTTCTTGAATCTTAGCTAAGTGCAAGATCTTGATGGTGAGGAGACGTCCAGTAGCGCCCAATTCCGCTGCCAATGGGCGAGCTGGATCAAATATCTTCTCCCTCATCTCTTTAGTCACCACCCCGACCTCATCCCCTTGCTGCCTCCCAACCCCATCGACAACCCATTCCCCCACCGTTGTCACCTCCCCCCTTCACTGTCGCCGTCGACAACCCACTCCCTCACCGACGTCGCCTCCCCCCCTTTCACTGTCGTCGTCGTCGTCAACCGCAACCCCCACCATCGCCGTCGTCAACTGCAACCCCACCGTCGTCTCCTTTCTTCACCCTCACCCTTCTGACCACCTTTATACCCTCCACCATCACAGCCACAGCCTTCCCCATTCCAAATCCCCTCAAAATCCGAAACCCCAAATTTCCCAAATTTTCAATTTAAAATCCTAAACCCTAATCCCCAAATCAACTCAGATCTAGGGTTTTTGATTGCGACTTTTGATTGGGTGTTAGTTGCTCTTTGGTGCTAAGCAAGATTCAGACCAACCGCTTCTTCCTCTCCATCTGTGGTGGCAACACGTTTATCAAACCCCGATAACTTCTTTCCATTCTCCTTTATTTGTGGTACTGCTTTTCATCTCTAAAATATTATTTGAATTATATGTCGCCCACAAATATTGAGTTTGTGTGCTTCTTCTTGCCGATTAGCGTAATCATTCTTGAATATCCGACTTGCTAATAACACTTAAGTATATTTGTTGATTGTTAGGCTTAAATCTTTAATTGGGGTTGCTAACTTACTTCATTTTTTGAAAATCCATCACACCAATCATTAGTTTATTTTCTAACTTAATCGGCATTATGTGTTGGTAAACTTAATCTTTTAATATTCTTGGAAACTCTCTATTAAGGGTTAAGATTACATCACACAATGTTGTTGCAGTCTCTAAATAATAGATTTGTTTACAAATCGCTCCATGTGTTTAGGACTTAACGACTATTAGTGAACATCATTTAATTCCTCATATTTAAATTGGTTCTCAATGCTCTTAATTTATTTATTTTTTATCGTAAACGGTGGGTTGAATGCCTGCCGCGTTTCATTAAAAA
Organism: Hemerocallis citrina; assembly: GCA_017893485.1. NCBI lineage: Eukaryota > Viridiplantae > Streptophyta > Magnoliopsida > Asparagales > Asphodelaceae > Hemerocallis > Hemerocallis citrina. The sequence goes on from CM030358.1 coordinate 54,655,499, forward strand.
GAATTTAACAAAACATATAACCAAAAATAAGTCTTGTGAAATTCAAATCCCAACAGACTGGATCCTGGAACTCATACACCCCAACCAATAAACAAAAAATACAACGAAATCTAATCCTACTAATCGGCCGGCCTCGCCAGAGCCAATTTTTCGTGCCAATTTGAGCTTATTCTCTCTCCGTCCCTTGCTTGTATACCGTTTATCCTCGTCGTCGCTCGCAACAACACCTCCGTCGCCTTCAGCAGTGACCCATACATCAACTTCAAGCACCATATAAGAGACACCGCAGGTACTCCACCAATCTGACATCTCCCTGTACAGATTGACTCATCGTTCTCATTCTCTCGCTTGACCCTCATTGACTCTCACCGCTACCTCACAACGAAGGCTGTTGTTGCCCCTGCCGACTCTACTACTGCTGCCACCACCACCACCTCCAAGCCCTTGACATGAGAGAGACCTTAGGCACCCCCTCACTTTGACCTGAATAGGACAAAGTAGAGCCCAAACTATAAAATTGTCTGACTACCGTCGCCCCACCAACTAGGATTCATTTCATTGCTAATTGTAAATCAGCTGTAGTTTGGATATTTAGGGAGAAGAATCATTTGGATGTAAGGGAGTGCCACCGAACACAACACAGATTCGAATTTCAAAAACTAATTTGAAATTCAAAACAACTCACACTGCCTCATCACTCCCAATTCCAATCTCCCGAGCTACTCTTCCTGCACTCCCCTATCACACCCGGCGGCGATCACATCTGCCGACTCCCACACCCATTGCGCATGCCCCGACGTCAGGCCCCACCCCCGACCACCTGACTACACCGGCAACCGTCGCAGACCACGCCCAAACTCGGCCACTTCGACCCCGCCAAAGAGCCATATGGCGCCTACGAGCTTGCCGCTTGCAGCCTTCGCCGCCCCTAAACCATGAGCAACATTCAAGATGCCCCAAACCGCACCTGAAGTCATCCCCCATCGGCACTCGCGATCAGCAGGCGCCCCCTCGATGCTGTTGTCCGATCAGCCACCTGGACGCGAACACTATCTCGAATTACTAGAGCTCGGCTATGCTATATGGTCGGAAAAGCCATGGAACCCCCAACAATAACGTTCAATGGTAGTGAATAGCAAGAGAGAGGGAGAGAGACAACTAGGAAAATAGAAGGAGGAGGACGAAAAAGAGAGGGAGGAGAGGACGGGGCAAGGAACCGGGGGGGGGGAAACCCTAGCCGCAGCCACCCTCCTAGTTCAGATCTTTAGTTTGATTCTTTTTTGGTTTTTTTTGGGGGGGGGAGCTTCGACGGGGATGAAGAGGGAGAGGCGGCACGGGCAGGTGGTTGAGGTGGGGCGATGGGTGGGTGGAGGAGTAGAGGTGGCTATGGTGGAGAGGGAGTGGCAACGAGGGGATTAGGGTTTGAATGGGGGAGGAGAATGAGTTTCGAAATTCGAAATCCTAGATCCTGAAATTGTGGGCTCTTAATTTTTAATCTGCTGGAATTGGTAGAAATAATGGCTCATGTAGTTGTATTATGCAGAAGAAACAAGGGTCACTATGCATTCTTCGGCATTCGTATGCCAAATTATCATAGTTATATAAAGCCATGTCCATGTCAGACAAGTATAGAACATGGCACTTCTCAGACACTCCTTAGATACAGTTCAAACCAAGGATTAAGGTTTGGACAATTTGTTAACTGTTTCAGTGATACCAATCCGAAACTTGCCATATAAACTCATTTCATACATATTTATACATATCATCACTGTTTTGGCCAGAAATTGGTCAGTATCAATTATGCACTAATTCATTTTGGTCAAGTTATGGGCAAAATTTAACCAGTTTCAAATACAAGAGACTGAATCTCACAGAATTGAATTGCGTAAATATTATAGGAGTCCACTACATAAACAATGAGCAATTAAAAGAAAGAGGCATGTTGACATCTTAATATTAAATAGTCTGAATGAACAAGGACCATACGTACGTAAAAAAGAAGCAATTCCGGCCGCAAAAGCTAGATATACAAACTTCAAACACACCTGGAATATAGTTGAAAATCACAAGTCAGAAAAAAAAAAACTGACATCAAGGCATACAAGAATTCAAAGACCATGATGGAATCCAACGTATTACTGCATCAAAGTACTTGTCTAGACTGCAAAGAATAGTCTTTCTTAATTCATATATTTACTATTATAACCACAAAATTAGATGTATCTTTGTGGACATTGGATATATAATCTGACACATCTATTGAATATGTTTTCCATCTCAATTTGTCATATCCACCGAAAATAATGATTATTGTTATGTATTGAGAGCATAAATGATCCTCTTAGTCATGAAGATTATTGTTAGAATATTAGTGTAAGATTCTGAACCCTTACCGGAAGGGTCTTTCCTGTTTCACATGTTAATAGCAGATTCAAATCTTATTGGTTACGCTCATTATTTTCAATTAAAATTATAAAAAAAACCACATAGTCCAAGTCTCAGCCCACAAAGATAGCCGTCAACCTGCGAGGGGCGTGTTAGACTATATGTGTAAACGCCTCAACCCTTACCACAACTCCAAAGTGTTGGACGACCTGTGTTGGACTACTGGCCGGGTCTTTCTTAGGTATAAAAGGAAAAAGAGTGATGGCAGACATATTGAAAGGGTATTAGAGACAGAGATGGATAATCTAAGAAGAAACATAGATAGTGACAAGAAAGCAATACAGAAAGAAACTCGAAACCCCACAAGGTGAAGACTATATTTCAACAATAACTTATGTCCCAAAGAATTCTTGTAAGTTGTGGATGTCACTAATAAAAACACCTCCAATACAAACTGGAATTCAATATTTCTATTGTTTTCCAGTTTCAGCTATAGCATAACTGTGACTGGTGGTATTTTAATTTCACTAGCAAAGTCAGTCATGGGATTCTCTTTTTTACAAACTACAAAGAATAAGAAAAAGAAGAAAGTTTCCTTCCACCAACCTCACAACCAAAAAAGCTGGTACCTAAAAGTAAGTGAACTATCACCATGAACTGAAATTTAAGATTGTCAATTAAAATAGAGTGTAGCGAAATTAAGCATCAGAAAGGCAAAAGGATAAAGATAAACATAAAGTAATAACCATTTCAAGACAAATTATCAAATAAACCCTAAATATAAAATGTTCACAAGCATTATATCAGAAGTCATTCAAATCCAGCATTCCAAGTTTGCAACAACCTGCATACTACTAAACATGAATTTCCTTGTCAACTAAGTCTTTCACTATCAAACTAGGTTGATATGTTGATCACACACACCATCAAGAACTTACAAGTTACAATATTTATGACTGTTTGAAGCACCAACTTTGTTTTACTTAGTGCCAAATTGCAGATCAGGGCTAAGAAAATTCTGGACAACAGAAGGGTTTTCCATAATCAAATAGACCAGTTGGCATCCAATAAAAAGTTTTAAAGGTTATCCATTTTTTCTGTGGGTTGTGAAGTATAAGACTATTCCCTCAAAAAAAGTTTTAAAATAGCACTTCAAGTCTAAGATTTGAAGAAGAAGAAATCTATGATTTTTATCAGCCCGAGGACATATGCTTTTCAGTTGGAGTCCTCCAGAGTCTTCCAAACTGCAAAAAGTAGTATAGTATTGATGGGAATCACACCCATATGCTACTTAACAAATACCTAGTACATTGTCAAAGCATGAAATAACTGATTATCAAACCTTTGTCTCATCAAATTAGGGACACCTTTCAGAGCACATGCCCCCAACAAAAATATTTGATCAAACATAATTAATATGGCCATCGAACCTAACACCAACCCTCTCATAACTTCGAATTTTTAGCCAAGAAAATTATGAGCACCCTCAAATTCGGTTTGCAAATAGAAGACCAGAAATGAGATCAGCATGATAGCTTTTCCTACTATGTATGGATCTAATTCAACTCAGGAGCAGAGGGAAACCTTTTATAACATATGTCCCTCACAAACTGCTCTTATTATCCCCTCATGATATAAGATGCATGCATCATTTTTCCAAGTCTTCTTATATTATTTCATATTAGTCGACACTCTAAAAACGAATATGAATGACTAACACGAAAACTGCAGACTATAATATGAAAACAACGACTCTAAATCAGACTTCTTTCCCTCTAACTATTTAAAGCCAAATAACCAAATAAAGGCTCTAATTTCAGAATATCAACCACACATTATATCAGCAAACCATCCCAAATCCAACACTCCTAACAACAAATGCCAACCAAATTCAACTCCTTGCAAAATCCCCTACCACCTAATAACTCTGCTTTTTATTAAAATGGGATCATCCATTGAACACGCCACAAACATGAATGCCTTAACCATGATACTACCATACCTCTCACTTCTCATCTTATACTTCACATCACTCCTTAAAATGGCTGTTAATAAGCAAAACTCACACTACAAGTGACTAATAATTCATAAACAAACCCCTAATCAAACAATTTCAACAAACAAATGCTTTTGGATTTCCGTTTCAGTTTGTATTTTCGGTTAGATTATGGATGTACTAAATTTGGGTTGTAATTTGTCGAATTTTGTTTCGTTAATTATTCATTAATGAAACAGGTGACTCGGGTCACTTTAATTTCAAAAAAAAAAAAATAAAATAAAACTAACATGTGTATCATACGTGATCGTTGATCAATTAACAACATGTTATTAATTAGCTAATTCAAGTCGTTAAAACGGTTGTTTGTAAGCAAACTGACGCAATGACTGACTACTAAAACATAAAAAAAGACCCCTAATTAAGCTAATTAATCACGTGCCTCTTTAAAGCCGTTTCGCAAAAAGATCGAGCATAGCCGTCATGCACCGAATATCACGAACATTGCACGTGATTAATTAAAATAAGAAAAATCAAGAAACCGAGTATACTCACCTTGGAGACGAGCTGAACGACGTTGTGACGATCGGACTGTCCGAACGCATTGATGAGCTGGCCGAACACGAACGTCATCACCGGCATCGACAGGCCGTTCGCCGCCGCCGCCAACGCCCCCACCGCCATCAGTACCCTGTCCTGCTTGTCGGCGAACGCGAACAGCCGGTGAAACGCCACCTTCTCGCTCCCGCCATTCTTCGCCGCCGTCTGATCCTCCTCCATCCGCGAGCTCTCTTCTTGATCACGTGTAGATGATGATGATGATAATGGCGGCAACTTTTTTCGTTCTTTCTTTTCTTTCTTTCTTTTTTCTTTTTCTTTTTTATTTTTTGGAGATGGGAATGGAGATTTGGAGAGAGTGAGGAAAAGGGGGAATTCTGGTTTTTTATTTGTTTGATTTTGATATTTATTGTTATCCGATGATTTCTGTTACTGTTAGGATTTGGTGCATTATGGGAAGTGTGAAAGTAATCAAGTATTACGAGAGGAGAGGATGGACGGCTGGGATTTTACGGTGGTTTGAATTGAGTGTGAATCTTGGGTAATTAATGTTGCAGCTCATTTTCTCCCAGTTGGCCTGTCAGATAGTATGTGTAGTGTGTGAATTTGCTTTTTGAACAAATTTGGTATTCTGTGTTAATGCGTATTAACTGTTATAAATTTTCGACAGACATATGAAGAAACAGTGTGAGACTTTTTGGTTACTATCCATGTGTGAATGCATGTGAACGATTGTAAACTCTTTAACAAAACAAATGAAGATATTTATGTAATTCTTGGGACTAATTGCCATACAGTGAGTGTCATTTATGATGATGCTTTAAACATTTTATTTGGGTGGGTTTGTAGAAGCCTTTTTTAACTTTTTTTCCTCAATTAGTAATTCACCGTCCAAACGTAGCTTTTGATGGTGGTAATGTGAGTGAAATGATGTCGAATAAACTCGAAAGTGATGTGCGGTTAGTTGATTTTTACTTCAAATTCAAGTAACATGTAAAGCTTTGCCCAATATATTTAGATGACTTTCTTCCTAGCTAGTGATACAACTATGACTCTGATTGCGAAAACCAATGGTTATGTAAGACCTACAAACAAATGTACAAGGTTCAGACTGAAATTAAACTTTTAAAATGGTTCAAATTAAATTTTATGAAAAACTAGAGTAAAAGATAAAATATAAATGTATGTATCTGTAATGTGTATGTAAGTAAGCACACTGTCACGGACAAATTCTAGAAGCATCCAGGCTGTTCAAGAAAAGTCCAGAACACTCCGGAATGCCCCGGAATGATCAAAAACGTCCTAGAGTTCTCTAGGACAAGGTGGCAGAGCGAACTAGAACCTTTTGGAAGAATGTACATAGTTATAGAGTATTGTAGAACTCTCTAGAAAACTCTTGTACATAGTAGAACTTGTATTCTAGAATCTTCTCTTGAGGAGAAGAAAGATCATGCTAGCACTATAAATAGGGAGGAGCCTCATTTGCTCCAACCATCCAAGAAAGAGCATTCCAAGCCACTCTTGTAAAGTTTTCTTTGAAGAATAAATTCTCTTCCATCTTAGTTTACTCACTTCTTTTCAATCCTCTGCCTTCTTAACCCTCAATTTGCCTGACTTAGCCCTCAATCTAAGGAGTAAGCTGGTAGCACACGGCCTGACTTGAGGAAAAGAAGTCGTCCTGTGACTCGTAGTATCAGAGCCAAGATTTTCGTTTGGCAGAGATTATCGCTGGACGCGAGGGAAACGTGAGTGATGTCACCACCAACGTGGAGGTAGTTGGTGATAGGGGAAGAGCGGAGACAAATACCAAGAAGAACAAGAACAAGAACGCGAGGGGGCAGTCGATGGATGTTTTGGCCAGCTTCAATTTAAGATTGGCTAAGATAGAGATTTCCATGGGGGAGTCCATTGAAAGGATGGATGTCATGGACGACACCGTGGACGGTGTCAATGAGGATGTTGGTGGCCTAAGGGATGAGATCCTTAGTGTCCTCAACACCCTAAAGGCTGAGTTCAAGGCGGAGATAGCGCAACTTCAAGAGGCGTTCAACACCCAAGGAGAGGAGGTGAAGTTGTGCAAGGCAGCAATAGCAGGTGGGACTATTGCAAGGGAGATGCCACGCACTGAGGCGCCAGAACCCTTGAAGTATGGAGGTAAGCGTGATCCCAAAGAACTCGACAAATTTTGTTGGTCCCTAGAATGCTACTTCAATGCTGTAGGAATTAAGGACGATCAACCCAAAGTGGATACAGCCGTCCTTTACTTGAAATAAAATGCAGCATTATGGTGGAGAAGAAAGCATGATGACATAGCCAAGGGGCTATCCACAGTGGATACTTGGGGTGAGTTCAAACAACAACTCAAGAGGTAATTTTGTCCCCAAAATGCCAAAGATGCAACTATGAAAAGGCTACGTGGGCTGAGGCATACCGGGAGTATCAAGAAGTATGTTGCCGAATTCACATCCTTGATGCTAGAGTTACCGGATCTGAATGAGGAAGATAAGCTTTTCTACTTCTTAGACGGACTACAATCTTGGGCCAACTTATAACTCAAGAGGAGGAACGTTCAAGACGTAGACGAAGCTATAGCCGTGGCAGAGGACCTTGTGGAGTTCAAGAAAGACTTCGGCGGCAACAAGAAGAAGAGTGTGGGAGACAAGCCCCGCAAGTTTGTGAAACAAGATAAGAAGTATGACAAGCCGTTCAAAAGGGACAAGCCCAATGAGGGAGGAAGCAAGAATAAGGAGCCGAAATGTTACTTGTGTAGCGGGCCGCACTATATTCGAGACTGCCCGAAACGGAAGGACCCTTAATGCTATGGCTTGTCAAGTGGAAGAGGAAACACATTAGTTCCATGCGTCTCGTTAACTCTCTTAAGGCCAAGGATGAGACGGTGAAGGTGTCCAAGGAAAACGAGACCAAGGTCAGTGGTCTCATGTTCGTGGAGGCCAAGGTGAATGGAGGATCCACCAAGGCATTAGTGGATACAGGTGCATCTCATAACTTCATTGCTGAAGAAGAAGCTGCTAAATTGGAAGTACGCCAAGGAGTTGGGTTGGGTGAGGGCCGTCAACTCATCATCTCAACCCATCCTTGGAGTAGCTCGTGGAGTACCTATCCAGCTTGGAGGATGGGAAGGCACTATTGACTTGACGGTTGTCCCTATGGATGACCACTGCATGATTTTGGGCATGGAGTTTATGGGCAAGGTACGTCCCTTATCATTTGAGAAAAACTCAACCATGCAAATTACGAAGGGATCTACCATCCACATAGTACCTTTGAAGAGAGGGAAGATGGAGTCAAGAAGCTTATCTGCCATGCAACTCAAAAGGGGTCTCAAGAAGGGGGAGACCACTTATTTTGCTGTCTTAAAGGAGGCAGATGTTCCAACAGAGACGGGTGTGTCAACCGGAGTGAAGGAAGTGTTGGTAGAGTTCAAAGATGTGATGCCACCAGCATTGCCAAAGAAGTTACCTCCGAGACGGGGAGTGGATCATGTGATAGAGCTTGAACCGGGTGTAAGACCCCCAGGCATGGGACCTTACCGGATGGCTCTGCCTGAGTTGGAAAAATTGAGGAAGCAGTTAAATGAGTTGCTCGATGCTGGACTCATTAGGCCCTCCAAATCTCCCTATGGTGCCCCGGTGTTATTCCAAAAGAAGCATGATGGAAGTCTACGGATGTGTATAGACTACCGGGCACTCAACAAAATCACGGTGAAGAACAAATATCCTATACCGTTGGTTGCCGATCTCTTTGACTAACTTGGTAAGGCGCGTTGGTTTTCAAAGTTGGATTTGAGGTCGGACTATTGGTAGGTACGCATAGCCGAAGGGGTGATGCTAAGACGACTTGTGTGACAAGGTATGGTTCATTTGAGTTCTAGGTGATGCCCTTTGGTCTAACCAATGCACCTGCGACATTCTGCACCCTCATGAACAATATCTTTCATCCGTTCTTGGATAAGTTCGTGGCGGTGTATCTGGATGACATCGTGGTATATTCGGACACGTTGGAGGAGCATGTTGAGCACCTACGACAAGTCTTCCAAGCACTAAGGGAGAACGAACTCTATGTCAAGCCAGAGAAGTGCTCCTTTGCCCAGCAGAATGTGATGTTCTTAGGGCACAAGGTAGCCGGTGGGAAAATTTATATTGATAAATCCAAGGTGCAGGCCATTGCGGAGTGGGAACCGCCCAAAAACGGGACTGAGCTACGGTCTTTCTTAGGCCTTGTGAATTATTACCGGCGGTTCATTCTTGGATACTCGGCTAGAGCCACACCACTCACCAACCTACTTAAGAAGAAAGTTGTTTGGTAATGGATGGACGACTGCTGAGCATCCTTTGAAGATTTAAAGAAGGTCGTCACGGAGGAACCAGTTCTGAGGCTGCCAGATTAATCGGAGCTGTTTGAGGTACACACTGATGCATCCGACTTTGCAATAGGATGGGTACTCATGCAGGAAGATCACCCAGTGGCCTATGAGATTCGAAAGTTAAACGAGATGGAACGGAGGTACCCAGTGCACGACAAGGAGATGACGGCTATCATCCATTGTCTTCGGGTATGGAGGCATTACTTGTTGGGGAGTCAGTTTATGATCAAGACCAACAATATGGCTACGAGCTACTTCCAAAATCAGAAGAAGCTAAGCCCCAAACAAACACGTTGGCAAGACTTCTTGGCTGAGTTTAACTATGTGATGGAGTATAAGCCGGGTAAGACCAACGTGGTAGCCGATGCATTATATCGCAAGGCAGAGCTCGCGACCATCACCCAAGTCGAGCGTGACCTTGCCAAACGTATCAAGGAGGGATTGAGTCATGACCCCTTAGCTATTAATGTGGTGAATATGGCTAAGGATGGCAAGACACGCAAATTTTGGATGGAGGACGGACTTCTCCTCACAGTTGGTGATCGTCTCTATGTTCCCAAGTGGGACAACTTGAGAAGGGAAGTCTTGAAAGAATGCCACGATTCAAGGTGGGCTGGACATCCAAGCACGCACCGTACACGGGCATTAGTGGAGCGGTCCTATTATTGGCCTAGCATGAGGAACGATGTGAAAGCTTATGTGAAGACTTGTCTTATATGCCAACAAGACAAGGTGGAACAAGATAAGCCAGCTGGGTTGTTGGCACCACTATCCGTACCAGAGCTTCCATAGGAAAGTATATCCATGGACTTCATCTCAGCGTTGCCTTTGTCGGAGGGATGTGGTTCCATAATGGTTGTAGTGGATTGATTCTCTAAGTATGGAACATTTATCCTGGCCCCAAGAGATTGCACGGCCGAGGAAGCGGGAAGGTTATTCTTCAAACATGTGGCTAAGTATTGGGGACTTTCTCGGACCATCATGTGATCGAGATCCGTGCTTCACGGGTAAGTTTTGGAGAGAACTATTCAAGTTGACGGGCTCGGATCTCCACTTCTCCACAAGTTTTCATCCTCAAACCGATGGCCAAACAGAGAGGGTGAACCACCTGTTGGAGATATACCTTCGGCACTATGTGAGTGCCAACCAGCAGGATTGGACTAAGCTGTTCGACGTGGACCAGTTTTTATATAACCTGCAGAAGAGCGAGGCTACGGGAAGGAGTCCCTTTGAACTAGTAACCGGACAACAACCGATGACACCGCAAAAGCTAGCAAAGGGGTACACTGGTTCAAGCCCGCCAGCCTACAAGTTTACCAAAGGGTGGAATGAGGAGATAGACATTGCCCGAAGCTACTCGACCAAGGCGGCCAAACGGATGAAGAAATGCGCCGATGTGAAAAGGCAGCCAGGGATTATAGATGATGAGGTGATGGTGAAGTTACCCCCAAAAGATATTCAAGTCTACGCGCCAAGTTCACAAGGCTTGACACGAAGATATGAGGGACCGTACCAAGTAGTGGAGAAAGTTAGCACGAGATCCTACAAGGTAGCTTTGCCGTTGCACCTGAAGATCCACCCAGTTTTCCATGTTAGCCTTCTCAAACCTTATAGTAGGGACGAGGAGGACCCAACGAGGAACGAATCTCATCGAGCCCCACCAGCAAACGTGGTTTCATATGATAAGGAAGTCGATGAGATCTTAGCCGACCGAGTTGTTCGCAAGAGGGGCACGCCTAACTGGACCAAGTACTATGTGCGCTAGAAGGATCAACCCGGGAGCGAGTTTAGTTGGGAGCAAGAACAAGACTTATGGCAGTTCCGTGACAAGATCGAAGAATTCAAGTCTAAGGCTTGACGAGGACGTCAAGAACTTAGGTGGGGGAGGGTGTCACGAACAAATTCTAGAAGCATCCAGGCTGTTCAAGAGAAGTCCGGAACACTCCGGAATGCCCCGGAAGGATCAAAAACGTCCCAGAGTTCTCTAGGACAAGGTGGCACGTTCTAGAGCGAACTAGAACCTTTTGGAAGAATGTACATAGTTATAGAGTATTGTAGAACTCTCTAGAAAACTCTTGTACATAGTAGAACTCTTGTATTCTAGAATCTTCCCTTGAGGAGGAGAAAGATCATGCTAGCACTATAAATAGGGAGGAGCCTCATTTGCTCCAACCATCCAAGAAAGAGCATTCCAAGCCACTCTTGTAAAGTTCTTTTGAAGAATAAATTCTCTTCCATCTTAGTTTGCTCACTTCTCTTCAATCCTCTGCCTTCTTAACCCTTAGTTTGCCTGACTTAGACCTCGATCTAAGGATTAAGCTAGATGGCACACGGCCTGACTTAAGAAAAATAAGTCGTCCCGTGACAACACGCCCTTCTAAAACTATAGGTGTCAAACAACTAGGGCGGACCGAACGCAAACCCGAAACAATCGGGCTTTTCGGGTTCCAGGCCGAGTTCTGTAACGCCTGACTTTTTTTGGGTTCAGGTTCAGGTTGGGCTGGTGTAACTCCTGTTTCCCCGTATTTATATTTTATACTGTATTTTGCCTCATAGTACTCTTTCATCTGTCTGAGATCCTGCATTTTGTTTTAGATTGAATAAAACCATTAAATTGTTTTCGACTCAATTTTTTGTCCGTTTACCGAATTCTTTTGTGTGCACTTTGTGTCATTCTTCATGAAGAAATGGCTATTTCTTCTCATTTATCTCTTTATCCCCCATTTTATTGCATTTTGACCAATTCTCCAGTTGGGTCCTATTCAATTCGGATACCCTAAAACCCAAAACCCAAAACCCTAACTATATAACCCTACCCTAACCCTAACCCCAACCCTAATCTACTGTTTAGACCCTAATCCTACCGCCGCTTTCATCTTCTCCTTCCTCAGAATTTTGCCTCCATCGCCAACCCAATTCCATCCTCTGATCGCCCCTCCGTTCGCCTCCCCTCATCACCTCGACCACTCGCTCCTCGTCAGCACCACCACCACACCACCACAACCTCCATCACCGTCGTCTCCACCATCCACCAAAACTCGCACCATCGAACCCATATCGCCATTTCCCAATCCTCCACCATCCTCGCCATCTCGACGCCTCCACCCGTCGCCTCGCCACCTCCGACTCACCCCCTCGACCACCTCTCCACCTCCGTCGCATCACCAACGCCCCGAACCTAATCCCCATTCTCCTCCTCCCTTGCTTTTGAACCTAAGGAACAGAGTTGCCGCGCGCGTCGCTTCTCGACGTCGCGCCGTGATTCCGCCACTGTCGTCTACCTCGCGCTGCGTCGCTTCCCGACCAGTCGCCGTCATCGCGTCGCCGCGTCAAAGTCCTCACCGTTGCCACACTCGCTCTCGCTCTGTGTTCGTCGAAGAAGAGAACGAAGAAGAAGAAAGGAGGGATTGGCGGGATAAAATCTCGACCATCGGATCGCATCAAGATCCGTGCGATCGAGCCAGATCTGATCGCTGTTCGGTGTTCGTCCACAGCAAATCCCAGATCGGTTGTTCGCTGTTCGGGAGGGATCCGCTGCGTAGGAGCGATCCCATTGGCGCAGCTCGCTGTCCCGTGTTCTGGGCGCAGCGAATCCCGTCGTGCTGCTCGCTGTTTTGGCAATCTGGTGTGGAGATTTTTGGCTCTTCTATTGGATTCTCGCACGTGCTTCACCACGTGCTTTTGGGAGACTTCGCCGGAAATTTTTCGATCCAATTTTTTTCAATAAGTGGATCTAATCGTCGTCAATTAAGGCAAGTAATCCTCTTGTACACATTTTTGTTCTAGTACAAGCATCCCTTGAAAAATACTACAAATAGTTAGAATTGTGACTCCTCCTTGACTATCGTTGTGATCAAATAATAACCCTCATAAATTTTATAATTTTAAGAGTCACAATAATTTTATTGTATTAAATTATAACTACTTGGACTCAATTTATCCCCTGGACACATGAACACATGAATTAAGGAGCCCTAGATTTGTAGACATATGTTATATCTTGTATTTGGTGAACTTGCAACTATTTGGCTTGAAAAACAATTATTACTTGCTGTTTTGACAACCATTATCCTATATTTATATCACACAATAACTTAGACGCCTAATAACAAATTTCCATGTAATCTATACTAGTAAGTTATTCCCACATGTTGCTGTCCTGAATCTTCTTTTGCTGTTTCGACCCATTTAACATTAGAATCTGAATCCGAGCCCTGAATAGAAAATGTAGCTCTGGATGTCTAGATGTCGATAGCCTCCGAAATTTTTGAACTTGGAGTTACGGTCTAGGAGTTATTGTAGTTTTACTGCAGCTGTGTCGACAGACACAGATTCGTAAAACTGCTGCACACCTTTACTTTGCGAATTAATTTAACTATGTTAACAGCAAGCGTTTGACTTGAAATTTTATATGTAGTTGCTGGACACCCTATAGGAAATCCCCAATTTTTCTTAGAATTAATTAACATTATTTCAACCCTGTTTCACATGTATAAATATAAATACACAAATTCTGTCTGAACAAATGTAATAAGTCGGGGTTAAGGGAAAGACCATAGTAGTGAACAACATAGATAAGTATACTCGGAAGGGGGCCCGTGTTTCCCAAAGTTGTATGTTAAATGGAACTAAGTGCCACGTAGAACTAAGTGTCACGCCATGGTGACAGGGGCCACCTCTAGAGCCCATTATATGATTACATGATATATATTTGAGATCACATGGAACTAAGTGCTACGTAGAACTAAGTGCCATGTCATGGTGACGGGGGCCACCTCTAGAGCCCATGGTTGATCACTTGCATGATACTTGATACTTGACACCTGAGTACACCGCCCTATAAAATTCATTCCTAGGTCTAAACGGAATTGTTTTGACTGTAGCAACCATGTAGTAAAAGAATGGATGCATGAAGTGCTACCTAAATTGTAATAACTACAAGACTTGAACATGAAACACGCTACACGACACTTGATTACCTGATACTTGACAACTTGTTACTTGAGACCTGACATTTGAAATAAAATTTTGACACTAGACTTGGCACTTGTTACATGACACTAGACTTGAGACTTGTCACTTGATGTTAGATACCCCTACAGGTTCACTTGTCATGTATTTTACCATTAGCATTTGTTATCCAGTCTGGTTACTAAGATGTCCCTCTGCTAGCTAGTTCTTGATTTTTCCACTACTTATTATATCTTTGTTACATTCTTGATTCCAATTCTTGTTTCCCCATTACTTGTACTCGTTTTACTATTTGTAGCCCTAGCTTGCACTAAGGGCATTTTCTCCTGTTTTTCCTTTTCATATTTATTAAGCAGACTTTGAAGACGAGTTACCTGCTGGAATTGGCAAGCAGACATTTCAGGTTTTGTTTGGAGCAAGGATTTGTTTAAATAATTATTTTTCTTAAGTTATTTATTTCTTCCGCTGTATAAGACTTGTAATGGGCTGATGTTCCCGAGTTTTTACCTTTGTTCTAGACATTGAAAACATTTTGGATATTATTAATGTTTAAATTGTTTTCTGTTGCTTAATAAATTATTCATGCATGCTTGGTTGTAAATATATCTTGATATATTCTTGTTGTGATGCTGAGATGATCCTACAGCTTATGGATGATGTTAAAATCATTCGCTGGGCTTCGTTACGCGCTCGTATTCCTTGTTTTTGGGAAGCGGGGCGTGACAGCTGGAGTATTGGGTGGGCTTACCAAACCCGACTCGTTACCCAAAGCCTGATGCTTAACTAAATCAATTGTATCTATGTGTGGTGTATGTATTAATTTCTTATACTTTAATTTACTATTCAATTTCATTTAAAATTTTAAATCTTTGCTTTTTAAATCTCGAAATTTACATTTGGGGAAGAACATAGATTGAAGACGGAGATGATTGTGATGTCGGGTCCAATAATGAGATTTGGTAAGGATGAAGGTGGCTGAGTGCAGGGTGAGGCAGACCGATAGGTGGATGGGGGGTGTTTGAGATGGGGACATTGCGGTGGTCGAGGACGGAGGAGACGCGAGAGAGGAGGTAGGAGTGGAGGGCGGCGTCGGAGATGGTGTGGATACGGGAGGGCGAGGGAAGGGTCGAGATGAGGTGGGTCAGGACGTGGGTTTGTCAGTCAGGATGTACAGAAAGGTCAAGCTGTGTGCGTATTTCTTAGGGTAAATTTCACTAAACTATACTTTGGAAGATGTAACTTCTCCCAATTTTCTCACACATTTTTAGAATTCCATATAATTTTATGAGTCTCTAAATATTATTTTAGTATGTACAATTCACACAGTATAACATTAGTATATATATAGTTTCTTTATTTTGAAGTAAAAAATGAGAGCAAAAGTATATAAAGTATGTAACTATTCAAAATTCAAATTCGAAATTTAAAATCTTTTTAATCACTTTCTTAAAGATAGAGATCTCTCATAACTAACCTTGTCTCTTTCTAACTGCCTCTCTTTCGAAAATTTTGCCATTTCCACTGCCCCACTTTTTGAAAATATTTGGCGCCTTGCCCCACTTCCGAAAACAATTAGCGATATGCCCTTATTTAGAACACGTCAGCAAAAAACGTTATTGGAAAAAACGGCATAGGTTATTTCGATGTCGTTCTTCCCAATAACGGCATCTGTTTGAAAAAAAAAAGTTTCATACCGTTTTTTTAATAACGGCATCTGTTGCGTTTTGTCCTAAGAAGAAAAGTATCCATTGTAAGCTGCGAGAGAATTGTAAAAGTAAAATAACCTATGCCATTCTCTGAGAGAACGACAACGATTATACCGATGCCGTTATTCAAAATAATGGCATCAGTTATTTTCGTTTTGCACAGTTACCTATACTCATATTCCCCCAAACATTTCTCCTACCTCTTGTCATTCGATTTTTTTTTTCTCTCTCTCTCTCTTCACTCTCGCAACCCACAAACCCTAGATCCCTAAATCAAAAAATTCCAACCATTGGAGTGCTCTAAAATTTCATATATCCTACCCCCTTACTCCTACTCTCATTTCATTCTTCATCCTCAACGATTTTTCAAGCTAGCAGTGGTACAGTCTAATTTGAAGGTATTATTATCTTAACCGTATGTTTGATATGTATTACCATGTTATGCTTATTGTGAGTAGTGAATGACTTGAACATATTTGAATTTATATGGTTAGGTATGAATTTTGATGTCCCTATTTTGTTATATTTTGGGGGTGAAGTAATTAAGGATCCGAAGATTGGATATTCTTATAGTGATATTGAACCGGTAATTATTTGGGCTCCCCGCAACTTTATGTACTCAAAATTAATAGATAAGATATATGAAGTCACCAATTGGGATAGAATTAAAATGAGTGTGAAAATCAGAGCCCGTTATGCTGCTGGTAAAGGGGATGTGCAATATTTCATGTTGGTACCCGTAGACAATGACAATTCTCTGAGGTCTATGATGCTTAGAACACTTGATCCGAGTTATAGTTGGAACGCAGTTGAGTTATATATCGACCAAACGAGGCTTCCAAATACTACACGGGTTGTTACTGAAAGTCCAAGGCCCGCACGGACTTTGAAACCATCTGCCGAGTCACATGCTAGAATTTTAAATACAGAAGAAGATACTAGCACAACTCCAACGGAACCAGTTTCCTCCGAATACGAGCAGGTATATCCGTCGATATTGTCACAAAATATTTTGGTAGCCGACATGGCAATGGAAGACTTTGACAATGCCATTGTAAATAATGATTTGGTCGAAGAGGAAGAAGATGAGGTACGTGGTCTCGAAGATGATGAGAAGGAGGTTGCCGTTGAAGCTCCGGTTGTTGATGTCAATGTTGATGTGCCGGTTCACAATGCCCGCGTGTTGCCAAGTCAGGACACAAGTGCAGCTATGCATGGATCTCAATCCAAAGAATGGATGTCTTGTGCCACCATACATGAACATGGACAGTCTTCTGTTGGTTCTTCCAACTTGGATGAACTCTTCATAGGTCAAAGATTTCCAACCAAAGATGCTCTACAACATTAAGCGAAGATGTACGCTGTGAAGAACCACAGAGAATTCGTGACGGTAAAATCAGATCGTGGTCTATACTATGTGAAATGTAAATACGCATCCATCAACCATTCAGCTGAGGACATTGCAGAAAATCCGTCACTTCAAAATGTAGTTGGTTGTCCATGGCAGTTGCGTGCAATTGTTCCAAAAGGCCGTAATTATTTTATGGTAAAGAAGCTTGAAGGTGCACACACATGTGTGAATCCTACATTGACTCTGGATCACAGCAAATTTGACTCGACGGTTGTATCAACGGTCATATTGGTGTTGTGAAGGAACAACTCACAATAACACCAAGAGCCATAATTGGAATAGTGAAGGGTAGGTTCCATTACACAATTTCATACTGAAAAGCTTGGAAGGCTAAACATAAAGCAATTGAGCGACCATATGGTTCTTTTGAAAAAGCTTACACTAAATTACCATATCTACTCAATGCAATTCAAGCTTCAAATCCGGGTACGGTTGTACATTGGGCGAAGATTGCGTCCGGTCCGGGCATAGAAACTTTTAAGGGCATTTTTTGGGCATTCGGTCCTTCCATCAAAGGATTCAAGGCATGTAGACCAGTTATAAGTGTAGACGACACTCATTTGTACGGAAAATATAAAGGTTGCTTGTTGATTGCTGTTTCACCTGACACAAACTGTAGGTTGTTTCCATTTGCATTTGCATTAGTTGACGGTGAAAGCATGGAGACGAGGACATGGTTCATGAACTGTGTTCAGTGCTTCGTCACAGATCGTGCAGGTCTGTGTGTCATTTCTGATCGGCATGCCGGTATTTTATCAACAATGCAAAATGAGTTCGGTACATGGAAGGAACCATTTGCATATCATCGGTTCTGTATGCGGTATTTTGCTAGCAATTTTCGTAAAAAATTTGGTTGCATATTTTTGATGAGTAAGTTGAAGGTGATCGCGTGTCAAAATTAGTGGAAGAAGTTTGAGGAAAAGATGGCATAGCTTGAAGCGAGCAATGCTGATGGGGCTAATTGGTTGAAGGAGAAAGCGATTGAGAAGTGGGCACTTGCTACCGATGGTGGGCGTAGATATGGTATAATGACAACAAATCTATCGAAAGTTTTCAACTCGGTTCTAAAATGTGTTCGTAGCTTGCCTGTCACTGCAATTGTAGAATATATATTTTTCCGTCTAAACATGTATTTCACTGATCGCCGTGAAGCCGCGCAGACACTTATCAGTGAAGGTAAATTATGGGTACCACGAATTCAGGATCTTATTGATGTACACCGTGAAAAATCCAATTTACATGAGGCAATAATGTTTAATAATCGGTCAGGTATTTTTGGGGTGAAAACGGACATTAGAATGGATAATGGGTATCAAAAGGGTGGACATTGGCACACAGTAGACCTCGAGGGCCGAACTTGTACTTGTGGCAAATTCCAACTATATTACATTCCATGCTCTCATGTGTTAGCGGTATGTGCTTCCCGTGCGCTTGGTTATCAACCATACATTGATGCCTTTTACTCTACCGGGTCGTTAGCAAAAACGTGGGCACCAACTTTCAATCCTATACCAGACGAATGTTATTGGCCCACACAAAGTGGATTGGTGCTCATAGCCGATTCAAGTCTTCGTCGGGTAAAAGGGCGCCCAAGGAGTACTCACATCCGCAATGACATGGATGCTCGAGAAGGTGGGAGCTGTGGGAAAGTTTGTTCGAAATGCGGAGTAAGTGGACACAATAGACAGAGTTGTAAGAATGTACAAAGTGTGGGGACTTCACAGTCTGCCGGCACTTGAACTTGTATCCGGTTATTGTATTAATATTGTAAAATCTATCGTTAAGTTAGTATGAATTAGAGAGCTTCTGTTTTATCCTGAGTATTTTAAGTTTTAATAGTTAAGCAAGAGATTTGTGGAATGAACGGTTGTTGAATTTGAGTAAATTTGATTTCAGTAATTTATCTCCGGAAAACATGCACAAAAAACATGCACTACTATTCAAATAACAGATGCTGTTCTTCTGAATAACGGCATATTCAGAAGATGCCGTTATTCAGAAGAACGACTGTGAAGACAGAAAGAATGGCAGAAGTCCCAAAAATTCTGATTTTTGACAAATAAGAGATGCCGTGATTCAAGATAACGGCATTCTTAGGAGATTCCGTTATTCATGATAACGACATACTTAGTAGAATTCTAAGGAGATGTCGTGATTCAAGATAATGGCATTCTTTGGAGATGTCGTTATTCAAGATAACGACATCAGTTAAGTATGTTGTTATCTTGAAGAACGACTGTGAAGACAGAAAGTTTGGCAGATATCCCATTTTTTTGAGTTTTGCCTTTTAACTGATGTCATTATCTTCAAGAGCGTTACCAGATTTAGATGTCCTTATTTGCAATAACGACATCTGTTATTCATCTTTTTCAATTAAAATATGCACAGACATGCACATGCCTCATACCACACTTCAATACATGCCTCGTCAACATTTTCCCCACATTTCATCACACCAATTCATCACTTCGCTTCAAGTTTTTCCAACTCATGAACTCACCAATCAATCAATTATTTCCATACACTTTAATTGGACAAAAAAATTACTTTAATTCACTTCAAATATCTCATACACTTCAAATTACTCATACACTTCAAATTTTCTATTTTCTCATACACAGACTTGATTTTCAATTTGAAGCACAGAATTCAACATTTTCTCATACACTTCAAATTGAAGCACAAAATTCATACAACCAAAATAGTCATCAAGTTAATTCAATTTTTTAAAAACCATACATTTACAAAACATCTAACTAGTAGTCCCCAACATTTTCCATTAAAAGTACAACAACCTACGCATAAAGTTCATTATTGAAAGAAACTAACTGAGCGTATATTGTTGTGGATTTCTCCTCTTTCGAACCGGGACTTTCCTCCTACGATCCCCAATCTCTTGAGTCGCATGAGCACTTGGACCAACGTCTCCTTCTTAATCACCTCCAACTACTACAATCTCAGGGTTTGCCAATTCACTTTGTGTAGGAGGTAAGCGAACACTCTTACCCCTTCTCGGAGGATGCGAAGGAGTTTGTGGTTGACTTCGAGGTGGGGAGGGGGGTTCTGCTTCAACTGTTTGTTGGGGTGGAGGTGGTGCTCGGCTTACGTTTGGTAGAGCCGTTTGAGTTGGTATTTCGGTTGAGCGTAGAAGGGCATCGAAGCGCGAACCGTCACCAATTTCTTCAAGAGAAGAACGACATGGAAGTAGGAGTTTTCTCGCCAATTCCTTGCATGCCTTCGAAGCATTGCTCTTCAAGACATGAGCACATTTCCTCACAATGTCCCATGTGTTGTCAATCTATAGAAATCATAATGATTATTAGTAGTAAACCAAACTTTTGTTAAACAAACATAAGCCAAATGATGTGAATAAAATTTATTAACACTAACTTTAGTTTACCATTAAACGATAGAAGGAAGCATTTGGTTGATACATGGGTTGCGATGTGGACTGTGCGGGTGGTGGTTCCACTTGGTGCGCGGGTATCGGTTGTTGGATCCCCGCGGGGAGATCCGTTCTTGGTGCTATATACAACCGTGTG
The DNA here is from genome assembly GCA_017893485.1 of Hemerocallis citrina. Classification (NCBI taxonomy): domain Eukaryota; kingdom Viridiplantae; phylum Streptophyta; class Magnoliopsida; order Asparagales; family Asphodelaceae; genus Hemerocallis; species Hemerocallis citrina. Next base: position 54,676,455 of record CM030358.1, read on the forward strand.
ATACGACGGTACAATGCCATGTACTCGGTTTGCAACGATCCGTCGTACGACACAATCCCTTCTACAACCAAGTCATACTTCCTCTCATTCCAACATGCTACATGAGCACGGTGGTGATCTGTCCAATCCATATTCGGTAAACGACCTTGGCCGGTAATATTGTGAAGTAGACGGTCGTACATTGAGTTTCCGGGGATGGGGTGTTGTGCATTGAATTGGCGGCGAACACGGTCGGGGTAATAGAACTCCACAATTGAGAAATTTACAAATGGAGCTAATGTCAATCATAGTTAAATATTGGCGGTGCAAATGGGGGGGGGGGGGGGTAAACGTTGTAGCCTATCGTCTGTATATGGTGTCCAGTGGACGTACTCTTCACTAAGATGATCGAGTTCATCCCTGTAATATATTAACACACCGCGTGGGTTATCTCTCCACGTGAGCTTACCCGTCCAGTACGCACCAAGAGGAGCTCTCAACATTGTATTTTCATGTTGCACACTCCAACTATTTGAAAGTACCGTTACCCAGGGGCCGGCCAAGATGTATTCGTTCCCAACACCATATTTGCAATATCGATATCGGCCCGGTCATTTGGATTGACCCCATCCAACAATTGCACAGAGCACGATAAAGGGAGGCCAGAGCCGTACTTCCCTAACTATATCAGCTGGCTCTTTGTAGGTCAGCGATCAATGGAAGGTACATCAAGTGGACTACATCACCAGAAGAATTAGGAAATAGACTACCTCCAATCATCGACAGAAGATAAGCCCTCGTATAACATTGGAGTTGGTAGTCCGTCGGTACGTCTGGCAGCTGATTATTATACAGCCAAGAACGTCGGACTGATTCCCCAACGAATACACCCTTATCATCTTCATCCACCTCGTGCCTAAGATAATCTCTTAACAATGCCAATTTATTGAACATCAAGTTGCCCGTGACGGCCACCCCATCGATTGGAAGATCCGATATGACGGCTATATCTTGTAGGGTCACCGTCATGTCCCCAACTGGTAAGTGAAATGTGTGTCTCTGACCTCCACCGCTCCACAAGAGCGATAAGTAGTGCGTGTCACATTTTACTTTTGCCAACTTCTATATTTCATAAAATCCACTACTAACCAAATAATTTTGAATACAAGGGTGTGTCGCCATGATGGTGTGCATTCGGAAACTCATTTTTCGACATCTCCTTTCCAAACCGCCTGCGACCTATGATCTTCTTGCAGATATAGCACGGTAGGATCTACAGGACCCGGATGTCCCAGTGGTCCATGCGAAGTACCAAATGAGGCACCCACATCATGGGAAGAAGATGATTGTGTAGAACCCATTTTCCTGTCAACATTAAATATAAGGTGTCAACTACAATATTAATAAACATTACGAGACTAGAGATACTAAAATTTGTACAAATATATTACTAAACATTAACAAACAATCACCACCACAACATCTCCACACACTACAAATAGATGAATCTAAGTTCGCATAGATAGCAATATAGGTCATCCACAACTCAATCTTCTATGAAAATCACTTCACATATCTATTAGTTACGTGGATCTAATCTATATCGATTTTACTATACTACCAATATAGCTCTTAGTAAGCAACAACAATTTCATAAACCCTAGATAAACAATTCAAGATTTCACATACCCTAGATCAACAACAATCCATAAGTACATTTCCACAATTACTACTTATATAAAACAAATCCACAACATTTGTACTATACTACCAATGTATACAGCTCTCATACATCAAAATCAAAATTGTAAAAAAAAATAGGGATTTTGATCACTTACTACAAATTCATATTGCGGATGATTTCGAAAAGAGATGAGAGAATCAAAACTATAGTCTATGTTTAATTGTTGTTTGACAATTTACAAATTACTCCAATAGTTGGGATTTTAGGAATTTTTGGTTGAGGGAACTAGGGTTACGGGAGTTAAGAGAAATATTGAAAAAATCGTAAGAGCATCCACAGTCGTTTTTCTCATTTGCTATAATATGGCAGCTACAGTAATAGCAAATACGATCGTTCACTGCAATCGTTGTTTGCTATATTTTTTCTATTTTTTAGAGAGACGGGGTATCATACCCCGTCCGATCGTTTCAAACAAATTAAAAAAAGTTAATTACTATTAACTATTAAACTATATTAATTAACTAAATTAAATAATAAAATAATAACTAAATCTAATCAATTAATACCTAACTACTCCTAATCAGCATTAATACCTAACTAAATCTAATTAAACTTACTCAATTAATGCCAATCACCATTTAATGCTCCACTGGGCTTCTATCCTTGGACGGGGAATGATACCCCGGACGGGGTATCTATCCCCGTCTGAGGGGATTTTCAACGAAAAGTATTCGGGTCAAATATGTGGGACGGGGTTTGATACCCCGGACGGGGTATCATTCCCCGTTTGAACAATTTTTTTTTAAAAAAAAATTCGGTTAATTAGAGAGACGGGGTTTAATACCCCGTCCGGGGTATCATTCTCCGTCCGACCTATTTTTTTAAAAAAAAAAAATCAAAAATTATGTGGGACGATGTATCATACTCCGTTTGATAAGATTAAAAAAATATTATATAGAAGAGACGGGGTATCATACCCCGTCCTTTATATTTTGAGAAAGCTCAGATGGCTTCTCATATTTGAGAAATGGAAATAGCAGCTTTGCCATAATATGGACATTTGAGAAACGACTGCAGCGTGGTTTTTGGGTTCGTTTGCTATAATTTGGAGATATGGAAATTTTAGAAAACGACTGTGGATGCTCTAAGACAAAGGGGGAAGGAGAAGGGTTTCTAAATATAGGTAACTGTGCAAAACGAAAATAACTGATGCCGTTATTTTGAATAACGGCATCAGTATAATCATTGTCATTCTCTCAGAGAATGGCATATGTTATTTTACTTTTACAATTATCTCTCAGCTCACAATTGAGACTGTTTTCTCTTAGGACAAAAGACAGCAGATGCCGTTATTTCAAATAACGTCATGAAATTTTTTTTTTTTTCAAACAGATGCCGTTATTGGGAAGAACGACATCGAAATAATCTATGCCGTTTTCCTCAATAACGTTTCTTGCTGACGTGTCCTAAACAAGGGCATATCGCTAATTGTTTTCGGAAGTGGAGCAAGGCGCCAAATATTTTCAAAAAGTGGGGCAGTACCGCAAAATTTTCCTCTCTCTCCCTCTCTCTCATGCCCAAAATCATGCCCCACTTTTAAAAAAAATGATATCTCTCCCAAAATTTAAACCATCATATTCATCTCACATCCACAAACTCAACATTTTCCTGATCGATCCAATTCTCCCTCCTAACTCACTCGAATGACAAGGGAGGGTGCCAAGATGATTTCGTTGAGGAAAAAAAGAGACATGTGATTGATTATGATGGTGATTCCTACATTAAAAAATGAGTGGTATTACTTTAATTTACCTTTTAAAAATCTTTTATAGAAAATCTTTTATCGATATTTTTATTAGGAAATTTTTTAGATGTATTTCTTAGCTAATCTTATGTCAAATGCTAATTGAGCTTTAATCTGATTGTTAATAGGGAACTTGACAAGCTTGAGAATTCACTAGTTCTATTAGAGGAATTAGGGTATGTGTTTTTTCTTATAATGTTTTCAATTGTCGGCAAGTATAATTATGAATTATTTATAATGAAGTTTAAGGTTGAAATTGTTGTGAGGATTAACAAACTGTTTTATGCAGGTTACACCAAACCTTTGTGCAAACATCATAACGAAAGTGATAAGATGGAAGCATTGAAATTGACTAATTGGGTAAGAGCTATAATGCAAGTAGAGAGTCATAGATACGGATTTGAATTTTTTTCTTCTTCTTATTTTCTCATTTTCTCATTTTTATTATTTATTTTATTCTCCATGAAATAGTTTAAGATGGAACCGATTGTAATGGTTGTCATGAGTTTTTTGCACTGCACATCAAGCACCTGTGGAAATGCGTTAATGAACTTAAGTATAAAATTTCTCTCTTCAAAATTACCAAAAACTTGAGCCATGATACATTTATTCAATGCACTTATAAGTTGCTGTTTCTTCCACTTACTATTTACTTTGTTACTTTCTCTTACCATATAGTTGGGTCATATTCAAGTTCCTGACAATTTAAATGATCCATGGTTTCAAGGTTTGTTATTTGCAGTTGTAATCATTCAAGATGACATCGTCACATTTACTATAACTTGATATCTAAAGTATATATTATAGACTATAAATCATGTTCTTTAAGAACTATTACATTTGGGGGGGTCAAATTCACATATTCTTGATAGTGTTAAGTTATGTGTCTGGATCATATATACTATTTCAAATTCTCTATGTATTTGATTATCAATAATGTTCTTAATTAGTCAATTAATACTTCAGCATTAACTGGTTTAATGATTTATACAGGATGTTTGTAGCGCCCCGAATTCCCATAGTGGTGATTCGTGACGTAATCCAGAATCTTTCCTTCAAACAGTCACAATATAGGGGGAAAATGGGAATTTTTTTTAACAAATTTTATTCCATGATATACAAGTTAAAGTGTTACAATATTTGTTGTTCAAAAATTACAAATCATGTTTTACAAAAAAAAATAACAAAAGTGAACAAGGAACACTTGGTACTGTCACTTGGATGCACCATCAGGATTGAGCTGTAATATCTCCGTCGGATATTATATTTGTATAATTATTATTTTTAAAGTTAAAATATTTTTATAGAAATTACTGGTTTTTCTAATAAAACTTTATCTGGGTATATATACTAGTAAGTATATATAAGTATTGTATCAATTTTGTGCACTTGTACAAAATCTTGAAAAATGCATTTTTGAGAAAATGTCTGGAAAATCCCGGGCAGATATAAAAAATTATTATTTTATTATTATTTTCAGAACTGAAATATTTTTGGTGGACATCACCCCGTTTGTTAATAAACAGTTACGTATAAACTAGTCGATCGATATATAACTGTTTTGTATCAAATTGATACTGGAATCTTCCGAACCGGTAATAAAATTATTTTCTCGGAATTAAATGACTTTTGTATAGATTATTCGTTTTAACTAATAAAAATTATCTGTGTAATCAGATATACGTACGTAGTTGAATCGTATCGATTTCGTACGTTTTTACAAAATCATGTAGTATGTGATTTTTGAAAAATATCTCTTGTTCTTGATCAATCTTGATGAGATGAATGGTTAGAATTGATTAGGGTGTTGATTGCAAATTATTGGGTTTGATTGCAATTTAAAATTTACAAATTGAATGGATTAGGGTTTCATTGCAATTTAAATTTGCAAATGAAACCCAAATTAATTTGAGCCACAAGAGAGAGAGACAAGTGGCACTCTCTCATCCACAAGCTCTCTCTTTCCGTCTCTACAAGAAGGGGCCAGCCAACCATGGGGGAAAACCCCCATTTCACTTTTTGTCTCTCCATTTCTCCAATCTCAAATCTCATCTCACTCATCTTCTTCTACTACTGCTACTTCTTCTACTTATTTCAACTTTAGAAAAGATTGAGAAAGGAAAAGAAAGATAGGATCAAAAGAAAAAGAAAAAGAGGGTTTTCGTGGGTTCCTTTTCTTCATGGTGTTCTTGAGAGGAGAAGCAAGAACAAGGAGCAAGGAGGGGAAAGCAAGTCCTTCCTACACAAACTCTAAGGTGGGGGTTTCTCATTCTCATGTTTTTTTGTTTGTTGTTATTGTTATTTTGTTAAGAAATTGGACTAAGAATCATGTGCATATGGTTGGGTATGGACTAGAATAGAAGGCACATAAGTTTCAAGTAGTAGAACACAAAGTAGAAGCTTAAAGATTCAATCTTGGTGTTTGTAGGGTTCGATTTTATTAACCATGTTAAAAGAAGAATTTTGACCCGAAATTTATGGAGGAGGTTCTCCTAGGTGTTGTTACCATGCTAGAATTTTTGGGGATTTTTCGGAGTAGTTTTGAAAGGTGGAACGAGTGTTTTCCCCAAAATAGCGAGGTTCAAGCCAAAAAACACAGCTTACTGTTTTCGGGTTAAGTATCGCATTAGGTTCAAGAGGCTTTTACTTGGATTTCCTTGCGGAATTAGAGGTAGAGAGCCTGTAGAGAAGTTATAGTAGACATTCTCCCCTTTCCGAATTGACCTCTCGGGTTGACCGATGAGAGACACAAAAGTTATGACCATTACAAAAACAGCAACTAGCTGTTTGGCTGAAAGTTGCCGGTTTGGTTGCTTGATACTTTTGAGCCTTTTAATGGATGAATCTGAGGTTCGGACCAACTAGGGAGTTGTAGAAGAAACTCTCCCCTTTCCGAATTGACCTCTCGGGTTAAATTCTGATAAGCGGAATAGGAGTTATGGTCTTGGGAAAATACATCAACTAGCTGTTTGACAGGTTGCTTGCTGTTGTGTTTGTTTGTCATTTTTGAGGGTTTTATTGGTTGAATATAAGGTTCGGACCAATTAGGGAGTTGTAGTAGAGACTCTCCCCTTTCCGAATTGACCTCTCGAGTTAAATTCCGATAAGCAATGTAAGAGTTATGCCGTTTGCAAAGTACAGCAACTGGCTGTCTTGACTGGAAACTTGCTGTTCTGCTTCTTTGATGTTTTAGAGTGTCTTAACTATAGAATCGGAGGTTAGGACCAACTAGAGAGTTTTAGTAGACATCTTCCCCTTTTCGAATTGGCCTCTCGGGCTAGATTCTGATAAGCGGAATAGGAGTTATGATATTTGGAAGATGCAGCAGCTAGGTTGGACTAGAAAGTTGCTGTCTTGACTTCATTGTAGTTTTAGAGTGTCTTACCTGTTGAATTGGAGGTTCGGACCAACTAGGAAGTTTTAGTAGACGTTCCCACCTTTTCAAATTGTCCAGTTTCATTAGATTCCGATAAGTATGGAAAAAGTTACAGGCTATGGAATTTTCATCTTTTTATTAGAAATCTGTAGTTAGGTAACTGGTTGCGTATGTTCGAGGTCACAAATTTAGAATTCCTTACAGAATCTGAGGAAGTGGTCAACTAGAGAGTTGTAGTGGATGTTCCCACCTTTCCAAATTGTCTAGTTTCGTTGGATTCTAATAAGTAGAGCAAAAGTTACAAGCTGCAGAAGTTTCAACTTTTTATTAAAAATCCGCAGTTTGGTTAAATTGTTTGTGTGTGTTCGATGGGCCGGATTTTGGATTCCTTATAGAATCTGAAAAAATGTTCAACTAGAGAGTTGTGGTAGATGTTCTTAATTTCCTAAAAAGTATATTTCTGTCAAATTCCGATAAACACATCACTGGTTGCTTCTAGGCAGTCGGAAGGTTTTTATGTCGCTTTTGGGCTTCTCATTGGTAGCATGCCGATTTTAGATTGTTTGTAGATTCTTCTATTGCTTCTAATTATAGAAGATCAAGTTTTGCTAGTAAGCATGTTTGGTTGCTTCTAAGTTGTTTACCTGTATGGTTGTTTTTGTATGTAGTCTTGTTCATACGTGGCTCGCCTGGTCCGTATGTAGCTGTTGGTTTCATACGTAGCTTATTTGGCTCATATGAATGTTGTTGTCTCATATGTGGCTCGTCTGGCCCGTATGTAGCCGTGGTCTCATACGCAGCTTATTTGGCTCGTATGAATATTGTTGTCTCATACGTGGCTCGCCTGGCCCGTATGTAGCTGTGGTCTCATACGTTGCTTATTTGGCTCGTATGTATATTGTTGTCTCATACGTGGTTTGCCTAGCTCGTATGCAAAGTGGTCTCATACACAGCTTATTTGGCTGGTATGTATGTTGTTGCCTCATACGTAGCTCGCTTGGCTCGTATGTAGTTGTTGGTTTCATACGTAGCTTGTTGGCTCGTATGTGTTCTGTTTACTCGTATGTAGCTTATTAGCTAGTACACAGTTTTGTTGTGCTCGTCTAGGGTGATATTATTGCCCTAGGGATATCGACCATCAAGATGTGTGTTTACCTACTCCTAAGGGACTGTGGACGAGTTACTTCTTGTGTTCCGTCGAATCTTAATCGGTGTAGATTAATCGCGGACAAGAGCGTAGACGAAATCCAAGTTCAGGGTAATAGCATGCGAATACGTTCGTATTGCCGGGGTCTTGGATCGATAGGCCATGAACCAGATCCTTAGAGATTCTGGTAGGTCTAGGTTGAGCAGCCTAGTAGAGTTATCTTGCGAAGTCTAACTTAAGACCTAGCATGTTGTGTTAATACTGTTATTATCCCTAAGATTGTTCAGGGTTAGTGACATCGTTAGGGTAGTAACTTATGGCTATTACTACTTAACATATAATTATTATCATTTTCTCGCCAAAGAGAAGAGTTGGTATTAGGGGTGATACCTTATGACCCAACTCGTCCTATAGGCTGACACTAGGTGGTGTTATTGGGTTGTACCTTTCCGTCAAAGGGATACGTACGGTGCCTTCTCACGAGTTGGGAGCACGGGTTGCGTATCTCACAATGTTAATTCCTGAAGTGCCATGATAAGGGCGGGCGGAGCTAGGGAATGGACCCCCGGAACTCCGTCATGTTCTATGCCGGGGAAGCGAACAGGCCATAGACTACGGTCTATTAGGGGGCCACAGGGGATGCTTCGAGCTAACCTGGGTTGTAGTTAACTCCAAAGGTTTGTATGGTTTTTGAGTGGGGTCCAGTGCGACCGGGAAATAGTGGCAAACGGGGACACCACTATATGACTGCAGTAACGGAACTAGACCGTACCTGCAACCTTGCTAGTCACGTTGTATCTGTCAGGAACAAGTTGTGTACAAAAGTAGAAATTCATGGCGCAGGTTCAAATCCCTATATATGAAGAAACAGCTTGAGATGGGGCGTATGCAATATGGGATGCATATTGTTCCGGAGACTTGCTTGCATTAGAATAAGAGCATCATTGCATTGGTAATCTTGCATTAGAGTCTAAGTCATAACATACACTGACACATCAAATATATATACACGTATCTCTTTTCATCAATCTATTTGCTATAGTTGAGATTCGCTGCTTGTTATCAGCCTTAAAGCGTCAGTATATGTACTGACGTCCCCACTTCAATAGGTATTGGAGTGCAGAAGTACAGGTACAGATTTCAGGAGGACTCGAGGCTAGAGAAGCAAGGAGTCAACTTTATTTAAGTTTTTACTGTAATACATGTTGTAATTTCATTTGTAACAATTATTGTAATTTATTCATTGTTGTAATTTGTTTATTTGTTGAAAAGCATCCAAGTAAAATACCAAGTGTTGTTCTTTATTCATTTGTACTCTGATACAATTTGTTGAAAGTTGTAACACTTGAGATTGTAAAGGTATTATTGTAACACTGTTATAATGTATTGCAATTTGTAACATTCAGACTTGTAATACATTTGTGTTGAATAAAAAATTTTAAATTTTTCTGTTTTTCTGTGTGTTGTGGCCAATTGACGAAAAGATTCTGGCTTATGTCACGGTTTCTCAGTTACCGGAAATCGGGGTGTTACATGAGCTTCCCTAGACTCCACGGGTCGGCATCTAGCACCTAAAAGAGTGGGCACTGTAATACCCCAGATTTTTAAATAATGTTTTTAAGATTAATAAATGAATTAAAATGGTTTTTGGAGATTTAATAAATATTTTCCTGATGATTTACCGTTTTTACACGTGCAAATATTTTCTTGGAAAGTTTAAAGTCAAAAATTATTTTGGAGAAACTCATTATTTATTATTAAATATTATTTGTGAATTTTCTGGATTTTTTTAATAATTATTGGACATATTTGCAAATATTACAAAAAGATGGACTTTTGTGCAAAATTACCACTTGGAGTGAAAACTCTAGATTTTTGGATTTTTGGGCTGGGTATTATTCCTAGTCAACTCAGAGGTAAATAGTTTACTTTTTGTTTTAATGAATTTGGTTTATTTTGCATGTTTTGATATTAAAAAAGGATCTTTTCGCAAATTTGCCATTTAGAGGGGTAAAAGTGCAAATTTGTTTCTAGGCCTTTTAAATAGTGCCGGCTGACTTTATGATTGTTGTTTTTGTTTTTAAATCTCAAATAAATTGATTTTATCAAGTTTCCAAGTATATAGGATCTATATATGTAAAGACATGTTTTAAAAGGAATATTTTTGCAAATGTGTTCAAAATCCTAAAACCTTAGATCCAGGCCTATTTATGGGTGGAGTACAGCTGTCTTTCGCTGCGCAACACAAGGAATTTCATTATTTTATTTTCTTGAAGTTTTAAAGCAAAATATTTTGGATTTCTTACGAAGGAGGGTTTTTTTGTATTATTTTATTATCTTTGGTTGATCTTCATAGAGGTGAGTGACATATTTTGTTTTGTTTTGTTTTATGTATGTTATACGTGATGATCTATCGATTAGAAAGCATGCTAGGAGTTTGTATGATGATATGTGAAGTTTTGACGAGTAAATGAATTAAAAGTGAATCCTTTCATGGAATTATATTATTAATGATTGAAACCCTAATTTGTTGACTTGAGATTGTTAGAGACAAAAACTACTGTTTTTCTTGAAAATAGTAATTTTGTAGTTCAAATGAGTAGGATGCTTTCCTTCATATACTTGCTGTTTTGACTTATCATGATGTGTTGTATGATGATATTGCATAAAAATGGAAAAAAAGATTACCTTTACTTGTGTATAAGTGCATAAACTCTATTTGGGGCTTTTCGTTGAGTAGAAACTTGATTAGTGATTGTTATAATTGCTCATATGCATGGAAAAATTATTGTGAATGATTGTGGATGAGTTTAATGGCTATTGAATCTAAGAATCAAGTCTTGGAGTTTGAGAAAGGGGTTTAGATTTGGATCTATGCATTATGATCAATTTGGGAATTTCGTGATTTTGCGAAATTTTTACTTGAAATTGAATTTGCTCAAATACTAAGTTTTAATCTGAATATTTTGTTATTTTTAATTGATGGATTTGCGAAGTTTTTTTGGTGCACAAACATGCACAAACATTTTTATATGAATATCCTATTTTGTGGTTTTGAAGAAATTGAATCCTTGTGTGTTTTATGGATTTTATTATATCTTAATTATTTTGGCATTGATATAGTTTGGAACATAATACGAAGTTATTTGATGTATGATTGTTTCCTAAAAACTCTAGTTTTAATATATGCACACATTCATGTTTTATTTTGAAGAAATTCAACAAAAAGCTATTTTTTATCAATTCAAAGTGGTTTTGATTGGTTTTTATGGACTCTTATATACTCTACAAGTCGTATTTGAACATATCAGAATTGTACCTTTTACAGATTTAGTTTTTTAAAGTAAAACCCTGTATCGGTTGAAATGTGCACAAACTAAAACTGCAGTCTGTAGGTACGACAGTCGACTGGTAAGTTTCGACAGTCGACCGTCGCGATCCTAGTTGCAATGCTTTCTCGAGGTTTTGGATTTTTAGGCGGGACAGTCGACTGACCACCTTATATAGTCAACTGTCACTACTCAGATTTTTGTTTACTTGATGTATTGGATTTTCATGCGGGACAGTCGACTGATCACTTTACAAAGTCAACTGCCACTGCTCTGATTTATGTTTTCTTAAAGTTTTGGATTTTACGCGGGACAGTCGACCGGCTACAGTATGCAGCCGACTGCCGCTGCACTGCTTGATATTTTTTTGAGTTTGGATTTCACGCGGGACAGTCGACTGACTACTTTATGAAGTCGACTGCTACTGCTCTGACTGATATTTTCTTGAGTTTTTCTGATGCTTCTTTTGATCGATTGTTCCTTCAATATTATATTGTTTTAAAAGATGTTTTGCTACAAATTAAATTTTTTTTCAGAGATTTATATTGGAGTTTTAAATATATTCTTTTGGACCTTATTTGAGTTATACGTGTTTTTAAAGGAATTGATATTTTGTGATATTCTACAACTTAAAAATATGATTTTTAGTTATTTAATAGATTTAATAATTATTTGGATTCTGGAATTTTATATAACATTTGGATTTTTGTGGATTTAAGTTCCTTCATATAATCGTTTTAACGATGTATTTGTGAGTTTTATTGAAAGTTTTGGTCTTGATGGATGAGTTGTGATTTCTGTAGGAGTTGAGTGGGAGCTCTGTGAACCGGCAGATGAGATTTGTGGATTTAGACCTGCAGGGACCTTGGGTTTGTTTTGTGGAATTAAGTTCGGCAGGATACACTAACTCTAGAGATGAGGATTTTTGTGTTTAAATGATAATAACCAACTTCAAGATAGACACTAGTGGAGATGTAATGGAACTTGGGAAACGTGAGTATATGCTCTTGGTCTGTTTAGTCCAACGGATGCATTCCAGGACTGTTTGTTGTCCTGTCTCTAGAGGACATTTGTATGTTCGCGTGTAGAAGGTCTGCAGGCCTATTCACGGAGCATGCAGGGTGCATTCGCGCGTCGAGAATCGGCGGGCCTATTCACGGGATGTACTCGGTATATCTGCACGTCGAGGACCTCGCAAGCCTATTCGTGGGGTACACGGTTGGGAGGTGATTCTCCATGTTTTAGAGCTATTCTTACATGATTCTTGCACGTCGAGGGCTGTGGTGCCTATTCGTGGAGTATTCTGGATCTTGTTTCCATCACCGTAGTAGGACTAGTTGCATAACGAGGGATTTAACCCTATAAAGTGGAGATCGTTAAGGGCTTGCACCGAACCTATGTAGTCTGGAATGCATAGAATCCGACAAGTATGCATTAGAGAGTCAGCATATAGCATTGATGTTTCTTGACTTGGTTTTATGAATGTTGTTTTCTGTTTTTCCTACACTTGACACTTAGTCTAGTTTCCCTTGTTGTTTTCATGCTCTACTATTTACTATCTTATATTCCGTGATATTTTTATGCTTTACTTATTGTTATTTATCATCTCATTTATTCTTGCTGTTAAAACATGTTGTTTATGACTCTGTGTCTTATGTTTTATTTATGTTGTTTTCTTTTTATGTCACTCACACCGTTATGGCTGACCCCTGTAGTTTTGGGGGTTAGGGTTATCTCTAGCATCATGTTTTACAGGTAGGTACTTATAGCTTTGGGATTTAGATGCTTGGGATAGAAATGATGTTGTGGCTTATGTAAATTGTAAGGGAAAGTGTTGTAAAGAAAAAGATTGTAATTCAAGTTTTTTTGTATTCCGCTGTGTTTTTTAAACAAGTGATTGAATAAAAGTTGAAATAAAAATTATCTGTGTTTTTGGCTATGTTTACTATTGCAATTGAAGTTGATGTTGGGAATTTGCCACGTATTTCTAAGATATCATATTGGAAATTCGAGGCGCTACAGGCACGTCAGTAATTCTACTGACGCAAAGCTGATAAAAGCAGCAATCCCCAAAACAAATCAAATATGAATGCAAAAGAAAATGACTAAATGGGAGGGAGGTGGGATCGGGTCAAGTGCATCCGTGTATGATATACCCTAGTAATCTAATGCACACGTCAGGGTGTACTTAGTCTAATGCAAGCGAGACTTTGAAAATGTATACATCCCATACTACATACTTTCCAAGTCAAGCCGTTGTCTCCAAGTTTAGGGATTTGAACCCTCGTCATGCATTATACTCTTGTACTCGTCCTGTTCCTGATAGATAGATCGTGGTTGATGAGATTGCAGATTAATCGGTCCCACCCGTTCTGCAGTCACACAGTGGTGGCTCGGTTTGCCACTAGTGTCCGGTGCCCGGGCCCCATTCAAAAGCTGTAACGAACTTAAAGATACACCGCAGCCCATACGACCTGTTCGTGTCCACCAGCATAGAACTTGATGGCCTCGAAGGTTTAATCCCCCTATCCGTCAGGAAATCTCATCCCGTCCTTACCACGGTACTTCAAGAATCAACAGTGCAAGATACGTACCGCAACACGTATCCCTAATGACAGGAGAGTACGTCACCCGATTACTAGTTCGCTAGAAACTGATGCGGTTATAGGTGATGATAATATCTAGCTAACATTAAGTCTACCTAGACGTGTTATAAGGGCATGGTCACAGCTTGATCCACAGTCTAGGTTGCACCCAGACTCAATGGTTTCCCTAACGGAACCCTAGTCCTTTTCTACCAACCGACGGCTCCGGCGACGCAACCACCTGCTCGCTACTTCCCCATTGAATTTCACCATCGACTCGGCCCGCGATCACCTTCCATGATTCTGTCGGCACCCGGGTCGGCCCTCTTTAATCGTTAATGGCGGAAGCCCTGAAGTTGTCCTAATGGTTGGTAGGCGTAGGCGACTAATTTGACAAGACCGACGGCTCCACCATCATTTAAGGCACTCCCCTATGTCTTAATTAGCATGAGTCACAAAAACAACTAAGTATGGGGGTATACAACTACCCCCCAACTCTCCAATCAACACTCGAGAGTAATGGAAGGTCATGCATATTCAAAATATCAACTCTTTAAGAGCGGCTGGATCTGTCCAGCACTAGAAAAATCACATTAATTACTACATAACTCGGAATTTTGATTTCCTGGGCTTTTTGGAAAGCTTAGGGTCTCTACTACAAATCCCTAGTGCAACACTTGGGCAAATTCCAAACATATATATCCAGAAAATCAAAAGTGCACAGACTGCGCAATCAGCCCCTAGTATCGAATGTAGTCCACGCTAAATTCCATATAAAATCAACCCCTTATTGGAAGCTCATGAAATTTAAGAATCCACAACTAGATACACATCACTGCATTGTATCCAAAAATTGCACTTAAACTCCTAATATGCACAGAGTCATAGCTCTTTGAACACGACACAAAAATCTCCACTGTTTTTCAGACAAGGTTTGCTCTTCCACTTACAATTTATTTTGAAATCTTATCAAAAGTGATCTAGATATTCTAAAATTCTGGAATCTTAAAATAGACTCCTACCAAAAGTTGCTTGCAAAATTTCACGGCAATATCATACATACACACGTAGTTATGCACATAAGAATTTCAGTTCCTAAACAAAATTTGCAGCTCTGTCCACTTAGACCAGCGGGATTCGGCAAATCTTTTTGAGGTATCAAACCACTTCAAAAAAGGGTCAAAATTGGGATTTTGGTAATAGACATGTACATGAGTTTCCACAAAAAATTTTAGCCAAAAATATTTAACCAATAATTAATTATGATTTTCCGAAGTTACGACAGAATTCCTCAAGTTGCTGTTTCTGCAGTCATTTTGCTGTCCAAAATTTGGGGACTTGTTTAGGCTAATAGATGACTACTAAATATTATTTAAAAAATCATGCAAGCTCTAGATACTTACAAAAACAAGCTCCCAAAATTTGAGCTCAAGTATCCTAACCGTTTATGAGATAAAAATTTTCCAAACTACACATCAAGAACATGGTTCTTAACAAACTCTTGAAGAGAAGTCACTCTATCATAGGACTTTTTCTTTTATTAGCATGCTCATTATGCATGCATGGCAAAATCAAGTTCTTCTTAGTTATTTTTATATGCAAATCATCATACACAAAATAAAAACTTAATCTTTTAGGTTTAGAGAATCACCCATTTTTTTTGTATGAAGACTTCTTGTATCTCTTCTCCTTGCTTCTTGGAGTGCTCCTTGCTTTCCTCTTCACTTCTTCTACTTCACTCCTACTAAAAGATCCCCCCCCCCCTCCTTTTTTTTTCCTTCTTTCTAACTCCTTCTCTACTTTTCTCTCTTTTTTTTCCTTTTTTTTCTTTTTTTTCTTTAAACACAATAACAAGAATAATGAAAATTTGAAGGAATGAGATAATAAGTAGAAGTAGGTATTTATAAAAATGGAGTGGAGGCCAGGGTTTCCTATCCTTGGCCGGATTTCATGGAGGGTGAGGATTGAGGTAGGCTTGAGTTAGTGAAAGGGAGTGGATGAGATAGTGCCAACACACAAGCCCTAGAAACTTCAAGACTTATCTTGGAGTCTTCATGAAGACTTCTTCATGTGAATTTCCCACCCTTAGATGTTCATCAAGATATGTGCTAGGGTTTGATTACGATAAGGGTTAAGTTTAACCCTAGGTTACCAACCCTAAGTCTTCATACCCTAGCCCTAACCCTAGTGCACAAGCTAGGGTTTGATTAGGATAAGGGTTAAGTTTAACCCTAGGTTACCAACCCTAAGTCTTCATACCCTAACCCTAACCCTAGTGCACAAATGTGCATGGCTATTTCCTTCAATAATCATTCACCAATTTATTCGTGTAGTAAATTTAGAAAAATAACACACACACATAATATTTTATTTTGTTCAGGAGATTACAATGTCGATGATGAAGATGAGATGATTTTGCAGTCCCATGAAATTTGAAGCATAGAATATTTTTTTATTAAAACTTTAATTTTTTTGTATACCTTTGGAGTTTTTTTTACATATGTATGTTAGGGAAAAAATTATGGTTGATGTGATTTTGTATTCTTGATAACAAAAATATTTTAGTTATACTTGGAAAGACATAGGAGATATATTTTATAAGGTATGACATTGGCATATGCGATTCTGCACTCTTATGTTTTTCTTTTTTTTCTTAATGATTTATTTAGTGAATTTACACCATATTTTGACCGTAAATTATATATTGTAAACATATGAAATCATAGTTGAATATTGAAGATTTAACTAAATGATAACATTTAATATGTTATCAAAATATGAGTGTTTTTTTCGATAGAGTTTATGCATTTGTATATCAATATGTACAATTTGTTAACTATTCTTATAAAATTGTTGGAATCATAACAAAATATTCTGACACCCTCGCATTGCATGCAACATCAAAGGATCCAAAAACATCCTAAATGATATAGTATTTGCTCAAAGAGTTACAAACTTCAATCAAAACTCTGTAAATTTGCTTATGATAATTTAGTGTGTGCAATATTGCATAAGGATATACTAGTTGTAAACAATGAGAAATACAATGAGTACTTCTAGTTGTACCAAATATTTTAGTTGATGTGTTGGACTTCTACATAGAATTTAATTGGGACCGACTATTTTGGTATGTATAATCAAAGAAAATAATTAGCTTTACCAACCTTTGATAGGTGATACCATCAGTAATCGTACTAGTTAAATTCCATCTATAAATCCAATACATCAATTACATTAGTCGATATATTAAGAAGTACCTACAATATGCTGATGACACTATTCTGTTCTCAACTTGTGATGGTATTAAGCTTAGAAATCTCAAATTTCTTCTATATTGTTTCGAAAGTGTTTCTGGTATGAGAATTAACTTCTCTAAATCTTCTTGTATGTGGATTGGAGGTGATGATAGTAGACAAGTAGAGGTCTCAGCCTTCTTTAATTGTCCTATAGGATCCTTTCCTCTCAACTATTTAGGTATTCCTTTGCGTATTGGCAAACTTCACAAGTCAGATTGGTTTCCGTTATTGATAAAATTGAGAAAAGACTTAATAGCTAGTCTGGTAGATCTCTTTCTCGTGCTGGTAGACTCATTCTTATTAATTCTGTTATCTCTAGCATCCCCCTATATCTTATGTCTTTCTTTTATATTCCTGCTTGGGTTATCAAAAAGATTGATCTCCTGAGAAGGAGGTTCTTTTGGGTTGGATCTTCTATCCATTCTGACCAAGGTAAATGTCTTATGAACTGGTCTAGAGTTTGTAAACAGAAATCTGAAGGTGGTCTAGGAATTATTAACCTACGGAATCAAAACATTGCCCTTCTTGGTAAGTGGTTGTGGTACTGTTTAAATTCTGAAGATAAAATGTGGATTAGAATTATCAAAAAGAAATATTTTCGCAGAAGATGTTTTAGTGACTTTCCTTCCCTCCCTCATTCTGTTGGTTCCTCTTTTTGGAAAGGAATTTAGAAAGCTTCAGCTCCCTTTAAATGTGGTCTCCAAAAGATTTGCGGGGATGGCAAGAATGTTCGTTTTTGGATGGATATCTGGATTGGTAATTGTAGTTTAGCATCTGCCTTTCCTGATCTCCTCAAGATTGCTGCTCTTCCTAATGCATCTATTTTTTCTCTTTACTCTACTAATAGATTTGGTAAAGTTTGGAACATTGGCTTTCGTAGAAATCTTTCTCTCCAGCAATCCCATGATTTTAGTACTCTTCTTCATCTGATTAGTAATTATGACTGGAAACCTAATAATAAGGCTAAATGGAGATGGTCCCAATCTGGTCTGTTTACTGTTAAATCTTTCTATAATTTTTTGATTGCAGGTGGGGAAATATGCCCATTCTATAAATTCATTTGGCAAAATGTAGCTCCCCTTAAAGTTAGAATCCTTGTTTGGCTTACTATTCATACCCGTTTACATACCGTTGATAATTTGAATAAGCGGAATTTAGCAATTGGCCAAAAATGTGTTCTTTGTGATAATGCTAATGAATCTGCATTTCATATTTTTCTTAAATGCTCCTTCGTTAAGCAGATTTGGATTATTTTGAAGATGACTTTTAAGTTTAGAGGTTTTCCCCCCCTCTGTGAAAGCCTGGTGGGGTTTATGGAGGAAAAAGAGGATTAAAAAGAAAATTTCTTTGCTATGGGATATGATTATGATGGCATTGATATGGGTCATCTGGAAAGAAAGAAACAATAGGATTTTTGTTAAAAAATCTATGAAAATTATTAACATTCTAGATTCCATGTGTTTTTTTGTCTCCTCTTGGACAGATATTTTGCCTCCCTCTAAAAAAGCCAAAGTGGATGTCAGCGGCTTTGTTCAGTCATGCAAATCTTTTTCACCAGCTGCGAATATTAATCCAAGGGCTGGCAACTCTTCTACCCAGGTCATGAATGAGAACAATGTGATTGTGATAGAGGATGATGAAGATGAGACTTCTGCTGGAGTTCAGGACTCTGCCTCTTCTTTGCTTACACATCCTGTGGAAGGAACTCCTGAGAATGTTTTTCCTTCAGATGCTGAGGAAGATTTGGTTTCACATACTCTCTCCACCATCTCGGCTATGTCTGCTCATCACCAAGAACTGGTCACTGGAATTCTGCTGATTCACAATTTGCAATCTTCTCATGTGGATAACGAGTCCTCTAGTTCTGACTCTAGTGGTGATCTCTCGAGTGATTCTTCTTAAGGGTTTTCTTTAGCTTAGTCTTCTATTCTGATGTTCTTATCCTGTTTTGTGTTGTTGCTTTGAGAGGTTGTTCGGATGTTTGGGATGTTTGGTTCTGATCCTCTTAATGAGGATATTTTGGGCTTGTAGCTTCTCCTCTTTCTGGAGTCTGTATGAACTCTTATTTTGTACTTTTGGTTTTTGTTGGCTGGAGTCGTTAGGCTTCATCCCTTATATCAAAAAAAGATATATTAAGAAGTACCTATAGACTGTGGCAATCCTTGGTAAACAAAACTAATTTAAAACTACCATGGAAACATTATATTTGGATGGAAAATAATGTTTAGAGAGGAATTGATTATATTTGGATGGAAGCATTCTGAATTTCTGATTTAAAAGTCTCTTCTATTTTTTATTTTTTATTATTTTTATTTTTTTTGATACATACTAATTTAATCTACTGTTATTTTCTATTTTTATGGGAAAAAAAAGTTTTATTTGGCTAGTTAATGAAGGAGAGAGATGATTAACAAAGAAAAACACCAAAAAGGGTTTTGGGTTCGCGAGGAACTGGTTTTAGATCGGTTGTGTTCGGGCATAAGCTTCAGGTCGGGTCAGGCTCCGCAGGCAAGGGGCAGACCAAACCCAACGCTTTATCTGAGTTCGGGTGTCGGGTTAGCCCAACTGGGTTCAGGTTGGACTATCCGGAAAACATCGAGTTGGTTTGGTCCGTTTCGATTAGCCAACCCGTTTGACACCTCTATCTAAAACTAGAAGACTATAAGCTGGCAAAAGGCTCGAACCGAACCGGCAATGTCACCTTAAAATTACTAGTATTCTACACGTGCAATGCACATGTTCTATTTTTTATATTATATAGTAAATAATAAGACGTAATCTGACCTCGAATCTGATACCTCAATTTACTCATCACATATTTTTTACAAATTATCCCTAGTGGCACAAACTTTTATTTTATATAAGCGACACTCCTGTAAATAATTATGTCATAAATAAATTTAAACTTTAAGGGTATTATGGTAACTAACAACAGCTGAGTAAATGAATGATTAATATAATTCCTACTTAAAAATATAACTAACAACAGCTGAGTAAATGAATGATTAATATAATTCCTACTTAAAAATAAATGGTTAAGATTAGATGATTGAATATCTACAAATGACAAACCAACTCTCTCATTACTGGTACTAGTAACTGCACGTGCGATGCAGTTCTAATTATTTTTTTTTAATATTGTAAATAATAAGATCTCCCTTTATCCATCACATACTCTTTACAAATTATCTTTAGCATCACAAACTTATATTTTATATGAGTGGCATGTTTGTAAATAATTATGTTCTAAATAAATTTGAACTTTGAGGGTATTATGATAACTACAACAGGTCAGTAAATGAATGGTTAATATATCTCCCACTTAAAAATGAATGACTGAGATTACATGGTTGAATGAATGTATATAAATTTCATGTTGTCTACAAATGACAATCTCAACTCTCCCATTATAATATTAGAGATAATGTACGTACGATGCACGCCTACAAAAAATATAGATAGATAGGAGGCATGATCGATCTGAGTTTTTTTAGGGAGATAGAGGGAGTTTCGGAAGAAATGGATAGGATGGTGTGTTTATTTATTTATTTAAATAATTAATTGAAGTTTAATTAAGTTGGGTGAGATTAGGATGTGTGGTTTATAATTAGTTAGGTTAGAGTCAGATCTAATTATGTGGTGTAAATTTAATTGAGAGATTTAGTTATATTAGGGTTAGATTTAATCTAATTGTGTGGTGTAGATTTAATTGAGGTTGAATGCATACAAATCGCAGGTTGTCTACAAATGACAACTCTTCCATTACTAGTAATTTACATGTGCGATGCACGTCTCAACAAATATATCTCTAATCTCTAAAAACTAATATTATAATGGGAGAAGACCTTAGTGTAATTTGTTAATCTATCAATACGTGCATTGCACGTGCATAACTAATATGAAGGAGGTCTAAAGTTCGAGTCCTCACTACGACAAATTTTTACTTAAATTTTTTGAATATATTAAATGTGCATCACACATGTAAATTAGTATCTATCTATCTATCTATCTATCTATATATCTATCTATAATATAATATATAATAACTATAATAATGGAAGAGTTGGAGTTGTAAATCTACCGACTTACATACGTGCAACTCCAACTCTCCCATTATAGTCTTCACATTTACTTTTAAAAATTTATAATCATATTTATTAAGACATGCATTGCACGTGTAAATCAGAGCTTCACTTTTAATTTTTTTTAAAATGAATGCGTGAATCGCACGTGTATATTACTAGTTATTTTAAACGTAAAATTTCAGATGTAGTCTGACCTCAAACCGTGAGACATCCTTATATTAATTATGCATGTGCAATACACGGAATTGAATGTCTACAAACGATAATTTCAACCCTCCCATTATAATATTAGAGAAGAGATTTATGGGATCGGATCTCTAACAAAAAAAAAGGAGATGAGGGAATTTATGCAATTGAAAGGGATGGGAGTGGCATCGGATTTTCTCAGATAGAAAGGAAAGGAAAGTTGTTCGCTGTTAGTTTTTTTATGTTTTTATGTTGGCAAAAATTTAATTTAATTTTGAGCCCAGCTGCTTAGTTCTCATTTGAAGTAGTCCTCTTTGGCTGGAAAAGGGCGTAATTTTGCAATCTGTTTTCAGTTTTATGGACTTGCAACGGTACTTCTCATTACTGTAACACTAGTAATTTACACGTGCATTGCACGTTTTAATAATTTTTTTTTAAAAAAAAATCTGACTTAAGAAGGATTTGAACCGGAAACCTCCTTTATATTAGTTATGTACGTGCATTGCACATGTTGGTAGATCGACAAATGACACTAAGGTCTTCTTCCATTATAATAACTAGTAATTTTCACGTGCAATGCACATTTTGATAAAAAGTTGGAGTTAAACGTGCGATACATGTAAGTCGGTAGTAATCATCACTTGTGATGAATGCCTTAAACTTTTAAAAAAATTGGATTCGAATGGGCACTGCACGCAATTTTAAAAATTTTTTGAAGGGAAAATCTTGAATTGTACGTACGGTGATGTGTTACGGAATAGATTCGGAGCTGCACGTGCGGCGTACGTATTCGCTTTGTGACAAAAAAATTTAAAAATTATTTGTTTGGTGAAGGAAAAAACTTCCATTTACATGCGTGATGCACGTGTTAATAAATAGAGTTAGAGTTATACGTGCAACGTATGCGTTTCATTTGTGACAAAAAAATATTTAAAAATTGTTTGTTTGGTTACAAACTCAAAGTGACAAAGTGACAAGCTCTCCCATTAATAGTAGTAGATAGATATATAAATAATAAATAATAATAATAATAATAATAATAATAATAATATTATTATTATTATTACTAGTATTTTTCACTTGCGATGCACGTTTTGATAAAGAGTTGGAGTTAAACGTGCGATACACGTAAGTTAACAGTAATTAGCACGTGCGATGAATGCTTTAATTTTAAAAAATGGAGTTGAATGGGCAATACACGTATTGTTTTAAAATTAAGAAGGGAAAACTTTTATATGTACGTATGATACACGTGTTGAAAAATAGATTTGGAGTTGCACGCGCGATGCACATGTTTGTTTAGTGATAAAAGTGGTGTTTCTTTTGTGACAAAAAATTGGGCGATACATGTATTTTTTAAAAATTAAGAAGGAAAACTTTGATGTGTACGTACGATGCACGTGTTGAAAAATAGATTTGGAGCTGCACGTGCGATGCACATGTTTGTTTGGTGACAAAAGTATTGTTTCTTTTGTGACAAAAAAAAAATTTAGAATTGTTTGTTTGTGACAAACTCTTCCATCAAATAGTAAGAGCATCCACAATGGAGTTTTCTATTTTTTCAGTAAAATGGGAAGTATAGGAATAAAATAGATGTGAACATGTGTAGTGGTTGGTTGGGAAAAATTTCTATATTTTTGAAGGACGAGACAACTTGTCTCGTCCTAGTGTTTTTTTTTTAAAAAGGAAAATTTAAAACTCATGGGACACAACATGTTGTTGTGTCTGATCAAACGGGACAATGAGGGGGTTATATATATATATATATATACATATATATATATATATATATATATATATATTTTATTTTTTTTTTTGGGAAGAACGATACATGTATCGTCCGACCTAATTTTTTTAAAAAAATAAAATTGCAGGACGAGACAGGTTGTCTCGTCCGATTATAATAAAAAATATTAAAAATATTGGGACGATACAACATGTATTGTCTTCTATATTTTCAAATTCGCTAGCTCATTTCTCATCTTTGAGAATGACTGTAGCTAGTTTGCTATTTATTAACAAAATAACAAACGACTGTAGATGGTCCATTCTCATATTATTCTCATAAAATGAGAATTTGAGAAATATAGCAAACGACTGTGGATGCGCTAAGTAAATATATTATATCATAGATAGAGAGATGGATAGTAATTTACACTTGTGATGTATGTTTAATATATAAAAAAAATTAAAGTAAAAAATCTGACACAGTGAGGACTCGAACCTGAGACTTCCTTCATATTAGTTATGCACGTGCGATGCACGTATTGGTATAGTGACAAATGACACCAAGACCTTCTCCCATTATAATATTAGAGATTAGAGATTAATTATTATTATTATTATGTCAATCTATAACTATTATAATGGGAGAGATGGGGTTGGTAAACAAACAAACCCTAATTTATTTGTGAGCAAATCCGTGCATCGCACGTGCTTTTTTTTGTCCTTTTTCATTTCCCTCAACGTGCATCGCACGTGCATGATACTAGTTATTTTAATGGGAGAGTTTGTCACCAAATAAATTTTATTTGTAACCAAACAATTACGTATAATGCACATGTATAACAAATATAAGAGAGATCTTAGGTTCGATACTAGACAACATCAAATTTTTGTTTAAAAAATATATACATTTATAAAGACGTGCACCCAAAATTATTAGAGATTAGAGGTTTTTTTTTTTTTGATAGATAGAGATTAGAGGTTATTAGAGATAAAACCGAAGAAAGAACAATCCAACAGCAAAAAGCAAGTCGGGTACGTAATAATCTAACCCGATCCACTCCAGAAGCCCTAGAGTTCTAGTCTTCTAGAGCCAGGAGGTATCGTTTAAACCTCGGATTCGAGCTCAGTCTTCTCAATCTCAATTCCAATGGATCAAAAGCGAGAAGGAAGTATCCTAGACGTAATCTACGAACCCGACACCCTAGACTCCGTCGACGGCGACGATGACGTCGACATGGTCGATGCCGACACCATCGCCGACATCGTCGCCGACGAGGCGGCGGGGGCGGAGTGCGGTGGAGAATCGCAACACGTGAACGAGAATCGAAACTCGATCAAGAACAAGAAGAAGAAGAGGAAGAAGAAGAACAAGAGGAAGACTCCCAACAACATCACTGACGTCAATCGGTAAAATCTAGGGTTTCTGAAAGGTTTCTTTTGTTGAAATTCAAATAATCGTGATGTTAAGTTTGTCGTTTTGGTAAAGTGCAGGTTTGTTATGGATACATGTAGGCGTTTGAAGGAGAAGAAGTCGTATTTGGTTTGGAATGCGGTGGGGTGCCTTGGCGTGTCAGCGGTTAGTGATCTCGTAAAGGAGGTACGGTTTGTATATGTTCCCTAAGAGCATCCACAGTCGTTTTTCTCATTTGCTATAATATGGCAGCTACAGTAATAGCAAATACGATCGTTCACTGCAGTCGTCGTTTGCTATATTTTTTCTATTTTTTCGAGAGACGGGGTATCATACCCCGTCCGATCGTTTCAAATAAATTAAAAAAAGTTAATTACTTATTAACTATTAAACTATATTAATTAACTAAATTAAATAATATAAAAATAACTAAACCTAATTAATATACTAACTAAACCTAATTAATATACTAACTACTCCTAAAAGTACCCTGCACAGCATTAATGGCTCCTCCTTTACTGGACGGGGTATCATACCCCGTCCGGGGTATGTGTCCCCGTCCCACCATATTTTTTTTTTCCTATCGCTCAATCCTGAGCGTTCGTTTTATTAAAAAAAAAAGAAAGAAAACAAATAAAAAAAAAGGGAGAGACGGGATTTGATACCCCGTCCGGGGTATCATTCCCCGTCCGACCTTTTTAAAAAAAAAATTTAAGAAAATAGGAGAGACGGTATATGATCGTCCGTCTGATACGATTAAAAAATTATTATATCGAAGAGACGGGGTATCATACCCCGTCCTTTATAATTTGAGAAAGCTCAGTTCGTTTCTCATATTTGAGAAATGGAAATAGAAAGTTTGCCATATTTTGGGAATATGAGAAACGACTGCAGCGCTCCTTTTCTATTCGTTTGCTAAAATTTGAGAAAATGGGAATTATAGAAAACGACTGTGGATGCTCTAAATGTTGCGCAATAGAATATCTTGATTTATTATATTGCGAAATATTAGAAAAAAATGGGATTGTAGCTTGCTAAAGTGGTCTTGCCTAACATGCTATGAAGTATGAAGTCTTCTATTTGGAAGATGTGTCGTGTTGGACATGTGTCATACAGATATAACTGACACAATACTAGCTATTTTAGTTTTTTTTTCCAGTCATATCCCATTTTTTAGAAATATATAGCTTTCTCTATGTCTCACCCCAAAATATTTATGGCTATATCCTTTTTGTTGCCACATCGTCTAAAGTCTAAACTCTTTATTGCTCTGTCCCCCCCCTTTTTTTCTTCCATTAAATAGGATTTGGTGCACTTCAAACTCGACCTGTCTTTACTTCTAACCCATAACCCTCTGCTAAATACCCTATTATACTCTATCATGCTTATTGTTTGTTCAACTTCAGCTACCTTTTTCTTATAATTTTTGTCTGTTTTGGCTAACTATGCATATGACTAGAGAACCAAGTATGTATTTTAATTTTTTTTTTTTTTTTGGGGGGGGGGGAGTAAAGATGGTAATAACCATCAGTATATATTAATGTGAAAAAGTGCACAGAGTAGCGCAAGAAGCCCATACTACAAATAAGCTCAGAAGAATAGTAAAAAGAGGAGATGTACGTAAGAGGAAAAAAAATCTACAATAAACAAAAGGTTGCGAGACACAATCAAATAAACATGAAAGTAACATCATAAAGTAGTTCAGTTAGAAAGAACTCCGTAGTAGCCTGCAACATACTATAGATATAGCCACACCACGCCATCTAGCTCGACTTAGTACCTCACAACTTCAAGGCACACCAAGAAATTTCTATCCAAAATCAATGCCAAACAAATAGTACCGAAGGAAGGAGCACAAATGAAAAAGATTATGGCCCATATACACTATAAAGAAAGGTGTAGATCCACTTCCAACCAAAACAGAAGCACATAATAGCACATAGCTAGATACTAGTTTTAGCAGTAGGTTATAACATGTTACCACCCAAAATTAAGAGCTTGACAATTACCATAACCAAACACATTGAATACAACCTTTACAACTCATAAAATTCCTCCTTCATTGTGTATCTTCATTAAGTAAAAAAGTAAACTATGTACCACATTTTGCAACACAAGTATATAATCATCTGTAAATAACACAGAAGGAATAATGTAAAAGCCGTAGAAATATCTTTTAACATAATTAGGAAGCACCTGCATAAAAGATAGAAAACTAGTCTAATATAGTTTCCTTAAAACAAGATCACATAGTTCTAAGCATATCAAACACAAATGTTTAAAGTCAGAATATACCCAAAAGCAAGTTCAAAATATTCAATAATTATGTTGCTATGTCTTAAATAAGAAGAAAATTAAGCTCTTTCTGGCAACAAATAACAAACCATCATTTTTAAGCATTCCTTGTCCATAAGCTCCATAAGCCAAGTCCATGCAATTAAAGAGCCATATCTATATAAGGAAAAAAATAAGTTCTAATTGAAGAGAATAAATATAAAATATAATTGAATATATTAAACATGACAAATTATTACCGGCCTTCCTTTTTCACTACATTAGCTAATAGTGAACATAGAGTCGCATTAGGAATTTGCGGCTTCAACTTACCTACAACATAATAATCAATCAAATAATCAGGGAGCGAAACCATTATATCATAAATTAAAAGGGCCAAGTTTATTTAGTACCTTTACTAGAGTATTTTACTAGAGTAAATAGAGAAAATAACTAACAC
The DNA here is from genome assembly GCA_017893485.1 of Hemerocallis citrina. Classification (NCBI taxonomy): domain Eukaryota; kingdom Viridiplantae; phylum Streptophyta; class Magnoliopsida; order Asparagales; family Asphodelaceae; genus Hemerocallis; species Hemerocallis citrina. Next base: position 54,703,799 of record CM030358.1, read on the forward strand.
CAAAAATGATAGTTTTCTTACAGCTACGCCTATTATGACATCTTCTTGCTCTTGCCACACAGATTTCCTTCATTGCCTTGAGTATCATCCATGTCATTTCTAATGTGTGATGTTGGTTGTTGTTCTTCCTACATCTCCTAAGGGAGTAATTTGGAATAAGTAATGGGCCCTAATCAGTTGGCCAAGACTTCTTGTCGATAAAAAATTAACTCGACAATAGCTATCACCACCAAAGCACATACCCCCTTCATGAGTGCGTTGAATATCTCAGACAAATTTGTGGTCATCATGTCATACCTTCGACCACCATCATCAATTTGTGCCCATTTTGCCAATGGTTTCGATTCGAGCCAATCAGTTGCTTCGTTTTTTACTTTTTCCATGTCTATGAGTTTATTGGCAAACTTTGTTCTTTGATTTTGACATGTAGCCACTTTCAATTTGTTCATCAAATTTTGATTGAAAAACTTTTGAGTAAAAATTAATTGCAAAAGGCCGCACAAAAACAATGATAGACATGTGGTTCAGTCCTTCCTCCATGTGGATGTTTCATCACAACCATAATACCAGGAAGCCAATCTGATATCACATATAAGCGGCAAGCCCTCATGATCTGTTATTAATACACGTATACAAGTTATGACCACTTCCAGTTGTCTATATATTTTCCTTCAACTAATGCAAATGCAATAGGAAAGAACTTCTCAATAACATCCGGATCCACATATATTAATAAACAACCTTTGTATTTACTGCACAAAAATGTTTCATCAACGCTTATTGCTAGACGACAATGCTTAAAACTTCAAATGATGGTCCAAATGCCCAAAATACTACTATGAAGGTTTCCTTCCCTGGAATTCTTTTGATCGTATTCCAATGTACAACTATGTCAGGATTTGAAGCCTTTTGTGTATTCATAGGAGCTGACAATGCTTCATAAGACTCCTCAAACCCACTAAATAGCATTTCTATGTCCCTTTGTTTAGCATGCCATGCCGTTTTATAAGAAATTTGGTAGGTGCAATGTAGTTTGACAATTTCAATTATAGCACTCAGACTTGTTCACAAATGAGCCTTCATAGTGTCGACAATCAAGCATGAAAAAAATTTCGAATCGATCTTTGCATGATCCTTCTTTCTCAATGGGTTTACACCATTGTGAGGCCCTTTCAACCTCTTTATTTGAAAGTATGACTTCCCTTTTGGTATGGATGCACATAATTTTCACCCACAATCTTGTTTCTCACTCACTCCACTATGTAAAGATTTCTTCCCGATTTTACAAATTAGAACATTAAATTATCGGTGCTTTCTTATCGCGAACATCTTGATTGCATGTACCAGCTTTTCTTTGTTACCAAATTTTTGTCCTATTGCTAATTCATCTTCACAAGTAATGGGAAGAAAATTTTGCCGTACTACCCCACTTTTTGAAAATATTTGGCGTTCTGCCCCACTCCCCAAAACAATTAGCGATATGCCCTTGTTTAGGACACGTCAGCAAGAAACGTTATTGGGAAAAACGGCATAGGTTATTTCGATCCCAATAACAGCATCTGTTTGAAAAAAAAGTGTCATGCCGTTATTTGGAATAACGGCATAGGTTGTTTTGTTTTTCGACAGCTTGTAGTCTCCACTTAGAGAAAAAATTGCAAGTGTGAAAACCTTATAACAGATGCCGTTATTTCAAATAACGGCATTCTCAATACTGATGCCGTTATTTGGAATAACGGCATCAGTTATAATTTTTTTTTTATAAAAAAGTAACTTACTATTCATCCTCTCTGACGAATAAGTTAAAAAAATTTATAACTGAGGCCGTTATTCCAAATAACGGCATCAGTTATAATTTATATATATATATATATATATATATATATATTTTAAACTTTTTATTCATTCTCTCTGTTTCCAAACAACGGCAAGAGTTCATATTTATATATAACTGATGCCGTTATCTTCAATAACGGCATCAGTCATTCGAATGCCGTTATTCAGGATAACGGTATTATTTATAAGTTTTTTTCACACTTAGAACTTTTTAAAGATAGAAGATTCACACTTGTAAGAGAAATATACTGATGCCGTTATTCCAAATAACGGCATGAAAAAAATGTAAAATAGATGTTGTTATTGGAAATAACGGCACGTAAATAACCTATGCCATTATTTCCAATAACGTTTTATGCTGACGTGTCCTAAACAAGGTCAGATCACTAATTGTTTTGGGAAGTAGGGCAGTGCGCTAAATATTTTCAAAAAGTGGGGCAGCACGGCAAAATTTTCTAATGGGAATAGTTTGAGTTGCAAGTTCATGTACAGTTGCATTATCAAACCAATCACTGGATTCAAATTATGCATCAAGAGCTTTTTAAATGTCAGTGGCTGCTGGTTATGTTCATCTTCGTCCCCTTCAATTCCTTATTCACAGATTTCATATTCTTCTTCTTCATTATATGTCACATCTCGCAAGTCACTATTTATACATGTAAAATCATTTCGTTCATTGGTTACAAACTTCTGCATCAAACCCTTAAAAGAAGTTGGCATTTGGCACGACATCATTGCCAATCTTCAATGCACTAGGATGCTGAGAATGAACATGATCATTATATTCATGAATAACACTCAATTTGGCATTTCTCACTTTACTTTGCATGAGTAGATGCGTACTTTTCGGAGCTGAATTTGTAGCATCAAACGACTGAGAATTAGAGGGTGACCATGTGCATGGTTGAGCATGGGTAACATGGGGGATTGATGTGCCTTCAGGTGATCAAGTTGCATGAAGATTAGTGTGTTCGAGATACAGCTCCAACCCTGCCCACATAGAGTTAGGTGCCCCAACCATGTTAATCATTTCAACCAAAGTATCATCATCATCTAATGGAAGCGTCATAAAATGTTCTTGATTTCCTCTTCCAGTCAAATGACATGCATGGATCCTCACATCAAAGGTTTGGCTATCCCATCTGGAATTTCATGTACCTTCTGTAAGAGTTGAGCTTGTTTAAATTCTTGCTTCATCCAAATTGCTTTAGGTTGCACGCCTCGAGAAGGATCCATAAACATTTTGTCATCAAAATACAACCAAATAGGAACCTTGCGAGACATCTCCTGCCCTTCAATATTAGAGAACACCAAAAGGCAGAAACTTATTTTCTAAATATATCAACCATTACTGATACAAATTAAGATCTTATAAAACACCTATTTTAAAAAATTTTATTAGTTGAGTTTGGATCATGACACAGTATTGACCAAAATTATTTTCTTTAAAAATACATAAGGTTGCTACTGCTATATGCCTATTTTCGTGGCTTGTGTGCATGTATTCTTTTAGTATATCATAAACTTGTGTTTTTCTTTCTACCTAAGTACCTATTGCCTTTACTTGTATGTTGTACTGTGGGAAAAATTAATAAGCATTTTCTTATTTTTAGTGGGTGTGAAGAGCTGCTATCGGGTCCTCCACTACCCGGACTCGGTACCTCACGGGTCCAAAAATTGGCGGACCCGGACTTGTGAGAACCGGGTTCGGGTCCTGGTTAAAAAAATTTATCCGTCGGGTCCGATAGTGGTGAATAAATATTTGCACTGAAGTATTTTTGCACCCGATACCGTACGGTTCCAACAATTTTTACACTTAAGTACATGAATAAATATTATATTTACACATCTATCTTCAACAATTATTATTACATGTATATTCTGTAACCCTATTATTCAAATTTCATATTTTTTGGGGTATTTTTTAACGGGTCCGGGTCGGTTCTATTTTGAGCGGACCCGGACCCGGATCCGAAAGTGCATTGTGTCTTATTTTAGGGCCCGGACCCGGACCCGTATAGATCGGGTCAGTTCCGGTCCAATGCCGGGTCCGAGTATCGGGTAAATGTGATAGTGCTAGGTGTGAGCATGCTTTTTAAAACCTTAAACATGCTACTTAGAATATGGAAGGTCAAATAAACCTAAATTGGTGATATATTGGTTGGAAATAACAACATAAAACATTCTCGAAAACATATATGTACAAATTTAAGCATGGAGTTTACAATATTTTATTACATAAGAAAAGCTCAATTCTCACCAAGGATAAAGGAGAATCATCTTTTTTCAAGTAGTCTCATCCATTATCCATCAGTTGAAATATTATCGACATCCTGCTATGGAGTGAATGAAACACTTTCTTGCAGCATCTCCTCTGCCAAATCCTGCTGGCTAATAGTGCTCGTAATATATTTCGACTCTGTTTTATTCTTTTGTTTGTCTTCCATATTACCATCAAGTGATAAACCAACAATATCAATAATCTTGCTATGCATAATTATCAAAAATAAAGTCATCAAAAATATTAAATAAGCCTACATTTTAGATGAAGGACGTGGTGGTTTGCATTCAGAATGGAACAAATTCACACCATGTAGAACTGGTAGCCATAGATAATGCACATTCAATCTGTGGTCATTTGATTCTACAAATAGATGTAAAAATACATGTCTTCCAAAAATTTTGGTGTGAAAACTTCCAGTCAAAAACCTTGACAAACTGCATCACCACTATTGTGGTTGCTGCTCATCGCAATTACTGCAAAAAAACAACCACAGGACTAACATCAATCTATCATTACCGTAATTACACCCAAATTCTTTTCCCAGTTCATGTTAAATACAGTACAGTTCTCCTTGTCTCATTCACCATCTATTAAGTGCTATAAGAAAGGAACTTTTTCATATTGTGAGCCTTCCAAGAACACAAATTTCTGCCACCCACACCATCTCTGCATAACATATTCCTTCAATATTCTATAGTGTTAGTTTTGCATCTCACATATTCTACGAAAAAACATGACTCCTTACTCAATGAGTATCCAGTAGATAGTGCATAATTTTTTGTCCAGTTAGATGATGGAAAAAAAAAAGATTATAGTAAATGCTATACTTCTAGTGAAGGCAAGTAAATTTTCTAACTTAAATATGACGGTAAAAAGAGAACAAGGTTGTTACAAAAGCATGGTAGCTAGTGGAACATCCAAATTCTGAGAACAAGTAATCTCAGTCGGCTTAATGAGCTGTCCATATTTCTTCTATACAAGATAGCTAAAGCTACTTCAAATAGCTAACTTTTCTATTTGCACGCACCTTATTTTCACCTTAGCTTAAAATTAAACAGCATTTACTAGTAGTCAAGTAGCCCTATGTTCCGAATTATACTTGTGCTTCTTCCTCATCTTAGGAAACTATTTTCAAAAATAATACAGAGACTTCCATATTTAATTTCAATATTAGCTTCTAATAAGGATACTTCATCATTATATTGAAAATTAAACAATTGTAATATGAGTTATTGTTAGTATCAGACATTCATATCAGATTTCATGATTCATTATTTCTCTAATTAATCATTATAATCTTTATTGATTGACAATAAAGTCTCCTTACAGAATGGTTGGTCATGATGAGGATAGGAATGCTTTGTATTCATTTTAATATATAAGAGTTCTGTATGTATTTAGGGAACATTGTAATCTTTATTGATCTCCTTACAGAATAGTTGGTCATGATGAGGATAGGAATGCTTTGTATACATTTTAATATTGAGCTCTGTGTGTATTTAGGTTGAGCTGATTTTTACAGTGTAAGATACTACTTAGGTCTGGAATTACATAACCAATCTTGGTTAAAGAAGGAAGGCAGTAAACATATGAACATTAAGTTTCAGATTTTTCAAAATGATATAATCAATTTATTTAGAGAAACTTAAAGTAAATAACTAAAAGCAAACTAGGAGTAAACTTACCAAAATGATGTCTAGTTAAATGAGGGATGGAGGAGGGGGGGGGTGAGAAAGCGCCGGAAGAAGGGCAAGAACATCAAAATGTAGGGAAGAAAAGGAAAACGTCTAGCGCTTTAAGGGATGAGAGGATGAGAAGTAGAGGAATAAGATGGAGAAGATGAAGAGGCAGCATCGAAAATAATAGCACTATAGAATAGGTCTTGAGAAGTTTTAGTTTTGGGTTACGGGTTAGAAGTACATACAGGTTGGGTTTAGATTTACCCAACTTTAGAAAGTAGAAAAAAAGCATAAAAATAGGACCTCAATCCTATGTGGCAAAAAAAAAAAGACATAATCTGAAATACTTTGCAGAAAGCAATACTGAAAGATATTGATGTAAAACCAACCCTAAAATAGAGAATTTTCCAAGAATTTTAATGGGTTAATTTTACCAACATGAAAGTGCAGATTTAGATTGGATATTTTAACAGTTAACAGGTTTGATGGGTTTTCAAGAATTGAATCAAATGCTAACAATCCCAATTAATAATTCAATCTTAATCAATAAGTAAATCCCTACGTGTTTTAGCAAGTAAAAAGTGCAATACCAATTCGTACTCTAATCTAGCATGTGGATCCCTCAATCTCAGTATTTTGTGGTCGACAGTCAAATCAGATAATATACTAGATGATAAGGCAGTAAAGCACAAATATTAATACTGGAAAGAGTATACCGAATACGTAGACAACCAGCGTAGATCTCGAAGTGGACAGTAACTAGGATCTCAGCAGCACAAGGAGCAAAAGTCAGCAACTAAGCCAACGCAGTTGGCAGATCAGGTCAGCAACTAAGCCAACGCAGTTGGCAGATCAGGTCGCCGGCGATGAGGGGAGACGGCGAGCGGGGCGGCGGCGCCGACGAGGTGCGGGCGCTTGGTCAGGGAGCCGGGGCGAAGGTGAGGGAGAGAGGCACCGGACGAAGGTTAAGGAGTTTGGACTGCGGTGGGTTTCGAAAAGAGGATTTGGGGCCGGTAGTGGAGGAGGAGGGAGGCGTAGGGAAGGAGGCTGTAGTGGTGGAGAGAGGTCGACGAGTTTGGAGGTGGTGACGGGGCTAGGAGTTCGTCGGGACGAAGGTGAAGAAAGAAGGATGGGTTCGGGAGAGGGGATTTGGGCTTCTGGATTTGGGGTTCGGGCGTTGGTAGCGAGAGAGGGGGAGGATGACGACGTGAAGGTGGGGATCGGGATAGGGAAGAGGCAGAGGAGGGTTTGGGGTGATGAAGAAGAAGGAGAAGAAAGAGGCGGCGGGTATGGGAAAGAGGATTAGGGTTTGATTATGATTTGTATTGGGAATTTTTAAGTGGGGATAAATTTTAGAATTAATCACTAATTCTAAAACTAGATTAGGATTTATCACAAACCCTAATTTGTATCTCAATTGAATCACACAAAGGAGAGAAAATGAAGAGCAAAACTCAACACAGATTTTTTTTTTGATCAATAATGGCATGCTTTTCTCATTCATCTCAGGGCCTTTAAATAGGCTCAATTACATCTTGAAACATATCTCCAAAATATTCTCAGAATCTAAAAATTACAAAAAGATTACATATGGCTATAATTGCCAGAAATAAAAATGGTAATAAAATAAAAATCCTAAACTGTAAAGATGTCCTCTTCAGATATACTTTAAAGAAAGGGATATTTCTGGAAAAAATTCCTATTTAGTGTAGTTCTGTCAAACTTTTCCCTTTGTTGTTCATGCTTCTTAGATAGAATCTGTTGTCTTTTGGGGTAGTTTGGATGTATCTGTACATTGATAAAATTAGCATGAATTGTCTGATTTCTTAGTTGGGTTCGAGGCTTTTGCATTGATTGGCATCTACTTGTTCTCTATTTTACTTGCGGAAGTAATGAATTTTTCTTGTGAAACAATATGACTATCCAAAAGCTTTGACTTTGCTCGTTCTGCTTTCCTCAACGGTGACTTTTATCCTGATCACTTGGGGTAGTTGATGTTGACTTTTAAATATTACTAAAGACGTCATATACAACCGTTCAAAATTTTCCAAACCCATATATTTGGAACCAAATGTCTGTTTCTAACTTTCTGTTGTTGAAAAACTCTTCGATATGCAGAAGTTCCTCCTTTGATGTTTTTTGTTCATTTTCTGAGTTGTAAACAAGGGGATCTGACTGCCCTTTTCTAAGTAATATGTACAGCATGGACATTTTGAGTACTTACTAGTTTTTTTAAAGGAAAGGGTAGGTACTAGTTGATGTAGACCTTCTAATAGTATTACTCAATAGGCGAAACACACAAACAAAATATTATCCAAAACAGTATATTTTGACCCAAAGGGTTTGTTGCTGTGGTTAAAAAAGCTGTCAATATGCATAACTGTGCTAGGGTTGGCTTGTATTGCATCTTAAATTCAGTAATTATTTTCTACGTGCAATAAATGATTATTTATTTCCTTTTTGGCTTTGTATTTAGTGATTTGTTGTTACTTGGAGTAATCTCCTTTTTTTCCCTTTAAATATTCTACATATCTGTAGTATAAGCTACGAATTTATACTGTTACATTATTTTCCAAGATGACATAAAATTTGTTCAAACTAGAAATTTACTGAAATTATCTTAACCAAGGAATCTGTTCAAATGCAGTGACTTTAAATGATACAATCTGTTGGTCTCTGGAAATTTAGTTTGTATCAGAGTGCAAACTAATCCTTAAAGTTTTGCAGATGTATGCAACATTTGTGAGCTGTGAAATTCTTACTGATTTCCAAATGCAGGTTGATGTCATTCAAGGCTGCGGAGGACAGAAGACTGCTGATGGAAAGCGCTTCCGAAATGGTGGTGGAATTTTATGGAATATTTTGAAAACACGTGAGCCTAAGGCATATAAAGAAATAATGACGAAAGGGAGGGAGTTTGAGGTATGCATAAACCTTACATCTGAAATGTGTGTAATTTTCTTTTACTCATGGGATTCACAATTAGATGTGCTGGCATATTTTACCAAAAGATTTGTTGCTTCTTTAAAAGCGCAGAGATTGTTTGATCTCTTCTTATGCTTCTTAATTTGTATTACACAAACCAAAACATCTAGTAAACAAAATGAGTGAGTTTTTCACTGCCACTAGTTGGGGCCGAGGAATTTTTTTTTGAATTTTTTTAAAATTTACCTATGCTTGCTGTTGTTGTAGCAGTTATCTACACAGAAGTATCTTGACAAACTTTACATATTGCATTGTAATGCGAGGTATTCCATTTGCAACTGCAACTTGTATTTGCAAGGGAACAAACACCCCTTCAGCATGGGATTTGAAAGTTCAAAGTTCCAATCTTTAAATTTTAACTTTAGGTAAGAATGAGTGGGCCTCAGTATGCTAGCTCTGATGCTTAAGAGCATTTTCATGAATAACAAACTGGCCAAAGTGAGAGTGAGACGTTGGCTTTATGGTGTTCTAACTCGCCTGGTCTTCTTCCCTCGTTTTCTACTTCTCTCTTTGTTTCTTTTACTGAGTTGGGCTTCCTCTTCTTCTCCTTTTCACCTTCACCTTGGTATCGTCTTCCCATCCACTTTTGCTCCCTTCCCATCTTCTCCACCTAGTCCTTTGTCCTAAACTACATGGTGTAACCTTAATTTCTCCTTGTCCACTAACTTTTCCAACATGAAGAATCTCATATCCCATCCCCACCCTCCAACACACAAGCACACGCACACACAAAAATAAGAACACCCTAGGCCTTGAGTTCATGCAAAAGGGATGTGCATGGTGGTCAAGTTTTTGCCAAGCCATCGGAATTGAGGACTATTAGGTGGTGCATGATCAACTTTCTTATCTGCGAACAATTGGTGTCCTTCCCCAAAATAGATAAATTAATTCAAATTAAAAAGAAAAAAAACAGAGCCTGAACGTGAGAAGAGGAGTTAGTGAGTCTGAGAATAAGATTAGTATTTATGTTTATAGATCTAGGAATCAGCTGCTCAATATAGAGAAGAATTGAGATGATTCTACTTTTGTTTCTACAGTATGAGTGACGTATCATAAGAATTTGCTGTCAATAATTTAATTCTTTGCTCGAGACAGTTTGTGGATTGTTATGGGGAAATTCACATTATTTATGTTGAGATTATAGCTAATCAAAAGGACGAAAGCGTTAATGTAAACTCAAATGAGTAGTTAGGGTTAGCTTGATATAAAAAACTACTATGGGATTAGCTGTAGCTTTGGCTTTGTTCTGTTGGGAGCTTTGATGGCATGGTGGTTAAATTATGAACTGTTTTAGCCCTAGTGTACTGTATAGTGACTGCAGATTAATATAGGGTTGAAGTATAATATGGTTAGGATCAATTAGATCGATGATATTAAAAAGTATCATATATATGGCTTATATTTGACAATCTTGCAGCCGGAAGACTTATTATTTGCAGAGAAATATGTTTAAAAAATGTTGAAGACTTGAAGTAGTTATGCTTAAATTTCAAAAGAGAAGGTGAAATATGGCCATCCTGTTTCCTTTCTTTTAAGGAGAACATAGTAAAATATTTGTAGAGAAACCAGAAATTATGCCTCACATCCTAAGATGGATAGCGAAAGAAATAAACAAGTTGATTTGTCGTAAATCCTGAACTCCTAATTCTAACTTCCAGCTATTTTTACTACTTCCTGGGTATTTTGCATCTTCCATATAATATGTATTTGCATTACTAAGTTAAAGAAACTATTTATAAAAAGAAAATCGTCCCTTTTTGCATTTATGTTAACTCATTTCCTCCTCAATTTTGTTCTTGTTCTTTCCTTCTGTTTCCTTTTCCTTTCTTGTTCCCAAACTATTGCCCTTGTTTTGTCACTGTAAGTCCTAAATTAAGTGTTCGCACCTGTGGATAGACATAAATATGCATACTAGGATTGCATAGACCAGAACATGTTTGTAATGATTGACTACAATTCTAAGACAGATGCTTTAGAACTGTAGGTTAAGAAGTGTGAGAGTTGCGGCTGAAAAGTGGAGAGTTAAGGCAGCATAATTCATTAATAAAAATTAAGGAACCAGTCTGATTAGTGTGACTTGATATATATTTTTTGAGATAACATTAAAGGAGAACCATAAAAACCTGCTCCATCTCCATTGAAATGAAATCTTTCTTATTCAAAACTAATGATATATTATTTGGTTATACAGTCTAGGGGAGTACAAAATGCAAATTGCAATATTCAAGTCGCAGTAACACTTCCATTCTTGAAAATGCGTCAGGACACTGGTGTCAAGTAAATCTTGGTATTTTTAAAAAAGGATATGAGAAATTTAGTTTTTGTGGTGGAGTCAATTTGCCATTAATAGGAAGGAAATAGAATTCTGAGTTGATCTCGGATGGGTGGGTCAGAGGTTTTTTTTTGGTTGCATGTATATTCTCTGTCCGTCTTTGTGAAGAAGATTTAAGAGAATTTAAAAGGTTGTGGCAACTAGGGGTTAGATGGGGTTAGCATAAATTTTGAACTTTTGCACAGTACAGGTTTATTTGGTTTTAAGTGACTGAGAACACCAAAGACTAAGGGTTGGCCTATATAACCAAAGGGTTTGGCAATAGTAAGGAATACTATTACTGTTAACTTTACAGAAAAATCTCTAATATTATCATGGGAGAAGGCCTTAGTGTCAATCTATCAATGCGTGCAACGCACGTACATAATTAATATGAAGGAGGTCTCATGTTCGAGTCCTCACCATGCCAGAGTTTTTACTTTAAAAACAAACAAATTTATTTACATGTGTAAATTACTAGTCATTTGAATCGAAATTAGAAAGAACTGAATGAAGAAAAAGGATTCATGTGGCTTAACCCTATAATAGGGACAAAAGCTTTGTTCCCCTGGAAAAATTAGGAATAATGTTACTGCCTTACTGACAGAATATTCATTTGAATCTAAATTAGGAAGAATTGAGTGGAGAAAAAGGATTCATGTAGCTTACCCCCTATTAATTGGGACAAAAACGTTTTGTTCGGAGAAAAAGGATGAGAATTTGATTTCTCCCATTGAGAAATTCACCCGAACAAGGTGGTTATAGAACCAATCCTGACTGTATTTTGAGATATTTGGTTTACTATTTTGTTTCTGAATGTTTTGCAGCCTGCCAAAATCCACCCTTCACTATGTTCACATTGGCTTAGGTCAGGTTCAACAGTGTTGCTTTGGTAAATTCTGTGACCTTCCGCTTGGAGATAGGCCACACGCCTAATTATGCTGAAAACAAAATTTCACTTGTTTTGTGTTTTTTTTTTGATAAAAAGATGACCTCTGTCATCGTTTCATTAATGATAATTAACGAAACCAAGTAGTACAAACTTTTCTCCAAAATAGGGCCCTAACGTCCCCTACATACATCGTCCAACTTACAGTAATGGATGGACCGAAATAACAACAAAACATTAGAACAAGAAATAACATCACAAACAGTAGCTGAAGCACACCCTCTATCGTCTGAATAAGCATGCTTCCCTTCCATGGTTTGATGCTCTACTCCTCGCTCAACTTCAACTTCTTCCTAGCTACCACGTATCCTGCCCAATCATGAATAAGAAGAAAAATTTTATTCATAGAAGTAGAAAACGTGCAATGAATATTTCGAAAGCATGATTCATTTCGGTCTAGCCATAGACTTCACAGGGTAGCCAGTACTGTTATATCCCAAGCTCGTTTGTTCTCTATCCTAATGAGGTTGCCCCTCCAACATCCCCACACATCTGAGGTTGAGGTGGGCCAGTGTACACACCCGAATCCCCTACAAACTATTTCTCATATAAAAACTGCCTTAGGACAATTGAAAAACAGGCGTGTAGTGCCCTCATCCATGCCTAAACGAGTATCGCATCTGGCATCAATTTGCACGTTTCTTTTCCTAAGATTGACTCTGGTTAGAATAGCATCGTTGCGCACCAACCAGCTAAAGACCTTGACTTTTAGTGGCGTTTGTGTCCCCCAAATGACATTCTCCTCTTTGCATTTAAGACCCCCATCATTGAGCCATTTGTACATTGATGCCACTGAGAAGGACTGTGACTCTTTGATGTTCCACCATCTTTCGTCAATCTCGTTCGTCGTTTGACCCCCTTCCGCTTGTACAAGCCTATGTAACTCTTCGAACTGCCTGGTGCTCTCCTGCGTCAATCCTTCTGCTACTGTCATAGTTAGTTTCCCCCTCTTCCAGACGTCTGCAACTAAAGCGTCGGAGTTGATCGCAGCTGCCGCGGCCTGCGGGAATAGGATTAGTAGTGTTCTGTTCCCGCATCATTTATCCCTCTAAAATCTAGTGCTTCTCCCGTTTTCGATCCTGCACCTGGTGGTCGTGTTAAAAATCTCTCCTTGTTTGGCCACCCCTTTCTAGAGGAACGATACCCTTCCGAACGTACTCCGCCCCCCGAAACGATATTTTTTCCTCTTGCGAAAAAGATCGAATGAGTAGGACCACCATCATCTTCTTCGTTTGTAGATACTCCACCACCACTTGCTCAGTAGTGCTCGATTCATGTCATGAAGGTTAAGGATTCCAAGCCCTCCGAATTTTCTTCTCTTACACACTCTACCCCACTTAACAAGATGAAACCCTTTGTGATCCTCATTGGTTCCCTTCCATAAGAATTTTCTTCTTATCCGATCTATCTTGTTCACTACCCACTTCGGCAATTCATAGATCGACATTAGATAAAGGGGAATTGCGTTAATAACCGAGTTTAGTAGTGTAATCCTTCCCCTAATGATAGATATCTACTATTCCATCCTGTCAATTTCTTCGCAATCTTCTCAATCAGGGGTGTCTAATCCTCTCTCAGCAATGGTCCTGGCCTAATTGGCGTTCCTAAGTATTTGATCGGAAATTTGCCACTCTCGCACCCCAAAATTGCAGTGATAGTGCTTACCGATAGTGACATCTGTTCACTAATTGAGATCATGCAACTCTTCTGCCGGTTTACTTTCAGGCTCGACCATCCTTGAAAACAATCCAATGCCGCTTTAATCGCTATGACTTCTTCAATTTTTGCCTTTCCAAAGAGGAGAGTGTCATCCGCGTACTGCAGAATAGTCATGGGCTAAGCTATTCCTTTGATCTCAATTCCCTTAATGACTGTTATCCTGCGCTCTCTTAATGATTTCAGCCAATCCATCAGCTATGATGGCGAATAACAGTGACGACAGCGGATCTCCTTGCCTGAGACCTCTTTTGCAACAGATTTCTCTCCCTTGCCAACCGTTTACCTGTATGAATGATTTTCCTCCTTGAACACATTTGTGGATCCATGCTCTCCATTTTACTCTGAAACCTTTGAGCTGAAGTGCCTCGTCTACACAGTCCCAGTGGACGAGTCATAAGGATTTTCGAAGTCTAGCTTGAGTAGGAAACCATCCGCCTTTTCCAATGTATTTCCTTCATAGTTTGTATATGTTGTAGCTTTAACCTCCCATTTGCCAATTCTTCGTTTTCTGTTCCTGTCAAATCTCTGTCCTCTTGACATTTTTCCAGTTCGTGGATCCTATTGCCTAGAGTTTCCCTTGTTAAGTTGATGTTACGAAATTTTTGTTTTGCCCACCCTTTTAGCTCCCTCTTAAGGCGTCTTGTCTTTTCCATCCAGATACCCATTGCTGAGTTTTCCACGGTTGTACGTACCCACGAGTCCCGAATCACCGGCGAGTTTCATCTGAAGTAGTCCAAGACTTCTCAAATCTAAAAGGGAAGGATTTGTTCTTGGTATCTTGCCCGCATTAAATAACAAGAGGTTGATGGTCTGATGTGAATCGAACTGCGGATCTTACTTTTGCTAGAGGGAACCTACCTTCCCACTCGTTAGACACCAGCACTCTATCTAGTTTAGCTAGGATTGGATTTTGTTGCATATTGGACCAAGTAAATCTTTTGACATCTCAAGCTCCATCAGATCCAGATCTTCTATAGTAGAATTGAACATCTCTTGCTCAGAGCGGCTTTGTCCCCTACCTCTATGCTCATCTTGGAATCTAGTAATATTGAAATCTCCTCCTACCACCCATGGACATTCCCATCTATTTCTGATGTCTTTCAGCTCCCTCCAAAAGTCCTTACGCAATCTCGAATCGTAAGGACCGTACGCCGTCGTGACGACGTGTTCCCAATCATCGCTTCTCCTTCGTATTCTAACTGACACCGTAAGAATTCCAATCATTTCCTCTATAATCTCAAATATCCTTGAATCTACTCCAAGCGCTATTTTTCCGGAATATCTCACCGCCGACTTAAATCTCCAATCTAAGTCAGCCGCCCATCTAAGGCTAGCAAAATCCCATCTGGAATGGTTCTCAATTCTAGTTTCTTGCAACCCACAAATGGTTGGGCGAATTTTATTAATAGTTATAAAAATCATTCTTTTCTTGCTTTTTTGCCTCATCCCCCTAACGTTCTAAAAGATGTAAACCATTAAAAAGACGATTCTAGACCCCTACCCTCTATCACCTCCGACTCTGTGTTGGCTTTAAACCCAAGAAACCCTTGATTCATCTCTAATGATTGCTATGTTTTCTAACTGTTCTACCCTGTTAGAACCCATGGTTAGACCGTATAGACTAGCGAAATAAATAAGCGAATCATCATTTAAAGAATTTAGAATTGAATAGGCGGTAGAAAGGTTACCTCCACCAGTCGGCTCTTTTTCTATTTCTTTATGCGCCCCTTTGTTAGTCCCGTCTTGACTCATAATCTGCGCTCCCCTTTTGTTTGTCAGCTGCTTTCCCTTCCTCTTGTATTCAGTAATTTTCTTGCTATTGCTACTGACCACACTTTCCCTCATCTCTTTTTCTCCCACCTCTGTTTCACTCTCCGAAATAATATCGACATCTCCAGTACCGTCTAAAGCCTCTATAATCTCCCACGAGTTTACCGATCTGGCGACTGCTATTTCTCGTTCTCTCGAATTGTAGGATTTACTACCGAAGTCTGGGCTAAATCTTGCATTACGACATCGTCCACATTTGTAGTGGGCTTTAGCCTACTAAGTTGCAACCCAGCAGATTTAATCTTGACTAAAGAATTCATAGCTTGTCTAATAGACTCCTCAACCTCTTCTTTTGTGAAATGAGTCCAGTCCTCCTTCCCAATACCCATCTCTCTGCTAATCTCGAGCCCACCAACGTCAGATTGACATTTCTTGAGAATCCCCCCTTGTGCACTGTTCATCGTACCTAGGGGGTTGTTTAATTTCGGAATGACCATTCCTGAATTGACCCCCATCTCCAATCCCGTCTGCTTTCGGTGCCACGTTGTCTGACATCTTTGCCTTTCCACGTCATCAGTCCCCCCGCCTTCTGTTATGTTCTGTTTGAAACGGAGGATGGGGATCAATCAGAGTTTTGATGAACGGCCTGGATGAGCTCAACCCCTTGATCAACGATGAGTGTCCCAGATTAGTTCCCTCTAGGTCCAACGGTCTTTCCCTGTCTTCATCCTCTCGCTCAACATCCTGGTCGTCGAAACCTTCGTCGTCCGCCACCTCCATACCTCTAAACGAGACGTTCTATTTTGCCTGCACAATGACCAGCACCTCGTATGCTTCGTCGCCGAAGTCCACGATGATCTTGGAAGGGATTTCCATCCTGTTTACTACCCCGACACGAATTCTAGCGAACTTACGACATTCATGGGTTAAAGTGCCCTTGTCTACTTCGATGAGCAAACCGAAATTGTGAACTACATTTTGGAATGCGGAGGTTGCCCAACAGTGAAAGGGAAGGTTGAATAGGCGGATCCAAACTGAGGGAAAACTATCTGCTTTGACCGCACCGATCTCTCGCGACCATGGTTTTAGAGTGATGAAGAACTCCAAGCCCTGTGAATCCCTTTCTTTGAAACCCTTCAACTTGAGCGCGTCAGCCATCACTTCTCCGTCGTTGCAGTGAAGAAAAAAGCTATTGTCGGAAATTTGTTGGACTACCCAAATCGACGTAGTTGATACCGCCGCCTGCAACAGCTCTGTGATATCTTTAACTTTTGGATTCCCCGACCGAGCTTTAACCATAACGCATCTCTTGTATCGTCTTTCGAAATCCGCCATTAACGGAGTTGGAGTGATCGTCGCCTTTATCACTCTTCTCTCCCCGGCGACGCTCTCTCGAGTCCTGCTAGCCTCCGAGTTCTGAGTAGCGACGGGAGTTATCGGAGTTTCCTTGGATCTTGATACCGGCTTAGCCAAGTTTTTGGGACACGCCGTCGATATGTGGTTGGAATCTTTACACACGTAGCAAAACCAATCGTACGTGCAGTTGTTGATTGAGTGGCCGGTTCTAGCGCACTTGTGGCAGCTCAGTCTAGCGTCGATCTTTCGTTCGCCGGAGAAACTCTGGCTTGGACCTTTCTTCCGAGGCTTCCTAGGATTGACGAGTATCCATTCGCCATCTTCGTCTTCCTTCTTCCTCGGAGACTCTTTCTCTAACGATGGGGAACGTCAGTGAACTCTATGTTCAGCCACGTCCCTGTTGGATCCTCTTATCACCTCCGCGAACGTCGTCTTGTATCCCTCAGTCGATCACTCTCGTTGTTGAAGACCCTCTGGAGATGGGTGGCGACTTCTAGCATAGTTCCTGAAGTACGTCGCACGACCTTCGTCCCCCTCCTCCCTCCCATTCCCTGCACGATAGTCTCTTCCCCCCTTCGAGTGAGTCCGGTTTCTATGACCGGTAGGAGATCTTGTCTGTGTCCTTCCTCTTGCTTTGCTCTGCGACTGGACGTCCTCACTGTAGCGCTTCTTGCCGTAAGTCTCCCTGTCGTCATCCCTCTCGCGCTTAGGCGTCGTCGGCGAGCGACGACTGTTGTTCCTATCTTGGTTGTCGGCGTTGTGGTAGGAGCGTTGATGGAGGGATGAAGTATTCTGAGGAGAAGAGAGAGGTGGTGGTGGGACTTCATTTTTTAATCTATAGTAGTTTCAGTTAAAAAATTAGGGCATGAAGAGCATCTAACTTGTAAGTTGTCAGGCTAGTAGCATTTATTATGGCTCTACACTTATTTTGTGTTTTTACTAGTCTCTGTCCACTATACGTGATTTTCCTTTTAATTGAACCAATGCCACAATAAATACACCCTAATACATTCTTACACCCTCCACCATAATACAACTTACTACCTCTTTGGAACCAAGAAGAATTTATAGTTGTACAGACTTGTGGAAACTGCCCATATAACCAAGCTGTGATTAAAAAGTGGGTTCATGAACAAGCGGGTATATACTACCCATGTATATTCTCATTTTTTATGTACTTAATGTGTGTACTACCTAATCTTGTTTCTCTTTTCTCAAATGCTTAAATATTAGTTGTACAACCTTGTTCTATTCAAACAAAATTAACTGACTGCCATGATTAATATTCCTCTCATTGCAGAAGCAACTTTGGCAGCCTAAAAAGAAGCAAATGACAAACAAGAATGAAAATGCAGCTTCTTGGGATAGTAGTAATCTTTCTGATGAGGCTACTGGAGGCGAAGTTTTGCTCGATTCTGATCATAAGCCTGAATTACCGCATGGACTCGAACCGCCATCAGATTTCAAAGAACGAGTACCTGTGCGTGACAGGATAAGAGTGCCGGTTTCATACGATGATCTGTTCGAAGAGGGTGAGATTCATGAATGAAAGGTGGTCGTACCCTGATAATAACAACTCTTCATGGTATTAACCACCCGTATTTTTCCGTGGACTTCTTGTAAACAAGAGTATTTTGCTTGTCAGCCTTGATGACGTGAAGTTTTTGTTTGGGCAGATAAAATCCTGTACATGTCTACATCTCGGCCACTCAAGAAAGAGATGGTTTCAGCTCGATGTGTTTTGATGCCTTGGGTTTTACTTTGCCAGGCTATGTATGTCAAAGAAATAGGTCTTAAAATTATGTGAAAGGATCTTCATGAAAGAGCATATTTTCGAGTTAGAGTCCTTATATTGGATAAGCAATTAGGAAAGGGAAAAAAAACTCGAGAGAAACATTTTTGTTCGATTGGAAAAGTGACAATACTTATTTGCTGAGGCCTCGGAGAAGTCTCTTTACTCATTTCTGATAACTGTTAATGAGCCATTTTCTTTGTTTAATTTCATTTGCTGGTTTGGGAGAGGATATTGATGCCGTTTGTTTTTGGGGGTGTGGCTGCAATAGATGTGAGTCCTAATTTGTATAGTGGAAGTTCTGATGCGGTACTGGCCCTAGTCCGACCCCGGGTAGCGGGAGCCGGCTCGGGAGTGATAGGAGCGAGGTAGGGATCGGCTGCTCGGCTCGGATCTGGGGGCTCGGCTCGGTCCCGGGTAACCTGCACACTGCCTAGAAACACCGGGAGAAGTTCCGGTGATAGGTTTTCTGACGATCTAGTCAGTTACTCGGAAAAGCAACGGTAGTTAGGGTTTAGGGGTAGAAAGTTTGATTACCTACACAGTGAGGAGGGGGATTGGTATTTATAGGCAGAGGGAAAGGGTTTGAGACCCTGCTAGGCCGGGTCGGACCCGTTTGCTCGTGGGCCTGACGTGGTAGAAGCCCATCTGTCTTTGGGCTGATCTGATGATCATAGAAGCGCGGTTTTTGAGGGGATCTGGTGGTCTAGGAGGGGCCACGTCATCTGACCCATATCATGAGCCCCCCACTCCTAGAGGGCTGGGTAGTCTAGCCGTGTAGGAGTGATTTTGCCTCTGCAGGAAGAGCAGAGTGGTGTGTTCAACGAAGAATGTGGTTCTGTATTTTCCTGGAGAGGCCCGTGGGGTAGGATGAAGGGGGCTTTAGTAAAGATATGAGGGGCATTGAGAGCCGAGTGTTGAGCGTCGATCGTCGAGCTCTCGCATGCCGGATGCCGGGACCTGTTGCCGAGTCGATTGGGCGTCGAGTGACGAGTCTTCCTGAGCCCGGGTGGCGAGGCTACGCGGTCGGGTGCCGAGCCCAGGAGCTCGTTTGTAGGTGCCAAGTGTAGCTCGGTGTTGCTACCGACCGTCGAGCCCCAAGCTTTGTGGAAAAAGCTAGGGGTGGCTCGAGGTTACCACCGAGCACTGAGCCCCATGCTTGTTGGAAAAGTTATGGGGGCATCGAGAGCCGAAGAGTAGGGGGTCGCTTAGCCGAGCGTTGAGGGTCGGGAGATGAGCCCCCTGCTTGTGGTGAAGGCTAGGGGTGACTCGAGGTTACCACCGAGCGCCGAGCCCCATGCTTGTTGGAAAAGCTATGGGGGCGTCGAGAGCCGAAGGGTAGGGGATCGCTTAGCCGAGCGTCGAGGGTCGGGAGACGAGGCCCCTGCTTGTGGTGAAGGCTAGGGGTGGCTAGAGGTTACCACCGAGCGCCGAGCCCCCACGCTTGTTGGAAAAGCTATGGGGGCGTCGAGAGCCGAAGAGTAGGGGATCGCTTAGCCGAGCGTCGAAGATCGGGAGACGAGCCCCCTGCTTGTGGTGAAGGCTAGGGGTGGCTCGAGGTTACCACCGAGCGCCGAGCCCCCACGCTTGTTGGAAAAGCTATGGGTGCGTCGAGAGCCGAAGAGTAGGGGGCACTTAGCCGAGCGTCGACGGTCGGGAGACGAACCCCCCTTCTTGTGGTGAAGGCTAGGGGTGGCTCGAGGTTACCACCGAGCGTCGAGCCTCCATGCTTGTTGGGAAAGCTATGGGTGGCTTAAGGTTACCACCGAGCGCCGAGCCCCCCCACTTGTTGGAAAAGCCTTGGGGGGATCGAGGGACGAAGGGTAGGGGGTCGTTTAGCCGAGCGTCGAGGGTCGGGAGACGAGCTCCCCTACTTGTGGTGAAGGCTAGGGGTGGCTCGAGGTTACCACCGAGCACCGAACCCCCCACACTTGTTGGAAAAGCCTTGGTGTGGCTCGAGGTTACAACCGAGCGCCGAGCCCCAAAACTTGTTGGAAAAGTTCTGGTATGGCTCGAGGTTACAACCGAGTGACGAGCCCCAAATCTTGTTGGAAAAGTTCTGGTATGATTCGAGGTTACAACCGAGCGACGAGCCCCCAAAACTTGTTGGAAAAAGTTCTGGTATGGCTCAAGGTTACAACCGAGAGCCGAGCCCCAAGACTTGTGGGAAAAGCCTGGGTATGGCTCGAGGTTACAGCCGAGCGTCGAGCCCCCGAGACTTGTTGGAAAAGTTTGGGTATAACTGGAGGTTACAGCCGAGTGTCGCCTGGGTATGGCTCGAGGTTATAGCCGAGTGTCGGGCCCCCAAGACTTGTTGAAAAAGCCTGGGTATGGCTCGAGGTTACTACCGAACGACGGGCCCTAAAACTTGTTGAAAAAGTTCTGGAATGGCTCGAGGTTACAACCGAGCTCCGAGCCCTAAAGCTTGTTGGAAAAGCCTTAGTATGGCTCGAGGTTACAACTGAGCGCCGAACCCCAAGACTTGTTTGAAAAGCCTTGGTATGGCTCGCGGTTATAACCGAGCGCCGAGCCCCAAGACTTGTTGGAAAAGATTTGGTATGGCTCTAGGTTACAACCAAGCGTCGAGCCCCCAAGAATTGTTGGAAAAGCCTGGGTATGGCTTGAGGTTACAGCCGAGTGACGAGCCCCAAAACTTGTTAGAAAACTTCTGGTATGGCTCGAGGTTACAATCGAGCGACGAGCATCAAAACTTGGTGGAAAAGCTCTGGTATGGCTCGAGGTTACAACCGAGCGCTGAGCCCCCAGGACTTATTGGAAAAGTTCTGGTATGGCTCGAGGTTGCAATAGAGCATCGAGCCCCCAAGACTTATTGGAAAGGTTTTGGTGTGGCTCGAGGTTACGATCGAGCACCGAGCCTCCAGGACTTGTTGGAAAAGCTTTGGTATGACTCGAGGTTGCCACCGAGCGCCGAGCCTAAAACTTGTTGGAAAAGTTCTGGTATGGCTCGAGGTTACCACCGAGCGCTGAGCCCCAAAACTTGTTGGAAAAGCTTTGGTGTGGCTCGAGGCTTAGCTTGCTCCTCTGTCGTGGGAGGAAAGAGGAGCGACAAGCTACTGTGCTAGTTGATAAGGTCGAGGGTAATACTAGAATTTGATGTGTCAGGCTGGCGTCATGGGTGTGGAAATCGAGGCTTCTGAGATCCTAGTGCCGTTAGATCTTGATGATCAAGATTGGATGGTGGAGATTCCTTCGTGGAATTCGAAAAGCCTTTCCCACTCTATAAGTCCCCCACCCCTCCCTTAATTTCTTCACTTTGCACTCTCTCTTTACAATAGGAATTTTCACCTTTTTACTGTCATCGACGACTTTTTCGGTGATCCTTCCGTTTTCCGGTAATCAGGTTAGCACTCTGTTTCCTTATGTCGCGCTCTCAGTTCGGTTCCGAGGCGAGCACTTCGGGTCGTGATATTGTGGAGGTCGAGTCACAGAAGACGTCTTGGTCCCTGGACAACCTTACTTCGGAGGAGGAAGAACAATCAGATGTGGGGTCCGGGGGCACGAGCGATGTGGTTCTGGACGTGACCCCTTTGCAAATTCGTATGCCAGAAGAGGGGACGTCGGGGGAGGAGACTGAGGAGGGGTCGGAGGAGGAGCTTGCCGAAGAAGAGGGCGAACCGGAGGGGGCGAAGAAGGAACCGAAGGAGAGGGCCCCCAGGAGGGGGGAGAAGGAGCCGAGGGAGTGGTAGCGGATGAAGAAACAGGTCTCCCCCCTCTTCCCCTTTTGTCGACTCCGTCTCCGGAGAGGAAGCCTCGCCCTCGTAGGAGAAAAAGAAAGTGGATCCGGCCAGATAGTCCGAGCACGCCGGATGGGCTTGGAAAAGGGCTAGAGGATCCTCCCCTAACCAATAAGAACCCAGGGTCAATCAGGATGTATCCTGACGATGTTGAGGAACTTGTCCAATTTGTCATGGGGGAGCGTGCCTCTGATCAGACAATGATAAAGATGGACAACATCCAGTGTGCGCTGAAGGCGGACTACCTGCCGATATTAAGGGCGACTTACTTCATTCCTCGGGAGTTTGAGCTACTCATTTCGAGCCCTGGTCTTCGTCCAACTACTGAGTTGGAGAAGAGTTTCTACATGTTTCCCGAGGACGCCTTTATCTCGAGACTGAGGTTGCCGCTGCACCCGTTTATCAAGACGGTGCTAAGGTGGGGGGAGCTGAGTTCGATGCAGTATGAGCCCAACTCATGGAAGCACCTGGTCTGTTTTATCCTAAAGTGCGAGGAGAAGGAGGTCAAACTGAGGCTTAAGTATTTCCGCACCATCTTGGGGGTGAGCTCGCTCGGAGATATGGAAGGGATCTTCTACATGTCGCCACGTCCCCACAAGAGGGTGATGCACGGTGGCTCGGACTCGATAAAGGCGTGGAAGGAGAAGTACCTCGTTGTCCGGAGCGAGACGCCTTGGGAAATCCCCACAGTCTGAAATTTTTACAAGCCAAACCACAAACCCTTGAGGCGGAGGGACTTGACGGAAAAGGAATGGGCGAAAGTGGATAAGATTGTAGAGGGGCACAGCATCGGTTGGCCGCGCGTCACAGAGTTACATTTGGCCCGAGCCGGACTGAGCCCAGCACCTCCTTGTATGTTTTTGTTTCTACTTTGCTTAATTTTCGGTCTTTGTGTTAACATTTTTTCTTTTTCTTTAGCGATGGATGCGAAGAACCTTGAGACGAGGAATGCCCTCCTGGCCTTGGCCACGAAGAGAAGAGCTGACAGGGAGAAGGCTGCAAGGAGAAGGCTGCCCCGGCTACCGGGTCCGCCCAAGGGGCGGACCAAGGATCTTCGGAGCGGCCTCCGAAGAAGTCGAAGAGAAGCCACCCGTCTAGGGGGCCGAAGGAGTCGGAGCCGAGCTCCAGTAGTAAGAAATTGGTGGACGTCTTGAAGGCAGGGCCCCCGCACTCCACCCGGATTGGGCAGTGAAGGAGGGCGACTCCATGACGGAGGGCCCGATCATTGTGGAGGTGACGGAAAAGCTCGTCACCGAGCGCGATCGGATGAATTTGGCGACAGAGACGTTCGAGGTGGCCCACATGAAGTGGGCTCAAGTGCAGATCGCTGTAAGTGTTTGTGATTTATCCGCTTTGTGTTTAGGGTTTATGAGTTTTGCGTCTAACTCAATTCTCCTAGGCTAGGCGATGTTGCACGGGGCACATATGAAGAAGTGCATGGAGAAGGAGATTCAGCTCGAGAAGCGGAATGCCCAGCAGTATCTCCGAGAGGGAAAGAAGCTGAAGGACGAGCTGACGGCGACTCAGGGAGCCCATGCGGTCCTCCAAGCAGAAATGGCTACTCTGCAAGATCAGCATGCGAGCGAGATCGAGGCGGTTCGTGTAGTGGTGAAGTTGGCATATGACGAGCTGGAGGTGTCCTCTGCGGATGAGATGATCCAAGCTCAAAACGACGCTTACGACTGGGCCAAGGAGCACTTCCTACACCTTTAGCCAAGATCGACCACCTAAACTACGGGTGGGCACCTCCCTTGCTTCCACCGACCCCAGGGGGTGAGGAAGACAAGGCTCCGAAGGACCCTCGTCTGGAGGAAGAGGCAAGGGGTGATCCGGCTGCCGAATAGGTGCCAAAGTAGTGTAGGATTTTTACTTTCTTTTTTGATTTGTACTTGCCTTGTGCGGACTGGCCACCGCTTTTTGTAACACTATTTTTGAATTTATAAAAACAAAATTTTGGCTGACCCTCTGTGACTTGTTGTTTTTGGCAAGCTTTCTTAGTGAATCGTTGTCTCTCCCCTGTTTTTGCTAGATGAACGAAACTGTCGGGGCCGATATCAGTTCCGCCGAGGTCTGGCGACTTCGAAATAAGCTGGAGTCCAAGGAGAGTATGCTGATTCGCTATCATAAGCAGGCTCGTGATCGAGAAGCTGCGGTGGACTATTTCATGAACAAGTCCAAGGAGCTTAACCTAGAGGCGGCTCGTCTGAAGAACGCCCTAGTCGACCGCGATTGGGGGATTGCTGAAACGAACTGGGCCCTATCTGACGCCTCCACCAGGCGTCAGATCTTCGAATCCGTTCTTCGCGAGGTCATTGTTGAGAAGGAGCTGGAGATTCAGAGGCTGAAGGTGCTGCTAGGTGTCGGACGACCTCGACTCGGTCGTCGGAAGCTAGGAGGCTCCTCTGTCTTAGGATCCTCGCCGACCCTATATCTGGAGATGACTAGGCCTGCTGACGCACAGAGCTTGGTTGTGGGGACGTCGACAATGTCGATGCCCAAGTTGGGGGATGAGATTGCTGGAGAGCGGAGCCGTTCCGCCGGGCTCAAGGCGGCTCTTGTGAGCCCGGAGGGTCTGGGGAGGGACCCTTAGGTAGAAGTATAGGGAGAATGTTGTAACGTTTTTCAATTGTACCGTAGCATTTGAGGGCGTTCATGAATAAGACTTGATTTGTCCGACCCTTGTTGACTTGGAAAAATTAGGATCTTGACTACCCCTCGAACCGGGCTCCGAACCGTTACACCTCGCAGATAGCACTTAATGGGGGACGTTTCACCTTCCGATAACAATTAATGAGGGACATTTCATCTTCCGTCGTTTGGACTCCCCGATGCCATAAATGCGCTTCTCCGGAGAGCTATATAACCCTCCCCCCTTCACCAGGAGTTCATCAGGAATTGTCTCACTTCACCGTGAAATCTCGTCGCCGGTGACTTTCCTGCCACCCTCTGACAATTCAGGGTTTCGGCTCCGAGGGTCGGTTACCTCGAGTTGTCAGCAGGTGAGAGGCGGGTCGATCCCGGGGGCGGGACTCGGGGTGCTTGCCGAAGGTAGGCACCCTAAAACGAAACTTGGCCGAGAGTCCCGGATCGGTGGCTCCCCTGCCCCCCCTGACAATTCGGGGTTTCGGCTCTGAGGGCCGTTTACCCCGAGTTGTCAGCGGGTGAGAGGTGTGTCGACCCAAGGTTCGGAGCTCGGGGCATTTGCTGAAGGCGAGCGCTCTAAATCTTAATAAAAACATTTGGGTAAGAAGGAGAGCTGGAATCCCGAAGGCCGAGCCCCCGTATCTTGGGAGAGTTGTTGGGCCATGGCTCGGAGGTATTGTCGAGCGCGAAGCCTTGTTAGCTTGAGAAAGCTAGGGCGTGGCTCGAGGAGAGTGCCAAGGACCGAGCCCCCGGAATGAGTTGTCGAGCTGTGGCTCGGAGGCACTGCCGAGCGTGAAGCCCTGTTAGCTTGAGAAAACTAGGGTGTGGCTCGAGGTGAGTTCCGAAAGTCTAGCCCCCTTAACGTAAGAGAAGAGTTGTCGGGTTGTGGCTCAGAGGCACTGCCGAGCGCGAAGCCCTGTTAGCTTGAGAAAGCTAGGGCGTGGCTCGAGGTGAGTGCCGAGGGTCGAGCCCCCTTAACCTATGAGAAGAGTCGTCGGGTTGTGGCTCGGAGGCACTGCCGAGCACGAAACCCTGTTAGCTTGAGAAAGCTAGGGTGTGGCTATAAGTGAGTGCCGAGAGTCGAGCTCCCTTAATGTAAGAGAAGAGTCGTCGGGTTGTGACTCGGAGGCACTGCCGAGTGCGAAGCCCTGTTATCTTAAGAAAGCTAGGGCGTGGCTCGAGGTGAGTGCCGAGGACCGAGCCCCCTTAACTTGGTGGAAAGAGTCGTCGGGTTGTGGCTTGGAGGCACTGCCGAGCATGAAGCTCTGTTAGCTTGAGAAAGCTAGGGCGTGGCTCGAGGTGAGTGACGAGAGTTGAGCCCCCTTAACGAAAGGGAAGAGTCGTCAGGTTGTGGCTCGGAGGCACTGCCAGGAGTTCATCAAAAATTGTCTCACTTCACTTCACCGTGGAATCCCGAAGGCCGAGCCCCCGTATCTTGGGAGAGTTGTTGGGCCATGGCTCGGGGGTACTGTCGAGCGCGAAGCCCTGTTAGCTTGAGAAAGCTAGGGCATGGCTCGAGGTGAATGCCAAGGACCGAGCCCCCTTAACTTGGCAGAAAGAGTTGTCGGGGGCTGGCTCGGAGGCACTGCCGAGCGTGAAGCCCTGTTATTTTGAGAAAGCTAGGGCGTGGCTTGAGGTGAGTGCCAAGAGTCGAGCTCCCTTAACGTAAGAGAAGAGTCGTCGGGTTGTGGCTCGAAGGCATTGCCGAGCACGAAGCCCTAGCTTGAAAAAGCTAGGGTGTGGCTCGAGGTGAGTGCCGAGAGTCGAGCTCCCTTAACGTAAGAGAAGAGTCGTCGGGTTGTGGCTCGGAGGCACTGCCGAGCGCGAAGCCCTATTAGCTTGAGAAAGCTAGGGTGTGGCTCGAGGTGAGTGCCGAGAGTCGAGACCCCTTAACGTAATAGAAGAGTCGCCAGGTTGTGGCTCGGAGGCATTGCCGAGCGCGAAGCCCTGTTAGCTTGAGTAAGCTAGGGCGTGGCTCGAGGTGAGTGCCAAGAGTCGAGCCCCCTTAACGTAAGAGAAGAGTCATCGGGTTGTGGCTCGGAGGCACTGCCGAGCGCGAAGCTCTGTTAGCTTGAGAAAGCTAGGGCGTGGCTCGAGGTGAGTGCCGAGGGTCGAGCCCCCTTAACTTCGCAAAAAGAGTTGTCAGGTTGTGGCTCGGAGGCACTGCTAAGCGCGAAGCCCTGTTAGCTTGAGAAAGCTAGGGCGTGGCTCGCGGTGAGTGTCGAGAGTCGAGCCCCCTTAACGTAAGAAAAGATCGAGCTCCGATCCCCAAGACTTTGTTAGAAAAACCTTGGTATGGCTTCAAGGTTACAACCGAGCGCCGAATCCCAAAGACTTGGTGGAAAAGCTCTAGTATGGCTCGAGATTACAAACGAGCGCTGAGTCCCCAAGACTTGTTGGAAAAGCCTTGGTATGGCTCGAGGTTACAACCGAGCTTCGAGCCCCAAGACTAGTTGGAAAAGTTTTGGTATGGCTCGAAGTCACATCCGAGCTCCGATCCCCAAGACTTGGTGGAAAAAATTTAAAAAGTGTAGGAGAAAACATAAAGTTACACTTTGTATTTACAAAAGGAAATAGCATGTAAGTGCTGATTACGATAGATCAGTTACATAAGTCTAGCTCTCTCCTTCTAGGAATTTAATGAGATGCTCTGCATTTCAGGGCCTCTTGATAATCCTGCCCCCCAGGTCTACGCGTCCGTACGTGCGGATCACTTCGGAGACCTTGTAAGGGCCCTCCCAATTAGGCGAGAGTTTTCGCATTCCTCTGGGGTCGGCGACCGCGAGCTTTCTGAGCACGAGGTCGCCCTACTTGATGTCCGTCGGGCAGACCCTCTTGTTGTAGAATTTCTCTATCCTTTTTTGGTATATGCTTCTGCGAATGGCGGATCTTTCCCTGACCTCGTCGATAAGGTCCAGGTTGGCTCTGAGGTCCGAAGAGTTGTCCTCCTGCCCGAAGGTCATGATCCTCGACGAAGGGAGGCCAATCTCGAGAGGGATAACAGCCTCGGTGCCGTAGGTGAGGTTGAAGGGGGATTCGCTCGTGGGGATCCTCTTAGTTGTTCGGTGCGCCTAGAGTACGCTTGGTAGCTCGTCGACCCATAGTCCCTTTGGCAAATTATCCAGCTGCTTTTTGAGGCCGACTAGGATCTGGTGGTTCGCATTTTCGGCTTGGCCATTGGACTGACGGTGGCACACCGATGAGAAGCGTTGGCAAACGCCGATTTCTTCGCAGAACTTTCGAAAGTTTTTACCCGCGAATTGGGTTCCGTTGTCGGTGATGAGTACCTGTGGGATCCCGAATCAGCAAATGATGTTCCTCTAGAAGAATTACTGAGTCTGATGCTCGGTAATCGTGGCCAGGGGTTCGGCCTCGATCTACTTTGTGAAGTCGTCGATGGCTACCACCAGGAATTTTCTTTGACCCCTGGCTTGTGAGTAGGGGCCGACCAGGTCCATCCCCCACATAGCGAAAGGGGTCGGGCTGGATAGGGATCGGAGATTGGCCTGGGGAAGCCTCTTTACCGAGGAGAACCTTTGGCATGGGCCACATAGCTTGACGAGGTCTTGGGAGTCTTGCAGCATTGTAGGCCAGTAGTACCCATGATTTAGGGCCTTTCGGGCAAGTGACCTGCTCCCCATGTGGCATACGCTGATCCCCTCGTGCAGTTCCTTCAGAGCGTACTTCACCTCGTCTGAAGTTAGGCAACGGAGGTATGACCTACCGTCGGCTGATGTGTATGAGCGCTTGAAGAGCGTTCCTTCAATCAGGGTGAATCTTTCGGAGCGGACCATGATCCTTCTTCCTTCGACTCGGTCTAGAGGGAGCTCGCCGTCTGAAAGGAATTTTCGAATGGTGTATCCAGTTGTTTGGTTGGAGATCAGTGGTGAGGCAGGAGGCATCGGGGAGTTCGATGCTGGGCTTGAGGAGGTCCTCGATTAGGATGGTACGGTTGAGCCCTTCGAATGATGATGAGGTGTAACACCCCGGGCCCGGCTCAGCTGCGTACGCGGCTACACGTGCGCACTCGGAAAAGAACGGACACAAAATTCTAGCCACGCCCACCACAGGCACCATCAAAAGGTGGGTTAACCCTTAGGTGCCTTTATCATTTGGTTTTTCCTATATATCCGTACTCATCCTCTTCTTTACCAACGATATGGGATTCTTTTCCCCCAAGTCAACCTCACGGTCAACCACCCAAACACACCAGTACACATGCATTCTTTCTTTCATTCATTTAATTCCTTCCTAAGCCCCATTGGAAATCATCTAGGCCTATCTCTTTCATCAATCCTTTATCATACCCATAGGATCTCCTATAGGCCACCACCTAATACCAACTACTCATCTCATTTCTGCTCTTCTTTTCCTCCTCGTCACCATCTCATTTCTTTCTTTATTATATATATATATATATATATATATATATATATATATATATATATATATATATATATATATATATATATATATATATATATATATATATATATATGGGTAAAAGGGATATGAGCAACTTGCTCATTTAGTAAATGAGCAATTGGGTAAAAGGGATATGAGCAACTTGCTCATTTAGTAAATGAGCAATTGATTATGTGGCATGCATGTGATACATTGGACAACTAACCCTTTTAAGGCTTTTCCAATCACATGTATGCCACATCATCAATTGCTTATTTACTAAATGAGCAACTTGCTCATATCCCTTTTTCCCTATATATATATATATATATTTCTATATAATATTATATATATACTCGCTTAAGTATGGGGTGTTACACGAGGCGAGCTTTGATAATGAATCTGCCTGGGCGTTCTGTTCTCTGGGATCCGCTCTACCGAGTGGTATTCGAAAGACGCCAAGAGGTGATGGACTACAGCCAGGTACTGCACCATTCGGGTGTCGCGAGCTTCGTACTCCCCGGCGATCTGGGTGACCACGAGCTGAGAGTTGTTAAAGACCCTAATGTGTCTGGATCCGGCTTTGTGTGCTAGGGTGAGCCCCGCGATCATAGCTTCATACTTCGCATCGTTGTTTGAAGCCGGGAAATTGAGGCGCAGAGAATACAGAAGGACGAAATCATCGTGCCCTTTCAGAATGACACCCGCTCTGCTTCCTCCCTTGCAGGATGAGCCGTCGACATAAACCTCCCATATCAGGTCCCGCACGTCGGATGGCTCGGGAATTGTACATTCCGTAATAAATTCGGCCAGGGCCTGCCCCTTGATGGTTGTTCTGGGTTGGTAGCTGATGTCGTATTGACTTAGCTCGATCGACCACTTGACCAAGAGGTCGGGCTTGTGAAGGATGGCCTTGAGGGGTTGGTCCGTGAGGACCTGAATGGAGTGTGCTTGGAAATAAGGGCGAAGCTTCCGCACGGCCATCACAAGTGCGTAGGCCTCCTTCTCCATTTTAGCGTACCTCGTCTCTACCGAGAGCAAGACCTTGTTCACGTAGTACAGAGGCTTCTGGACGCCGTCATCTTCTCGAACGAGGACGGCACTGAGGACGCTCTCCGAGGCCGAGAGATATAGTTGTAGTGGTTCGCCTGGTTCGGGCTTACTCAGGAGGGGAGGGTTGGCGAGATAGGTCTTCAGTTGTTCGAACGCCTGCTGCTGGGCGTCCCCCCACTCGAAGCCTTTGGCTCCCCGGAGAGTCTTGAAGAAGGGGAGTGACTTCTCCCCTGATTTCGAGAGGAAGCGGCCGATTGTAGCCAGCCTCCCCATTAGGCACTGAACTTCTTTAATATTTCAGGGAGGGGCCATGTCGATGATGGCTTGGATCTTCTCGGGGTTCGCCTCGATGCCACGTTGGCTGATGACGAACCCGAGGAATTTCCCTGAGGAGACGCCGAAGGCACACTTGGCGGGATTGATCCTCATGTCATGTGCTCGGAGGACGCCAAATGCTTTTTCAAGATCGTTCACATGGTCCTGACCTTGCCGGCTTTTGACGAGCATGTCGTCGACGTATACCTCCATGTTGCGACTGATCTGATCTTTGAAGACCCAGTTGACGAGCCTCTAGTAGGTGGCTCCAGCGTTCTTGAGCCCGAAGGGCATAACCCAGTAGCAATACAGACCTTGATCGGTTACAAAAGACGTCTTGACAATGTCGGGAGGGAACATGCAGATTTGGTAATAGCTTGAAAAGGCATCCATGAACGTCAACAGTTCGTGACCCGATGTCGCATCGATCAGGGCGTAGATGCTTGGGAGAGGAAAGGGGTCTTTCGGGCACGCCTTGTTGAGGTCTGTGAAGTCAATGCAGACCCTCCAGCTTCCACTGGCCTTCTTCACCATAACAACGTTGGCTAGCCACTCCGGGTAGCTGACCTCCTGAATAAAACGAGCGGACAACAGTTTGTCGACCTCAACCTTCAGAGCTTGTTGCCTATCCGGAGCGAACTTGCACTACTTCTGATGAATGGGCTTGGAGCCCGGGGCGACGCTCAGTCGGTGCATGATCAGGTCCTCTGAAATCCCAGACATGTCAGATAGGGTCCAGGCGAAAAGGTCGATGTTGCGGCAGACGCAATCAATCATGCGTTGCTTCAAGTCCGGGTACAGGGTGCAGCTCACACGAAAATGTTTAGATTTGTCATCTTCCCGAAACGAGATTTTCTCCAGTTCGTCCACCAGTTCTGACTCCGGGTGGTCTCTCTCGGGAGGGAGTTCAACCGTGTCGAGGGGAAATACACCCCCCCGACCGCTGTCATGTAACACGAACGCACCGACTCCTGGTTGCCTCAGACAACTCCGACCCCGAGGTCGGTGGGGAACTTTAGTTTCAGATGGTAGGCCGAGGGAACGGCCTGGAACGAGCAGAGCCCGGGTCGGCCAAGGATGGCGTTGTATGCTGCTTTGACGTTGACCACTATGAAATCCATCGACTCGGTTCTGAGGATGGGGGTCGTGCCTGCAGTTACATCCAGTGTCACAATCCCCTTAATTTGTACGAGGACGCCGGAAAACCCGTAAAGGGTGTAGTCGGCGGGCTTGAGCTTTTCTCGGGGAAGCTTGAGTTTCTCAATTGCTTCTAAGAATAGAATATTAACCAAGCTGCCGTTGTTCACCAGGATACGGCAAACCTCAAAGTTGGCCATGACGAGGCTGATGACAAGGGCGTCGCAGTGCGGAAGCCGGACGCCTTCGAGGTCTTCTCTCGAGAAGGAGATAGGCAGCTACTAGACACGGGGGGAGGGTTCGTCCCGGACAGAATTGACCTCTCGGACGAAGGCCTTGCGGGAGGTATTGGAGTCCCCTCCCATGGGTCCGCCATGGATGCAGTGGAGGATAGCCGTCCCTCTTGCTTCCCCGAGTTCGGGATCCCGCTCAGGGCGGCGGCTGTTTGCTCGAGGAGGAGGCAAAGGCCTCAGGCTCCTTAGTTCTCTTCGGTCTTTGGAATTGGTCCGGGTGAACTCTCTTAGATACCCTCATTGGATGAGGGCTTCGATCTCGACTTTGAGGGCTCAGCAATGATCTGTATCGTGCCCGATATCTCGATGGAAGTGACAGTAGAATCTTTGGTCTCGTTTCTTGCCGTTGTTCATATGTCGGGGAGGGAAGCAGACGATCCCTTTGTCCTCGATCTCCATCAAGATTGCCGAGACGTTCTGTGTCAGGGGCGTATATCTCTTGAATCGGGGGACTGGAAGGACCCTTTTGAGACCAGTTGCTTCTTTCATGGGTCTTTTAAAAGGCTCAGCATCATCGACCTTACGCTTTCCCTTAGCAATGACTTCCTTGGCGCCCTCGGGATTGAGGGCCTCCTCGGCCTGGATATACTTCTCGATCCTGTTGAGTAGGTCGAGGAAGTCCACGGGTGGCTTCTTGGCTAAAGAAGCCTTGAGCTGGCCGTGGCGGACATTGTGACGAAAGGCTGCGGAGGCGACCCCTGCGTCGAGGGAGAAAACTGACCTCGCCTCGGTGGTGAACCTCCGAACAAACTCCCGGAGGGATTCCTCGTCCTTCTGTTTGAGGTCCAGAAGGGAAGAGCTTGTCTTCTCGACCTTCCTGCTGGTCACGAAGTGGGCTAGAAAATCTGACTCTAGCTGCTCGAAAGAGAAGACCGAGCCGGGAGTAAGTTTGGAGAACCATTCCCGAGCCGGTCCACGGAGGGTAGCAGGGAAGGTGCGGCAGAGGAGGGGATCCGCAGTGCTGTGAATCATCATGAGGGTCTTAAATCCCTCCATGTGATCAACAGGATCGCCCTCGTCATTGTAGGTCTCCAATTGGGGAGGCCTGAAATTTCTAGGGATCTCGGCCTCTAGGATTTGAGGGGAAAAGGAGGTCCGGTCTGTCGATGACCGCGACCCGGTACTAGTCCGCCCTTGCCAAGATGGGCGAGGCGGCTCTCCATTTTCTCCAAACGACGAAGGGCGGCGTCTGCCTGTTCGGCTCGGATCTGGGGGCTCGACTCGGTCCTGGGTACTTGTACACTGCCTAGAAAGATTGGGAGAAGTTCTGGCGACAAGCCCTCCAACGATCTAGTCAGTTATTCGGAAAAGTAACAGTAGCTAGGGTTCAGGGGTAGAAAGTTTGATTACCTGCACAGTGAGGAGGGGGTCTGGTATTTATAGGCAGAGGGAAAGGGTATGAGACCCTGCTGGGCCAGGTCGGACCCGTTTTCTCGTGGGCCTGATGTGGCAGAAGCCCATCGGTCTCTGGTCTGATCTGATTATTATAAAAGTGCGGTTTTTAAGGAGATCTGGACCATCTGGTGGCCTAGGAGTGGCGACGTCATCAGATCAGACCCATATCTGATATCAACTTGTTTCATTTTAGCTGCATGAAATTGTAAGCATCTAAATACTTTAATTGATAGTACTAAGCTACAGGAAAAAGTCTCATTTTAAATTCCTCTGTCCTATTTTCCAACTTTGCTTATTATTAAGGAAAGAGAATGTCATTCAGAGTTTAATAGCCATACAAAAGCTCAGCACATGCAAACGAGAACACCTAATGACATACTAATGTCAAACTATTACAGCTAAGTTTTCTTGGATTATAGAGAAAGAGAGTCGGCGTTTACTTTGCCTGTTGAGTGTTGACTAGCTATTGATTGATTATGCGAGAAGCAAGAAATCTTCAATTCCCGATGTGATCTTACTTTCGTGATGGAGAGATGTTCAATTCCCGATATGATCTTACTTTTGTGACTCCGTCGTATGTGTGCAATGCAAGTATACGTTTTATTGTTTCTTCGACATTAGATGCAAGTGAAAAGCAGTCAATTTCACAACTTTCGGAGTTTTGTTACAGTGTTAGGGTGTTCCTTATGTGAAAATTAGGATGCCTGTCAACATTATATTCATATACAATATCATTCATGATGATCATTGTTTAAATCTTCAAAGCCCAGTAGAATTTCATTTTACATACTGATATTGCTGCACTCTCTTCTCTCCAAGTTTCTTTTTGGAAGAAACTCTTCTCTCCAAGTTGATATAATACTGTATGAAATAAGACAAGCTTGCCAAAATTAGTAGATTATGTATGTGCATGAATCTAGAAGACTTAGCTAATTTAACTTAAGATGAGGAGGTTATAATATATAGGAGCTAGTAAGAAGAAAGAGCAGGTACGTACAAAACTTGGCATGCAACTTGATATTTGGAATACACAATTCCACATCTGGGATGCCTAACTTTATGTCCCTTTAAACCCCATAGGGCCTTATAATAGCAATAGGTTGAAGTCCAACCCCTACTACTTATATAGTACACCCAACTCCCCTTTCTCCATAAATACCCTAACCTTATTCATTCTCTCATCACACTTTGATCATATTCTTGATTCCAAGTTTGAGAATTATGGTGATGGTGATGAGAGGAATCGTAGTTCTCTCGCTGGCACTCTGCATTGCCTTCACTACGTCGTATGCCTTTGCAGGTACTACTGCCATTGATAACGAAACTTTCAATGACGTATCGTCACTAAGAAGAACGAGATCTGTATTGGCCGTGGCTACATGCAACAAGTTCCCAAAGATTTGCAGAGCGAAAGGGAGCCCTGGTCGTGACTGCTGCAAGAAGAAGTGTGTGAATGTGGAGACCGATAACCTCAATTGCGGGGAGTGCGGGAAAAAGTGCAAATATGGGGAGGTTTGTTGCAAGGGTAAGTGTAAAAATGTGATGTATGATCCGAAGAACTGTGGTGGATGCAAGAACAAATGCAAGAAGAGGAGCTACTGCCTCTATGGAATGTGTAGTTATGCCTAGCTAGTGGTGTTGCTAGGTGTGGATGTAAGAAATACCTTTTATTTTACTGTTTTGAATAAAAGATGCCGAGTATGGCATCATGTTCCATCAAAGATATAATAGTACTGAAATAGGATTTGTTTCAGTGCTTTCAGTTAATTTTGATTGTATGTTAAAAAAAATCTATATATCACAGAAGTTACTTGTGCACAAAACGGCTCATGATTGTTTGATGAGTTACCGTCCAAAAGACTATTTCTTTTTTCCCTTTTTTGACAGTCAGAAAATATAATTGTTTCTTGTATTAGCCTAAAAAAGACTGGCTAAGACTAGACCTTGCAAACGGTCGGGTCGGATTGGTCGGGTACTCATGGGTACGAGTTCAACGGAACAAGTCAAAAAATAACTGCAAAAAAAGTTTATGTTTTTTCTCGATCCAAACCCGGCCTGCGGGTACCCGACTCTACCAGCCGGTACCCCAGAAATTTGATCTGAATTTTTTATAGTTACTTTTTTAGATAAAGAAAACTAAAAGTTTAACTTTTTTCTATAATATAGAGATAGAAGAGAAAAAAAAAAAGAATAAATTGGTACTACAAATGGATTTGGGATATCTATATATTAATTCTACACTAGATTTTCCCGTGGGCACGTGCATACAGCACGTCTTCGGAATGATACAGCATATGAAAAGCTTTGTAAACACTAAAACAACAATTATCTAGCTCAAGCTTAAATAGTATGACAATAATTAGTTGTAAATAAAAGTTCATGTTCCAATTAGTATATGTTAAAAAAATAATTATAAATGGGATTATAAAATCAAACTTCTTAGAACTTTGAGAGTAGAAAATGATGAAATTTAATTGTTGATGAGATATTTATTATTTTCATTGTAACATGAACAATAAAAAAGCTTAAACAATCTAAAAATTCACAAACATGAAATCTGAAAATCTAAATTTCTAAATAAATTGAGAGAGAGAGAGAGAGAGAGAGAGAGATGAAAAAGTGAAGAAAGAAATGCGAGATAGTAATAAAGTAATGTGGTTTTTTTTTTTTTTTTTTTTTTTGGGGGGGGGGGGGGGGGGGGGGGGTTAGGACTTTTTTGAGGGAAATTATGTTTTGGGAGAGTGAATCTGAACCGTTGATTTTGTTTCAATTGAAGGGGAACCACTTGATAGCTTCTTTTTTTTTTCAAATTGTCTTGTGTTTTAATATATATACTAGATTTGCCTGTGGGCATGTGCTTACGGCACGTCTTCGGAACGATACAACATATGAAAAGTCTTGTAAACAGTAAAACAATAATTATGTAGCTCAAGTTTGAATAATATGATAATAATTAGTTGTAAATAAAATTTCATATTTCCATTAGTATATGTTGAAAAATAATTATAAATGGGGGTGTAAAATCCATCTTCTTATAACTTTGATGGTGGAAAATGATGAAATTTAACTGTTGATGAGAGATATTTGTTATTTTCATTGTAACATGAGAAATATAAAAAATCTAAAAAATATGAAAATTTACAAACTTGAAATCTGAAAATGTTACTTCTGAGTAAATAGCGAGAAAATGAGGGAGAGGGAAAGAGAAAGAGGGAAATACGAAAAAATGAAGAGAGATAGTAATAAAGTAATGAGTTTCTTTTAGTTTTGGGTTGGGGGGGCGGGGGGGGGGGGGGGATTTTTGGAGGGAAAATATGTTTTGGGAGGGTGAATTTGAACCGTTGATTTTGTTTCAAATGAAGAGGAACCACTTGATAGCTTTTTTTCAAATTGTCTTGTGTTTTATTATATAGATGTATCGATTTTTGGTTTGGGTTGATGGGTGTAGTGGAGAAGTGACTTATGACTTATGAGTGGATTTTTATGTGTATTTTATTTTACTTTATTTATTTACCGCAAATTCACGGACTGGGTTGAAAAATAACCTTTTTCTTTTTTAGCTTTTTCCCCACCCGTACTTGGCCCGTACGGGTACACCCACACATACCCACAGGTCACGGGTACCTAATACAACATTGTTATTAGGGAAATGAGAAAATCACAACTTGCTACTCACCCCAATTATATCAGATTAGCAATTTTCACGTGCGGTGCACGTCTTAATAAATATATTTTTACTAAAAGTAAAAACTTCAACGTAGTATAGTCCTGAATCTAATACCTCCTTTATATTAGATATGCACTAACAATACACAGATTTGTTTGTCTATAAATGTTTGTATTTGTTGAATTTATTTTGGACGTGTATTACACGTATTTATTTAGTTATAAAGTTAGGATTTGTTTGATTACAAATCCTAACTCTCCCATTAAAATAGTAGAGATAATCAGCGCATAAATTCTTTCGCCCATAAACATGCTTCAGGGAGGTTGCTATACGTCGTTTGAGGTATCGAATTCACCTTTTATTTTCTTCATAGTTTGATTCACCACTAAGTGAATTTCCCTCAATGCAAACAACGACCTTGTGGAAAATTAAGATAAAATGCTTTCAAGGCTGCACATACCCTGCACCTCTTAGCCACATTATTTGATACCATGTACACCAGACCACTTCTAGCCATGACTGTACGACCCTTCCAAGTTCCTTATGAGAAAGCCAATCCCTCTCACCGGTCATCGAACAAACATTCAAGTTATTTCTCAACGTTCCAAATGTAGGCACCTCTCATTGTAAAAAACATAGTTGAAGAGTCTCTCTCTTCACCCGCCCGGAAGTTTTTTCTTTCCGAACAAAATATGTAGAGAAAAAATAGCATGACACTACTAATGTCTTACAACATTTACTGTTTGTTTTTGGGGTGTGGGGGCAGCAGGTGTGACTTCTTGTAATTTGCGAAGCGGAAGCTATGATATTGTCATCGGTCTGACCTTGGGGAGTAGGACTGGCTCGGGAGTAGCAGCAGAGAGGTGGAGGCTGGGTGCTCGGCTCGGATGTAGGAAGCTCGGATCGGACTCTTGTGTACCTGCACACTGCCTAGAAATACCGGGAGAAGTCCCGACGACAGGCCCTCCGACGATCTAGTCAGTCACTGAGAAAACAACAGTAACTAGGGTTCAGGTGGGGAAAGATTGATTACCTTCTGAAGTGAGGAGATGATCTGGTATTTACAGGCAGGGGTAAACGGGTCTGGAATTTTAACGGGCCGGGTCGGACCCGTTTGCTTGTGGGCCTGAGGCGGCAGGAGCCCATTGGACTTCTGTTAAACCTTATGATCAGGGAAGAACGGGATGTGAGAGGATCTGATGGCCCAGGAGAGACCACGTCATCTAACGTATATCATTTATCATTCCCTATAATTGGTCCACTTACAAAATGTAAATAGTTCCAACTAACCACACTTTTATTTTTTATATATAAAAAATTAGTGTATGGACTAATCATATGAAAGTGACAAATAGAGTGTCATTTAGAATGACATGGTATCATTTCTTTTAATTGTGAAGAAAAATAATAATAGAAGTGTGGTTATTTGGGATCACTTACTTTTGTAATTGACAAAAAGAGTGACATATTATCATTTCTCCGTAGTTTCATAAATTCGTTACCCTCATCGACTGCCATCAATGCTGTCGACGATGGCACACACTCCATCAAACCTGATGCCAGGATAGCCCATCATCGTGCTCGTTCACCTCTCCTTAGCACCCTTCTCCTCTACGGGAGGCGTCGTTCCCGCTGTTGGCCTAGTCCTCTTAGTGTCGAAATTTCCCGCCGCGTAGTCCACTCTCATAACCCTCAAATCTGTCAAATCGATAGCCTCACCACACCGCACAGGAGTCGCGATTTGGGGGGGGGGGGGGGGGGGGGGGGGGGGGGGTGGGGGGGAGTCCTCCCCCCTCCCCAATCTAACTTTTTTATTTTCCCCCCTTTTTTGTTTTGTTTTTTAGCTTCTCGCTAGAAACCTAGAAAGAGAAATCCAGTGCTTTAAAAGCCTGAGTATATATATTTTAAAGGGTTAAGGATGTGATGACACCTAGAGTTTATATGAATACCTTATAAACACCTGAAGTTATAGTAATATCTCAATAGCACCCGAAGTTTTTAAAATTGGACAAAACAACACTGTTTTTTAAATTTTTTAACAGAATTAATGTGAAATTACAAAAAATACCATCCTGTCTTCTTCTTCTCTATTCAGTTCGTCGTTTTCTTCAATTTTTTTTGTTTTTTGTTTTTTTTTCTTCCCGTTTTTCTTCTTTTGTTTTTTATAAAATTTTGGTTGGAGATGAAGGTAATGGTGATGAGTTTCGGAGGTGGTGGCCGGTGGAGATAAGTTTTAGAGGTGATGATGATGGGTTTTGGTGGTGGAGATGATGGTCGGTGATGGTGGTAGTGGTTGGAGGTGGTGATGGTGGTGGGTTGACGGAGATGAGTTTTGGTGGTTAAAGGAGATGATTTGATGAATATGGTGGAGATGGTAGTGTTTGGAGATTATAGCGGTGGTGGTCGGCGGTGGAGATAACATGATTTAAGTCTTAAGTCTGTTAAAAGATGAGGGCAAAATTGACATTTCACACTATTTTGAATGGGTTTAAACCCGTTAAAAAGAATATTTCATTAACTTAACGGAAAACTTAATGGTATCAATTTTTTAAATTTCATATTTTATTGGAGTATTATTTTTTAAATTTCATATTCATATAAACTTTATGAGCCTTTACGCTCTTAAATCTTAACCCTATTTTAAAATGATATCCGACCCGACCAGACCCGACCCGACACGACCAACCACGAAATATCCAAAACACCGGCTTTATCCCCAAAATCTCCACCATCGTCATCGTCTTCATCAATCTCTTCACTCTCGCCATGGCTTCCTCTCTTCTGTCCTAAATTTCCTCCATTTTCTCCGAGCCCTCATCCACCACCACCAATGGCGTTGTCCCTCTCCACCTCCAAATTCTTCGATCTCCCCCTCCCCTGCCCCCTCCCCCGCTTCCACTCCCCCTCCATCCGCTTCCCTAACCCTAGATTCCTCCGCCGGTCCTCCTCGTCCCCCTCTCCCTCCGTCGACCGCATCGTCCACCGTCTGCGAACCCTCGAGCTCGATCTCGACTCCATCGAACAAACCAACAATCAAAAAGAATCGAAACCCGCCGTGAATGGCGACGAGAAGCTCGCTGACCTGCTACAGCGCACCTGGACCCGTCCGGACTCACAACCATCCGATTCAGTTATGCTTCCGTGGGAGTGGGGAATGGAGTACGGGGTTGTCGGGGAAGGGGAGCGGAAAAAAGAGAGGAGGGTGAGGGCGCCGAGCCTGGCGGAACTGACGATGGAGGACGAGGAGCTGAGGAGATTGCGGAGGATAGGGATGACGCTGAGGGAGAGGATTAGTGTGCCGAAGGCCGGGGTGACGAGGGAGGTGCTGGAGAAGATTCACGATGGGTGGAGGAGGGCGGAGCTGGTCAGGTTGAAGTTTCATGAGGATCTCGCCCACGATATGAAGACTGCGCACGAAATTGTCGAGGTTTGGGATTGTGAACTGATATCTGGTTGCTACAAATGACAAATGTTGATTGTGATACATGATACTCTGACACATGGACAAATTTTTTAAAATTTTTTTTAGGAAGCATGGTGCTGGATACATGTGTGCTATGCAAGTGTTTGACACTGAAGCGCAAATCTGACACAACACAACTTCCGAATAGAAGTGCTTTTAGATGCTAGTGTGCGACAGTGCGACACAAGTCACACAAAGTAACACTGAATAGAAGTGTTTTTCATTCAAAGATTATGAATTTTGGTCAATGATAGATTTGGATAATGTAGCTAGAATTGATTATATAATGAAATTGGAGATGGAGAAGAAACTAGGAACACAATACAGAAAAATTCAGGAACTTATGAACAAGTTTTAAAAAAGGTTAGGAAACATCATGCTGAATACATGCATATGGTACATGTATGCAATAGTGCTGCACAAGTCCCACACAACACAACCTCCAAATAGGAGTGTTTTTTGTTCATAGATTATGAATTTTGGTTAATGATTGATTTGGATAATGTTGCTAGTAATGATAGATAATTTGGATACTTTGTTTCGTTATTTTTTTTATTAATCGGACTCGATGTCATCTTTTATGGGAAAAAAATGATAGTAGAACATATTTGGAAATTGTGAAGACAGGTGAAATAGATAGGTTTCTCATTATCTAAGCTTTTTTCATTGTCATTATGATAAATTTGTTGAGGAGAATTTGACTTCTTGAATGATTTGCCTAAACTTGATTTCGGACCTAAGTTTTGACTGTCGAATATTTTGCGAAGAAGACTATGGAAGGGTGAGGGTCTTCCCATAGTCTTGAAACATTGGTATCCTTAAATGTCCTATAAATGCGGGACAAAGTTGACGGAACCTACCTATTTCTTGTACCAACTCATTTTTATTCGTGCATATGTTTTAGCATACACATTATATGTTAGTGTACGAACAGTCTATTCCTATGTATGCTTGCAAATGCATTCTTTGCACTGACCCACATAAAAAACTCAATCATATCTTAATTTCTTGTCATTTCCTCGTGCCAACTTTTGAAGGGGGTAATGTTATTTTACCCATGTTGTGTTGTGTTTGGACCCCTTGTCTTGTCCATACTTCTTTGATGAAGGAATACGACTTACGATTATCAGCTTGATATTTGTTCTCTACAAATTATAGCAAGGTGTATGTGGTTTAGAAATTTTTAATGCTTATACTTTGAACTAGGCTATCTTTCTCGGATGTCAAGCTCCTTACTAGATATTCTCTTCTGGTGATCAGCGACGTACTGGTGGATTAGTTATATGGAGATCAGGAAGTGTTATGGTTGTTTATCGAGGAAGCAACTACAAAAGGCCTTCCACTTCTCAATTACTCAATGCAGAAACCTCCTCTTCCGCACATGTGTTGCATGGAGAAACTTTATTTGTGCCGAATATTTCAGCTTCAGGGACTGATAGTCATGCACAATCGTTAACCTTAGAGAAGGCAAAGCTATTGCAAGCCAACCTTCGATGTAATGAGAGCATGACTCAGGAGGAAGAAGAATTTAACCGCTTGCTTGATGGGTTAGGTCCTCGATTTGTTGAATGGTGGGGAACTGGAATCTTACCTGTTGACGCAGATTTGTTGCCTCAAACTATTCCTGGTTACAAAACGCCCTTTAGGCTACTTCCTACAGGAATGCGGTCACGACTTACTAATGGGGAGATGACAAATTTGCGAAAGCTTGCGAGGAAACTTCCTATTCATTTTGCTCTAGGTATGAAATGTTTTTCAAACTATATTTTTTGCACAGTTTATCTTTAACTAAATATATATGCTTATATTGTGTCATATCTTTTTTTGATAAAGGGAGAAACAGACATCATCAAGGCTTGGCGGATGCAATTCTGAAGCTTTGGGAAAAGAGCTTAATAGTGAAAATAGCTGTCAAACGGGGAATCCAAAATACAAATAACAAAATAATGGCTGAAGAATTGAAGGTGTATGTACTCTCTTCTCTGGAATGATACTTTCGAACTTGTAGTTAATCTGGCAACCACCTTGATTTATAGAATCTCAAATATTTGTGGTGCTGTTCTCAATAAAACATGGTTCTCATGTTCATTGAATATAATTTGTTTCGTATCAGACCTGTCACCAGTCCCTATGAAAGACGTAATTAGTGAGAACTTTGGAAGTTGAAAATCGTAAAGATTATGGGATAGGAAATTCAAGTGGATGGTTTTGATCATTAGAGAGATGCCCTTTTGATGGATGTTCATTATTAAGTGACAGTTGCATGTTCACATGACCCATCCAATTGGAGTTGAAGATTATGGGATAGGCAATTCAAGTGGATGGTTTTGATCATTAAAGAGATGCCCTTTTGATGGATGTTCATGATTAAGTGACAGTTGAATGTTCACATGACCCATCCAATTGGAGTTACAATATCAGAGATGAGCACCTAAAACAATTTGTTCATAATTCATATGTCCATATTCTGTTGGTGTTCCTTTCATGGAACCCACTTTACCCTGGGTTAGAGAATTATTAAGTTCTAAAGGAGCATATGGTTTATGAACAATTTGCGTTAACTTGGTTTCACGGAAGGAATCACCATATTTCATTATATTCTTAGTGTTCGGTTGGGATACAAAAAAAAGTCTCTCAGCTGACTGATCACTATTTGGGGAATTATATATATTTTCACTTTGAAAAATAGGTAATTTGGGGATTTTTGGATTTATCCTTCTCCCTAGATGGTCATAACATTAGTATATCATATTCAGACGACTGATGTTCTATTCTTCCTCTTTATTATAGGTACTGACTGGTGGCACCTTGCTTCTTCGGAACAAATATTACATTGTTATATACCGTGGCAAAGATTTTCTTCCTACTACTGTAGCAACTGCACTGGCAGAAAGAGAGGAACTAGCCAAAGATGTTCTAGAAACTGAAGAGAGAGCACGGAATAGTGTACTTGTGGATGCAATTGGGGGATCTTCAATTGGTAGAGAGGAGGGCAGAGAGGAGGAATATGCACTTGCTGGTACATTAGCTGAATTTCATGAGGCTCAAGCACGCTGGGCAAGAGAAGTAACTGCTGAAGAGATTAAAGCAATGAAAGAAGAAGCTTCCAGATCTCAATCAACTCGATTGTTCAAGAAATTTGAACATAAACTTTATATTGTAAGCCATATTTCTTCTTCAGTATCATTTAATGAACTGTATCCATTTCCTCCATTGAGAAGTATAGTGAGTTATGGTGCAAACAGAGCTGATAAGAAGCAAATATAGGTTGTTATAATGATCTATATTTGTTTTATTTTCAGATAACGATGCAAATACAAATATTGCTCAGATATATAACACAGTAACCATATTTGATGAAAGAAAATTCGAATTTATATCAAATATGGATATTAGTTGGATATAATTAGATAATACTAAGACTTTGCAAGAAACTTTGCAAGAAAATGAGTCATCTGATTGTTCATTTTTTATCATAAAGTACTAATCATTTGTAAAGTTTCACTATCACAGAATATATTTGTCTTATAACGCTATGTAGACTTTAATCATCTTATTGTATAATAAGTTATTCTATACTTGAATATGTATATTTGGGTATCTGGATATTTAATTTGATATTTTGAATTACTAATGACTATTCGTATCAGTTTCTGTGCTATTAGTAACTAGTTCACTACGTTTCTCTCTCCAACTAGTTCACTACGTTTCTCTCTAAAATGGAGCAGGCTCAAGCAAAGAAGTTGAGAGCTGAGAGATTGCTTGCTAAGATTGAAGCATCTATGGTTCCTGTCAATCCATCAGATGACCTGGAAATGATAACTGATGAAGAACGATCCGTTTTCCGTAGGATTGGGTTGCAAATGAAGGCATACTTGCCTCTCGGTGAGTTATCCTTATATTTTTATGCGAAGGTCACTCATAGCCTATTATCTGAGGGTTTTTATTTGTCACTGTTTGTAGGCATTCGTGGGGTTTTTGATGGTGTCATTGAGAATATGCACCTGCATTGGAAACATAGGGAGCTGGTAAAACTAATCTCAAAGCAGAAAACCCTGTCGTTTGTTGAAGATACAGCACGATTACTAGAATACGAAAGTG
Source organism: Hemerocallis citrina (assembly GCA_017893485.1). Lineage (NCBI taxonomy): Eukaryota > Viridiplantae > Streptophyta > Magnoliopsida > Asparagales > Asphodelaceae > Hemerocallis > Hemerocallis citrina. Next base: position 54,748,703 of record CM030358.1, read on the forward strand.
GTGGAATCTTGGTGGCTATTGAGAGAGTTCCCAAAGGGTTTGCACTTATTTATTATCGTGGCAAAAACTACCAGAGACCTTTCTGCCTGAGGCCTAGAAATCTTCTAACAAAGGCGAAAGCATTAAAACGTTCAGTTGCAATGCAGAGACATGAGGTCTGTGCATTTGTTTGTTGTTCAAGTCATGAATTTGTCTTATGTTACTTAGCACATTAGTTAATTGATATTTTAATTGTTGAGATTAATTTATTTCCCCCATAACTAATGCAGGCACTCAGTCAGCACATAGATGAGTTGGAGAGAACCATAAAGCAGATGAACTCAGAACTGGTATTTCTTTAATTTCCTGATTTTTGCCTGTACACTACTTATAGCTGCAAAATTTGGAGTGTCTTGAGAACTATCCACAATATTGAGTTAATTTAACATGCAGCTTTCTTGTTTTGGAGTTGTGTTCCTAGGTTATCATATTCGGCCATGAAAGGATTATGATAATGGATGAATGTGCTAGCTAAATTGTATTGTGTACATCTTATTTGTATATTTTGTCATCTCATTATGCCATTTTGTCTAGATGTTAGAGATAATTAATAAATTGCATATATATTCTGAAAAGGCTCTACATACTAATATTTTCTTCAAGATAACTTCTAAATTTAAGTGTGAATTAATTTTCCATATATGCCAATATGCCATTATGGATAACTTCTTCCAGTACTGAAAACATGTCACGCTCATTATGTAAGTATGATAATGTTATCCTCGCTTCAGATCACCTTTTTAAAATGCAGATGCAACCAAAATCCTCAGTTTCTTGGTGGAATTCTAAAAATATGCATGAGTGATGTATATGCGGGCTGATAATGGTTTGTGCCTGCATATTTTGCTATACTGCTTTATACTACCTTTTGGCTTTTGCCAAAAAAATTCAATGCATGCGGGACCAAATGCATAGCCTCCTAAGTCAAATTGTTTTGGATTGTGTGCCTTGTTCATGCCTTCTAAGTCAAATTCCATAATATTTTCTTTTCAACCTATCTTTCCCCTAAATATAAAATATGCAGTTTCTTCTGTGTTGTGGTACCATAGTGATAGCAAGTTTTGAAACTGTAGCCTCCATTCATAAATCTCATTCCTTCTAACTCTTCTCAAGTACGTTTTTTTGGGAACTGTAGAAGTTGCCTAATTCCATCTGTGTTTGCAATTTGCTTCTGCGTATGACGGTATGAGTATGATATCTAATTATGTATATTTTCTTCTTCCTTTGAGTTGGCATTTAAAGGGTAGTTGACTGGCCTCCTTTTTTCTTTAAATATTATGCACAGGGTTACTCTGAAGTAGAAGACGACGATAATAGTACCGAAAGTCAGACTGGCGTTGCCTCAGAGAGTAGTGAGGTAAAACATTTTTATTTATTATTTAGCAGACCTTTAATTTGTTCTAAGCACAAATATTTTCTTGGTTCAATTTAGATGGAGGATGAAGAATTCTTTAGTGAATCTGAAGAAGATAGCGATATTTTTTAATATGATAATGGAAAGACTAGTTTTTTATAGAGAAGTGCTTTCTATCCAGTGGAAAAGAATCGGTATATGCATGTAGTATGGTTCTTGTGATAGAGGACAGTTGTTGAGGGAGGGCCTGAGGCATCTTATGTCAAGTAAGGATATCCATCTGAGTAGTGTTCTATTTGTTTTTTCTAGCATTCTAAGAGTTGTTGTGTCCTTATATATATCCACGTCCTTGAAGACATTAGACATGTGCATGAATTGTTTATTTCTCAATGCAGGTGACAGAAGCCAATTTCTATCACACAGGTTTATTTCTTAATGCATGCATCATATGACTCTGTTTCCGCACGCCATAAAGCTGGTTGTGTAATTCTTGTTTTCTTATTTTAAACAAACTACAGTACAACATTAACGAGTGTGTAAACTGTTTAATAGCAAGTTTAGCTATCTTATATATATATATATATATATATATATGAAATTGGCAGTGCATGAAGTGCATTTGGCTTAGTGCATGTGTCTAATATTGTACCACACTACAAACTATATGTATCTATATAATAAAACACAAAGAAAGCTATCAAGTGGCTCTCCTTCAATCCTCCCAAAATTAAAGACCCACATATAATCTTACAAAATACATTTTCCTTCCAAAAGTTTTTCCCCAAAACTCAAATTCTAATCCCCCAAAACAACTCCTTTATTTATTTAATTCTCTCTCTCTCTCTCTCTCTCTCTCTCTCTCTCTCTCTCTCTCTCTCTCTCTATATATATATATATATATATATATATATATATGTCAAGGTTGTAAATGGTGCCTAGGCAGTTGAATTTATTTTGCCGATTTGGTTAATTTCAGTTCTTATTCTTTAATCGTAAGTATAATCATGCAATCCAATTGCAAATATTCATCATATTCTTGTGTAATATGTGTAATTGAAGAGTGTTAATGCATAAAAAAAGCTTTCTCGTGCAATTTAAAAAAACAATTGTCCAATTGTAATATGTGCAATATGCCAATATGTGTAATATGTGTAACATCTGTTATTTTAATAAGTGTAATAGGTGTAATATGTGCAATACATCACCAATGATACAAAAAAAAGTAAAAACAATTTCACTACTATTAAAGATCCATACATATTATATAACAGACTAATAGATTAATAGTAATTCTCTTTTTTTGTGTTATTTTATAGTATTTAAAATTTTAAAAAATAGAAAAATGCTTAAGTGTTGGACATCAGGTGGACGTCTGATTGGCGCCACGGACGCCTACTCAACAAGACGGCTGCTTAATCGCCTGTAACCGCCTAGACCACCGCCTAATGCAAAGGCGGTTCGTTCTCCTCCATTTGAGTGCCTAGGCGGATGCCATTTATAGATATATGGAAACTGGGACTTTTATTTACAACTAATTATTGTCATACTATTCAAACTTGAGCTACATAATTGTTGATTTACTGTTTACAAGGCTTGTCATATGCTGTATCGTTTTGAAGACGTGCTGTAGGCACGTGCCCACGACAAATCTAGTAAGTTTGTAAGTTATATTCAAAATTCAAACTCAAAACTGATTATATGAACTCAAAACCGACTATATGTTTGAAGAAAATTATATGAATTATAGGCAATAAAATAAAACATAAAGTGAAAATCTAGATTATTCAAAGTAGTCGTGGCCTCCATCTTATATCAAGTTGGATGGATGGACACAATTAATTAGGCCACATTATCACCCCTTAAATTAAGTAAATTCAGCATCTTTCAATATTAGTATTCATCGTAATTTAGAATTTTTGGATTAGTTTCCATCTAAATCTATTTCACAACCAATCTAAAATATAACATAATATGTATATACGGAAAGTTTTTGTTTTTTTTAAAAGACCCTAAATAAGTAAATTATGTCACACTATCTTTTGCCCTTATCAATATTTTCTTCTAGTATAATTCTTTAATGGTTGTCAAGAAAAGCATGTTAAAATTTTCACTTACAAATAATGATAAAATAAATATTTTATGAACTGTGAATGGGTGCATAGGATTTTCTTTTCTTTTTTAAAGATTTTAAAACCCGAGTCACCCTTAATTATTAGGTAAAATAAATTATCTTTTTGGGGCTAAAAATTAGGTAAATTAAATGACATGATATGATTTTATAATTGCTATTGCATATAAATCCTTAGTTAATGAAGATTTGTAACTAATTTTTTATATTAAAGGTTGTCAGATAAAAATGAGTAATGCTTTAAGCCAGTATCAATTTCACTATCATTTTCTTCACTACCTTAGGTGGCATACTCCTATTGGAAAGTTTCCCCACCTACTCTACCTTTCTCTACCTATTGGAGTGTGCCACCTAAGGTAGTGAAGTGAAATATAGTGAAATTGGTAATGGATGTGGCATTACTCGATAAAAATAGGTTTAAATTTGAATTTTTCATTAAACTTGGTTGGCATGCCTTCAACTTTTATATCTTGAATGTCGTATAATCAATGTGTGTAAGATGAAAGATGGCCTTTGACTTCAACTACACTAAAAGGAAACACCATAAATAAAGTATGTTTAGTTGCTTAATTACTAAATTAAAGTTCTAAAGAGTAAAAGTTCACCAAATTGAAGATCGCCTCTTATTATTAAAAATCATAGGAAATTGATAGGATGATTATATTTAGAAAAATTGATAAAGTGACCCAACAAACCTTTGAATAATGTCCACTTGATAAAGAGAACCAATCCGTTGGCAACCGAAGATCCCTATATATCTATATAATAAAACACAAAGAAAGCTATCAAGTGGCTCTCCTTCAATCTTTCCAAAAATTAGAGGTCCAGATCTAATCTCACAAAACATATTTTTCCCCCTAAAAGTTTTTCTCTAAAACTCAAATTCAAATTGCCCACCCAAAATAACTCCTATATTTATTTATTTATTTTCTCTCTCTCCCTCCCTCCTCTATTCAAAAAATTAAGAAAATAAAAATTTTAAATTTTTTTTAAATAATAAAAACTAAAATACTGAAAAAATTAAAAATTTAAAAATTTAAAAACTTTAAAAAAATTCAAAAAAAAAACATATAATATGTTTTTGGCTGAACCCCCAAAAGTTTCTCATATAATATGTTTGCTACCTCAATTAATTTGCTGGACCTCCAAAATTATTTTATATGATCAAACAAGGTGCTATGTCAACAGGCAAACCTAGTGTATATATATATATATATATATATATATATATATATGAGTGATCTTCGGTTGCAAACGGGCCGGAACGGGTCGGTTCGCACGGACCCGTGCGAACTTCGATCTCGACCGTTGGATCAAAAACGGTCCAGATATTTTTTTTTTGATCAGATCTTGCCTTAACCCGTCGTTGGCAAGAACGGGTTAAGGCAAAATTTTATTTAAAAAAATGGCCTTAACCCGTTATTGGGAAGAACGGGTTAAGGCCATCTTTTTTCATTTTCGTCGACATACAGTTCGTCTTCTTCCGCTCTCTTATTCTTTCTTCGACGAACCCAAACCCAAACGACGGAGAAAAAAACCCTAAAAAACCCTAGCTCCGACGATCGAAACCCTCGAACTCCCTCTTCTCTCCCAACTCCGACGATCGAAACCCTCTAACTCCGACGATCGAAACCCTAGGTTCTCTTCCCCTCTTCGATACGAAATCGAAACCCTAGTTCTCTTCCAAAACCGATTGCTTGGCTTGATTTCGACCTATTCCGTAAGGTATATACTATTTCTTGAACCCAATAATCTACATTTGTATTTTTTTGTTGAATTTGTGTATAGTAATTTTTTTAGAAATTGGAAAAAAAATTTAAATACGTTAGTAGATTTTAGATGTAGAATCGGGTTGACCTCAAGTATATTCAATTGCCGAATTATGTTTCTTGCATTAGTATCTTGTAGAATTAGAATTGTATATAGGAAATTAGTTAGAATTTTCAGTGCGGTTATGGTTGAAAACCCTGCGAACGACCGTAAAAAAATACGAAACTTTCCGAGTAGGTTCGTCTCACGTAGTACAAGCCACACCAACTTGTAGAAGCGAGTTTCGACTCACGGTTCGAGAGATATGGCCGCGTATCGCTTTCGGTTGGAAAAAAACAAGTATAGCGGTGCACGGCCGTATATCGCAAACCGTGACTGGAAACTCGCTTCTACAAGTTCGGGTGGCTTGCCCTACATGAATTCGACCAAGTCGGAAAGTTTCGTATTTTTTGGAGGCCGTTTGTGCGGTTTTGCTCAACTTCTTCGCATGATAGTTTTTCGACTTAGAATTTTGTAAGTGCGGTTAGATTAGATTAGAAAACCCTTCAAATGATCTCCAAAAAATACGAAACCGTGCGAGTTGGTTGGTGTCACCCACGAGAAGCCAAACCAACTTGTAGAAGTGAGTTTCGACTCACGATTCGAGAGATACGGCCGCGTACCGCTTACGGTTGGGAAAAAACCGAGTAAAGCGGTAGACGGCCGTATCTCGCGAACCGTGAGTCGAAACTCGCTTCTACAAGTTCGGGTGGCTTGTTCTACGTGAATCTGACCAACTCGGAAAGTTTTAAAATTTTCGGATGCCATTTGCGCGGTTTTCTCAACTTCCTCGCATTACAAGTTTTAGTCTTAGAATTTTCTAAATGCGGGTAGATTAGAAAACCCTTCAAACGGCCTCCAAAAAATTCGAAACTTTGCGGGCTAGTTGGTGTCCCCAAGGAGAAGCCACCCGAACTTGTAGAAGTGAGTTTCGACTCACGGTTCGAGAGATACGGTCGCGTATCGCTTTCGGTTGAAAAAAAACTATTATAAAGCGGTATACGGTCGTATCTCGCAAACCGTGAGTCGAAACTCGCTTCTACAAGTTCGGGTGGCTTGCCCTACGTGAACCTGACCAACTCGGAAAGTTTTAAATTTTTTGGATGCCATTTGTGAGGTTTTCTCAACTTCCTCGCATTATAAGTTTTAGACTTAGAATTTTTAACTGCGGGTAGGTTAGAAAACCCTCCAAACGGCCTCCCAAAAATACGAAACTTTGCGATTTGGTTGGTGTCACCTACGAGAAGCCAAACCAACTTGTAAAAGTGAGTTTCGACTCACGGTTCGTGAGATACGGCCGCGTATCGCTTACGGTTGGGAAAAAACCCAGTAAAGCGGTAGACGGCCGTATCTCGCAAACCGTGACTCGAAACTCGCTTCTACAAGTTCGGGTGGCTTGCCCTACGTGAATTCGACCAACTCGGAAAGTTTTAAAATTTTCGGATGCCGTTTGTGCGGTTTTCTCAAATTCCTCAAATGACCAGTTTTAGACTTAGAATTTTGTAAGTGCGGGTAGGTTAGAAAACCCTTCAAACGACCTCCAAAAAATACGAAACATTGCGAATTGGTTGGTGTCACCTACGAGAAGCCAAACCAACTTATAGAAGTGAGTTTCGACTCACGGTTCGTGAGATACGGCCGCGTATCGCTTACGGTTGGGAAAAAACCAAGTAAAGCGGTAGACGGCCGTATCTCGCGAACCGTGACTCGAAACTCGTTTCTACAAGTTCGGGTGGCTTGCCCTACGTGAATTCCACCTGGACGGAAAGTTTTAAAATTTTCGGATGCCGTTTGCGCGGTATTGCGTCAATTCCTCAAGTGAGAAGTTTTTGACTTAGAATTTTTTTAAAACGGGCTGATTAGAAAATACTTCGAACCATCTCCAAAAAATACGAAACTTGGCGAGTTGGTTGGTGTTCCCTATGAGAAGTGACCCGAAGTTGTAGAACTGAATTTCGACTCACAATCCGAGAGATACGGCCGCGTATCGGTTGAAGGTTGGAAAACAACCTAATAAAGCGGTATACGGTCGTATCTCGCAAACCATGAGTCGAAACTCACTTATACAAGTTGGGGTCGCTTGCCCTACGTGAATCCGACCTAGTCGGAAAGTTTTATAGATTTTTTTGTTTTCATTCGTGCGTTTTTTAGTATAATCTCGGTATGTTTGTTTTGTTGTCATCTTTATCAACAACATTTTAATTTTTTTGTCAGGTAGCTAAATGGCTAGAACAAGGCAACCGAGAATCGAGTCCGGTAACACTAGTGGCGCACCAACTACTGAGGTAAGATCGATTACTATTATTGGTTTTAAATACAAACATGTAACATTATCTCAATAATAACATTTGTTATATTTATTCGTGTAGGTTGGTGGCCGTCAATCCACATCGGCTGAGGCAGGTCCGTCGTCCTCGGTTACATCACCCGGACCCGTGGACACAAGCGTACTCACCCTGCATTCCAAATACCGATCGGAAGCCGTGTGGAATGGGTCCGATAAAAAATTAAATTTCCGGAAGCACACAGTTCTTCCTTGGGATGACCATATCACGCCGTATGTAGTAGAGGCCGGTTTCTACGGAGCAAGATTCATTCACTCTGTGAAGCTAGATCGGCCACTCCTTACAGCTCTAGTCGAGCGATGGAGGCCGGAGACCCACACATTCCACCTACCTGTGGGTGAGATGACTGTGACCCTACAGGATGTGGCAATGATAACAGGACTACCAGTCGATGGGTTTGCCGTGATGGGGAACATGGACTTCGATCGAGTTGAAGTTGTTCGGGACTTACTCGGTATCGACCTGCAGTTGGTAGTTCTCCAAATGAAAGAGGCCGCCGAAAAAGATAACCGCGAAAATGCCCCCGCAGATTCTGATGAAGATGTATTGAATGAACAAATAGAAGCTGCGAAAGATAAAGCGGAGGAAGAAGTGATGGATGACGCTTTCGAGGGTAAATCACTTTACATCACCTGGTTAAAATTTCAGTTCGAGGAGGGATATTTGAATGCCGAGTCGGATGAGGATGACCTAACGTACTATGCACGTGCATACATTTTTAGTTTGATAGGGGGACTTATCTTTCCGAACTCATCCGGATCAACCGTACCGCTGATGTACCTACGGTTGTTGGAGGATTTTCGGTATGCGGGTCGCTTTAGTTGGGGGAGTGCGGTACTGGCGCTACTATACAGGAATTTGTGCACATGTTCTTTAGGTGGCGTACAGATGGGTGGCCCAATGGTGCTGATGCAGATATGGAGTTGGGAACGCATCCACATCGGACGTTCCCGTATTATTCAGCCTACACCGAAATTTTTGGCCGACCCGGGGGCAACAGAGTTGTTACCTCCTGTAGGAGCATATTGGGCCGGCCGACACACGTGAGCCGATAACCCACGCCAATCGCTGACCTACTACAGAGATGAGTTGGACAACCTGCGGGACGAGTTCGTCAACTGGGAACCGTACTCGGCCGACAGGTTGCAATGCGTTCCTCCAGTCTGCCTAGACAGATCCCTTTGGTTGACGGCTGCACCTCTTGTGAACTTTTCGGTTGTGGAGTTCCAGTATCCTGACAGGGTCTTGCGGCAATTCGGATATCAACAGACGATTCCTGATGTCAGGTCTTACGATAAAAAGTTGCACGACGTCAGGGGAACGGGACGGGTGCCCAACTTCGATTGGGCTGATTTTCATCGTTACCATGTAGCCAACTGGAACACCATGCGGCGGCAAATGACACCGAATTTGATGTTTGTCGCGATACCATACGATGGCTCCCTCCAGCAGGCATACATGATGTGGTACAAGCGAATAACCCGGTTGTTTGTTTCTCCAACGGTCGCCGTACCAGCTGGGGTGCAACTTCCGATTCCCCTCACCCAGGTAGAACCACCTCCAGCATATTCCTCCTCCCAGCCGATGTACCAACCAAGGGCTGAGACACATCGAAAAGCGGTCAGTCCAATTTCATATAGTTTGTACGCATGTACTGTGTTTAATTGATGTACACTAATTTTGAATGATGTTTAAATTGGAATTTTTCACCAATTGTAGATTGAAAACGCATGGGAGGTTGTTCGAACAGCTGCTCGCGTCCTGAAGACTAGGATACCCGACAACTTCAAGGCGGTAATCCGGGAGATATTAGCCCCGTGCTGTTGTACTCTGGAGGACGCGGGTGAAGGTCCACAGGTTGAGGCCTATTTGAGCGCCAACGTGCCGCCAATAAGTGTAAGGCGAAAACAAACTGTTAGTAGGGGAATTATAATCCGCGAGCGACAACAAGTACGAGAAGAGGCAAATCCCGAAGGTACTGATGAGGAACAGTCGTCGGATGATTCTGATTCTCCCCAAACACATGTCGCGCGGCGAAATCCTAAAAGGACGCGGCAACCTCCCAATCAATTCACACCAAGCGGTCGCAAGCGGGATGGCCGTAGACGGTAATCTGTAATACTCTGTAATAGCGTATCTTTTGGTTGGTGATTTTGTTACTGCAGTAACTAACATATTGTTTGTTTCTACGTTGATAAACTGTTGTTGGTGAATTTTAGGGCGTGGGATGCAAGCCAAAATCGAGAACGGCGTCATTTGTGAATAATTGTCTTTTGGCCATGTGCAATCTTATATGTATAATTTTGTTGTAAATTTTTGGATTTTGTGAATATTGAATTTATTTCAAGTAATTAAGTGGTTGGTCGTTATTGGACTTTTGTACGCCTTCAAGTTTCTTGTGAATATATCTGTTGTCTTATTTACTTTGATGTGCTTTCATTTGTGAATTTGTGAACAACATTTGATGAAGTCGTTTCTGTATAAGGAAAAATGTACACCACCCAAAACATAGGCCAAGTGCTGCACAAATATAAACACTTAACCCGTTATTGACGATAACGGGTTAATTAACTTAACCCGTTATCAGCAAGGACGGGTTAAGTGGAGAGATATTGACAGTCCTTTGAAAGCCTACAGACCATGTCTTGGTAAAGTTCTGCTAATATGGATCTTCTTAACTCGTCACTGTGAACAACGGGTTAAGTGAACTTAACCCGTTCTTCACGACAACGGCTTAAGTAGAGCGATATTGGCAGTAATATAATTCATACAGACCAAAGTACTGCCAATATCGCTGTCAAGGAACCGTTCTTGGGAATAACGGGTTAAGTTCCATAACCCGTTGTTCACAAGAACGGGTTAGGTTGAGAGTTATTGCCAGGACCCTATACAAGCTTTTAAATTATACTGCCAAAATGTACATACTTAACCCGTTCTTATATGTGACGGGTTAAGGTTACCTAACCCGTTGTTGTGATTAACGGTTTAAGACGTTTGAAATTTTGGGTTTTCTACAAATTTCTCTTCACTCTTTGCGAGAACTGTCTCCAGAAGTGTGCAAGGTGACATTAATATGCCCATAAATTGTTTATTATTGTTATAATTTTTCATTTATTCTCCCGTAACTAACCACTCTAAATTTGTTACCATAATAAGTTTTTTGAAAGTAAAAAAATTAAATTACGCATTTTTTTGTACCGAGGGTTAGGGTTAGGTTAAGGTAGGGTTAGTGTCGGGTTAGGGTTACGGTTAGGTTAAGATAGGGTTATTGGTGAGTGCATGTGTTTTGTTTTGGTTAATTCGGTTCATATTTGTGGATCCCCACATCTATATTTAACTTCGTAACATGTGGAACAACATGTAAAACATGGCAAGTATCTTAATTTGTGGTACGAATCGTTAACTTGTAGTACATTAACAGGCCGTTCTAAATTTCCACACTAATGAATCCATCGATCCATCAGTCAATCAAATATATCTCCTCCCACATGCACTTATTGTGTTGCTACATGTGAACTCGTGCCCACACATGTGATCCGATCCAGTTTTTGTTAGCCATCTATATTAGATCTGGTGGCATTGCGCTCTAATAACACAGAGGGACTTTTTCATTAGGAATACCCTCATCATCAGTGTTGATCCAAACCCGTTATTGGTCTTTTTGTACGTGGATTTTAGGATCTACATGTGGTTTTTCCCCATATGGGCTACATGTGGGATCTACATGTGGTTTTTCTAATATTTAACTTGTTCTACTATGAAGAAAAGCAGTAGTGAGAGTCTATCAACGGCAAATTAGAATGAGGACCAACAAGAAAGCCTAAAATGATTCTTATCAGTCCTTCCACAATAAGTGCATACCTCATGTACCCACATTAGGGAATCTACATTTTGTTTTTCCCATACATAGGCTACATATTAAGTGTTACATGTGGTTTTTCACCCATATAGACTTCATGTGGGAATCTACATATGGTTTTTTGCCTGTATAGGCTACATGTGGGATTCTACATGTGGTTTTTCACCCATATAGACTTCATGTGGAAATCTATATGTGGTCTTCACACAACAAGTGGTGTTGTCATCTAAGCCAAGTGACCACCACAAGCCAGAAAAATTTGAACATACACCTAAGTGGGAAAAAGCACCAAGCTAAACAAGCATAACTCAGCACCCGCCTACTATTATCGCAGACACTATTTAATATGGGATGCGGATCCCATGTACAGATCCAGTTCTTGATCACCAATTAATCTCATCTGATGACGAGATGCGGATCACGTGACGCATCTGGTTAGGCCTTTCCATTAGGGATCTCAGCACCGCAAATTAGAGTGAGGACTAGCAAGAAAGCCTAAAATGATTCTTATTAGTCCTTCCACAATAAGTGCATCCCTCATGTACACACGTTAGGAAATCTACATATGGTTTTTCCCATACATAGACTACATGTGAGGATCTACATGTGGTTTTTCCCCCATATAGACTACATGTGGGATCTACATGTGGTTTTTCCCTTGTATAGGGTACATGTGGGATCTACATGTGGTTTTTTCCTCATATAGGGTACATGTGGGATCTACATGTGGCTTTCCCCCCATAACAAGCTAAACAAGTAGAACTCAATCTCAAAGCAGACACTATTAAAAGTCAAATGAGTGGAGACTCTACATTTGGGGATATACATGTGGATGTAGCCAATATATAGGCTACATGTGGCGATCTACTTTTGCATATGCACTTTAGGTTTTTTCCATATTAAAGTGTCTGCTACGAAGAGAAAAGGAGTGGATACTCCAACCCTAACCCTAACCCTAACCGTAACCCTACTAACCCTAGACTAACCCTAACCCTAACCTACAACATTTTTTATATTGTTTTTTATGAACCAGAATACAAATAAATTTGTGTTAATTTTAATATCTGTTTGATGGGATCAATTTTATATTGGTTAGTTACGTGGCTAGCCAAGAAATTTAAAAAAAATATAAAAAAACAAAGCACATACATATGACTGTCTATTTTGTAGAGTTCAGAAGGAAATGTACGTAAAAAGTGGAGAGGCGTATGTGATTAATGATAGAACTTAAATATCTATAAACTCCACATTGGAAACTTATTGCACTTTAGGTTTTTCTAATATTTAACTTGTTCTACTATGAAGACAAGCAGAAGTGAGAGTCTATCAACGGCAAATTAGAATGAGGATCAGCAAGAAAGCCTAAAATGATTCTTATTAGTCCTTCCACAATAAGTGCATGCCTTATTTTTCCACATTAGCGAATCTACATATGGTTTTTCCCATACATAGGCTACATGTAGGGACCTACATGTAGTTTTTCACCTATACAGAGTACATGTGGGATCTACATGTGGTTTTTTGCCTGTATAGGCTACATGTGGGATTCTACATGTGGTTTTTCCGCATATAGACTACATGTAGACGGTTTTTCCCATATTAAAGTGTCTGCTACGAAGAGAAAAAGAGTGGAGACTCCAACCCTAACCCTAACCCCTAACCCTAACCCTAGTAACCCTAGACTAACCCTAACCCTAACCTACCATATTTTTTTTTATTGTTTTTTATGGACCAAAATACAAATTAATATCCGTTAATTTTAATATTCGTTTGATGATATCAATTTTATATTGGTTAGTTATGTGGCTAGGAATGGAATTAAAAAAAAATATTAAAAAAAAAGAACATACATATGACTGTCTATTTTGTAGAGTTCAGAAGGCAATATACGCAAAGAGTGGAGAGACGGCTACGATTAATGATAGAACTTAAATATCTATAAACTCCACAGTGGAGAGGCGTCTGGAATTATCTATCACATCCCAGCTACAAATATTAACGTATTTAATATTTGTAGTCTATCATAATTTTTTTTTACATTCAGTGAACTATAAGTTATATTGACATACTTGTTTACACATTTTTTTACATGCAATTTAATACTATACAAGTACAACTGATTTAGGTACACTTAACCCGTTACTGACGATCACGGGTACAAGTACTTAACCCGTTATCATCATTAACGGGTTAAGTTAAAGTATATTGGCAGAAGTTCACAAGTACTTAACCCGTCGTTGCCAAGAACGGGTTAGTTGTAATTAACCCGTTATCACCAATAACGGGTTAACCAGGGCTAATTTACAGAGACTGTACAAGTTGAGATGTGTATCAATTTGGTGGGGACAATTGTTGTCCTTGCTGCTCCTTTTTCAAATATTGTTTCAGAACTTCGTTGACTAACAGGTAATTTCATATTGTCTTCTTCTTCTTTATGTTTAATCCATCTTTATCCTTCTCCGTTTTGTGTTGATCCATTCTCTGTTGATGAGCAGCATAGGCTACAATCTTCTATCTTATCATGCTCCCCTTCCTTTTTTCTAGCCTATATGATGGACCATTGATCTTCTTCTCTTCAAGAATGAGTCTCCTCTTCTTCTCTTCCAGAGAACTCAAGTGGAGTCTCCTCAATCTTCATAAATGTTCTCTTCTTCTCTTCTTCTCCTCAAGACCAGGTGTAATCAATGTTCTCTTCTTCTCTTCAAGACCCCTCTTTTCTTCCCAATAGGGAAGACAAAGTTTGAGTTGTAGAAGAAAATTGAGGTGTAATCAATGTTGTCTTCTTCTCTTCAAGACCCCTACAATTGTGCTTGTGTATGAAGAATGGCAAGATTAGAGAAGGGCTGCCGGCTCTACCCGTTTTCCCACAGTGTTTCTCTTAGTCTTCTATTTTTTTAGCTTTTAGATGTGTTTGCATATGTAGCAACTGTACGCCTTTCATACACATTCGTTCTCTATTGTTACACAGAATGTAGAAATTCTCTGCTTTCGTCGGACGGAGTAATGGTGGGTGTCACGGTGTATTCATGGTACTTTTTGATTTCTTGGCATGCACACCTCACAATCGTGCCACAAATAGTACGAATATGAGGAGTGCGTGTCAAGAAGTCGTTAAGTACTTTGAATATACGGTTACACCCACTACTACTCCGCCCGACGAAGCAGAGAATTTTTACATTCTGTATAACAATAGAGAACGAAATTGTATGCAGGGGGTGCAACTGGCTATTTATGCATTCAATACCTCTTGAGTTCAAGGATGGTCGCCTACAACCCCTGTTCTTGTGTATGGAGATGCAGGAGCAGAGAGACTTGTTTCAGTGTACAAGTGCATGCTCGGTTTCTCTCAAGCGGTAGGGAGGGCCACTGGCTCTGCCTTTTTTTTTCCACAGTGTTTCTCTTAGTCTTCTATTTTTTTAGCTTTTAGATGTGTTCGCATATGTAGCAACTGTACGCCTTTCATACACATTCGTTCTCTATTGTTACACAGAATGTAGAAATTCTCGGCTTTCGTCGGACGGAGTAGTGGTGGGTGTCACGGTGTATTCATGGTACTTTTCGACTTCTTGGCATGCACACCTCACAATCGTGCCACAAAATAGTACGAATATGAGGAGTGCGTGTCAAGAAGTCGTTAAGTACTTTGAATATACGGTTACACCCACTACTACTAAGTTTCGAAGGAAGCCGAGAATTTTTACATTCTGTATAACAATAGAGAACGAAATTGTATGCATGGGGTACAACTGGCTACTTATGCATTCAAAAAAAGGCAGAGTCAGCAGTCCTTCCTTCCACTTTCGAGAAGAAAGCGAGCATGCACTTGTATACTAAATTAATTTCAACTTCAATTTTCTGTTTCTTCAAACAATATGTTATTGCCAGTTTGTAATGTTCCTTTATATGAATAAATTTTGTTTTGCAAATGGCTTGTTGTGAATGAAATATCTTGTATATGTATCAACAAAAGAAGATATGTCTAACACCCGTTAAAGTTATTCGGCATATTTTTAAGCGGAGAATGCACAAATATGTATATGTATCAACAAAAGAAGATAGCACAGAGTTGAAAGCAATGTAAGGAATTCTTAACCTAACCCGTTATTCCCAATAGCGGTTTATAGGATATAAATCGTCAATGCTAATAATGGGTTAAGTGGAGAGATATTGGCCGAGCTTCAGCCCTTACATGTGAACCATTGGACCAAAGTACTGCCAATATCTATCTCCTTAACCCGTTATTGCCAATAACGGATTAGGTTATCTTAAACCGTTAACGCCAATAACGGGTTACGTAGAGAGATGTTGGCCGAACTAAACCCCTATATGTGAAGTACTGGAGCAAAGTACTGCCAATATCAATCTTTTTAACCCGTTATTGCTGATAACGGGTTAGGTTATATTTAACCGTTAACGCCAATAACGGGTTACGTAGAGAGATGTTGGCCGAACTAAACCCCTATATGTGAAGTACTGGAGCAAAGTACTGTCAATATCTATCTTTTTAACCCGTTATTGCTGATAACGGGTTAGGTTATATTTAACCGTTAACGCCAATAACGGGTTAAGTGGAGAGATATTGGCCGAACTAAAACCCCTGCACTCGAAGTATTGGTTAAGGACTGGCAATATCTATCCCCTTAAACCGTTATTGGGGAAAACGTGTTAAGTGTCATAACCCGTTATCGCCAATGACGGGTTAAGGTATACAATATCTGACTGCCTTTATTCTTCTGGATACTGCATACATTTTCACAATTTTCCACAATATAGATATATCATCCACAAAATATACAATCTCCAACACAAATAACAAATCTGTTCACATCGGCATGCAGACAAGTTTCGTTAACACAAAATTCACAGACAGACTGTGTCACATTTTTCGAGAAGCACACATATACCAATTTCACATTTTTCGAATTGCACACATATACCAATAACACAAAAAACTGACAAAAAAATTAAAATGTTACCGGACTCGATTCTCGGTTGCCTTGTTCTAGCCATTTAGCTACCTGACAAAAAAATTAAAATATTGTTGATAAAGATGACAACAAAACAAACATACCGAGATTATACTGAAAAACACACGAATGAAAACAAAAAAATCTATAAAACTTTCCGACTAGGTCGGATTCACGTAGGGCAAGCGACCCCAACTTGTACAAGTGAGTTTCGACTCATGGTTTGCGAGATACGACCGTATACCGCTTTATTAGGTTGTTTTCCAACCTTCAACCGATACGCGGCCGTATCTCTCGGACTGTGAGTCGAAATTCAGTTCTACAACTTCGGGTCACTTCTCATAGGGAACACCAACCAACTCGCCAAGTTTCGTATTTTTTGGAGGTGGTTCGAAGTGTTTTCTAATCGGCCCGTTTTAAAAAAATTCTAAGTCAAAAACTTCTCACTTGAGGAATTGATGCAATACCGCGCAAACGGCATTCGAAAATTTTAAAACTTTCCGTCTAGGTGGAATTCACGTAGGGCAAGCCACCCGAACTTGTAGAAACGAGTTTCGAGTCACGGTTCGCAAGATACGGCCGTCTACCGCTTTACTTGGTTTTTTCCCAACCGTAAGCGATACGCGGCCGTATCTCACGAACCGTGAGTCGAAACTCACTTCTACAAGTTGGTTTGGCTTCTCGTAGGTGACACCAACCAAATCGCAAAGTTTCGTATTTTTTGGAGGTCGTTTGAAGGGTTTTCTAACCTACCCGCACTTACAAAATTCTAAGTCTAAAACTGGTCATTTGAGGAATTTGAGAAAACCACACAAACGGCATCCGAAAATTTTAAAACTTTCCGAGTTGGTCGGATTCACGTAGGGCAAGCCACCCGAACTTGTAGAAGAGAGTTTCGAGTCACGGTTTGCGAGATACGGCCGTCTACCGCTTTACTGGGTTTTTTCCCAACCGTAAGCGATACGCGGCCGTATCTCACGAACCGTGAGTCGAAACTCACTTTTACAAGTTGGTTTGGCTTCTCGTAGGTGACACCAACCAAATCGCAAAGTTTCGTATTTTTGGGAGGCCGTTTGGAGGGTTTTCTAACCTACCCGCACTTAGAAAATTCTAAGTCAAAAACTTATAATGCGAGGAAGTTGAGAAAACCTCACAAATGGCATCCGAAAAATTTAAAACTTTCCGAGTTGGTCAGGTTCACGTAGGGCAAGCCACCCGAACTTGTAGAAGCGAGTTTCGACTCACGGTTTGCGAGATACGACCGTATACCGCTTTATAATAGTTTTTTTCAACCGAAAGCGATATGCGACCGTATCTCTCGAACCGTGAGTCGAAACTCACTTCTGCAAGTTCGGGTGGCTTCTCCTTGGGGACACTAACCAGCCCGCAAAGTTTCGTATTTTTTGGAGGCCTTTTGAAGGGTTTTCTAATCTACCCGCACTTAGAAAATTCTAAGGCTAAAACTTGTAATGCGAGGAAGTTGAGAAAACCGCGCAAATGGCATCCGAAAATTTTAAAACTTTCCGAGTTGGTCGGATTCACGGAGGGCAAGCCACCCGAACTTGTAGAAGCGAGTTTCGACTCACGGTTCGCGAGATACGGCCGTCTACCGCTTTACTCGGTTTTTTCCCAACCGTAAGCGGTACGCGGCCGTATCTCTCGAACCGTGAGTCGAAACTCACTTCTACAAGTTGGTTTGGCTTCTCATAGGTGACACCAACCAACTCGCACGGTTTCGTATTTTTTGGAGGTCGTTTGAAGGGTTTTCTAATCTAATCTAACCGCACTTACAAAATTCTAAGTCGAAAAACTAGCATGCGAAGAAGTTGAGCAAAACCGCACAAACGGCCTCCAAAAAATACGAAACTTTCTGACTTGGTCGAATTCATGTAGGGCAAGCCACCCGAACTTGTAGAAGCGAGTTTCGAGTCACGGTTTGCGATATACGGCCGTGCACCGCTATACTTGTTTTTTTCCAACCGAAAGCGATACGCGGCCGTATCTCTCGAACCGTGAGTCGAAACTCGCTTCTACAAGTTGGTGTGGCTTGTACTACGTAAGACAAACCTACTCGGAAAGTTTCGTATTTTTTTACGGTCGTTCGCAGGGTTTTCAACCATAACCGCACTGAAAATTCTAACTAATTTCCTATATACAATTCTAATTCTACAAGATACTAATGCAAGAAATATAATTCGGCAATTGAATATACTTGAGGTCAACCCGATTCTACATCTTAAATCTACTAACGCATTTAAATTTTTTTTCCAATTTCTAAAAAAATTACTACACACAAATTCAACAAAAAAATACAAATGTAGATTATTGGGTTCAAGAAATAGTGTATACCTTACGGAATAGGTCGAAATCAAGCCAAGCAATCGGTTTTGGAAGAGAACTAGGGTTCCGATTTCGTATCGAAGAGGGGAAGAGAACCTAGGGTTTCGATCGTCGGAGTTAGAGGGTTTCAATCTTCGGAGTTGGGAGAGAAGAGGGAGTTCGAGGGTTTCGATCGTCGGAGCTAGGGTTTTTTAGGTTTTTTTCTCCGTCGTTTGGGTTTGGGTTCGTCGAAGAAAGAATAAGAAAGCGGAAGAAGACGAACTGTATGTCGACGAAAATAAAAAAAGATAGCCTTAACCCGTTCTTCCCAATAACGGGTTAAGGCCATTTTTTTAAATAAAATTTTGCCTTAACCCGTTCTTGCCAACGACGGGTTTAGGCAAGATCTGATCAAAAAAAATCTGGACCGTTGGATCTTTGATCCAACGGTCGAGATCGAAGTTCGCACGGGTCCGTGCGAACCGACCCGTTCCGGCCCATTTGCAACCGAAGATCACTCTCTCTCTCTATCTCTCTCTCTTTCTCTCTCTCTCTCTCTCTCTCTATATATATATATATATACATATATATACATATATATATATATATATGAGTGTTGTTCGGTTGCAAACGGGCCGGAACGGGTCGTTTCGCACGGACCCGTGCGAACTTCGATCTGGACCGTTGGATCAAAGATCCAGCGGTCCTGATTTTTTTAAATAAAATCTTGCCTTAACCCGTTGTTGGCAAGAACGGGTTAAGGCAAAATTTTATTAAAAAAGATGGCCTTAACCCGTTCTTGGGAATAACGGGTTAAGGCTATATTTTTTCATTTTCGTCGATATACAGTTCGTCGTCTTCTTCCGCTCTCTTCTTCTTTCTTCGACGAACCCAAACCGAAACGACGGAAAAAAACCCTAAAAAACCCTAGCTCCGACGCTCGAAACCCTCGAACTCCCTCTTCTCTCCCAACTCTGAAGATCGAAACCCTCGATCTCCGACGATCCAAACCCTAGATTCTCTTCCCCTCTTCGGTACGACCGTATACCGCTTTATTAGGTTTTTTTCCAACCTTCGACCGATACGCGGCCGTATGTCTCGGACCGTGAGTCGAAATTCACTTCTACAACTTCGGGTCACTTCTCATAGGGAACACCTTACAACTCGCCAAGTTTCGTATTTTTTGGAGGTGGTTCGTATCGCTTTCTAATCGGCCCGTTTTAAAAAAATTCTAAGTCAATAACTTCTCACTTGATGAATTGACGCAATACCGCGCAAACGGCATCCGAATATTTTAAAACTTTCCGTCTAGGTGGAATTCACATAGGGCAAGCCACCCGAACTTGTAGAAGCGAGTTTGGAGTCACGGTTCGCGAGATACGGCCGTCTACCGCTTTACTTGGTTTTTTTCCAACCGTAAGCGATACGCGGCCGTATCTCACGAACCGTGAGTCGAAACTCACTTCTACAAGTTGGTTTGGCTTCATGTGGGTGACACCAACCAAATCGCAAAGTTTTGTATTTTTTGGAGGTCGTTTGAAGGGTTTTCTAACCTACCCGCACTTACAAAATTCTAAGTCTAAAACTTCTCATTTGAGGAAGTTGAGAAAACCGCACAAACGGCATCCGAAAATTTTAAAACTTTCCGTCTAGGTCGGGTTCATGTGGGGCAAGCCACCCGAACTTGTAGAAGCGAGTTTCGACTCACGGTTTGCAAGATACGACCGTATACCGCTTTATAATAGTTTTTTTCAACCGAAAGCGATATGTGACCGTATCTCTCGAACCGTGAGTCGAAACTCACTTCTACAAGTTCGTTTGGCTTCCCGTAGGTGACACCAACCAATTCGCAAAGTTTCGTATTTTTTGGAGGCCGTTTGAAGGGTTTTCTAATCTACCCGCACTTACAAAATTCTAAGTCTAAAACTTGTAGTGCGAGAAAGTTGAGAAAACCGCGCAAACGGTACCCGAAAATTATAAATCTTTCCGACTAGGTCGGATTCACGTAGGGCAAGCCACCCGAACTTGTAGAAGCGAGTTTCGACTCACGGTTCGGGAGATACGGCCGTGTACCGGCTTTAGTTGTTTTTTTCCAACCAAAATCGATACGCGGCCGTATCTCTCGGACCGTGAGTCCAAATTCACTTCTACAACTTCGGGTCACTTCTCGTACGTGTCACCAACCAAATCGCAAAGTTTCGTATTTTTTGGAGGCCGTTTGGAGGGTTTTCTAATCTACCCGCACTTAAAAAATTCTAAGTCTAAAACTTATAATGCGAGAAAGTTGAGAAAACCGCACAAACGGCATCCGAAAATTTTAAAACTTTCCGTCTAGGTCGGGTTCATGTGGGGCAAGCCACCCGAACTTGTAGAAGCGAGTTTCGACTCACGGTTTGCAAGATACGACCGTATACCGCTTTATAATAGTTTTTTTCAACCGAAAGCGATACGCGACCGTATCTCTCGAACCGTGAGTCGAAACTCACTTCTACAAGTTCGGGTGGCTTCTCCTTGGGGACACCAACCAGCCCGCAAAGTTTCGTATTTTTGGGAGGTCGTTCGAAGGGTTTTCTAATCTAATCTAACCGCACTTACAAAATTCTAAGTCAAAAATTCTCATGCAGGGAAGTTGAGAAAACCGCACAAACGGCATCCAAAAATTTTAAAACTTTCCGACTTGGTCGAATTCACGTAGGGCAAGCCACCTGAACTTGTAGAAGCGAGTTTCGAGTCACGGTTTGCGATATACGGCCGTGCACCGCTATACTTGGTTTTTTCCAACCGAAAGCAATACGCGGCCGTAACTCTCGAACCGTGAGTCGAAACTCGCTTCTACAAGTGGGTTTGGCTTGTACTACGTGAGACGAACCTACTCGGAAAGTTTCGTATTTTTTACGGTCGTTCGCAGGGTTTTCAACCATAACCGCACTGAAAAGTTTATAACTAATTTCGTATATACAATTCTAATTCTACTAGTTACTAATGCAGGCAACGTAATTCGGCAATTGAATATACTTAAGGTCAACCCGAATCTACATCCAAAATCTACTAACGCATTTAAATTTTTTCCCAATTTCTAAATAAATTACTACACACAAATTCAAAAAAAAATACAAATGTAGATTATTGGGTTAAAGAAATAGTGTATACCTTACGGAATAGATCGAAATCAAGCCAAGCAATGGGTTTTGGAAGAGAACTAGGGTTCCGATTTCGTACCGAAGAGGGGAAGAGAATCTAGGGTTTGGATCGTCGGAGATCGAGGGTTTCGATCTTCGGAGTTGGGAGAGAAGAGGGAGTTCGAGGGTTTCGAGCGTCGGAGCTAGGGTTTTTTAGGGTTTTTTTCCGTCGTTTGGGTTTGGGTTCGTCGAAGAAAGAAGAAGAGAGCGGAAGAAGAAGACGAACTGTATGTCGACGAAAATGAAAAAATATAGCCTTAACCCGTTATTCCCAAGAACGGGTTAAGGCCATCTTTTTTAATAAAATTTTGCCTTAACCCGTTCTTGCCAACGACGGGTTAAGGCAAGATTTTATTTAAAAAAATCTGGACCGTTGGATCTTTGATCCAACGGTCCAGATCGAAGTTCGCACGGGTCCGTGCGAACCGACCCGTTCCGGCCCGTTTGCAACCGAACAACACTCTATATATATATATATGTCTCTTCGGTTCTGCATATATATGTCTTCGGTTCTGCACTCATTTGGTGTGCACTCCTCGTCAGCCGTCCGATTTGCACTTTGATCATGATCGTGATCGAATGGCTCACAATACTTTTGCTCATCTCACTTACAAGGAGGGGTAATTTGGTCATTTTTCCTACCCCTCTTCCTCAGCTCCTCTCTCATTGCACCCGAAGAACGCAGCCCCCAAATCTAGAAATCCTAGCTCCAAATTCCTACAATTCCCCAAATCGAAACCCTATTCTCTTCCTCCAAATCGAACCCTCACACCTCCACCTCTCTAATCCCTAGCTCCACCCTTTTCTTCCGCCCCTTCACCGTTGCTCTCTTCAATATCGTTCTGAAACCCTAGCTCCCGTTCCCAAACCCAACGAAGCAGAAACTACCCCTTTCCAAATCGCACCCGACAAACCCCTTCGAAGCTTCGAACTTCATCACCTTCCTCCACCTCTCTAGCTCCACCTTCTTGGGTTCGAGAACTCCTCAATTCCCTGTCATTTTTTGAACTTCGCCAAAATTCAACAAGTATAATTTTTTTTTTAATTTTTTTGCTTTTGTTGCTAATTTTGTTGCCTCCATTAATTTTGTTGCTAATTTTGTTGCCTAAAAAATTGGATGATTTTGAACCTGAAGATGAAGCTAGCTTTAAAATTCACGTTATGCAAATGATGGGAATTGAGGGAAGTGTTTGTTTTGTTTGAGACATTTTCTGATGCAAGAAATTCATGATGATAATATGTATATTTTTGTAGAAGTATATTTTTTGAGGTGTTAAAGCAAGGCCAAACGTACCTGTTATGTCTGATGGAGTTCAAATGTATTGATAACTTTCTGTATTACTCAGTTCAAATCGCTCTAGCTATGCTCTTCATTGCCTTGTTGCATAATTGCTCCAGTTATGTATGAAATGAAATACAGGAGATTGATAATGAGAATATAACTGCAAAGAATATCTCAAATGTATTTTTTTTATGGAGTTCAAAATCATCAGGTCAATCTCATTATCATCAAACTCTTTAGGATCCTGCAAAGAATATCTCAAAAACTTCAAGTGCGAAACTGTAACTCAAATTGTTGATAATTAGTATATAACGGCAACAACTTTAAGAATGTAAATGCTTGGATACCCACTCAAAATGAAATAAAACCCTGAAGATCAGTAGCTGCAGAATCATGTAGCAACAAACGAGAACACCTAATGACATACTAATGTCAAACTATTACAGCTTAGCTGCTTAATGTCCTCATTCATTATCAACTTCATAACATTATATTGATATCTTTCACCACAAAAAGAATGCAGCATTCAAAATCTCTTCAACCACTACATTTGTTTTTCAAACTCCCAAAAAAATCTCTATTCTTCCAGATGTCATCAATTAGTCTGCAAATATTATGATTAGCAAATAGATTAGACATAAATTCACTCAATCACTAATTACACAGAATATGATATAAACAACAAGATAAACATGTACAAAGCATTTTGTAAATCTCAATGGTGCTGCAAAACTTGTAAACATGTACTAAAGAAAAACTTGTAGGCTTGGAACTACAAGATAAATATGTTCTAAAGAAAAATTGTAGGTTCAGAACAACAAGTGCTGCAAAACATTCCAATAAATCAAGCATAAGTGTATCAAATGCAGAAATTTGAATGTGTCACTAGGGCTGCATTATTATGCCATGCATACTAGTTCCAACCCATCTTTTTGCACCCCCACATCTTTCAAGTATTAAACTTAACAACAATAATGTAAAATTTCAGAACATACAGGAATATATATACCAATTTCCGAAACAGAATCTGAGCCAGAAAGCCTGAAATTCTCCTCAACTACCCCTCTCCTTGTAAGTGAGAAGAGAGGAATGAAGCAGAACCGCCCGAACATGATAATGATCAAAATGCAAATTGGACGGCTCAGGAAGAGTGCACACCAAATGAGTGCATGGCGGAATTCATTAAACACAGGAAAATGCTTGACAGTCTTTAGTAAAACAGATTAAACGCAGTAAACAGACAATCATGTTCTTGGGTGACCTTCAGTTGCACACTAACCGGGGGGGCACAAAAAAACTTCTTGTATAAACATGTCATCACTACATATACACATCCAAAAATTGTATGGTTTAAAAACATAAAACATAGAATCAATGCATTCCCTCGATTCATATAATCGGAAGTGTCCTCGGAACTTTCTCCAAAGGAGGAATCCACCTCATGTGCATTGAACTCACTAAGCAAATGACAATAAAGAGACAATTAGTGAATCCCAATTAGTAAATTAAACAAACAAATATGAAAAAAGAGATACATAGTCAAATTTTACCTATCAAGTTTCTTTGGGTAAATTCACCTCCTTGTACCATTAAAAACCTTGCTTTGACACCTCCATAAAAATATACTTCTAAAAAAATATACATATCATCATCATGAGTTTCATGCATCACAAAATGTCTTAAACAAAACAAACACTTCCCTCAATTCCAATCAATCAACTGCATAACTTGAATTTTAAAGCTTTAAGCTTCATCTTTAGCTTTAGAACCATCCAATTTTTAGGCAAAAAAATTAAAAGCCCGTGGCAACAAAATTAGTAATAAATTTATCAGAGGCAACAAAATTAGTAACAAAATCAACAGAATTAACAAAATTAGCAACATAATTAACAAAAAATTTATACCTGTTGAATTTTGGCTAAGTTCAGAAAATGACAGGAGGAATCGGGGAGTTCTCAAACCCGAGAAGGTGGAGCTAGAGAGGTGGAGGAAGTTGATGAAGTTCGAAGCTTCGAAGGGGTTCCTCGGGTGTGTTTTAGAGAGGGGTAGTTTCTAGTTCGTCGGTTTTGGGAAGAGGAGCTAGGGTTTCAAAACGATATTGTAGAGAGCAATGGTGAAGGGAGCGGAACAGAACGGTGGAGCTAGGGATTGAAGAGTGAAGGTGTGAGTGTTCGATTTGGAGGAAGTGAATAGGGTTTCGATTTGGGGAATTGGGTGCGATTTGGAGCTATGGTTTGCTAATTGGGTGTGTGTGATCCAATCCTCAGTTTGATCTCTCTCTCTCAAATGTAGCCATGGTGCCTCAGGGTATAAGCTACAGTTGGGAAGTATTTGATGTATCAGTCCACGTGTAATTGTTTATCTTTGGAGGGTTGTTGTGTAAATAGCCAGGGTTATCTTTCATTTAGGATGTTGTAATAACAGTGCTCCACGCACGTGATGTACAACTGTTAGAAGGGGGTTACTTGGTGGTTAGAAGTGGACCCTACTCTAATCGTATTCAGTTGGAAAGTTCAAGTCAGTTCCGTGTTGTGCACGTGTTCTTCATTTGTATAAATAAGACTCATTGTAACCCATTTCGATTATGAATAGAATTTATGACTTTTGGCCACTGTTCATCTTCTTCTTCCCTCTCCCATCTTGATCCTAGACCTAGGGTTTGCAGGTTCAATGGTGAGAAAACGGCTCGCAACGTCCAACCACACCACAGGAGGCCGAGTTCGAACAGTGGTATCAGAGCTTCAAGATCCTGCAATGGAAACGACGATGACCAAATTCGACGGTGAGATCAAAAGTCCGAGGAATCTTGACCATGGATTTCGATCCGTGGTCGGTTCAAAGGACCAGGCAACGAGGAGTTCCACCAATTATGGTCTAGAATTTCAAAAGTTGTCCAATCTTGAATGACGATTTGAGCAAATGGAGCATTCGAAGAGAAATTTGATCGATTGGAGTTGGTGGTGGAGCATTGGCTTCAAGATTCATGTTGCTATCATCACTCTCGCCAATCAAAAAAGCGTTGGAAGTCCGAAGGCAGTGGAGAAGATTCGGGAGATAGGCGATCACCAGTTGTTTGAAAAAAATCCTGTGAGAAATCAACATCAACCACGAGATTGCAGGTTGGATATCTTCCTCCCCATCTGCGACACAAGGCTTCGTCGACTCTCTATGAGAAATCACCATCACTAATGAGATCACAGGGTTGGTATCGCCCTCCCCATTTGCGACAACAAGATTCTTCATCTCCATTCTGTACACACCTCAATTGTG
This sequence comes from Hemerocallis citrina, assembly GCA_017893485.1. NCBI lineage: Eukaryota > Viridiplantae > Streptophyta > Magnoliopsida > Asparagales > Asphodelaceae > Hemerocallis > Hemerocallis citrina. Next base: position 54,775,254 of record CM030358.1, read on the forward strand.
CAGTCAAAGAACTAACTTCCAAGGTAAAAATGCAACCATTTATGAGGTTCAGGAAATGCACACCAAGTGTAGGGTTAAATTTTCATGATAAGTCAGAGTTTTCAAGAATGATCCAAGGCTCACAGTTAAGGTTTCGAAACTCTAGTCAAGGTTTCAAAGCTCTCAACCACTGATTCAGTGCTCAATTGTGATGTTGTGAAGTCTCAAGGAGAAGAGAATGTTGTTATGTTTTCTAATATAGATTCATCCATGTTAGGAAGAGAACGGGGGTTGTGCTCAAAGGCTATGGAGGCTGCTGCGGAGTTACAAAAACAACCTGCAAAAGTAATTACAATTGAAGTGGTTATTCCTGTTGTAAATCTATTAAAGAAGATGGACCTATTAAAGAAGATAGGAAACCTCATGTATCATTGAAGAATTCTTCAGTTTTTATAAGTGTTCAGCAGTGTCAACCTTTGATACATTTTTTGGGTGAGGTTACAGAAGAGATTGTTGTTTCTTTTGATGATTGTGAGGAAGAGTTGGGCAAAGAAAAACTTGCAAATGTCAAATCTGCTAAAGATGACTAGTTTTTCTATAAGTGTTTGGACTTTGGAGCAAGGTCAAGGGTTCAATATGGAGTAATTCGGAAGAAACAGAACAGACAGTCAGAGGGATATGGGTTTGTGGGATTCTTCACTCACACAGAAGTTGAAAAGGTACTACAAAACAAAATCTTGGAAGTTTTAGGTGTAGCTACAGATACTAAAGAAATGTGGATATATGATCATGTCTTGCATGTTAGTTGTCAATGCATAGAAGGAGTCCAAGTTATGGTGGTGTCATCTTGCAGCTTTTGTTGAGAGTAGAAGGAGGATATGACTTGGATGATCAGTACAAAGGCACTAATACAATTATCAAGGGACAAAACAAGCTCAAGTTAATATTTGGAGGGAAGAAGGAAGAGATGAGTGACTGTTTTGATCGTGGTTTATGATGTTATTCCTACTATAAGGGTCCTACAAAGTGTCATGTTAATTTTGGCATCGCATGAAATGGAAAATCTGATAAGACTGAAGTTTTAGAAGGGTCAGTGGAGCAATTAAACCTAGAAACAGTTGCACCACCAGCCTCTTTGCATGTTGGAAGTTACCTAAATGATGATGATATCGACTTCTGGAGTGAAGAAGAAACCGATAATAGTTTTGCAGACAATGGCTTGGGTAGCTCATTTGCTCTAGATAGAGATTGGAAATTAAGATATGAGCACTTCTATATGATTGGGTATCGAGATGGAATTACACCAGGCAAGGAAACTTCTGCACAAAAAGGTTTTAATATTGGCTTTAAACAATTTGTACACAAAGAGATACCCAATATGGAGGATAGAAAGAAAAAAAAACGTTGTGTATGAAAAAGCACAAGAGCAGAGATGAAGAAGAGAGGGAGTTACTTGAAATATATGTTGAAAGGAAGGAGAGTTTGTGGCAGTTGTTTGAGATCTTAATATTGCGAAGTCTATATGAGAAGGTTGGTGGTCTCTTGCATGAAGCTTCTAAGGAAGAGAATCTCACTGTACTTGGTGTATATGAGCACAACATGTTCAGGTCAGGATCAAAGGAAGCCATGCTCTCAAGTCTATGCATACTGTGGCTTTGGGTTTTGGTCCATGGATACTCCTTTCCACTGGTGTTGAAGTGGCTGTTGCAGCTATAGAAAAAGAAACTCATACTTTTGAAATTGGTTCAGCCTAGGTTGTGAACATCAAGTTAAGATGCTTGCCAAACACATTGAATTATCCTATGCTAGAGGAGTATGATTTTAGAAATGAGACGGTGAATCCTGACCTGAATATTGAATTGAAACTACAAGCACAACCAGGACCATATCAAAGAAAGTGTCTCAGCAAGATGTTTGGAAATGGAAGAGCAAGATATGACATTATTGTTTTGCCTTGTGGTGCTGGATATTTTTTGGTGGGTGTTCAAATTGGATCAGTTCAAAGAGCTCAGGGTAGCTTTTTTTGAAGGGGGAATGATTGATCCAATCCTCAGTTGGATCTCTCTCTCAAGTGCAGCCATGGTGTCTCAGGGTATAAGCTATAGTTGGGAAGTATTTGATATATCAGTCCATGTGTAATTGCTTGTCTTTAGGGGTTGTTGTGTAAATAACCAGGGTTATCTTTCATTGAGGACCTTGTAATAACAGTGTGCTATGCACGTGATGTACAACTGTTAGAATGGGGTTAGTTGGTGGTTAGAAGTGGGCCCTACTCTAACTGTATTTAGTTGGGAAGTTCATGTCTGTTCTGTGTTGTGCATGTGGTCTTCATTTGCATAAATAAGACTCGTTGTAACCCATTCCGATTATGACTAGAATTTGTGACTTTTGTCCACTGTTCATTTTCTCCTTCCCTCTCCCATATTGATCTCAGACCTAGGGTTTACATGTTTGATGGCAAGAAGACGACCAATGATGTGTCGGATTTATATACAAATATTTGTACTCATTTACCTATTAAAATGACTTGTTTTCGCTGATATTGTCTATAATTGATCTTATTTCTATATGATTTCATTTAATTAATTATTTTTGAAGAAATAATATTTTTGATGCAAAAAGTAAAGAATTGTGGAAAAAATCAACAAACAAAGTAAAATAATTGATTTATCGATTTTATTGTTTTGTTGAGTTAAAAGGGCGACAAATATTGTTTAAAAGGATTTTTATACGCTAATACGATTTATAGTTAGTTTAATTCATTTTAAACTAATTAAATTTATTGAATTTAAAATTCCTAATTTCTGGTATTATTTTGTATATGCAGCAGCACGTGGTTGGCAGAAAAGACAGAAAAGAAGGAAAGAGAAACAAATAAAATTTTGCATTAAAAAAGAAGGAAATAAAGGAAGAAGAAGGACTATTCTGTAAAAAGCGCAACCCTAATTGTTCTCCCGGTTCTCTATAAGAAGAAGAAGCAAAGAAGAGAGAAGAAAGTAGGAGGTGACGGCTAATCATTGATACAAATATAAAAATATAAATAAATAAATTTATAAGAGAGATAGAGCTGTTTGGTTCTTTTCTTCTGTGCTGATTGAAACCGAGTAGGAGAGAGAGAGCAGAACGTTGGCTGGCGTGTTTTGACTGGCTGCTTCTTCTTTGACGTGGGCCCCCATGTGACAGGTGGCGGCCTGGACAAACGACAGAGAAGCAGCAGGCGCACAGTAAAGGCGGGCCCCACACTTCGACAGCCGACGCAGACAGGTGACGCGACGTGACTCGGCGCGGGACCCACGCGTAGACTTCGACTGCTGCTTCGTCATCTGTGAACTCTGATTTCGGCTGCTACTTGGGTTCGGTTTTCAAGGCAAATTTTGGTTCTGGTTTTGGGACACGCGGCCCGACAACGGCAGTGTGACAGACTGATACGTTGATTGACGGCGCGTGACAGCAATATTTTGGCTCTGACTTTTGAGACAGAAAAGTGGTTTGACTTAAATTTTGTATTCTTTTATCTTTTCTTCTATATATTTTTTGATGCAATCCCAAACAACTATGAACTGAATTTATTGTTCTAGAGGCTAAGGTGTAGCCAAGTTTTGTAGAACACAAATTTTAATTCCTTGTTATTACCATATTTTTCCTGATTGTGTTTTAATTTTTATTATTTATGCGTACAACATGGTGGATAGACATTTGTATGAATTTTTCAAATCATAAAGAGACCGAACAGGTAATTTGTGATTAATAAAAATTAAGACCGTATATTGGAGGACGTGACCGTTAAGAAATTCAATTTCTCAATTAATAATTTGGTGGATAGACGAATGATTAATTGAGAATAATTTTTAGACTACGTTGATAGAGTGGTTAATATTTTTAGAATTTTGGTCGACAATTTGGGAAAGATTATATTTTTATTTAAAAGGAATTATAATTTGTGTGTGTGATAAACGAGGTGAACCAAGAGCCCTAGAACAAATTTTACCATTAAACAAAGTACAAGAGCTTCATAGTTTCACAGCCCTCTCCCTCTTCACCAATTTAGTTAGATTTAGTTAGATTAATTTAATTTAGTTATTTTATCCTTATAAAATTCGACCTTCCAAATAGTGATTCATCTAGTGATATCGGTACTCAGTAAAATATCTAGTCCCTGTGGGTTCGACACTCTACTCATCTATCTATATTACTTGTGCGATTTTGTACACTTGCAAATATCAACATCAAGTTTTTGGCGCCGTTGCCGGGGACTAGTTATTCTTTTATTGATATTGAAAATTGCTAGATTATTGCTAATTCGGATTTTTTTGTAATTATTTTTATTTTATTATCATTTTACATCTTTATTTTCTTTTGACTAACTTTAACTTTTTTTTATTTTTCTTATTTTAGTTTTTTTTAGTTTTTCTGTTTTTTTTTCTTTCTTTTTCGATACTTACATTTCAGGACATACACGTACATTATCATGGGGAACGATGAAAATAGGCCTTTGAGAGACTATGCTATGCCCTCAATTTATGAGTCAAGCATAAAGAAACCGGTTATTGAAGCTAATGATTTTGAAATTAAACCGGCGATGATTTTAAAGATTCAACAGACTGTTCAATTTTGGGGACTACCACACGAAGATCCTTATGCTCACATTGCAGATTTTTTAGAAATTTGTGACACTTTCAAGCACAACGGTGTATCAGACGATGCAATTAGACTGAGACTCTTTTCTTTTTCCCTACAGGATAAGGCGAAGGCTTGGCTACATTATCTACCACCAGGTAGTATTTCTACATGGGAGGGACTTGCACAAAAGTTTCTAGCCAAGTATTTTCCACCAGCAAAGACCGCAAGGCTAAGAAATGATATTTGCACATTTACTCAATTTGAGACCGAGTCTTTGTATGATGCATGGGAAAGGTACAAAGAGTTATTGAGAAAGTGTCCTCATCATGAACTACCAAAATGGCTGCAAATGCAAACATTCTATAATGGTTTGGGAGTTACACATAGATCTATCGTTGACGCAGCAGCTGGTGGTGCACTGATGAGCAAAACTTACCAAGCAGCCTATGATCTTTTAGAAGAGATGGCATCAAATCATTACCAGTGGTCTTCAGAGAGAACGATGCAAAGAAAAGTGGCTGGAGTTTTTGAACTTGATCCTTTTTCTACTTTAAATGCAAAAATTGATATTTTATCTAAACAAGTAGAAAATAGGAATTTTAATGCTATTCGATCTAATATGATTTGTGATCTTTGTGCAGGAAATCATGCAAGTTCAGATTGTCAAGTGGGGAACCCTTTTGCTCCATCAAATGCCGAACATGGAAATTTTGTGTCAAACTTTCAAATGCAAAACAATCATTATGCAAATACATACAATCAAGGATGGAGAAACACCCCAAATTATCCATGGGACAACAATCAAGGAGCAGTTATACAACCTCAACATTTTTCACAGCAAGAAAAGAAGTCGACACTTGAAGACATGTTTGAGCACTACATGCAAAAGACAGATTTGGCAATTCAAAATGTTGCAAATTCAACTTCGGCTTCCATTCACAATCTTGAGGTACAAATTAGTCAATTTTTAAATATTATTAATGACAAAACTGCAGGAACATTACCAAGCAACACAGTTGTCAACCCCATGGAAGATTTCAAGGCAATAACACTAAGCAGTGGGAGGACAATTGAACAACCACAAGAAGAAAATGAAGAACATAATGTGGTTGAAAAGCACAGTGATATTGAACAAATTGTGGAGGAACAAATTCAACATGAGCAAGTAATGTATGATATTTTTAATTCTATAAATTTTCCTCCTGAAGAACAGTCATCTATTCAAGTAAGTGAAACTCATTTAATTTTGGGCGAGAAACATAAGGCAAAATTTGAAAAATCATCAATCGAAGTATGTCCAACAAATGCAACAAATTTTAAACCTAAGAAAGAAAATATTTTTGAACATGTCATGTATTTGGATGCTGAACCTTCAATTTATTCATTTTTGCAGCAAAAATTCAAAGAGGTGGGAGAATCAATGACATCATCATCAAGAAGAAAATGCCTCAAATTGGAGCTTGAACCGGATCCACATCTAAAGAGAAAAATTAGAAAAGATGTGCTAATGTTGTTGGATCTTGGCGTTACATAACTATCTCACCCCCATGTCTGGCTGAAGACTTAAAACTTAGCGCTTCTTGGGAGGCAACCCATGTTTTCTTTTATTGCATTCAGTTTTTATTATCTTTTAGTTTATTTTATTTTAATTTTTGATTTTATTTTGTAGGATTGCATCAATTTTAAAAGTCGCTGGGCGGAGCTGTTTTGAACATCTGCATGGATGGCTGTTTTCGAGCAGTTTAGAGTCAAAATCTGGAAAACTGATTCAAAGAGAAGTTGTAGACAATTTTCTTAGCTTTCCAGCAAAAAAAAATTCAGCCCATTTCGACATCTACAGCTCCAGATATCGCCAAAATACTGAAGGCTGCGCGTGCAGAAATTTAAAGACGAATCAGGGGAGATATTCTAAACTTTTTGTATTCTTTTTGTTTTTCTTTTTCTTTCCCATTGAGGACAATGTGATATTTAAGTTTGGGGGGAAGGTTTACAAATTTATTTTTATTTTATTATTTAGAAAGAAAAACAAAATTAAAAAGGATTTAATTAGGCTCACCATTACATATTTTGAGTTCTTTATGGTGATAAGCATAAAAGACAATTTTTTTTTGGCATAAACAATTTTTTTTTATAAAGCAATATTAAGCATACTTATTTACTTTAGGATTATTGAGTTTCAAAATTCCTTACAAAATTGTGTGGGTCATGCTATTATATATATAAAAAAAAAAAAAAAACAAATGTGATGCTTTTTCTTGTGATTATCCCCTTTAATCTAGTCCTAAACAGAGTTTAAGTAAATAGAGTAATAATGAAAAAAAAAAAAACAAAAAAAAAATTTATTATGAATAAAGTCAATCTACTCCAATGTTTTGAGTTGCTTAGTAACTAGGGGTATTCATCACAAATGTTTACTTTTACGTAAAACGGCAACTTAAAATATGAGTATGCAAAGCACTTTAAGTTTGTGACTTGTTGAGTAACCGGGTGAATTCATCACAAATGTTTTGCATTCGCGTCAAAAGGCAAGTGACAACTTAAAGAAGAGACAGAAAAAAAAAAAAAAAAAAAAAAAAAAAAAAAAACTCTAGTTTGCTACTCAGTTTGTAGTAGAGAGAAGGGATAATCACAGATTGAGTTGTTGCATACTATAATTACATTAATGCATGACAAATGCGATTTTTTTTTGGGAATTATGAATAAATAATTGCACTGGAGAAAGTGGGTATGCTTAGTTTTACTTTATTTGCAGTTGTTTATATTTTTAACTGTAATTTTGATGCTTGCATGATAAGATCTCTTGGTGTGATTGGTTGAGCCTACTATTATTATTCCCTTGTTCATGATTCTACTTTTTGCTCGAGGACAAGCAAAATCTTAAGTTTGGGGGTATTTGATGTGTCGATTTATATACAAATATTTGTACTCATTTACCTATTAAAATGACTTGTTTTCGCTGATATTGTCTATAATTCATCATATTTCTATACGATTTCATTTAATTAATTATTTTTGAAGAAATAATATTTTTGATGCAAAAAGTAAAGAATTGTGGAAAAAATCAACAAACAAAGTAAAACAATTGATTTATCGATTTTATTGTTTTGTTGAGTTAAAAGTGCGACAAATATTGTTTAAAAGGATTTTTATACGCCAATATGATTTATAGTTAGTTTAATTAATTTTAAACTAATTAATTTTATTTTATTTAAAAGTCCTAATTTCTGGTATTATTTTGTGTATGCAGAAGCACGTGTTGACAGAAAAGGAAGAAAAGAAAGAGAAAGAAATAAAGTTCAGATCAAATAAAGAAAAAGAGTGGGGTTTTCTGCAAAAAGTACAAACCCTAACTCCTTTCCGTTCTCTATAAATACAGAGGAAAGAAGAGAGAAGAATGTAGGAGGTGACGGCTAATCATTGATACAAATATAAAAATATAAATAAATAAATTTATAAGAGAGATAGAGCTGTTTGGTTCTTTTCTTCTGTGCTGATTGAAACCGAGTAGGAGAGAGAGAGCAGAACGTTGGCTGGCGTGTTTTGACTGGCTGCTTCTTCTTTGACGTGGGCCCCCATGTGACAGGTGGCGGCCTGGACAAACGACAGAGAAGCAGCAGGCGCACAGTAAAGGCGGGCCCCACACTTCGACAGCCGACGCAGACAGGTGACGCGACGTGACTCGGCGCGGGACCCACGCGTAGACTTCGACTGCTGCTTCGTCATCTGTGAACTCTGATTTCGGCTGCTACTTGGGTTCGGTTTTCAAGGCAAATTTTGGTTCTGGTTTTGGGACACGCGGCCCGACAACGGCAGTGTGACAGACTGATACGTTGATTGACGGCGCGTGACAGCAATATTTTGGCTCTGACTTTTGAGACAGAAAAGTGGTTTGACTTAAATTTTGTATTCTTTTATCTTTTCTTCTCTATATTTTTTGATGCAATCCCAAACAACTATGAACTGAATTTATTGTTCTAGAGGCTAAGGTGTAGCCAAGTTTTGTAGAACACAAATTTTAATTCCTTGTTATTACCATATTTTTCCTGATTGTGTTTTAATTTTTATTATTTATGCGTACAACATGGTGGATAGACATTTGTATGAATTTTTCAAATCATAAAGAGACCGAACAGGTAATTTGTGATTAATAAAAATTAAGACCGTATATTGGAGGACGTGACCGTTAAGAAATTCAATTTCTCAATTAATAATTTGGTGGATAGACGAATGATTAATTGAGAATAATTTTTAGACTACGTTGATAGAGTGGTTAATATTTTTAGAATTTTGGTCGACAATTTGGGAAAGATTATATTTTTATTTAAAAGGAATTATAATTTGTGTGTGTGATAAACGAGGTGAACCAAGAGCCCTAGAACAAATTTTACCATTAAACAAAGTACAAGAGCTTCATAGTTTCACAGCCCTCTCCCTCTTCACCAATTTAGTTAGATTTAGTTAGATTAATTTAATTTAGTTATTTTATCCTTATAAAATTCGACCTTCCAAATAGTGATTCATCTAGTGATATCGGTACTCAGTAAAATATCTAGTCCCTGTGGGTTCGACACTCTACTCATCTATCTATATTACTTGTGCGATTTTGTACACTTGCAAATATCAACATCAACCAACAGCGTCCAACCACGCCGCAGGAGGTCGAGTTGGAACAGTGCATTCTTCGGGTGCGATGAGAAAGAGAGGTAGAGGTGTGATGGTTCGATTTGGAGGAAGAGAATAGGGTTTCAATTTGGGGAATCCCAGGGATTTAGAGCTAGGTTTTCTGGATTTGGGGGCTGCGTTCTTTGGGTGCGATGAATGAGAGAGAAAAAGATAAGAGATAGAAGAAGCTGAAGAGGATGGGTAGGAAAATGTCTTAGGATTGTGTCTTGAATACTCATTGTTCAGATTAAAAGAAGGTAATATGAAGCATGGAGGTCGAAGCGTCGAAGTGAGTAGAAGGGGAAACAGCAACAGTAGGGTGCAGGCTAGTTGCGGTCGACCGGTCTTGGTGACACTCGACTACAATATGAGAGTTGAGTACTTCATAGATTAGACCTAGATTTCTCTCTATTCTTCTATATATATTGTAAACTCCTCCAATATGAGAGTTGAGTACTTCATAGATTCTTTTCTCCATTGCAAAGAGAGGCTCGAGAGAGAGATGGTTCTTGGTAGGTGAGTTTAATTCCTTGTATCAAGTAAATCGGTAACTTCTTGTAATCTCTTCTAGTTGAATATTAGATCTCCTTATATTTCCCTCCGGATTAAGCAAAAGCTAACCGGAATAAGTCATCGTTGTTGTGTTTATGTTAGTTTGGTGGATCTACTTGCTTTCTCAATTTATTCGTCTCGTCTACTTCGACTTCCTCATTACTCTAATTAGTTCTGCTGCGACCAGAGGGCATTTGTTGACGCTCCAATCCCTACAACTGGTATCAGAGCTTCAGGTTGCCGAGTTCCTTGGTTAAGATGACAGGCCACAGTATTTTGAAGATCAAGCAGTTCGATGAAAAGATCAATTTCAATCTTTGGAAGACTGACATGTATGATGTTCTTGTTCAAGAACGGTTGTAGTTAGCAGTCAAGAAGAAAGAAAAGCCAGCTGATATGAAGGATGACGTTTGGGAAGATATTCTTGAAAGATCCATAAGTCTAATCTGACTATCCTTCGCGGACAAGGTCAAGTGCAGATTTCTTGTAGAATTATTGCGGCGAGTTTGTGGGAAAAACTCATAGCTGACTACTCTGGTTCGTCGTTATTAGATCAGATGCATTGGAAGATAAAGTTGTTTTTTTTATCTATGAAGGAAGGTACCGATCTCCAAGACCACATTACAGAGTTCAATAAGGTATTATCTGAACTTAAGGCGATCAACGCAGATGTGTATGAGGAAGATAAAGCTTTCAACCTGATATATTCACTGTCGAATTCGTACGAGTCTTTGATCACGACCATGCTACACGGTAGATCTGCCAGGGAGAGTTTTTCGGTAGATGGTATAATCAAAGCATTGAAGGAAAATCAACTTAGGAATGAGACCCATAAATCATCATCGTTTATTCCTACAAGTTGTCTAGCAGTGGATGGTCCTTCAGGGAGAAGACAAGGTGCTTTGCAAAAGGATTCGATCCGTTGCCGATATTGCAAGAAGCCAGAGCATATCAAGAAAGACTGTTGGAAATTACAGAATCAAGAGAGCGCCAAGAACGGGAGTTCAGTCACTAATGTAATTAGTGCCTTTGGTGCCTTTGATTCAGGTGGTTCGTGTCTTCTTGTTTCAAATTCTTTAGATCTGGATTCTAGTTGGCTTCTTGACTCAAGGAGTTCTTCTCATATTTGCTCCAAGAGGGAGTTGTTTTCTACTTATAAGTCTACTACGGGACGTTGTGTGACAACAGAAACTAGGGAGATTTGTGAAGTAGTGGGTGAGGGGACAGTTGAGTTGAATATGCCAGGTCTAAATTTGTTCACTTTAAGGGACATTTTGCATATTCCTCTGCTGAAATGGAATCTGATTTCCTTGGGAACTCTTGATGCACGGGGCTGCAGGTACACAACTCGAGGTGGAGTTCTGTCTGTTTTTCAAGGTCGTCGTAAGGTGATTAGAGGTATGAGAATGGTTGGGCTAAGCCAAAACAATCTCTACAAGCTTTGGGGAATCCAAAATACTTACGCAAGTGTTGCTTCTTTTCCCGTTATTCCTACAAGTTCAGCTAGTTTGCCGCAACTAGATTCATCGAGATGAGACCACGACGTTCGAATATCGTCGAGAGGTTAAGAAAGCCTAAGGGTAGGTGGAGTTCGTGCGGAGTTTGGCAACTTCGTGAGTACAGCTATGGAGGTGTATCCGTGAAGGGGTATACTGGATTCGGTGAGATTGGGTAGAGATCAGTTCAACTGGAAGAAGAAGCTATTGTTCTAAGGTTTCTTTGTAAGTGAAATTTGTAAGTGTTTGGAGATGAGTAACACATCATGTGATAGCACTCGTATGCAATCCAAGGTGGAGTTTGTTAGGATTGTGTCTTGAATACTCGTTGTTCAGATTAAAAGAAGGTAATATGAAGCACGGAGGTCGAAGTAGCGGAGTAGAAGGAGAAACAGCAACAGTAGGGTGTAGGCTAGTTGCGGTCGACCGGTCTTGGTGACTGTAACCCCTGTTTCCATTAATATGTATTTTTTTCAAGTATTTTTTCGTATTTTAAATTCTTAATATCTTGTAACTATTCTCTTTTAATTGATTATATTATTCAAACTATTTTATAAAATCCAATTATTTATTCTAAGCCCAATTTCTTATTTTTATTTTATTATTTATTAATCCGAGCCAAATTATTTATTATAGGCCTAATCCCATAATTGATTTATTAAATAATTTGAAGCTCAAGCCCAATTGTTTAATTATTTATCATAAGCCCAATCATATAACTAGTTGATTAAATTGTTTTGAGCCCATAAACCAAGCCCAAAATCCATCCTAGTACTCATATAAATTGTATAGACTCCAACCTATATGATTACATTCAAATTCCCACATTTTCTAATCCATCCGTTCTCAACTCTTGTTATTCAATAACCCCCAAAACCCCTTACTTTCCCCCACTCTTCATATCCCGTAACCCTATAACCCCTACACCTCATAACTAGAATTTTTTGCCGTACTAGGCCACTTTTTGATAGTATTTGCGTTTTTAGGCCAGGTCCCAAACTATTAGCGTTCGTGGGCTAGCCTCTGCCACGTCAGCAGCGGCCGCTATTGGGAATAGCGGCCTCTTCATAGATAGGAATTTTGTGCTCCCACACTTGGCAGTGTACGAAGGGGATCAAGGCTGAAGACCTAATGAAGTGGTCGCTAGTGGCACTAGCGACCTCTTCTAACTGAGGTTGCTAGTGGCAATCGCGACCACAGCTAACATAGGTCACTAGCGACCTCTTCTAACTGAGGTCGCTAGTGGCAATCGCGACCACAGCTAATATAGGTCGCGAATGACATCAGCGATTATGCTGTAACCATAAGGAATATGACTCAAATTGGGTCTCTACTGTGGCCGCGAATGCCATTAGCGACTGTGGTCGCTAATGGCATTCGCGGCCACAGTAGAGACCCAATTTGAGTCATCTTGACAGAGAAGAAGTAGCTCTCGACATCTTCTTTGTAAATATGACTCACCTGAGGTCGTGATTGCCACTAGCGACCTCAGTTAGAAGAGGTCGCTAGTGCCACTAGCGACCACTTCATTAGGTCTTCAGCCTTGATCCCCTTCGTACATAGCCTGTGGGAGCACAAAATTCCTATCTATGAAGAGGCCGCTATTCCCAATAGCGGCCGTTGTTGACGTGGCAGAGGCTAGCCCACGAACGCTAATAGTTTGAGACTTGACCTAAAAACGCAAATACTATCAAAAAGTAGCCTAGTACGGCAAAATTTTCTCATAACTACCCCCCATTACTTTACCCATTATTATATTATTATATTATATATTTATTTTTATATAAACCCCTCTCCCCTCCCTGTTCTCTCCCCCTCTCCCATCTCTCTCTCTCCATGTCTCCCTTTTTCCATCATCTGTTCCAGAAAACCCCAAAACAGAGACCCCCCGAACCCATCCTCTCTCCCCCTCTCGTCGTCCTCCACCTCCTGCTCTCCCTTCCGGTCATCTCTCATTGCAACCCCGTCTCCCTCCTTCTTTCCTCCGCTCTCCCCCAAAGCTCCATCCTCGACCACCTCCGCCATCCTTCCTCCAGTCGACCCATCCGCCTGCCGACCACGGACCGCAACCCACTCGACCCCCTTCGTCTTCCTCGGCGAGCCCAACCCCTCCGCTCGTCCCCCGCATCATCTTCATCACCCTCGAACCATCCTCCTCTCCCTCCCGTTCACCACCCTCTTACTCTCCCCCTCGCCTTGTCTGCACCCTATCACGACAGCACGACACCACAACTCCCCTGCACCGCCCTCTCCTCTGCAACCCGACCACCTCTCCCTCTGAGTTCCTCTGCCGGTGACTGCAGCAACATCACTGTTGTGCTGTGCTTCCCCCGTTCGTCGCGACACCAGACAGCCAAATGACAGCAAACGCAGCCAAGCCCTGGTCTTCTCCAGTCGCGCCTCCTGTGTGCACCCTGCCTCCCGAGAGTTGCGCGACTGCAGTGCTGACAGAGCCAGCGAAGCCATTGTCGTTGCTTGCTGTTGTGTATGGGTTTGATCAAGTGAATGTGGACCATCCGTTTGATCATATCGTGATCTCTTAATCTTGATCTTGATGGTTTGAATCTTGGCCGTCCGTTGGATCTTGATCATCATGCTTAATTGGATGTGGGCCGTCAATCTCCTCTTGATCATCCGATTAGATCCTAGCCGTTCGATCTCTTCTTGATCATCATGATTATGATGATCATCAATTTTCTTTGATCGCAGTCGTTCGATCGATCGATCTTGATCTTTATCATTATCTTCATCATCACAGAAATCTGACCGTCCGATCTGATTCGATCATCTTGATCTTGATCTTCGATCTCAGCCATCTGATTGTGTTCATGATCATCTTGTTCGTTGGTTTGTGTTCGTGATTCGTTCGTTGTGTTCGTGCCCCGGGATCCGTTCCCGTTATTCTTGTTCTTGCTCCGTTTTCATCGTCGTCGGTCATCCGGCAAGTATTCTCTTGTACAAATCGTTTGTTCTCGTACAAACTTCCTTTGAAAAATACTGCAAGTATATTCTTTGACTATAATTCATATTCATTGATCGAATTGAAAACTGTTGCTATACTTAATCCGTTGATCTCGTATTAGTACATGATCGCGAATACCTTGTTGCCACATGCATTACATGAACACGATTGATACACACATATGTACTCTTAGGATTATACATGATTATGTGCATAATTGTTTTACCCGTGGTAGTAGTTAAATATGATATATGTTATTGTTGATTAAAATTAATAAAAGTAACAAGCCGGAGTTTAAGAAAAAGATCATAGTAGTGGACAATATAGGTAAGTGTACTCGGAAGGGGGTCCGTATTTTTTATGATTACAAGTTATATGGAACTAAGTGCCACGTCAGGGGTTGACAGGGGCCACCTCTAGAATTTACTGGGGCCACCTCTAGAATCCATTACATGATTACAAGTTTACATGTTTCACGCTACAAGTTTACACTCTACATGTTTCACATTGCACGTATCTCGAACAAGATACAATTGATATGTTTTTTCCGAGTAGGTGACCTATAGAATCCACCACTAGGCCTAAACGTAACTAATTGTATGCAGCAAGCCAGCAACCATGTAGTAAAAGCATGGATGCATGAAGTGCTACCTAGATAGAATTAATAAAAGACATAAGATTAACACATGCACTTGCATAATCCAATTATATGTTACATATTCTTATCGACTTGTTTACTTGATTACTTGTTTGCATGCCACTTGTTTTATTCTATCTCGTTCATGATCCTGTTTATATATTGTATTTCTCCTTTTACATGATTCTTGACTCTATGATATTTTTCTACTTCTTGTTTCGTTTTATACTTATCCCGTTATCTTGTACCACTTGCGATCCGTGACTTGCATTAACGAGTATCTTCTTGTTTCTTCTTTTGTAATAATGTACTTGCAGGTCCGGATGAAGAATTACCCGAAGGTGTTGCTAATCAAGTGTTTGTCTTATTAATTATCATGTTATCTTTAGTTCATGTCTTTTATTCATGCTACTTTTTATTGTATTCCGGGCGTGTTTGACTCGTAACTACTTTGTATTTTTCCATCTGTTGGTTATGTTGTGAACTACGTCATGTACTTCTTGTTATTCTATTGTGATTTTACATGCCTGCGTGATTTTGTTGTTATCTTGTTATTGAATTACCTGTACAGCTTATGAATGGTGTATTCGCATCATTCGCTGGGCCTCAATCACGTGCTCGTATTCCCGTATTTTGAAAAGCGGTGCGTGACAGTGACAGTCGACCGCACCCCCCGACCTCTCGTTATACATGGATTGTCCGAGAGAGGTACGGTCGACCGGTGTTGTTGGACGGTCGACCGACCGCAGCGCTGAATCTGTTTTGGGCCCTAATTTGTTAGGTCGCTTTAGCCCAATCTTCCACTCCAAGTTAGATCGTGCGGCTCCTATTCAGTTACTTCTTTTCCAGGTTATATCGGACGACTGAGAATCAAGATTAGACCTATGTTTCTCTCTATTCTTCTATATATATTGTAAACTCCAATATGAGAGTTGAGTACTTCATAGATTTTTTTCTTCATTGCAAAGAGTTGCTCTCGAGAGAGATAGTTCTTGGTGGGTGAGTTTAATTCCTTGTATCAAGTGAATCAGTAATTCCTTGTAATTTATTCTAGTTGAATATCAGATCTCCCTATATTTTCCCCCGGATTAAGCAAAAGCTAATCGGGATAAGTCATCGTTGTTGTGTTTGTGTTAGTTTGGTAGATCTACTTGCTTGCTCAATTTATTCACCTCGTCTACTTCGACTTCCTCATTGCTCTAATTAGTTCCGCTGCAACAAGGGAGCGTTTGTTGACGCCCCAATCCCAACAAAATGACCAAATTACCCCTGCAATGAGAGAGAGAAAGGAGATAAGAGATAAAAGGAGCCGAAGATGAGGGGTAGGAAAAATGACCAAATTACCTTTGTGATGAGTGTGTGTGTATGTGTGTGTGTGTGTGAGAGAAAGAGAGAAGGAGCTGAAGATAAGGGGTAGGAAAAATGACCAAATTACCCCTCCTTGTAAGTGAGATGAGTGGAAGGATTGTGAGCCATTCGATCACGATCACAATCAAAGTGCAAATCGGACGACTGGCAAAGAGTGCACACAGCACTGCACACACCAAATGAGTGCACAACCGAAGACGTCTCTCTCTCTTTCTCTCTCTCTCTCTCTCTCTCTTTCTCTCTCTCTCTCTCTATATATATATATATATAGCAATGCTCAGTTGCAAATGGGCCTGTTTGCACAGACCCGTGCAAACGATATTACTGGCCATTGGATCAAGTTCATCTTGATCCAAAGGCCATGATTGAGTCCTACCTGTTGAATGAACATACCAAATAACGACCTAGGTTTTTTGAAACAGCAACATTTTATAGCCTAGGCTGTTGTTGGGAACAATGGCCTAGGTTATAAAAGGTCTTTGTTTCAGACAACTCGTTGAATAAACCTAGGCCGTTGTTTGGGGCCAAGTTTTTTTGCAACATCGACGTTTTATATAACTTAGGTCATTGTTTCCAAACAACGGCCTATGTTCAAAAGTGGGAGTGAGTGAAAGATCGAATGAGGCGAAGATTTATTTGGGACGAAATTCCCAAATTACCCCTCACAACTTAAGTGAGATGGGGTGATGGGCGGGCTCAATCACGGTCGTTGGATCTTGATCGATTTGATCCAATGGCCAACAATGCTGTTTGCACGGGTCTGCGCAAACAGACCCGTTTGCAACTGAGCACTGCTTATAACTAATATTAGTTATTATATATATACTGCTCATAACTAATATCAGATATTAGTTAATATTAGTTGTTAACTAATATTAGTTATTATACACACACACAGTGCTTCATTGAAAACTCTACTGTAGCTCACTCTCTCTCTCTCCATATATATATATAATAATAATAATAATAATAATAATAATAATAATAATAATAACTTAGTGTCATTTGTCAATCTATCAACGCATGTGACGCATGTACATAACTAATATGAAGGAGGTTTTAGGTTCGAGTCCTCACTACGTCAGAGTTTTTATTTATGAACAAAATAATTTATTAAGACGTGCATTGTTCGTGCATAACTAATATAAAAGAAGTCTTAGGTTCGAGGTTGGACTACGTCGAAATTTGTATTTTAAAAATATATATTTATTAAGACATGCATCTCACGTGTAAATTACTAGAGTATGAGAAAATTTTCCTCATACAAAGTGATTATACTCACTTGGTGGAGCCTTTATAGAAGATCCACTTCGTTCATTATGCTTATCATGCTAATGGATGTATGTATATAAATAATCAAGTGGTTTGGAAGTCATTCATTCATGCATCGTGTGGTTGAAAAATGAACGATTTCGACAGTAATATAAATTGAACCACAAATTGGACCCACATGATTTATGAGTGAATGACCTCCAAACCACTTAATTTTTGCTACACACACATCAATTGGCATGATAAACATGATGAACGGAGCGAGATCTTCCATGAGGGCCCCACCAATTGAGTATAATTGCTTTTTATAAGGAAAATTTTTTCCTCATACAAATATGAGGCTCACTTTTCTCATGTATATATATACGATATGATATGATATTTTGGAATTATCTATTTATTTATTTTAAGATTGTGATGTTGCTCTATTTATTTATAAGCATGTTTTATATATGATTTATCTATTGCACATATGAAGCACATGTACATTATGTTATTTACTAATATGAAGGAGGTTATAGGTTCGAGTCCTCACTACGTCAGAGTTTTTATTTATGAACAAAATAATTTATTAAGACATGCATTGTTCGTGCATAACTAATATAAAAGAAGTCTTAGGTTTGAGGTTGGACAACGTCAAAATTTATATTTTAAAAATATATATTTATTAAGACATGCATCGCACGTGTAAATTACTAGAGTATGAGAAAATTTTCCTCATACAAAGTGATTATACTCACTTGGTGGAGCCCTTATGGAAGATCCACTTTGTTCATTATGCTTATCATGCTAATGGATGTATGTATAGAAATAATCAAGTGGTTTGAAAGTCATTCATCCATGCATCGTATGGTTGAAAAATGAACGATTTCAACAGTAATATAAATCGAACCAAAAATTGGACCCACATGATGCATGGGTGAATGACCTCCAAACCACTTGATTTTTGCTACACACACATCAATTGGCATGATAAACATGATGAACTGAGCGAGATCTTCCATGAGGGCCCCACCAATTGAGTATAATTGCTTTTTATGAGGAAAATTTTTTCCTCATACAAATATGAGGCTCACTTTTCTCATATATATATATATATATATATATATATATATATATATATATATATATATATATATATATATATATATATGATATTTTGGAATTATCTATTTATTTATTTTAAGATTGTGATGTTGCTCTATTTATTTATAAGCATATTTTATATATGATTTATCTATTGCACATGTGAAGCACATGTACATTAAGTTATTTAATTTTGAACATTAATCAACTAAATAATCAAGAAATTGAACGACCATATTTGTTCTTGACGGAAACGAAAACTTTATTCGTGCTTTTAGAATATTGAAGATATACTTATTCGTGCTTTTGTGTGTGTGTGTGTGTGTGTGTGTGTGTGTGTATGTGAGGATGATCTAGTAAGTGACACATTAGATAAGTGAACCTTGTCTCCCTCTTGTCCACTTCTCAAATGCATGATGCACACCGTTCAAAGTGATCTATGTTTATTAAGACATAGGAAGATGAAACATCAAAAAGTTTGAGGCCTCTCCTAATACGAACCTCATATCGAAAATCAGAAGCGTTCATCTTGTTCTACGTGCCTACGATAGTCTAATGGTATAAAATCAAGTTATTTGACATACATTTGCCCATCCATCATATTTATTTATTTGATATTATGTAATTATCTATTTATTTATTTTAAGATTGAGATGTAGGTCTATTTATTAATACGATTTTTTAAAAAAAAAATTGATTTATCTATTGCACGTGTGAAGTACATGTACATTAAGTTTAATTTTGACCATTAATCAACTAAATCAATCAAGAAAATGAATGGTTGGGATTCGCTCTTGATGGAAACGAAAACTTTGTTCTTGCTTTTATGTAGGGGTGGGCATTGGTCGGTATTCGACGTAATATGGACCATCCACCACCGATCCAAAGAATATCGGTTTTTTAATTTTCTCATCCGCAACCAATCTGAACCTTAATTGGATTGGTTTCCATCCAAGCCGATTAAGCTCAGTTTGGATTGAATTGGATGGTCGAGCATGCTACTTTTCACCTCCAATATCATTCATAATTTCGTTGAAATTTAAAAGATCAACTTCAATCAAACTTAATAAACAGCCTGCTATTTGTTGTTCAGAAATGAATTTAAAATGCAGATTCATAAAATCACAAATTGCTAATGAATTTTACACTAATTGTTTAAGATGTTGGCGTTTAAATGGGTGAGATACACTGTTTTTTCACCTGCATACTTCTGTAATCTTAGTTTATTATCATAAAGGAAACATCAATAACCATAGCTAATTGTGTTGGGTTTATGTCTTGCATACGAAATTGGATAAGAAGATGATGAGACGATGGAGGAATCGAGAAGATCGGAGACGGAATGGAAGCAAGGAAATAGTCAGCGGTTGTAGTTGCAGAAGTGGCGATCGACCGGTCGCGGCGCTGATGGATATTTGGGCTTGAATCTAGGTGATTCGGGAAAGGCCCAATCTGCTCTTCAAGCTGGATCGTGTGGCTCCTATCGTAGGGTTATCTCTTGGGTACTATCCAATGGCTATTGTAACAAGATATTAACTTAGGGTTTGTCTCTAGATCTATATAAACAATTGTAACGGCCCATAGATCCATATGATTCTATTGAGTGCCGAATAGAAGAAGAGAGTACTTCATTCGAGAGGGTGTGAGAGTTCTCCATTTCAGCATCAAGTTCCACTAGGCTTGAGAGAGGGTCGTTGTGAGAATTGTATTCTTATATCTTCTCTAGTTGAATAATATCTTGGTTCTTCCTCCCCCGGATTAAGGCGAAAGCCCCAACCGGGACAACTCTTGTGTGCTTGTGTGATTGGTGTGATCTAGTCTTGCTAGGTGGTTTTGTGTTGATTGTGTCAAAGACTCAACAAGATCCTCATAATTTCCTAACAAATTGAACTTCAGGTATAGTAAAAAAAAGATTTAGAAAATAATTTTTGCCTGACTTGATTAAAGTAACTACTAAATGTTACATCAACTTCATGATTCTATTAAGCTCGGTCACACTGTAAATCAAGCATTTCTCAACAACATAACACACATGATTATGGAGAATTAAAACATAGATAGAACAACTGCTCGGTTTTAATTAAAGAAATTAAAGGAGACTGTTTGTATCTCCAAAAAAATGAGAAATGACTATTTGCATATTGAAGAAATTAAAGGAGAACTATATTTTTTATGGACTTATGCATAGGGGTACGGTCGGTTCAGTTTCATCGGTTATTTGAAAGCCCCATCCAACAACCGAACCGCTCCAGTTTGTTATTGAAGATCAAGAATCGGGACAACCCAAACCCCCAATTAGTTCGGTTAAAAACCGATCGGTGCAGGTTGGATTGGTTCGGATTGGTCGGTTCGGATAATAGTGTCCACCCCTACTTTTATGGCTAAATTACAAGAAACTACCATATCTCTTCACTCTTTTTCAAAAAGCTACCCTAACCGTGCATAACCCCTTAATCTATTTTTTTAAAGTGAGTAACCCCAAATTGTCTTTTTTTCTTTCAGGAAACTATCTCATCGGATTTGTTTCGTTGACCAGACTTTTACGTGCACTGCATATGGTCATAATGGACCAAAATATCCATGTGTCCGTTTTCCCCCCATTTTCAACTTTTTATCCCATTTATTAAAAGTTTTCACTAAATTATTTAGTTTTCTAAACTAAATTCGGGAAAAAAAAGATGAAAGGGCTGAATAAAATTGGATAATTTAGTGAATTTTTTATGAATTGGGGTGAAAATGGAAGCATATGTATTTTGGTCCAATATGGCCACGTACAGTGCACGTAAAAGTTTGGTCAACGGGGCATATGCGGCAGGATAGTTTCCTGAATGAAGAAAGAAAAAGCCAAGTTTGGGGGTTACACACAGTCTAGCACTATTGGGGTAGTTTTCTTAAAAGAGTGAAGATACTGAGATATGGTAGTTTCTTGTAATTTAGGATATATATATATATATATATATATATATATATATATATATATATATATATATATATATATATATATATATGAGAAAACAAAACAAAAAATTTCCTCCTTCCTCCTTATCTTCTAAAGAAACCGTATTCATGACAACTTCAGAGCTTTTATTATTTTATTTTTTTGAAAGAAAAGGTGGAGTATGGCCACCCTGTTTCATTAATAAGGAGTTAATAAAACAAACTCAGAGTACTGAGTCAAGTACAAATCTTACAATACATGAAAGAAAACATAAATCCTCTCCTAGCATGGGGGGTGGGACAACAGGATGGTACGTACATGCTTCCACACACAAAAAAAGTACATCAAAGCATCTAACTCTCCCTACCAAAAGTACAACAAAACAACAAAAACCCCCCTAACAAAACCCTGGGGCGGTAGGGATCTATCAGGAGTGTCGTCTCGTCACTCAGTCGATCGTCAGTCCGATCTGGACTTCCTCGTCGTCATACTCCTCTATCTGGAAGACACTAGCAATTCTCCCACGATGACCTATTGCAGCGACAATAGCCCAAAATGAAATACGATGCATAATGTGAGTCAAATTACCCGAAATACTATTACTAGTCCTATGAAAGTAACAGTTATTCCTATCCAGCCAAAGGACACAGGTCGTAGCAGCGATAGCAATAAGTCAGGCCTCTCTCATAGTTCGTCTCTTATTGGTGAACTTAGCGCCGACCCAGAGGTCCTCATACTTACATGGGTACTCACCTGTACCCAGGGCACTAAGAACCTCGGCAAGAACTGCTTTGCTCCTGGGACACTCCAGGAATAGATGATCCCTGGTCTCAGGGGCTGCATTGCAGAGCCCACAGATAGTATTCGTGCTCAGTTGGCATTTAGCTAGGTTCTCTCTATTCAGGATGGCATCGTTCAGAACAAGCCATAGGAAGATCTTTATTTTTAGTGGGGTTTTCGCCCTCCATATGATACCCGACCAATCCGGGCGACATCCCCTAAAATGAATACGGTTATAGAGGGAGCAAACAGTGAAAGTGCCACTCTTCTCGAGGCCCCACGATTGCCTATCCGACCCTGAGAGCCCTCAATTTCGGATCTCACTATGTGGTTTTGTAGCTCTATAAGCCTGAGCTGAGAGTCCGAGTTCAGCATTTGTTTAAAGGTCGGTTTCTAAGAGTTTCTTTTCCATGTTGCCGCTACCGTGCAGTGCGGGTGCGACGCATGGTCATACAGATCGGGGAATAGGTCTCTAAAGGAGTTTTTATTGAAAACTGAAGGTATTTTTGTCCAAAAAGTTCATAACTTCATATGCCTACTTGAGAACTTAGCGGTTGTACATAATAGAATCAAATTCGTGATTTGTTTTCTGTTATGTCTCAAAGTATATGGTAGTTTTCCACTACTTTAGCCTATGAGAAAATGTTTTGCAAGAGATTTATCGTCATCACTAGAAAGCCATCACAGTGAATGATGTATGTTATGTATCCATAAATTTAATCTCCAGCACTGCTAATGCTTTATATATACAGTTGGAGTCTTTTTTTTTTGTTGTTGTAATAAGGTCGTAGTCACATACACCCACACTTTACCCGGAATATATATTAAATTGGGTTTTTTTTTGGTGCAAGCGAGATTCGTACTCCTGACTAGTAAAGAGGCCGACACTTGCACAATTGCATTCTCTTGGTCTCTCCATTTTTGAGCTTATTTATTAGTCAATATTTTTTGCTTAATTATTTAAATACACAAATATTTTTTTTTGTTTTTTGTTTTGTTTTGTTTTGTTTTTAACAAGGCCGTAGCTACACACGCACACCTCATGTACACACTTTCATACAAATCCCATAATAATGGGATGATGCAGGTGAGGATTGAATACAGTTAATATTTTTACTGAAATTTATTCTTTCATGTAGAGAACAGTGTGTAGACAGTAGACTGCTCTTCAATAATATCTGATGATGAAATCAATATACAGAACAACTGGTCCTTGCATTGGGTGTGAAAGTTTCTTCTCAGGCCTTGTGCTAGCACGCTTTTTGATGCTCTAGAGCCACTGATGTTGATGCTCGGGGAAATTTTTTCTTGTATATCATGTTATCTTTAAACTTGTACGAGTAAAAAATCGAAAAAAAAGCTTCTTGTACATTTGCTGCTCCCTTAATTAATTTCATGGATATTGGCTAAAAGCACCATGTAATTTGTAAAATTATATTAATTATGTATAGAATAAAGGTTTATTTATTGTTGGATGCATCCGCCACTGCTTATTTTATAATTACAAATCAAGCAAAATTACCTAAAAAATTATAGAGTGTAATCATTATAAAAGGCTTTGCACTGCAGAGATCTTCTTACTCGATACCATGTATTGCGATACTATTTGAGAGATCATCATGATAGCGTTGATTTGAGATGCTCTTTTAACAAGTTAAGAGGGAACTCCTCATCGCTATCTGTAATATCTTTTTTTTAATTCCTTAATTATTTGGTTTAAATTATTTTTAAATATGTTTCTGAGTATACTTGTCCTTATTTTTTTGATGAAACGGATAGAGTCAACAGACTCCAACCATGCATTAATAATATGAAGAATACAATAAGAGGGTCTTACAAGATGTAAAACAAGACCATCCAAGAGAACAAACAATGCACAACAAGAAGGTTACAAACAGAGCAGACCCAAAGCTAAAAGGCGAACTAAACATATACACACGGGAAGAAAAGAAGCCAGGCGCTGATAACATCCAGCACAATGGAGAGGGGCTGGAAACCAGTGGAGGCCTCAGAAGACGATCCCCCTCACACTGATGGCGGATAGCAGCACTGCAACGGTGCGGAGCGGCCCAAAGCTCAACATTCTCGACAGGATCAGACCCTGAATAGCCGGACGAAACCGCAGACCAAGCTCGGAATAGACTCGAAAGGAGCCTCCAAACAGGATATCAATGCCTTCTAGGTCGAGCAAAAACTCAATGCTCAGACAAAGAAAACACGCAACTCCAATTCATGCCGTTACAAATAGGAGAAAACGATACATACAGCCAGACAATAGCACAAAAGAGAATGCCCATACAGGGTAGAGACATAGAAACTCATCAATACTAACAATACTATCAGATACTCAACAATACTAACAGAGAATCTCATCAAAACTATCAGCTAACAAACTGATAAGGGAAACAACAAGAAAATAGAGAACAACAGCATAATTATATTAACAACCTCGAAAGGTAACATCCATTCATAATACACCCATACCGAAGAAGATAGACCATCGGACCAGCCATGGAGTGCAACAAACAAGACCAGATCTGAACATATACATAATAAAACTAAAGTCTGGGAGTATAATATAGAGAGCAGCATAAAAGCGATCAAATAAAGCTGCTAGCCGAACGATCTGAGAGAAGCCAGTAGGAGGGTATATTTGTCCTTATTAATTGATTTTATTTGTATATGAGTGATTAAATTGATATTTGGGGTTAAACGGGAAAAATTAAAAATATATGAGTTTTGGGATGAGTTTTCTTGAAAGAGACGAATCCGATTTGACCCAAAATTTTGTTTGGGGCATTTGTACATTATAGGGGGGTCAATAAAATGCTAAAATAGTGAAGTTTTTAGTTTGTGGTATTTAGTTGTAAACTTTTCAAAATCGAGTTGATTTACTCATTTTAGGTCATTTTTTCTTAAGTATTTGGGCCTAAAGCCCATAACCCTAAACCCTAACGTTATTAAAAATCCTAAAAATTACTAGGATGTCACTCTCTATTTCTCTCTCCCCCTCCTCTTTCCTGGTTGACCGAAACCCTCATCCCCTTTAGAAACTCAACTAGGGTTTTTGACAATTCACCCAATTTCTACCTCCAACTTCAAATATTTTGGGGTTCCTAGAAGATTTTTGAGTGCTCTTCTTCATGGTAGTGTCGGTTTTGTGAGAAAGCTTCGAGAAGGTATACAAAACTTGTTATTTATCTTTTGGATTGTATGCTTTTTATTTCTTTTAGCAATAATTGATGTAGGGACGTGTAGAGGGCACATAGAACATGTTAGGAGTTAGAAATTATGTATATCATGGTGAAATTGTGACATGGTGATTTTGGCATAAAGCCAACTTTTAAAAATAGGTGAAGTTAGGTAAGAAAATTGCTTTTAGTGAGTTTAAAAAATACATATGAGGTTGTGGAGTAGTGTGAGAGTGTTAATATGAATTTAGAATGAATTTGGTAGACTTAGAACTTAATGGAAAAGATTGAGAATGAAAGTATAATATATATACACGCCGGGTGTTCGGTGAAATGCCCGAGGGAGATTGAGTTGAAAATTTGTTACATTCAGAGGTGTAATTGAGTCTTACTATTATTATTACCCCTAATTTGAGATATTAGGACAAAGGGGATTAAAGAAATTAGGAAATAGGAAATTTTCATATTAGGAAGCCTCCGATCAACTTGTGAGTTTTTGCATTGGGATCCGAATTTGAAATCTGTCAATGTAGCTCGGCTACTTATGTCATTTGTGACGTTTGGGTGAAGACGGATTCGAATTCGGAGGTTCGTAGGTCAAGTTTTGAGTTTTATGCTAATCGGTCCTATAATTTTCCATTTAGGTGGAAAAAGTTGAAATTCGACTGGCTACCGGGTGGACGTGGGACATCGTTTGCTCGATCCATTAGGTGAGTATGTTGTATCTATATATGTTTTATGTTGTGGCCAAATTTCGTGGCTTTTTGATATATTTCGTAAAAGTTATGCTAAAAATTGATTTTGAAGGAAAATACGGATTTTTAAGGGCCCGAAAATGGGTTTTGTGATATTTGATGAAATTGACTATTTTAAGTATATAAAACCTATATTATGAATTAGTGTGACGTGTTAAAGTAATAAAATTTAATTTATTAAACGGTTTATGCATATTTTTACCCCGTGCATGTTTCATGCATTTTTGGGTATATAAACCGATATAGGTGATTTGGTATATGTGGAGCCTTGTGTATGGGCTAGTATGCTATGGATGGATGTTATGAGGTGTAATTAGATGAAATAAGTGATTGTGGTCCTTTTTTGAAAATCCGCATATGTGGTGTATGTTTGTGATATATATATATATATATATATATATATATATATATATATATATATATATATATTGATAGTGAGTTGTGATGTGAGAATTGATGAAATTAGTTAGTGGGTATATGTTATATTATAATTATGTTCGAAGTGAATTCTTGGGCAATAATATGATATTATTATCTGATGAATTATATATTTTGATACACTTATGATCCGGAATAACAAAACTTAAATTCTTTTATTCATGATATAACCTGGCGTATGCCTATATATGATATAATGGGGTAATAAATAACATGATATTCATAATGCGTGATGTTGTGGTAAAATAAATAACTTGGTGCATTCTTGTTATACAATAAGATGATATGGCGGTGTTACATAATTAAATGACAAAGTGTATGCATATATGTGATATAATGATATGATAATTAATATCCTGGACATCGGTATGCATTACAATGGTAAGATAAAAGATAAGTTGGTATGTGCTAATAAAATGTGTTATTAATTCACGAGGTTAAAATCAAAGACATGACTAGTTTGTGAATCAAAAGTGAAATGCTGGTGTTGATAAAGTAAGATGGAAAGATGAAATGATTAATGCTAATAACAGATGGTTTTGTTGACCAGTACCTACAACAATCCTGGGGGTTTGGGCTAGACCTCCTAATACCCAAGGACCGGCTTGGGGTGCGGAGTTTATTGCCCAAACTATGTTTGGGGTGCGGAGTTTTTATCGCCCAAGCTATCGGCTTGAAGTCCGGTTATTCCCTCGATGACAGCTGTTGCGAGGAAGTACCCGGTTTACCTGAGGTGCAGAGTTTTTCCCTCCTGGCTTCGGCTGGGAGGAAGTACCACGTTTACCTGGGGTGCAGAGTTTTTCCTTCCTGGCTTCGGCTGGGAGAAAGTACCCCGTTTACCTGGGGTGCAGAGTTTTTCCCTCCTGGCTTCGACTGGGAGGAAGTACCCAGTTTATCTGGGGTGCGGAGTTCCCTCGCTAGCACAGGCTGGGAGGAAGACGTAGCCTCAGACGTGTAAAACTCTGTGTGAGCATCGGTCTGCTTGTTTTACTGGGCTGTCGGCTTTCAGTATATTGGGATACTATGGCTCACTGGTCGACAAACTAATGAATAAATAAGTGTAAATAAGAATGTGAAAGTAAAGAAAGTGAAATGTGAAAGTGAAGAAAGTGAAATTGTGAAAGGTGCTTATAACAATAGAAATTAGGGTTAATATCCTAGACTAAGGTGCTTGAGATATTTACCTTAGGTATCAAAATTGGAATACCTAGATGATATGGCTAAAAATAGGATTAAATCGGGACCGTTCACATCGGACGCGAATCTTAAAGCTCAGGGGTAAAACGGTAATTTCACTTACTAGCGGGTCCGAAGCGGGTACTGGGTCTCCTTCTCACAGATCCAATAACCCGCGAACGGATCCACTCCAACTGGGTACGGGTCCCGACCCAAGACAAACCCAGATCAGCAAGAGGAAAATCAGGGTTACTGATTTGACCAAATCAACAGGCCTGATTTGCTCTCACCGGGAATTAAGGGATTACATTCCTAATCTGATTACGAGGATTTTATGCCTTATCAGATCACAGGATCACATTCCTAATCTGATCCCAACGGCGACTATAAATACCCCCCACCTACCACTGTTACAGGTTAATCAATACTTTTCAATAAAAAGCTCTTTCTTAATCATATCACTGGTTACTGACAAGAGCGTCGGAGGGTGCGTCGCCGGGATCAAACCCGGTGTCTCGCACTTTCCTTGCAGGTATTCGGCGGGAGTCAGCGGCCCAACTCCGGCGAACAGGTTCGGATCTGCTATTCAGGTTTCTCGCGAATCCACAAATTCATCTGTTTACCCCCACACCGAAATCAGCGGTAACAGATTGGCGCCGTCTGTGGGAAAACCATACGAATAGCCTCCGCCCCTTCCTCGTCGACTGGCTCTTCTCTAGCCATGCCTCCCAGAAAGGTCAGATCTAGGGGGTCCAACCGTGGACCCAACCCCGCTGATCAGCAAGAGGTAGTCCCCATCCAGCCTGCTCCGCAGCAGGGACAACCCCCGCTTCAAGTGGAGGACCCTCTTCAACAAGATCAGCCTCCTCTTCAGAATAAGCAACCCCCCAGGGTCCCCACCGGTCCTCAGAATGCCGGTGCGGGGGGCTCTCGTATGAAGCAACCGCTCAATCAGGACCGCGTCTCCATACACAACACCTCTACGGATTCCATGGCCTCTCACAATCCCCAAAATCAGAAGATGGAAGAGGACCTACGCCACCGTCTGGACGAGAAGCGGGCCCGAGAGGGAGCCTCCCGCCAACAACGTCCGGGTGAGCGGTCCCCTCACCACCGAGATTATAGAAGGTCTCCTGTCCGAAGGGGAAGAAGAGAGTCACGCGGGCATTACAGGAGGAGGCGCCACTCTCCTACCGGTCGGCATCAGCCGAGGAACAATGAGGCGCCCACCACTCGCGCCGAGTTCCTACAGTTTCAAGCAACGATGTTGCAGGCTCTTAACCTCCGACCCAACAACAATGAGGCCCAAAGGGTTCCTTCGCGCCAACAGGTTCCCAGTCCTCGCCGTAGGTCCGCCTCTCCTCCGCCAGCTCCTAACCGCCGGCAGCATGAACTTAGCCCTCGCCGCTCTCGGGACGACCATCGTCGTAGCCCCGGCTCTCCCTCCTACGAAGACGAGTCCAGAGACTCGTTCGACTACCGCGGGAGGGACGATGCCCTATACCGCCGTCTCCATGAGGTGGAGAGGCGAATTGGTCGGATGGACGAGGGGGAAGGGTCGAACAGCAGAACCATTCGTCCGAGCAGACCCCCTTTCTCCCGGACCATCATGGAAGCTCCTATCCCAAGAGGTTTCGAACCCCCCAAGTTCGAAACTTACTCGGGGGAGTCGGACCCCGTGGACCACATCGAAAGCTTCAAGACCCTCATGCTCATCCACCAGGCTTCGGACGCCTTACTTTGCAAGACCTTCCCAGCCACCCTGAGGAGGTCGGCTAGGGAATGGTACTCCCGCCTTGCTCCCTCTTCCATCTTCTCCTTCGAGCAATTCGAGACCCTCTTCATCACCCACTTCATGAGTAGTAGACACACAGAGAAGACTAGCCTCTCATTACTCCAGCTCTGCCAGGAGAAAGGAGAGAAGTTGAGAGACTATGTGAAGAGGTTCACTGCGGAGGTCAGGTCCATAGCCTCCCTCGACCAATCCGTCGCAACAGCCGCCTTCCAATCCAACGTCTTCAACTCCAGCCTCCGCTCCTCTCTTGCTAAGAAGCCTCCACGGAACTTTGCCGACCTCCTTCTCAGGTGTGACAAGTACATTCGTGCCGAAGAGGCCGCCTACCCTCCAAGCTTCGGGGGGTCTACCTCAGGGACGAAGCGAAAGTTGACCGAAGAAGAAGAGGCTAAGAAGCTTCAGAAGGACGGCAATGGCCAGCGCCGCCCGACTCCTCGGTTTGAGAAGTTCACCCCCCTCGTTGCCAATATATCAGAAGTTCTTATGGAGGTGGACAAGGAAGGGCTCCTCCGCGCTCCCCCGAGAATGAACACACCTGGCAAGAAGAGGGACAAGCATAAGTGGTGCCACTTTCACAGGGACCACGGCCACGACACAGAAGATTGTCGGGCTCTGAAGGAGGAGATCGAAGAACTCATACAGCGGGGGCACCTGACCAAGTTCGTCCAGAAAGAGGGGGCCGAGCTTCCCCCCTGAGGAGCCAACAAACGAACTGAAGGGCCCGCCGAGCTTTACGACTCAGAACCTCCCGGCTCTTCCCAAGAGGTCTTCACCTTATTGTAGAAGTAGGACCCTGATTTTCAATAAGGCCGATGCTTGTAATCCGGCCGATAGCATGTAATAAGGGCTCGCCATATTGAAGCAGCCACTTAGTTTATTTCAATAAAACTTTACATTTTTTCATTGGAAATTGTTGCTCTTGCTTCATCTCCACCTCTACCGATGGTTCGGAGTCCAACACTTGGCTCGAGTCTGCTTCGAATAACCTGCTCTTCAGCGGGTTAGAAGTGGTTCGCCATTCGGAACTGCTCCCACAGCCGTTGAACACCTCTACCGATGGTTCGGAGTCCAACACTTGGCTCGAGTCTGCTTCGAATAACCTGCTCTTCAGCGGGTTAGAAGTGGTTTGCCATTCGGAACTGCTCCCACAGCCGTTGAACACCTCTACCGATGGTTCGGAGTCCAACACTTGGCTCGAGTCTGCTTTGAATAACCTGCTCTTCAGCGGGTTAGAAGTGGTTCGCCATTCGGAATTGTTCCCACAACCGTTGACTACCTCTACCGATGGTTCGGAGTCCAACACTTGGCTCGATTCTGCTTCAAATAACCTGCTCTTCAGCGGGTTAGAAGTGGTTCGCCATTCGGAATTGCTCCCACAACTGTTGATTCTCTCACATAAGCAGCGAGTTCGGAGCTACAGCTCTCCCCTAGAGTTGCTCCTCACACTCGTCTCACAAATGGCTCTCTTCCAGAGCCGAGCTCTTCCCGTCCGAGCAGGAATCCGAGCTCTTCCCATCCGAGCTCTTCCCATCCGAGCAAGGATCCGAGCTCTTCCCTCCGCTCGCCCCCGAAGCGGACCTCTTCTCAACGAGTTTGGAGCTCAACTCTCTCATAGGGTCCCTCCTCAAACTCATCTCACAAATGGCTCTCTTCCAGAGCCGAGCTCTTCCCTCCGCTCGCCCCCGAAGCGGACCTCTTCTCAGCAAGTTTGGAGCACAACTCTCTCCTAGAGTTCCTCCTTACACTGGTCTCACAAATAGCTCTCTTCCAGAGCCGAGCTCTTTGCTCCGCTCGCCCCCGAAGCGGACCTCTTCTCACCGAGTTTGGAGCTCAACCCTCTCATAGGGTCCCTCCTCACACTCGTCTCACAAATAGCTCTCTTCCAGAGCCGAGCTCTTCCCATCCGAGCCCCAACATCAAAGAGCCCGGTCGGCTGCCGAGCAAGTGCCTTCCCGATCTGGTAAACGGAGAAAACACACTTTCTCCTCAACATTCGTGTAAGATCTCGATCAGACGGCCCAGATCTTGCCAGCGACGCTAAACGACAAGATAACGTTTTCTTGGGAACTGAGCCGTCTCGAGATTCGTGCCATCATCCAACGGCCCGGATCTTGCCAGCGTCGCTAAACGATAAGATAGCGTTTTCTTGGGAACTGTGCCCGCCTCGAGATCCGCGCTGAGATCCAGCGGCTCAGATCGCTCCACGTCGCTCAGTATTCCTAGCCGAGCGACTAGCGATCCGACCCACTCGCGCCTCTTCTTCGCCCCAAGGGTCTTCCTAGCACACCTTGCAAGGGTCTTCCTAGCCCAAGGGTCTTCCTAACCCAAGGGTCTTCCAAGCACAAGGGTCTTCCTGGCACATCTTCTCCGCCCCTAGGAGCGGGGCTCCCCTTCCAAAATCCCCAAGACCAAAGTACTTATCAACTTCATGAAGACAAGCATCTTGCGGGGCTATTTTGACCATGAAGGAGGGTGAATCTTCATCCCACTCCTAAAGAGAAGTTGTAGATCTTCGAACTAGCTTCGAAACGAGGGGTCGCACGCCCCGATCGGACCACCGTAGCCCCGGGAAAGTAGACCTCAATGCAGCTGCGCCGAATAGCTCGGAAATCCGAGCCGAGCAACTCGCACGAGCCGAGCCGAGCCACTCCCATCCGAACTCTTCCCATCCGAGCTCTTCCCATCCGAGCCACTCGCACGAGCCGAGCCGAGCTACTCCCATCCGAGCTCTTCCCATCCGAGCCCTAACATCAAAGAGTCCGGTCGGCTGCCGAGCAAGTGCCTTCCCGATCTGGTAAACGGAGAAAACACACTTTCTCTTCAACATTCGTGTAAGATCTCGATCAGACGGCCCAGATCTTGCCAGCGACGCTAAACGACAAGATAACGTTTTCTTGGGAACTGAGCCGTCTCGAGATTCGTGCCATCATCCAACGGCCCAGATCTTGCCAGCGTCGCTAAACGATAAGATAGTGTTTTCTTGGGAATTGGGCCCGTCTCGAGATTCGTGCCACCATTCAATGGCCCAGATCAAGCCACATAGTTTGGATCTCCAATCCGAGCTACTGCCCTACCAAGCTTCAAAATGGACAAAAATTCGCCTCAAAATCCGTGCTCGGATTGGCCGAACAAGAAGCAGAGGAGAGGAGCTCGGATCTGCCAAACAAGCAGCAGAGGAGAAGAAGAGGACAAGAAAAAGACAAAAAAATATATATAAAAAATATGTATTTTGTGCCACGTGGCGCCGCGTGGTTGGGCGAAGTTACCTCTCGGTCGGCTGCCGAGCAAGTGCCTTCCCGATCTGGTAAACGGAGAAAACACACTTTCTCCTCAACATTCGTGTAAGATCTCGATCAGACGGCCCAGATCTTGCCAGCGACGCTAAACGACAAGATAACGTTTTCTTGGGAACTGAGCCGTCTCGAGATTCGTGCCATCATCCAACGGCCCAGATCTTGCCAGCGTCGCTAAACGATAAGATAGTGTTTTCTTGGAAATTGGGCCCGTCTCGAGATTCGTGCCACCATTCAACCGTCCAGATCGAGACACGCTGCTCGGATCTCCAATCCGAGCTACTGTCCAACCGAGCTGCAAAATAGCCAAAAATTCGCCTCAAAATCCGTGCTCGGATTCGCCGAACAAGGCGCCCAAAAAAAAAAAAAAAAAGGGGGAGCGTACCGGGTTCGGACCCGTTAGGGTCCTCAAACCCGAACCCATCTCCGCCACGTCACCTTTCTTCTCCATTATCCCGCCAAAACCACACAGAAGAAAAAACAGAACCAAAGCAAAGTAAAAAACCAAATAAAACAACAGTTCGTCTTCAAGCTCTACCCTCCACGGCCGAGAACTATCTTCAACGACGAACTCACCCCCTCCGTCGTCTAACTCCGGCGTCGAGCTCTCCATCCCGACCTCGCTTCCAAACCCACAACATGCCGAGCTCCATCTCCATGCCGAACTCCGTCTCCAATGCCGAGCACCTCCGTCAACGGCTAGCCCCACTCCGCTCGACGAGGTCGTTCGCCATGCCGAGCTCCCACTCCGTCAAAGTTCCCGAACTCCCCTCACCGAGCTCGGACACAGCTCCATCGACGAGCTCGCCGCCCTCCGAGTTCTCCACGAGATCTCTTTCACGATCTCCGTTCGTCACCAAGCTCCTCTGTCAAAACCCTCGCCTCCGAGCTCCGTCACGCTCCGCTCCAGCTCCACAGCGTCGACCTTCTCCTCCGGCGAGCTCAGCTCTGAATTCCACTTCACACGAGCTCGATCTCGCCATAACTCCGAAGCTCGAAGCCCCGAGCTCCGCTGCCTAGCTCCACCTCCGACGACCTCCTTCGAGCCCTCACTCTCGCCTCGCTCGCCGTCGGAGAGCCGAACCAAACTCCAAACGCAGCGCCGCTCCGAGCAGCTCACCCGTCGTCAACCTCCACTTCGTCGAAGCTCAAGAAGAGAACCCAACCCTTCTCCGAGCCCTCCTTCTCGCCACGCCGAGCCCACACTCCGGAACTCCGAGTTCCGAGCGCGCTCCTCGCCGAACCCATCGAATCGAGCACTACATCCTCCGTCACCACCGCCGAGCTCGACTCCCTCGACGAACCCCCAAGCTCAGTCACCCTCCTCGCCGAGCTCGCCAAGCTCCAGTGGCACTCACGATCGGGGTCGAGGGCGGAGCTGGGTCGGAGGCATCGATGGGTGGAAGTGAAAGACGAAGAAGAGAAAGAAGAAGAAGAGCAGGGACGAGCGGGAAAAGAAAGAAAGAAAGAAAAAAAAAAAAAAAAATGCCACGTGACCGCCACGTGGCAGATCGAGATGGATCAGATCCGAGCTGCGCGAAGTGGATCGGTCGGCTGCCGAACAGGTCCCTTCCCGATCCTGCAAATGGAGAAAAAATCTAGCCGAACAACTACAGTCGTTGGATCTTCCAGAAAATCGCGTAAAAGTTGATAAACGGTTCAGATCGCGCCACGTGCGCTAAACGACAAGATAGTAGTTTTTCGAAAAGCGCGCCGCCTCGCGATTCGCGCAGGAATCCGACGGCGCAGATCGCGCCACGTGTCCAGGTATATTTAAATTTATTTATTTATTTATTTAATTGTATTTTTTATTTAAAAAATCCAAAAAAATATTTAAAAAATCGGAAAAAATTAAATAAAAATTCTAAAAATAATTATAAATTCAGAAAAATTATTTTACATTCTGAAAAATATAATTATTTAATTAGAATAATTATTTATTATTTTCGATAATTAATTATTTAATTCGGAAAATGAATAAAAAATTCAAAAAAATGAGAAAAAATTCAGAAAAATCGGGAAAAATCACCAAAAATCCAGAAAATTCTGAGAATATTTTTGGGCATTTTACAAGCCCATAATAACACTGTTACACCCCGAGCAAGATTCCAAGCTTCCTTAAGAACACCGATAAAATCCCGTACGCCATTAGAACAGTTAAACTACTCCTCAAAGGCTGATTACACCCAGTCTTTAGGAGTGGGGGGCTCGTGATATGGCTAAAAATAGGATTAAATCGGGACCGTTCACATCGGACGCGAATCTTAAAGCTCAGGGGTAAAACGGTAATTTCACTTACTAGCGGGTCCGAAGCGGGTACTGGGTCTCCTTCTCACAGATCCAATAACCCGCGAACGGATCCACTCCAACTGGGTACGGGTCCCGACCCAAGACAAACCCAGATCAGCAAGAGGAAAATCAGGGTTACTGATTTGACCAAATCAACAGGCCTGATTTGCTCTCACCGGGAATTAAGGGATTACATTCCTAATCTGATTACGAGGATTTTATGCCTTATCAGATCACAGGATCACATTCCTAATCTGATCCCAACGGCGACTATAAATACCCCCCACCTACCACTGTTACAGGTTAATCAATACTTTTCAATAAAAAGCTCTTTCTTAATCATATCACTGGTTACTGACAAGAGCGTCGGAGGGTGCGTCGCCGGGATCAAACCCGGTGTCTCGCACTTTCCTTGCAGGTATTCGGCGGGAGTCAGCGGCCCAACTCCGGCGAACAGGTTCGGATCTGCTATTCAGGTTTCTCGCGAATCCACAAATTCATCTGTTTACCCCCACACCGAAATCAGCGGTAACACTAGACTACTATCACAAGCTAGTATTTATAAGATTAATACTGATTTGGGTACTGGGTTCTCAACCCACTCAACCCGTGTTCCGATATCCATACAATTAGTACGTGTAACACACGTGTTACCATAGAATATTATTACACATAATATTATTCATATATTGAGAATATACCTATATATCCAACAATTTCGAGCGTCAAAATCTTTCTTTCCAGCTTCGGCAAACTCCGCATGGGTTACATAGGACGATTCAGTGGGCACTTGAGAAGCAGCCTTATCGACCGGTTTCTTTCGAATTGGTCGACCGGGTATGTGGACACCAATACCCATTTGGGATGGAAGAGTTAGCTTGTTGGATTTGCTAAGGAGTGCCATGCTAATCGGGATTTTGGAGTCGATAGCGAGGTTGTAGATGAGAATGCTATAAGGAAAGGCTCTATGGTAGGTTGGGGCTGCATTCATGGTACGAATAATGTAGGTAGGTAGATCAAACTTATAACCGCCTAGAATAAGAGAAAGAGTGAGGGATTAATCAATATGAATTTCGGTTTCGTCATTTCCCTTAGGCCAAATATTGGCATTCCCGATTTTGTTCAAGACCCTGGAAACTTCGATGAAGTCGGTTGGTTTGGGCTTGTTAAGGGATACAACATTCGATTTGAGAACCATCCTACTGACAGAATTGGCATCATGACCCGATTTATATGAAACAGTTTTGAAAGTAAGATCATAGGCATCAAAGTCGCCTTCGAGCAGGCAGAGTTTTGAAAGTAAGATCATAGGCATCAAAGTCGCCTTCAGGCAGGCAGTAACGAGTTTTCAGATCGGCGAGTTTTAGGGAAACGGGTTGGCCAAAAATGAAGGAGGTGAACTCACGTGTCGTCAAATTCAATGTTGACATAGAATTGACCAGTGTCAAGTTCAGAGTGGATACTAGGTGTAGCTAAGATAGACTACCCATTCTTGGTTTGTACGAGTCTGAACTAATTACTCAAATTGAATCCCTAGTTCACGAAGATTAATGGGTTGACTAAGCACTACAGGTTTGTGGGCATGTGTTCTGAAGTACCAATCATCACTAGATTTGTTCATAAAGGCAATATCTTCTTTATAATAGAAGTTATTAGTAAAGATTTTTCTTACTCTTAGACTTAGCGGAAGCGGACGAATGATTGCAAGCAGAACGACGGGGATTGGAGGCCATCCTAAAAGTGTTCGGGACCCTGGTAAGAGCGAAATTTTGATGCCTATGATCTTACTTTCAAAACCGTTCCAGAGTGCTCGCACAGTTGCATTCTCTTGGTCTCTCCTTTTTGAAGCATATTTATTAGTCAATATTTTTTGCTTAAGTATTTAAATACAAAAGTTTTTTTTTTTTTTTTTTTTTTTTTTTTTTTTTTTTTTTTTTATTTTTTTTTATTTTTAACAAGGCCGTAGCCATACATGTGCACCGCATATACACCCTCTCACAATAATCCCATTATAATGGGATGATGCAGGTGGGGATTGAATACACTTATCATTTTATTGAATTTTATTCTTTCATGTAGAGAATAGTGTGCATACCGCTCTTCAGCAATCTCTGTTGATGAAATCAACGTACAAAATAGCTAGTCCTTGCATTGGGTGTGAAAGTTTCTTCTCAGGCTAGCATGCTTTTTGATGCTATAAAGCCACTGATGTTGATGCATGGGGAAATTTTTTCTTGTATATAATATTATCTTTAAACTTGTACAGGTCAAAATCGAAGAAAAGCTTCCTGTACGTTTGCTGCTCTCTTAATTAATTTCATGAATATTGGTTGAAAGCACAATGTAATTTGTAAAATTATACTAATTATGTATGGAATAAAGATTTATTTATTCTTGGATGCATCAGCCACAGCTTATCTTCTGATTACAAATGAAGCAAAATTACCTCAAGAATTATAGACTGCCCATCTAGGCGTGACGTGGTGGAATTGAGTATACATTCAAAATACTTCTCTTGCTGAGAACATTATCTTATGGCCCAACGGTTAAAGTTTTGAGTACACACACATATATATATATAACCGGGCCGGGCCTTGGGAGTCTCTTGAAAAAAAAAAAAAACACAACATTTTTTTTGTTTTAAATAAAAAAGTTTCCTTTCTTACTGGCCAGTTTTTTACCAGTAAAATCATTAAAACCATTTTATGGCACTTTATAGTCTGGTTGTTATGACATTAAATTAGAAAGAAAGAAAAACGTTTTTATTTTGGATATAAATATATGGGTTATGTCACATAGATGAAATAGAGAAGAGAGAAACAAATTCTTGATCTCTTCTAAAATATTCTCTCCAAATTGTTGAGCAATTTTTACTCAGTGTGGTGCAAGTTGGTACGTGCTACTATTAAAGCATTAGGTAGCACTGTAGACAGATGCTCGTTGTATCCCGAGAGAAGTAATTGGTGATCAACGATTCATCTCCAGAATCGGCCAAATAGCTTCTTAAAGAAAGTGGAACCCACGCCTCAAGCCACTTTTCATTTTTTCCTGTTGCAGATCAACTCCAGAGCCATTCTTAGAAGGTTCATTTGGTGCACTCAGATTTAACCCATCTTTTAAAACAATTTTAAGAAGCTATTTTCCGTAATCTGTAATGGCTCTAGTTTCTGACCGCAAGTATGAAACCAACAAACCCGAGAAATTTGCTGGCCTGAACTTCAAGCGATGGAAGAACAAGATGTTTTTCTATCTGTCGCTGAAGGAAGTTGTCCATGTTCTTACCCAAGACTGTCCTGTAATGCCTAACCCTGAATCTGTTGATGTCCATGAAAATGAACAAATCTTAGCTGACATAGCAGAATGGAAGGATGCCGATTTTAAATGTAGAAACTTTATCTTGAATGGGCTATCCGACGAACTGTATGAATATTACTTACAGTCCGATACGGCTAGATCTGTTTGGGAAGCCCTGCAAAAGAAATATGACACCGAAGAGGCTGGCTCGAAGAAATTTGCAGTCAGTCGTTATTTCAAATACACCATGATCGACGACAAGCTGGTAACTATTCAATCACATGAGTTACATCACATTGCTCATAAGATCATTTCAGAGGGAATACCTCTCGATGAGCAATTTCAAGCAGCTGTGATGATTGACAAGTTACCACATGGTTGGAAAGATTACAAGAATATCTTGCGACACAAATCAAATGAACTGACCCTGGAGAATTTGATAACTAGACTTACAGTTGAGGAGGAATCCAGAAAACAAGACCAGAAAGAAGAAGTCTTGCTTGTTCAACAGAACAAAGCGAAGGTCCATTTGAAACCGAAAAACAAGTCGTTCAAGAAGAATGCTAGTCGGAAGTTCAATTCGAACTTCCGTCAGAATGGTCAGAATGGACGTCAGAATCCGAATAAGGGAAATAACCAGCAAGCCCAAACCAACAACAATGGAACAAATCCTAAGTGTTAGAAGTGTCATCACTTCGGACATATCGCTAGGAACTGCCCATCGCGTACTCCTGCACCACAGGCAAATGCTATCGAAGGGCCTTTAGTGGCTATGATCACTGAGATCAACATGGTCGGTGTAACCGACGGGTGGTGTGCTGATACGGGCGCAACTAGACATGGTTGCTATGAGCGCAGCTGGTTCGAAACTTATAAGGAGATTGATGGTCAAAAAGTGCAACTTGGTAATTCACACTGTATTAATGTAATGGGCACTAGAGAAGTGGACTTAGAGTTTACCTCTGGCAGTACTGTAACCCTCAAGGATGTCTTGCACACTCCTGATATGAGGAAGAACTTGATTTCTGGATACATTCTCAACAAGACTGGGTTTCATCAGAGCATCAGATCCGACCAGTATGTCATAACTAAGAATGTGATTTTTGTGGGAAAGGGATTTGCTTGTAATGGGATGTTTAAACTCAGTATTGAAATGAATAAGAATAATGCTTCTGTTTACTCCTTGTCTTCTTTAAATTTATGCCACTCTAGACTATGTCATGTTAACAAGAAATTGGTAAATAATATAAGCAAACTTGGCATGATACCAAAAGTTAGCTTAAATGAATTTGAGAAATGCACATCTTGTAGTCAAGCTAAGATAATTAAAACTTTACATAAAGTGTAGGAAGAAAAACAAAAATTCTAGATATATTCTGATATATGTGAGATAGATGGAACTTTAACTAGAAATGACAAAAGATATTTCATTACATTTATTGATGATCATTCAAATTATACTCATGTTTATCTTATGGCACATAAGAGTGAAGCAATTGACATATTTAGAACTTATGTAACTGAAGTGCAAAATCAATTTGAAAGAAATATTAAGAGATTCGTAGTGATAGAGGTACAGAATATGATTCCAATGAATTTGAACAATTACATGCATCATTTGGAATTATTCACGAGACTACTGCACCTTATTCACCTGAAACTAATGGAAAGCTGAAAGAAAGAATAGAACTCTTACTGAATTGGTAGTTGCTTCGCTTATTAGTTCTGGAGCACCCAAATCCGTATGGGGTGAAACTCTTTTATCTGTATGTCATGTTTTAAATAGAATTCCACATCTATCTTCTGACACTTCACCATACGAATTAGGGAGAGGTAGAAAGCCTAATATTTATTATTTTAGAGTTTGGGGGTGTTTAGCATATGCCAGAAAACTTGACCCTAAAAGAATCAAACTTGCAAGTAAAGCATATGAATGTGTTTTTATTGGTTAACAGTAAGGCTTCCAGATTTTTAGACTTGCATAATAATGTGATTATTGAATCTTTAGATGCTTATTTTTATGAGGATAAATTTTCTTACTTATTGAGGAACAGTGGGGGTAGTAGTGGGGGTTCACAACCCTCTACTTCCTCTAGCGTACCTCAAACTAGTACACATTTTAATGTTGATTTAGATTTTGAGCCTCGTAGAAGTAAACGTGCTAGAACTGCTAGAGATTTTGGTGATGACTATGTTGTATATGCTTTAAAATCTGACCCTAGTTCTATCAATGAGGCCTTAACCTCATCCGATGTTGATTTGTGGCAAGAAGCCATAAATGACGAGATGGATTCACTAACCTCTAATGGTACTTGGGAGTTAGTGGACTTACCTCGTGGTAGCCGTACTACAGGATGCAAATGGATTCTTAAGAGAAAGTTAAAACCAGGTGGTACAATTGAAAATTTTAAAGCTAGACTAGTAGCTAAAGGATATGTACAAAAGGAAAATATAGATTTATTTGACACTTACTCTCCTGTGACTCGTGTGACTACCATTAGAGTTTTATTAGCTATTTCTGCTGTGCATAATTTGTTGATTCACCAGATAAATGTTAAAACAACTTTTCTTAATGGAGAACTTGAAAAGGAACTTTATATGGATCAGCCTGAAGGTTTTGTGATTCCAGGACAGGAACACAAAGTCTGCAAGCTGAATAAGATTTTATATGGTCTTAAACAAGCTCCTAAACAGTGGCATGACAGAATTGATCAATTATTACTCTCAAATGGTTTTTCAATTAATAATGTTGATAAATGCCTTTATTATAAAGCATCCGATGATAGTTGCATTATGCTTTGTCTATATGTAGAAGATTTACTCATTTATGGTTGTTCGCTTGAATTGATTTCAGAGACTAAAACTATGCTTAGTCAAAATTTTGATATGAAGGACCTAGGTGAGGCCAATGTTATTTTAGGCATGAAAATCACACGTACTGAGACTGGTATCACTCTTGATCAATCTCATTACATTGAGAAGATCTTGAAGAAATACAATTACTTTAACCATAGACCTGCATGTACACCCGTGACCCTCCTGTTAAACTTTTGAAAAATTATGGTGCTGCAGTTAGACAAAAAGAATATGCTAGTACTATTGGTAACCTTCGCAATGCTACTGACTGCACTAAACCTGACATTGCATATGCTGTAGGGGTATTATGTAGATTTACGAGTTGTC
The DNA here is from genome assembly GCA_017893485.1 of Hemerocallis citrina. NCBI lineage: Eukaryota > Viridiplantae > Streptophyta > Magnoliopsida > Asparagales > Asphodelaceae > Hemerocallis > Hemerocallis citrina. Next base: position 54,817,020 of record CM030358.1, read on the forward strand.
TTAGTTCTGAGTATTGGAATGCTATTGACAGAGTCATGAGGTACTTGGAAAGGACCATGAACTTAGGACTACATTATGAGAGGTTTCCCGCTGTCCTTGAGGGATTCAGCGATGCGGATTGGAATTCATTTTCAGATGATTCCAATGCCACAAGTGGATACATTTTTAGTATCGCTGGTGGTGCTGTTTCTTGGAGGTCCAAGAAACATACTATTTTAACTTACTCTACTATGGAGTCTGAGTTAGTTGCTCTAGCTGCGGCTAGTGAGGAGGCAAGTTGTTTGAGGAACCTCTTGTCTTACATTCCTTCATGGAGTAGGTCTATACCTCCGATCTTAATCCACTCAGATAGTACTGCTGCCATAGCTAAAGTACAAAACGCTTACTATAACGGTAAGAGATTAGCGATTCGTCGCAAGCACAGTACGGTGAGAGAGCTCCTCACGTCTGGTGCTGTTACTATGAATTTTGTGAGATCAGAAAGTAATCTTGCAGATCCTTTGACAAAAGGATTGTCTCAAGACAAAGTTTGGAACACATCGATAAGGATGGGACTGATGCCCATTTAGGATCACAATTTGTAACACCCCGAATTCCAAATACAACTGAATTTGAGTCCCACAGGATCTTTTCACTTCTCTTCGTACAATTTTACAAGGAAATAAAACTTTACTTTAAATCAGAGTTACATTTACATTAACATTTGTACAGCGGAAGCAAATTTTACATCAATGAATAAGATACAACAATAGTTGAATAATCTTTAAGCATCAAGTTTTCTTTAGTCTTTTTCATGTGCTTTACCCTGCATAGAAACTGTGGGCACATCAGTTCATTCAATTGATGAAATATTATACACGGTCATCCTCTCTATGCCGAAAACAGTATAACGATTCTCAATACTTAACAAACCACAAACTTGTTCACAAACAAAGCTAAAGAGACTATCCTATTGATGTCGTGTTGTGAATGTGCACTTAGTCCTTAATGCAATTATTTCTGTTTATATGACACTAATGCGCACTTATTCAGAGTCTATGCAGCCCATACTACATAGGTCCGATGTAACGCCCCGAATCTCAAATACACTGAATTCGAGATGTTCTACAGGATCTTTCCGCTTCATTTAGTACAATTTTATAAGGAAATTTGAACTTTTCACTTTACATCAGAGTTTACATGAATACATTACAATTTACATTTGCACAGCGGAAGTAAACTTTACAACAATGAAATAAATGTACAGCAACATTGTATAATCCTTAAGCATATGTTCCTCTTTAATCTTTATCGTGTCACTTACCTGCATATAAGACTGTGGGTACGTCAGTTTATTCAACCGAAGAACATTATACACGGCCATCCTCTCTATGCCGGAAATAGTATAACTTATTTTCCATATTTAGCAAACACAAACTTGTCACATATCAAACTAAAGGGAATACCCTAATGATGTCGTGTTGTGATCGTGTACTTAGTCCTTAATGCAGTTGTTTATATTACATGACACTAATGCACACTTGTTCGGATTCTATGCATCCCATACTACATAGGTCCGAGGGCAAGCCCTTAATCGTTCTTCATCTTTGTAGGATTCAATCTCTCGTCATGACTTAATCTACTACTGTAACTACGGTAAGTATCTTAGATATTTTCTGACATACGAACTCATGTCTAGGCGCCCTGGAGGGAATTCCAATGCACTGACACATGACTCATCATGCAGGCATCCTGTGGTAATTCAGCTCCTACCATAGACATGACACCACCCGCAGTCTTCAAACATCCCACGAGCGTCGCCACCGGGACGGTACTCTGGAGCAGTATCCTCGCCCTGGCTCATCATGGGACATCCTGGGATACGCTCTCGCCGCTATCCAATGGCCCTCATACTCAATGTTTTTCTCTTACTTTCATCACGTCTTCACTATGTAACTAATCCTTAATTCTAATGATATAGAATCATGAACAAAACCAAAGCACTAGAGTTAGCCTCTCCACTAAACCGGACTTATACATTTGTTCAACATGACCAACCTTGGTCTTTCATATTTCATTTATTTCTTTTGAATTGCCGGGGGAGACTTAGCTACTCTTTTGTTTCAATTCCAATTCACAATTTCTAAAGTTGAGTGTTTCAACTCATAAGTTCACATGTTGAGTTGTCATACTCAAAAATATTTCTTTTCCAATCATGATTTCTAAATCATTCAATAGTCCATAATTATACATTAAATTCAACTATTCATCATGTAACTCATGAAATATTATTTTCACATTAAAAACCACATCACTAGTTATTCAATCAAAGATGAATATTTACACATCATAAATTGTCACACCATTCTCCATTGAGAATAATTCACATCACTTCATATAGTTCACATCTTATTCGTATTTTTCTTTTTCTAATATTCCATTTTAAATCTTTTGTAAAATACCACTTTATACAAATGCAAGTGTGGAACTTATAGTTCTAAATTATACTTTTATTCCTTAAACATACTCCACTTCATATAAAACTCCACATATTTTTAAAATAATAAATATATTTTTTCCCACATTTTTTGATCACTAAAACACCCAAAAAAAATGTTTTTTTTTCACAACATAAACACAGCCGAAGGCCACGGATCGAACCAGCGACCGCTAGGAGAAACAACCAAGCATAGACCACTAGGCCGAGTGCTGCCCACGCATAGAAGAGGGCGCGAGAGCATTAAGTGCTCTCGGCCGCACTGTTTTATTTAAAATGTTCGAAACTAAAAAGAATGGTGTCAACGGGATTCGATCCCTCAACCTCAGAGAGCCGCATATACACTGTAGCGATTAAGAGTGATCCGACCACTCGAGCTATGGGCTCGAGTTGTCACTAGTACAAATCGAATTTTATTTAACCAATTATTCTCTGTTTATTTAGAACACATCGATGTTCATCAACATCTTACTTCAATTTGCTCTTACTAATATACTGTAAAAATTCCAGATTTATCATTTCCATCATGAATTCTACTCCAATATATAAAAATAATTTTCTCAAATAATTAAACATATTTTTCCCAGTAAATAACACATTTCTACCATACAAATTGGTTAATTTGATATACTACCTCTAATACATTCCTTTTTCGACATTAAAATTTCATTAATCTCTATACTAATTTTCTGGCCTTATTCATCTCATAAACATAATGACTGCATCTTAATTTATTCGTTACAACGTCATAACAAAATTTCCAAAGCGTCATAGTCAATACACTAATCTTGCACATAATTTTCATGCTACTAACGAAGGTTCATTTACACAATTCATAACCATATTCATGTTGCACCCAACTTGAATTTTAATAGTAGAAACACACACAATTTGCATATCAACAATTCAATCAATTATAGATCATTCTTCCAATTAAATGTGCACTCTTATTAATCATTTTCATGCATCATTTTTCTAATTAAATGTAGCATGCATTCTTATTTAGAAATAGGGAAAATTTACCCACCTTAATTTGGAGAGAAAAATATAATTTAGCAACCTCCTAGACGAATGTCCTTGCAATGAGAGTGCTCCTCCTCCTTGAACACGCGCACACAAGCCTCCCAAGCACCAAAACCGAGAGCTCCTAGTTGATTGCCGGCCTCCTCTTCTTCTTGATGTTGCAAGCACAATCCCACACACTCACAATCTTTTAACTCATAAAATCACTACTAGATAATGTAATTTGGACTATAGGTTTGTAGAAAGTAATAAGCACAAGAATAACTAGCCATGGAGGGGGGTATTTATACTAAAAATCAAAGAGAATGGAGGGCTAGGATCAAGTAATTGGTTATAAGATGGAGGGCTAAGATGAAAGTAGGAGTTGCATTAACTACCCACAACCAAGTAACCACCAAGCATGATCTCCACTCAAATTTTCATTTCCCTCCAAGATGCAATCCGGCCTAGTGTAGGAATGTGCATTTTGCACGTGTACGTGCAATGCACGTGCAAGCAACTAGGTCCAAAAATTGTACATTAAATTTTATATAAAAATAAACTTTAAATTGTATTCTACATGACAAGTTGTATTAAAAATAAATTAACTCATGGGCTTTAGTTTATGGGCCAAAATAATTATTTTAAAATAAAATAAATGAATTACATTTTGGGCTTTTAAAAAGAAAAGGCTTTTATCTATTTGAAAGAAGGCTTCATATAAAAGCACATATTTAAAAATCTATACTCATCATGATGAAAATAATCATAACATTTAATTCAACCAAAAATATTGCACGTGCACACTACGTGCAAAAATAAAATAATTTTCATTAAATGAAAATCGGGGCATTACATCCGAGGGCAAGCCCTTAACATTCTGCATCTTGTAGGGTTCAATCTCTCGCAATGACTTAATCTACTGCTGTAACTACAGTAAGTATTCTAGATGTTCTACGAACTACGAATTCATCTCTAAGCACCCTGGAGAGAATCCCAACGCACTGGCACATGACTCATCATGCAGGCATCCTGTGGTAATTTACCTCCTACCATAGACATGACACCACTCGCAGTCGCCAAACACCCCACAAGCATTGCCACCGGGACGGTACTCTGGAGCAGTATCCACGTCCTACTCATGACACATCATATGTGACATCCTGTGAATACTCTCACACTGCCAATCCAATGACCCTCATACTCAATGTTTTTCTCTTACTTTCATCACATCCTCACTATGTAACTAATTTTTAATTTAATTGAATCATGAACAAAATTAATCTCTTAGGGTTAGCACTCCCACTATACCGATCTTATTCATTTATTTCACATGACCCAAATCTTGGTCTTTTCATTTCAAATATCATTTCAATAATTCTTTCATTTGCCGGTATGAGGCTTAGCTATACCCTAGTTCTCAATTTCAACTCATAATTACAATAATTGAGTTTTTCATACTCACAAATTCTCTTTCTCAATTAACATGATCATCAATCTTTTCTATGAATCAAAACTCTTACAATTAATTCAATTGCAAATCATGCATCTCATAATCAAATTTATCTCTACAGATTATTCAATTCGCATAATATAATTCATTTCATTTCTTTGATTCAAAAAAATCACAAAGTCGTATTTTCGTACATACGCCAATTAAATTTAACAATAATAGTCCATAGAAACACAATTAGATTTTTCTTTCATTCAAAAATTCTTCTTTGTCACTTAGTATAATTCTCATCAAAATAATCACTTTTAAAATTTCTCTAAAGTTAGAATTCAATAGTTTGCAACACAATTTTACTTCTAACTCAATTTGATTTTAGTCAATTAATACTCAAATATTTTTCATAAACTCTGCATGATTTTAGAATAATTAACATATTTTTTTCGGATTTTCGCAAGCCACTAAGCTAGAGTGCACAAGTGATATATGTAGGGAATCAAGTGGGTAAGTATTTTGTTATCGGGTTTGGATTTTATTAACAACGAAAATTTAAAAAAACCAAGACTAGGACTCGAACCCGCAACCTAATAGGTCACTCGCACGCTACTATAGCACCCAAGCCCCACTAACCAATTGGTCTAAGAGACCAAGTTGTCTAAGTTTGGGTTGAGTTATTTATAACTCAACTCTTGGTTCTTTTCTATTTTCCAAACTTTCAAAACGAATTTTTTATTCCTTTTTCTTTTCTTTTTGAACTAAAAATTTCCAGATTTTAATATATATACAAGTACAGTAAAATAGTATTTTTAAAATCATTAATTACCAATAAACACGCATTTTTGATCTCATATAATGTTCTAATGTCCATAATTCCAACATTTAGAAAAAGTCACATTTGCATACAATTTGAAATAGACATTTCTACAAAATATTTTATTTCTTCATGCTTTCCTTTATCAACCATTCACATTAGTTTAGAACACAAATTTTTCCATATTTGCTACAATAGAGTTACTTTAAAATTAACCGAATTAATTGCGCATGCAAGCATTCAATTTGTCTCATGAACATAGATTTCTTCACACAACATGGTTCTTAAACATCTAGCATAGCAACAATGATATTTTCTAGCATTTTAATTCACAATAAATCAACTAACAATTATTTTAACAATTCTCCTCTAAATTGTCATCTCATCTCTAATTAAGCAAACATGAGTTCGATTTTAACTAGTTATCCTTTAATAATTTCATCAAAACATTCCTAGCATGGCATCTATGTTTTAGAAGCATGAGAAATACCCACCTATTTGGAGAAAACAAAATGAAAAGCTCCTAGAGTCTCCTAGAATGCAAGATAGTAGCCTTCTCCTCCTAGATTGTGTTGCACGTTGCCTTCTCCTCCTTGATTGTGTGTAACCTGAGCCTCCCTATGCTCCTTGAATGCTAGCTGGCCTCCTCTTGGAAAGAACACGCACACAAATATGCACACTCAATCTTTCTCACTTAAACTTCTCAAACTTTTTCTCACTAGTATTTTCTTCTCTTAGTAATTTGTTGTGCATAAATAAGAAGAAACTAGGGGTATTTATACATTTTTATGATGAGATTGAATGGGTAGGATTAATCTAGGAGTTAGAAATTAAGGACTAAGATGAGTTGGGAAGTTGTAGCAACTTCCATGAACTCAATAACTACTCCTCAACTCAACTCCACTCTCCCTCTCTCTCTTGGCCACAACCGGCCTCCCTTTGGGTGTGCAATGCACACACAAGTGCATGCACGTGTCCCAACTAGTGTCCCCTATAAAAAGTTGTACAAATTTAATTAATCAATTGTCCACTAATTGTGTCTACATGACAAGTTGTGACAATTAAAAGATTAATTAAGTTTGTGGACCTCAAAATAGTGGGCTTGAAATAAGAGAACAAGTTTAGGCTTTATAAAATAGGTTTTTTATTGAGAAAGAAAGAAATAATTGTCCATGTTATAAAAGATAATTTTATAAGAAAATATGCATACAAAATTTTGCACATGCATAACACATGAAAATCAACATTTCTTATTAAATGAAAATTCAGGGTATTACACAATGGGTGGGAACCCAAAATATACGACTGAAGATCCCAAGACATAGGTTCAATGGGAAAAACAAGCCATACTGTGATTGGAATCATGTAACCCATGAGTTTACCACTCCTTAGTCCATCCTGATGTGTATGTGCATGATGTCTTGTAGCGTTAGTAAGGATGAGCTTGACTCTTAATGAGCTCTATATCTCTGAATGAAAGGAGTGCCTAGCTACAAGAGTACTCTTGATAGAGTCACCGGGGTGATTGTGAAGTGTGGCTGCTTCTATAAGAATGTGGCTGATTCTCTAAAACATTCACCTATACTGGGATAAGCACAAGGTCGGAATGTGTTGGCATTTAAGAACTTGCACCTGGTAGAATCACGTGTGGTTTTCCATCACTATGTAAAAAATGGTAATGAGTTCAAGACTTAAGATCACTCATTATTCTTGCATTTTGGGGATTGTCCACTATGTAAGGTTCAAGTCTTCAGACACCTTACTTATGCATGGTTCTATTCTTTTAAAAAAAATAAATAAAAAAAAAACCCCCTCTTTTCAAATCAGTGTTTTAAATATATAAGTGGGGGATTGTTGGAATTGAGTATACATTCAAAACACTTCGCTTGTTGACAACATTGTCTTATGGCCCAACGGTTAAAGTTTTGAGTTCACATGTGGTCGGGGTTCAATTCCTACATTCCACTATATATATATATATATATATATATATAGGAAAATCTTCCATTGTGCACCATCCCTCTGTGTGCACTCGCCCTTCCCGCCTTCATATCGACGATCCGAACCGTTCACATTGATCTTCACATAAAAATTAGTCTAAATATGTAAAATCAAATCATTTGAAATTCATTTGCCCATTCATCATGTGACTATAAAAAATAATAATTTTCAGCCATACAATTTTGTAACACTTCAGCGGAAGGGCAAATGAATTTCAAATGATTTGATTTTACATATTTAGACTAATTTAGATGTGTAGATCAATGTGAACGGTTCGGATCGTCGATACGAAGGTGGGAATATCGAGTGCACACGCCGTGTGTAAATCACAACATATTTTTACCGGGTTGGGCCTTAGGGGTCTTTTGAAAGAAAGAAAAAAAACACAACATTTTTTTGGGTTTTAAATAAAAATGTTTCCTTTTTTACTGGCCAGTTTTAGGGGTGTCAAAAAATACCATATTACCGTACCATACCGTACCATACCATTACCATACCATATATTACCGAAATCTTGGTAATACCATACCGAAATCTCGGTATTGTACCATACCGAAATTATATGGTATGGTACTGGTACCCAATACTGATACCATGGTATACCGTACCATACCAAGTAATTAATATATATTTAATTTAATTTTTATATTTAAAAACCCAGGCTCAGACCTAGCTCCAGGTCCATTTTTCTTATTTTCTTTTTCAATTTTTCACCCCAGTTATACTAGTACTTCAACTATTCTTCTATTTTTCCTTCTTCCTTTTTTTCTTTTTCTGAATCTAGGGCACACACACTGATTGACCTACGCACTACGCTGCCGAAGCACCACGCTGTCGCGACACCGCCTACCTTCTTCAGCCCCATCGGTACGATATTTTTGGAGGATTTTTTTGACTAATTAGGAAACATTAGAGTTTAGTTAGTGTATTAATATAAGATCCATCTTCTTCTTGTTCTTGTTGGGTTTTCTTGAGATCTTGGATATTATTATTCACAAGTAAATTAGGTATTTAGAATGTAAAAGATCTTCTGATTTGATTTATCAAATTAATTTTTGTATTTTTTTAGGAGTTAATATAGGTGAAATCTTATTTATGTATTATATTTGTATCATTATCCTGAAATTGATTTATATATGAATCTTCTAAATGAGATACATACTATAAAAAAAAGGAGTAGAACAATACAGAGAAATGAAAGAACCATCAAATATCATGAATGTTATGAACGAAAAATAACAATACTGTTGTCATTCTTTATATATGAATCTTCTTAACTTCAGGAATTGTTGTCATTCTTTCTCTGTATGTTGAAGCTATCCAATTATATCTAATTAAGCATATTGCAGAATGTTGAATCTAATAGAGTAGCATATTAAATCAATCATGTTGTATAATGTTGAAACTAATTTTCATACAATAAAGATACATTATATTGAAACTTATATATCTCTGAAATTGTACAACAATAAAGTCTACAACCTTGATTTGTTGTTTGGCCTGGGTGGATTAAGGAACTTCTTCATATATATATATATATATATATATATATATATATATATATATATATATATATATATATATATATATATATATAATTATTTATGTTGGAACTTCTTCATATATATATTTATGTTGAGCTTATTTATCCTTCATTTGCCATTTATATGAATGTTATTTTTTTAAGCTAATTGATGTCCGGTATTACCATGGTATTACCAATACCGTACCAATATTCCGGTAGTACCGAACTCGGTAGTACCAAAATCTTGGCACGGTAATGGTAGAGAAATTTGTGTACCAAGTATTCCGGTACGGTAGACGGTAGAGTAATGATAATACGGTACGGTACGGTATACCAGCCCTAGCCAGTTTTGACCAGTAAAATCATTAAAACAATTTTATGACACTTTATGGTCTGGTTGTTATGATATTAAATCAGAAAGTAAGAAAAATGTTTTTATTTTGGACATAAATATATGGGTTATGTCACATAGATGAAATAGAGAGGAGAAAAACAATTTTTTGATCTCTTCTAAAATATTTTCTCCAAATTGTTGAGCAATTTTTACTCAGTGTGGTGCAAGTTGGTACGTGCTGCTATTGGAGCATTAGGCAGCACTGTAGACAGAAGCTCGTTGTATCTCAGGAGAAGTGTTTGGTGATCAACGATTCATCTCCAGAATCGGCCAAATAGCTTCTTAAAGAAAGTGAAATCCACGCCTCGAGCCACTTTTCATTTTCTTCCTGTTGCAGATCAACTCCAGAGCCATTCTCAGAAGGTTCATTTGGTGCACTCAGGTTTAACCCAACTTTTTTAACATTAAGTAGAAATTCTTGGTTCATAATTCCAATAATGGAGCAACGACGAGGATTTCTTCACCAAAATATTGAGGCACGATATGGATCAAGTGCTAATATTTCGACGTAATATTTTGGCATATTTTGACTTTATTTGAGATTTGATGCGTTTATTGTGCACATAATCCAGACTGAACTACTGCCTACGGAGAATGGTTTTCCTTTTTTTGGGTAAAGATAACTACTACTGATTTTATATATATACTGATAATAGTTTGTGCAAATATTTTATGTATCATTAAACTTATCTTGATGTCGAACATACGTGCAAAAATGCAAAAAAAATACATAATGATCACCAGGAGAAAAATGAAAAGAAACTGAAGACTACCCTCTCTCATCACAAAAGGTAATTTCAATGCAACGTTGAGGCATCTAGGCAATGGATACGGGATAGTTGTAAGCACCATGTAATTTGTAAAATTACTAGATTTGCCCGTGGGCACATGCCTACGGCACGTCTTTGGAACGATATAGCATATGAAAGTCTTGTAAACAATAAAACAACAACCATGTAGCTCAAGTTTGAATAGTAAAACAATAATTAGTTGTAAATAAAAGTCCATGTTTCCAATAGTATATATTGAAAAATAATTATAAATGGGGGTGTAAAATCCAACTTCTTAGAACTTTGAGTGTGGAAAATGATGAAATTTAACTGTTGATGAGATATTTTGCTATTTTGAATGTAACATGAACAATAAAAAAATGCATAAAAAGTTTAAAAATTTACAAACCTGAAATATGAAAATATAAATTTGTGAGTAAACAGAGAGAGAATGAGAGAAAAAAAAGAGGGAGAAATAAATAAATAAATAAATAAAGGAGTTGTTTTGGGGATTTGAATTTGAGTTTTTTTGGGGGGGGGGGGACTTTTGGTCGGAAAAATATGTTTTGTGAGGTTAGATCTGGACCGTTGATTTCAGCACTATTGAATGAGAGCCACTTGATAGCTAGCTTTCTTTGTGTTTTATTATATAGATACTAATTATGTATAGAATAAATAATTATTTATTGTTGGATGCATCCGCCACTGCTTACCTTGTGATTACAAATCAAGCAAAATTACCTAAAAAATTTATAGACTGCTCTTCCAAGCGTGACGCTTAAGTGTAAAATCTTGATTTATAGTTCCAATAATGCATCAATGATTATGATTTCTTCACCCAAAAAATGGGGCACGATATGGACCAAGTGCTAATATTTCGACTTTATTTGAGATTTCGATGCGTATACTGTGCACATGATCCTCATTGAACTACTGTCTCTGAGAATGGTTTTCCCTTTTTTTTTGTAAAGATAACTAATATATATATGGAGAAATGCTCGGTTGAAAACGGGTTTGTTTTCACCGTATTGGAAACAAAGATCTGAGCCGTTGGATCGCTCCCGATCGTGATCAATGACTCAGATCGAAGCCCGCTCAACGCTCCCACTAAGAGCCCCTAAGAGCGGAGGGGCATTTTTGGTACTTCATGCCAAAAAATGCTTCAGACTTAGCATTTTTTTGGCGTGGAGTTTTTTTTTTGCAAAAAGTTATACTTAGGTCGTTGTTGGGAACAACGGCCTAGGTATGTACAAGTATTTTTCTAAACACTTGTACATACTCAGATTGCATCTCCCTCATTCTTCGACAACTCTCTCTCTCTACCTGGAGCTCCCGAAACCCATTCCCCAAACCCTAGCTCTACTCCAACCTCCTCTATCTCGATCTGAAACTCTTCTCGATCTCCCCCTCTTCTCGATCTATCTCTATCTCTCTTTCCCTCTCTCGAATACCCCAAACCCTAACCCAATCTGAAATCTCCCCAACTCACCCGAACCCTAGCACAAATTCTTCGAAACCCTAGACTCTACAACTTGTTCGTCTACAGCAGCGGCTCCTCACATCTTCGATAACTCTCTCTCTCTCTCTCTCTCTCTCTCTCTCTTCCTCTCTCTCTTTGGACTAGGTAGTCACTTTTTCACAATTTAGTATAATGAACTATGTTAATTTATTGAATATTTTTTCAATTTTTGGGTTTGATTTTTTGTGCTATGCGTAGTAGTCTACAATTTAGAGAGTGTACAATTTTTGTATCATGTGTGTTGTATATATTTTGTCGACATTTTTGTAGATGTAGTGTTAGTTGTCGTTGTAGAATATTGGAAAACCAAACAAACGAGATCCCAAAATTCCAAAATTTTATGACTTGGTCGGGCTCACCACGCAGAAGGCAACACAATTTGTAGTGGCGATATCCATCTCACGGTTAGCACGATACGTCCGTTTATCACTTCTATTCAATAAAATGGATATAAAGCGATACACAGTCGTATATTACAAACCGAGAGTTGAAACTCACCTATGCAAGTTGCGTTGGCTTGTGTTGGTGTGCCAGACGTAACGACCAAATTTCAGAATTTTTTCATCTCGTTTGTGTTGTATTGTCGCGTATATGAATGAACTTATATATACCTCGGAACTTTTTAGTACGATCTCACTAGAAAACCGCTCAAACGAAATCCAAAAAATACAAAACTGTGGGAGTAGGTCGGGCTAACCATTCACCACCCAACGCAACTTGTAGTTGCGAGTTCCGATCCACGGTTTGCGAGATACGTCAATGTATCACTTTCCGCTATTTTTTCAAGAGTGAAAGTGATACACGGTCGTATCTTTCAAACCGTCGGTCGGAATTCGCTTGTACAAGTTGCGTTGCCTTGTGTGCGGAGGGCCCGACCCAATCGTAAAGTTTAGTTTTTTTTTACCGTCGTTTGTGTGGCTTTCTCATGAATTATTTTATGTATTTAACGTGTTTTCAATAGAGAAATGGCTCAAAAATTACAAAATTTTGCGGGTAGGCCGTTTTCACCACTCACAAGCCAAAGCAACTTGTAGTTGCGAGTTCTTACCTATGGTTTGATATATGCATCCGTGGATCGCATTTTGCTCTTTTTTTAAGAGTGAAAGTGATACACGGCCGTATCTTGAAGAACGTTAGTCCAAACTCGCTTCTACAAGTTGCGATGGCTTGTGTGCGACAATTTAGACCTAATCGCAAAGTTTGGTCTTTTTTGAAAGTTGTTTTTGCGGTTGTCTCACGTATTTTGTTTTGTATATATATATATATACCAATTTTTTGTGAACAAATTGTTTTATATATGCGAACTTTCTTACAGAGAAATAGTTAGAACGAGGGAAATCGGAAGGTCATCTGTTAGTGGTCGGAGCGAACATTCCACAGAAGTAAGAGAACTATTAATTTGTATTGTGAATTTTGTATATAGTGGTATTGTTACTACACTAATAATAATTTTACAATGTGTTGGCGTAGGTTGGTGCATCCTCTTTGGCACCAAAACGTGGTCTAGGACGAATCTATGAAGGTAAACTCACCTTGCAAGACGCCACAGATCCGTGGCAGTATGGGGTGGAACGATGCGGATGTGTAATTTTTGCACTCACGAGACTATCACGATGCACCCATGTATCATTGAGTACCTAGTTCCGGCCACGTATTACTTGCTTGCTTCGTTCAATGTCACACAAACACAAGCATTGCAACCCGTTTTATAGGTTGTTCCCCGTCTGCCATCACTATGTTGACTCGACGACGACCCGGCTTTATTACACATATATGACTTATCTACTTCCACTCATCCCTTTAATTTATTCTCACCCTTATGCATTGCAAAACCCCCACATCGAGCATATGACGAATAGAAATTTTCGTCCTCAACTAAAGTTGGAAACGTCATACCTAACTTTGATTTTAGATGTTCTTCGACTAAAGGCATGGAATCAATGATTGGTTCTACCCGCACAAAATTATCGCCGGCAGCAGAACTCTCTGTATCGTTGTTCATCTAGAAAAAATATATATATTTGGAAAATTAATACACGCATCATATTTAAAATAGCTTGTTAACACACGATATGATATATATATATATACGAAACAAAATACGTGAGAAAATCTCATAAACGACGTCCAAAAAATACGAAACTCTACGATTGGTTCCGGCTTGCCGCACATAAGGTAACGGAACTTGTACAAGCGAGTTCCGATCCATGGTTTGTAAGATACGGCCGTGTATCGCTCGCTTTCACTCTTGGAAAAGAGGGAAATGCGATACACGGATGCATATAGCAAAACATGGGTGACAACTCGCAACTACAGGTTGCTATAACTTGTGAGTGGCGAGACCGACCTACTCGCAAAATTACGGATTTTTCAAGTGTGTTCTCTATTGAAAACTCGCTCAAAACATAACAAAATTCATGAGAAAACCACACAATTGACGGTAAAAAAACTAAACTTTGTGATTGGGTCGGGCTCCCCGCACACAAGGCAACGCAACTTGTACAAGCGAGTTTTGACCAACGGTTTGCAAAAACGGTCGTGTATCGCATTCACTCATGAAAAATGCCAACAATGCGATACATTGACGTAGCTCGCAAAACGTGGGTCGGAACTTGCAACTACAACTAGCGTTGGGTTGCGAGCGGTTAGCCCGACATACTAGCAAAATTTCTTATTTTTTGGATGTCGTTTTCTAGTAAAAAGACCCTCGATAGAAATCAAATATTAATTATTGTTGTTGTTTGATATACGATATAAATCTGCACAAACGAGATCAAAAAATTCTGAAACTTTGGGAGTAGGACGGACGCAAAATACATGAGCCAACAAAATTTGTAGAGGTGAGTTTCGACTCACGGTTTGCAATATACGCCGATGTATCGCTTTCACTCACGAAAAATATTCAAAAGCGATACACGGCCGTACACTTCAAACCGTGAATCCAAAGTCCAAACACACTTCTACAAGTTGCATTGGCTTGTGCGTGGCGAGCCCAACGTACTCGCAAAATTGCATAATTTTTGGATCTCTTTGTGCGCTATTACTAACAACGAACAACAACAACTAATACTACATCTACAACGACAATAACACTATAATTACCTAATCTATAATTAGCTACGCATAATATACAAATTGTACACTCAAATATCGAATAAAAAATTTCAATCAATTAACCTAGTTAGATCTACTAAAATAGAAAAAAATTATTACCTTTCACAATGAGGGTTTTCGGAAAGGAGATAGAGGAGGTCCTTGCGCGTTGCTGTAGAGAAAAGAAGGGGAGTAGGGTTTGGCTAATTTCTTTAGGATTTGGGTTTTAGGATTGGGGAGATTTCGTATGGGTTAGGATTTTTTTGTAATCGGGATCTTCAGAGGAAGAGGACAAGAGTGTAAGAATAGGGAGAGATTGAGTGAGAAGCAATGAGCAAGAGAAAACTAGGGTTTTCAGAGAGTGAGAGAGAGAGAGAGAGAGAGAGAGAGAGAGCTAAGGTTTGGGAAATGGGTTTCGCAAGCTCCAGTAGCGAGAGAGAGAGTTGTGAGGGAGATGGCGATCTGAGTATGTACAAGTATTTGGAAAAACACTTAAACATACTTAGGCCATTGTTGGGAACAACGACCTAGGTTGATTTTTTTTATATTTTAAAACAACCTAGGCCGTTGTTCCCAACAACGGCCTAAGTATAACTTTTTGCAAAAAAAAACTTCACGCCAAAAAAATGCTAAGTCTGAAACGTTTATTGGCGTGAAATACCAAAAATGCCCTTCCGCTCTTAGGGGCTCTTAGTGGGAGCGTTGAACGGGTTTCGATCTGAGCCGTTGATCACAATCGAGAGCGATCCAACGGCTCAGATCTTTGTTTTCCAACCCGGTAAAAACAAACCCGTTTTCAACCGAGCATTTCTCTTATATATATATATATATATATATATATATATATATATATATATAACTAATACGTGAACTACACATGATTTTTATTATAAAAAAAAATCATAATTCTTCAAACATAGTCTCGTCTCCTCTCATTTTCCCAACCTAACAAAATCTCACGGCTCTTCCCAAGCTCACCCTCATCCTTACTCCCCTTAGCAACTTTAGTAATATTCAATTGTATAACATTATGGTTTGGTAGTTATTCTCTAAACTATCTGCTTATGTGAGGATGATAATGAAGATTTCAATAATTACGGTATGAATGATATTCATAAGTTTCTCCCAATTCTCTAACATTTTTTGGGAGTTCTATATAATTTTATGAATCCATCAAAACTATTTAAGGCTGTGTAATTTGTAAAGGGTAACACTAGTATATATATATATATATGTCTATATAATAAAACACAAAGAAAGCTATCAAGTGGCTCTCCTTCAATTTTCCCCCAAAATCAAAGGCCCAGATCTAATCTCACAAAATACATTTTCCCCCTAAAAGTTTTCCCCCAAAACTCGAATTCAAATCCCCCCAAAACAACTCATTTATTTATTTAATTATTTCTCTCTCTCTCTCTCTCTCTCTCTCTCTCTCTCTCTCTCTCTCTCTCTCTCTCTCTCTCTCTATATATATATATATATATATATATATATATATATATATATATTAGGTTTGCCCATGGACACGTGCCTACGGCACGTTTTCGTGAACAAACCAATAAAAAACAATTACTAATTTTAACCAAAAATGGGGAAAATCCGATACCAAACCTTCACATTGCCGCTGACAACCAACCGCCGTCTCGATCTGTTGACATCACCGCTGACAACCAACCACCAACAATTCGGGTAGAGAGACAGTGAGAGGGAGTTGGGTGCTGAGGTGAGCTCGGGTGTGCACTGGTGGAGCTTCGGGAGAGCACAGCTCATGAGGAATAGGGGTTTAGTGGAGGCTTGGAGAACGGGTGTGGCTGTAGGCGGCGGGGCGTCGGAGCTGGCGTTGAGTGTGGTTTTTTTAAAATGCACAATAGTTGGGTGAAGTTTTTTAATATATAGGCTAACCTATAGATATATATTCTCGTGAATTAGCCTAATTTAAATCCTTTCTTATTGTGTTCGTTTTTATTTTCATTTTGGAACAAAAGATTTTTGAATAAGAAAATAAATTAATAAGGATCTACAGTGAACATATTTGTCTCCGTACTCACCAACTCCAATAATTGAGGCATAATGTTCAAGTTGTTCTAAATCATTTACCGTTGTTTTCGCTAATGTACTTCCGTATTGTACACATATTCAACAACCACTCTTAATTATTTACTGGTGAAGACAGTGAGAGAGAGAGAGACAGTGAGATTTGGGGGGAGAGAGTGTGTGTGTGTTTTTTGAAATTCTGGGGTTTGAAATTTTGGGCGGAAAAATATGTTTTGTGAGAATCAATCTGGGCCATTGGTTTTAGGGGAGATTGAAGCATAGCCACTTGATAGCTTTCTTTGTAATTTATTATATATCTACTTATCTATCTATCTATATATTTATATGGAAACATGGACTTTTATACCCCAATTTATAATTATTTTTCACTATATACTAATGGAAACATGGACTTTTATACCCCAATTTATAATTATTTTTCACCATATACTAATGGAAACATTGACTTTTATTTACAACTAATTATTGTCATACTAGTCAAACTTCAGCTACATAATTGTTGATTTACGGTTTACAAGACTTTTCACATGTAGTATCGTTCTGAAGACGTGTCGTAGGTACGTGACCACTGGCAAATCTAGTGTATATATATATATATATATATATATATATATATATATATATATATATATAGAGAGAGAGAGAGAGAGAGAGAGAGAGAGAGAGAGAGAGAGAGAGAGAGGTAAAGATACTGATAATAGTTTGTAACAAACATTTCCTGTATCATTAAACTTAATCTTGATGTCGAACACAAATGTAACAACCCGCAAAATTGGAAATTACAATTTTGCCCCTGGGTGTTACGCACGTATATTTTGTAATGTGTTTCACTACATATTTTGGATTCGTACTATTTATACATTTTCCGTATTGATTTCAGTTAACTAAAATATAATATTTCAATCCCTGGGATTTACGTGCTTTTTACGTGTTTTGATGCACGTGTTTCCACCACTACGTATAATATTTTCTATAGGTTTAAATTATTTATTTTTATGTATTTAAATCTATTTTATAAAATGAAAATTTATTTTCCCCTTGTTTTGATTAAAATGCATTTTTTATTATTTTGCACGTATGGTGCACGTGCAAATTTTTATTCTCATTTTGCTACTCTCATTTTACTATTTTTAGCATGCATTAGTTTTATTTAGCCTTTCTTTTGATCCATGGACCTATAAACTAAAATATGGCCCATTAGGAGAGGAGCCCACTAGATAATTAAAAAAATTAATTAGTAATGAGCCCATGTAGCAAGCCCACTAGATAATTAAATAAATAAATTAGTAATGAGCCCATGTAGCAAGCCCACTATTAAAATCACATTTTTAGTTAAACATGTACTAATACATGACAAGTTACACATATTAGTACACATTTAGAGTTATAGATGTAACACCCCGAATTCCAAATACAACTGAATTCGAGAGTTCTACAGGATCTTTTCACTTCTTTCGTACAATTTTACAAGGAATTTAAAACTTTTATTTCAACAATAATTACATCAGAGTCTTTTACATCAATAAGCAGCGGAATCAATAAAATACAACAATATTGAATGTACAATTGTTACAACTTTAACATTTAAGTAATCAACAGCATCAATCATCTTTATATCTTCATGTAACTCCACATCCTGCATATAAAACTGTGGGCGCGTCAGTTGCTTACAACTGACGAAATATTATACACAGCCATCCTCTCTATGCCGGAAACAGTATAACGATTCTCAAATGCTTTAGCAAACACAAACTTGATCACAAACAAAGCTACAAAGGGACTATCCTGTTGATGTCGTGTTGTGCGGTGCACTTAGTCCTTAATGCAGTTGTTTATATTATATGACCCTAATGCACACTTGTTCGGATTCTATGCATCCCATACTACATAGGTCCGAGGGCAAGGCTCTTAATCGTCTTCATTATTGTAGGGTTCAATCCCTCGCCATGACTTAATCTACTACTGTAACTACGGTGAGTATCCTAGATGGTCTATGAGTACAAGCACGTATCCTGGACCCTGGAGGAGAATTTCGCGCCATGTCTTGACTCATCAAGCATGCATTCTGCGGTAATTCAGCCTCCTCCCTGAACACGATCCTCTTGCAGTCACTAAAACATCCCACAAGCGTGACTAAAGTCCGATCATTACTGAGTTGTGCCCGCGCCATGTCTTGACTCATCAAGCATGCATTCTGCGGCTCGCACACCCGCACCGTACCCTAGCTCTCATACTCGTGTTTTTCTCTCACTTTCATCACATCTCCACTATGTATCTATCTGTAATTTCAGCAAGTGTCATAGACGTTCCATGATTACAAGCACGTGTCCAAGACCCTGGAGGGGAACCTCGCGCCACGTCTTGACTCATCAAGCATGCATTCTGCGATAGTTCAGCCTCCTCCCTAAACACAATCCTCTTGCCGTCACCAAACATCCCACAAGCGTCGCCAAGATCCCGATCATTCTGGAGTATATTGCCCACGCCATGTCTTGACTCATCAAGCATGCATTCTGTGGATCACATCCGCATCGTAAACCCTAGGCTCCCATACTTATGTTTTTCTCTTACTTTCATTACAGCCTTACAATGTATTAATTATTAGAATCATGAATAAAAATCAAAGCTCTAGAGTTAGCCTCTCCACTCAACCGGACTTATTCATTCATTACAATATCTGACCAACCTTGGTCTTTCAAATTCTCATTTCATTTCATTGCCGGGGGAGACTTAGCTACTCTTTAGTTTCAATTTCCCATTCACAATTTCCAATTGAGCATTTCCAGCTCATAATTCATTTTAGAGACTCACAGACTTTCTTTATCATGATCTTAGTCTTTCATATTCTTTTAATTTTCAATTCAAATCTATGATTCATCTCATGTAAATTCTCAATTCAACTATGATTCATTTCATATAAATTTATGCAGCAGCAAATAGAGTTTACCAATATCCAGATTCACAATCTTTACCACAAACAATTCACAAGATTTCAGATATATCAAAAAGCACTCTGGACAGTCGACTGGGAACTCTTCCAGTCGACTTGTTCAGTCAATTCACATTCTTCATAACCACTCGAGAGAGTCGACTGCTGCACACGGCAGTCGGCTGTTCCGCAGTGTTCCAATTTAATTTCTTTGTCAATTTCATCTTTCATAACCTTGCGTGCATTCCACAATAAAACTCAATCAAATCTTAATAATCGTAAAATCTCATATTCAAACTTATTTAACTTTCATTTGTCAAAATCAATTTCAAACTCAAAACCAAATAAACAGTTCGGTTCAGTCGACTGGTGGCAGTATCAGTCGACTGTCCCGCAAATATCTTGAAAACTCAACATCAAATTTATGACAGAAGCAGTCGACTGTAACTGTATTCAGTCGACTGTCCCGCTGATGAAAACCAACTTTTTAACACTTACCAGTCGACTGTGGAAGTAATCAGTCGACTGTCAAATCCACAATTTGCAACTTTGCATACATTTTCGACCTTTGAATCGATTTGTACTTCCATATACAAAATATAATTTATTTCCAGAATATATCCCTTTTAAAACATTATCATATATATTATCAATTCCCAAGTTTCTCTTTTTCCAATCAAAAATGCATCAAAACACATTTTCCAAATAAACTACTTTCTTTTATCAAAATCACTTTACAAAATCTCTATACTCGTAAAAATAACATTTTGAGGTTATAATCACACTTCTTTACCACAATCTCAACATGCATCAATTTATACAATCACTTCAATTCTAGTATCTCAACTAGCAATCACAACAAGCATGACAATTTGCATTTACCATAATCAATCAAGATTTACCGATTCATTTCTATATTAACTTGCATGCAATCAATTCAATTTCAACCAAATAAATCATATATCATCTATCATGCATTTCTACTCCTAAATTAGAAAGCATTTAAGAAACACCCACCTCAATGAAGATTTGGTACCCCAAATGAACTCCTAGAATTAGGAGCTCCTAAAGAAAGCTCCAATTGCAACTCCTCGAAATCCGTGCACCAAAGCAAGCCTCCCACTCCATTCCAATTTCGGCAAGCATCCATCAAGAGCATCCCCATCTCCATTCGGCAATCAACAAGAACAACTCCCATCTTCCTTCATGTACACATACTATGTATGTACATATATATACATTAGTATATGTATATAGGCATGTGGGATAGATGATTAGGTGGAGAATGGACAGAGTTTTGCTGGTTTGTTGCTTTCGGATTGGCAAGAGAGAAGGGAGAAAGGAGATGAGAGAAAGAGAGGCTAAGAGTGCACTTTTATAAGAAAGCTAATGGGTAGTTAGTATAACTACCTCCACATGAACACCACTAACCCATTATAAATTTTGGTAACTTACTTTCCCTCTTGTTTTCAAAATCAAAACTCCAGGTTTTCCCTCCTCTCTAATCAGCCCGGTCCCCCAAAAATTGTGTGCACAACGCACGTGTGCACGTGTGCACGTGCACGTGCTTTGTGTACAAAAACAATTCATTTATTTAATCCTTTTAAAATACTTATTTAAATTTGTAATAAATATACAAAATTAACTTTAAATTATACTTTTCATGCACAATAAAATGGAAGGAAACATTTCATGAAAAATTTATTTTGAAGGAAGAACGCGCTTACAACACGTGCACCAAAACACGTGCGTCGCCCGTAAAATCTCAAAAATACAAAAATTGATTTTATGAACCGAAAAATATTTATAATCAATTAGAATGCAATAGAAAGTATATTTAATATACATATTTGATAATATACTCAAACGTACAGAAAACACGTGTATAGCACGTAGAAAATTTATTTTAACTAAAGATAGTCAAAAATTGAATTTTTGTTTACAAAATAAATTAAAACATGTTTATAAAAATAAATGATTGAAATTCATTGAAAACTTTGCACGTAACAGTGGAATACCCAAAATCGACACGTGCATCGATAATACGTAAAAACTCAAAGATTGAAATTTTGCATTTGAGTTGTCTCAAATGTGATTTAAGAATACGGGATTGCATAAATAATCAGAATTCAAAATACATATCAAAATGCGTTATGGATATAATCAGTATCAGTACAAAATGCACGTGCGTAACACTCGAGGGCAAAATTGTCATTTAAATTTTGCGGGGTGTTACACTCTCCCCCCCTTAGAACAGTTCCGTCCCCGGAACTCACTATAGTAAAGGCTGTATTTTGTACGCACCAAAGAAAATATCATTATAACATATAGAAATTACAAAAAAAAAAAAAAATACATATAGCATAAAAGTAAGCAATGTGGATGAAATAGACAGAAATCTATTTAAGAAAAATTTTGAGCATCAAAATTTCACAAGAACTAAACAAGAAAACTAAAAAAGTAGCATAAGAAAACAAATACGACAATAGAGGATAGTGTATTTTGAAAGGAGTTTACATACAAATTACTATCAAGTAAACCATTAGATAAAATGATAAATAAACTTAGTCATTAATTGTGAAATAATTTCAGAAAACAATGCAATAAAGAAAAACATAGTTAATGGGTACCTTATAAATAGATTCGATACTAAAATTCATCAATGTAATAAATGGTAAAAAGTCGCAAACCCATTTGATACTACATGACAAAAATTAGCAATTTAATAGTTCGAGAAATATCTGAGAAGGGTATATAGTAAAAAGAGTAGAAAACATAAAATAATTCGGTATACAAATTAGTATCATAAAAAAAAAATTTGTAAGGTAACTTTAATAATTATACATACAATTTGAAAGTTAGGAATACATCGAAATACTTTTGAATTATTCAGCAGAGCGAAAAACCCAACTTACGAAATCACATACTCGCATAGGCGAAAATTATATGGGTGAAATAAATAGCATGATATGAAAATTATAAATGATTTGTAGCAGTAAAACAAGACATCGTAGTAGTAAACGTACTATTGAAAGTAGTGCGAAAACCGATTATATAACAAAGAAAAGTATAGACAATGAAAAAAATGATTTTGTGTATAAATTAATATCATAAGGTGATTTGTAAAGAAAATGCAATAATGATAACAAATGAAAAAGGCCAAAAATCTAAATAATTTCGATTTGTCAAATAGACCAAGAAAATCAGCATACGAAATTATGTATATGCATAGACAGAAATTATAGGGCAAAACAACAAAATCATGATGCAAAATTTATAAAATGATGCGTAGGAGAAAAATAATATATTATGGTAGTAACAATGCAAAACTAATTATCATGAATTGTAACAGAAGTATACTAAATAAAGTTGTTAGGTGAGTAGCCACCAAATTTAAAATAGCAAAATACAAATAAGTTGTATGAAGTACTACAAAGTGTTGTGCGGAATACGAATCAAACAACCAATCGAAGAGAGAAACAGCGAGAGAAAACACAGAAAAACAAACAAACACAAGGACACACAGATTTAATGTGGTTCGGCAAACAAGTGCCTACATCCACGGGGCGGTTGGTGTTCTCTTCTTCTTCAAATAATCACCAATGGGCGAAAACAAACCCTTACAAAAGATGACGGCTACAAAACCGAATAGAGATCTGTAATTTTCGTCACTCCTTACAAAACCCTAACGGGTTGTATTTATAGGGAAACTATTGGGCCTTTCGAAATGAGCCTATTCTGGATTAAAAACCCACCTACAGTCGACTGATCATCTTACCAGTCGACTGATAAATACTTCGGGACAGTCGACTGAACCCACATGCAGTCGACTGACTACTGCTGTATCCTTAGCCTTTGAAAACTCCTCTCTGGACAGTCGCCTGATCCTCCAACCCAGTCGACTGATGTACTGGAACTTTCGATCGCTGTAGATACGAACCAGAATCGAGCCATTATCCTACAATCTCCACCTTGGCGAGATCTTCCAAGTAGCCCGAGCAATCTCCAATAAATACTCCAAAACAAATGCTCATCACCCAATGTAACAAAATTCCAAACTTCACCTTAGTATGATATCACATACTAGGCAAACAAATAGCGAAGCACCATCCCAACCGCCCATGCCAAATTATCAAGCATGCAAAATATTAGCCAGGTTCATGCAATGCTTGAACTTGGCTGTCCCAACAACTTTGGTCAATATATCAGCAGGATTATCAGCTGTTCCAATCTTCACCAGAAGAATATCACCATCCTTTATCAAATCACGCACAAAATGATAACGGACATCAATATGTTTGGTCCTCGAATGATGAACTTGGTTCTTCGCTAAATGAATAGCACTCTGACTGTCACAGTGTACCTCCACCTTCTCCCGATGAATTCCCAAGCTCTTCAAAAGTCCATGAATCCAAATAGCTTCCTTCATGGCCTCAGCAACTGCCATGTATTCAGCCTCAGTTGTAGACAACGCTACAGTGGACTGCAAATTGGACCTCCAACTTATAGGTGCTCTAGCCATAGTAAACAAATAGCCTGTAGTAGACCGCCTCTTATCTAGATCACCTGCATAGTCCGAATCAACATAACCCACCAATAACCTGCTAATATTGTCATCCCTTTCAAACTTCAAACCCACATCTGTGGTGCCACTTATGTACCTCAAAATCCATTTAGCTGCTTGCCAATGCTCTTTGCCTGGATCATGCATATATCGACTAACCATACTCACCGCCTGAGAGATGTCTGGTCGAGTACACACCATGGCATACATCAAACTGCCAACCACACTAGTGTAAGGTACATTAGCCATATACTGTCTCTCTTCATCTGTACTTGGAGACTGAGAAGCACTAATTCTGAAATGAGTGGCTAAGGGTGTACTGACTGGTTTAGTTTTCTCATCTATACCAAACCGCTTCAGCACCTTCAAAAGATATTGCTTCTGTGTCAAACTCACTATGCCCTTTGCTCTGTCTCTAGTTATCTCCATCCCAAGTATTTTCTTGGCTTCACCAAGATCCTTCATCTCGAATTCAGAACTCAGCTGATTCTTCAAATTTTGAATCTCCTTAGCATTTTTAGAGGCAATCAACATGTCATCCACATATAATAACAGATATATGAAAGAACCATCCTGCAATTTTCTGAAATAGACACAATGATCATACTCACTTCTGGAATATCCCTGCACTTTCATAAACTGATCAAACCTCAAATACCACTGCCTTGGAGATTGCTTCAACCCATAGAGAGACTTCTTCAACCTGCAAACACAATTTTCCTTCCCAGCTGTCTTAAACCCATCTGGCTGCAACATATAAATTTCTTCATCTAGATCCCCATGTAAGAATGCAGTCTTCACATCCATCTGTATCAATTCAAGATCAAACTGTGCTACCAATGCCAACAAAATCCGAATAGAAGGATGCTTCACAACTGGAGAGAACACTTCATTATAGTCAATTCCTTCCTTTTGAGCATACCCCTTTACAACTAGTCTAGCCTTGAACCGAACACTGTCTTTTGGACCTTCTTTCTTCGTATATACCCACTTGCAACCGATAGCTTTCTTCCCCTTTGGCAATTGCACTAGATCCCAAGTCTTGTTCTTATGAAGAGAGTTCATCTCTTCATCCATAGCAACTTTCCAATCTGCATTTTCAGAACTTCTAGTAGCTTCTTTGAAGTTGGAGGGAACTTCATCATCCACAATGGGAAGAGCAAATGCAACTGTATCTGTAAAACGAGATGGTTGTTTGATATCTCGTCTTTGCCTTCTTGCTGCAATTGATTCTTCGTGCTGGGGAGGGTTAGGAACATCTTCCTCATCCTCAGTATCAACCACATCATCATCATTTTGGGCAGGAATTTCAACTGAAAGCTTTTCTAACTCCACCTGTTGGAGAACTCTCCCATTCTTCTGCTGCTGTAGATCACCAGTCGACTGATCCTTTACACCAGTCGACTGTCCCGAGCTTCTGCTGTTCACCTGTTGGAGAACTGTCCCACTCTTCTGCTGCTCACCAGTCGACTGTTCTCTTCCACCAGTCGACTGTCCCGAGCTGATCATGCTGGTCTCATCAAAGGTGACATCCCTGCTGATTACTAACTTTTTCTGTTCTGGACACCACAACCTGTAACCTTTGACACCAGTACTAAAGCCAACAAATATAGCCTTTTTGGCTCTTGCATCAAGTTTAGTTTCAGTTACATGAAAATAAGCAGGACAACCAAATATATGCAAAAAACTATAATCAGATGCAGGTTTACCACTCCATACCTCAATAGGCGTTTTGCCTTCAAGTGCTGCTGATGGTAAACGGTTGACAATGTGGCTTGCATATATAACAGCTTCTGCCCAAAATGTCTTCTTCAATCCAGACTGTGCTAGCATACATCTCACCTTCTCAAGTAAGGTTTTGTTCATCCTTTCTGCAACCCCATTTTGCTGTGGAGTCTTCCTAACTGTGAAGTGCCTCTGGATCCCTTCATCTTCACACAATTTCAGAAATGGATCGTTCTTGTATTCTCCTTCATTATCTGATCTCAGAACCTTAATCTTCCTTCCAGTCTGATTTTCAACTTTCTTCTTCCAACTTGTGAACAATGTCAAAACTTCATCTTTGTGTTTCATGGTATATACCCAAACTCGTCTGGAGTAGTCATCAACAAATGTAACAAACCAGTGTCTACCACTCATAAAAGGTGTCTGAGTAGGGCCCCAAACATCTGTGTGCACATAATCGAGGATACCCTTTGTCTGATGTACAGCTGTACCAAATTTCACCCTAGTTTGCTTACCCAAAACACAGTGTTCACAAAATTCCAACTTGCACCCTTTAGCATCTTTAAGCAACCCTTGCTTCACAAGCCCCTGCAAGGCCTTTTCTCCTGCATGCCCGAGTCGCATATGCCACAACCTAGTAGAGTCGGGAACAACCTGTTTAGGCTTTTCAGTTACACTGGCAGCCTGACCCAAATATGTTTTTCCCTGCAAGAAAAACAAGTTCCTTTTTCTTTGCCCTTTCATCACCACGAGTGATCCGCTAGTCACCTTCAGAATGCCACCTTCACTAGCAAATTTCAATCCACTGGCCTCCAAAGCACCAAGTGAAATCAAATTCTTTTTCAAATCTGGAACATACCATACATCTGAAAGCTCCCTAATACGACCATCGTGCATTAGCAATTCAATCTTCCCGATTCCTACCTTCTTACAAGGTGCATCATTTCCCATCAAAACTACCCCACCATCCATATACTCTAAAGAAGTAAACCACTCCTTTCTCCAAGACATATGATAGGATGCTGCTGTATCAAGAAACCATACTTCTTGATAAAGTGAGGGACTAGTTGCAAGTGCATAAGAAAAACATCATCACTATCTACATTATCAACAATCACATTTGCAGTCGAATTTCCCTTATTTCGTAGCTTAGGACAATCCTTTTTCCAATGCCCCCTTTCATGACAGAAAGCACATTCATCTTTGGCTGGTATCTTTCTGTCCTTTGAAACTCCTCTCGATTTGGAACGAGATTTGTTTCCCTTTTTCCCAGATTTGGTCTCAGATCTGGTCTCAGTTCTGCCCCTTACAATCAATGCCTCAGAAGTTTCTCTATCAACCATTTTATCCCTTCTCCTAGTTTCATTATTCAACAGAGCATTCGCAACATCTTCATATTTCACAGTATCTTTTCCATATATTAACGTTGTTGCTAAATGATCATAACTTTCAGGTAATGAGTTCAACAGAATTAGGGCTTTATCTTCATCTTTAATTTGCTCATCCAAATTTAACAAATCAGCCAATAATTTATTAAATGATTCAACATGAGCGTTCATAGACATACCTTCAGTATAGGTGAAGCGAAAAAGCCTTTTCTTCAAATACAACCGATTCTCCAAACTTTTTCTCATGTATTTGTCTTCGAGTTTCTTCCACAACACCGCAGCAATGGTATCCCTCATCAAATCATACTTCTGAGCCTTCGCAATAAAGAGCCGAATAGTCCCACACGCAACTCGATTCAACTTCTTCCAATCTACATCGGACATATTCTTTGGTTTTTCTACCTCCAAAGCAACATCTTGTTCTTGTTGAACAAGAACATCCAACACCTCACACTGCCACATCCCGAAATTGTTTGTTCCATCAAATTTTTCAACTTCAAATTTTGCATTGTGAATCGTTGTTCTGGACGAACTTGATCCCACAACATCCTTGGTTGCATCTGCATCACTCGCCATCTCCCTCTAGGTCGAACCGAAAGCTCTAATACCACTTGTTGTGCGGAATACGAATCAAACAACCAATCGAAGAGAGAAACAGCGAGAGAAAATACAGAAAAACAAACAAACACAAGGACACACAGATTTAATGTGGTTCGGCAAACAAGTGCCTACATCCACGGGGCGATTGGTGTTCTCTTCTTCTTCAAATAATCACCAATGGGCGAAAACAAACCCTTACAAAAGATGACGGCTACAAAACCGAATAGAGATCTGTAATTTTCGTCACTCCTTACAAAACCCTAACGGGTTGTATTTATAGGAAAACTATTGGGCCTTTCGAAATGGGCCTATTCTGGATTAAAAACCCGCCTACAGTCGACTGATCATCTTACCAGTCGACTGATAAATACTTCGGGACAGTCGACTGAACCCACATGCAGTCGACTGACTACTGCTCTATCCTTAGCCTTTGAAAACTCCTCTCTGGACAGTCGCCTGATCCTCCAACCCAGTCGACTGATGTACTGGAACTTTCGATCGCTGTAGATACGAACCAGAATCGAGCCATTATCCTACACAAAGAAGACCGCAAAATAGTTGAGATTAAGCGGTAGATACGCAAGTTTGATACATATAGAAATTAGTATAAGCAGTATAATGCTAGGTTGCAAAATATTATAAAATAGTATAAGTTTAGTACAAATGAAATAGTTATTATAGAAAATTGGATAGGGGTATCTAAGTATAATATTTCCTTTTGGTTTAGGTTCGTCTCGCTGGTATCCAACAGCAGACTTGCCTATCTTGATCTCAAGTTGCATAATTGCTTCTACGATATCCGGTTGCAATTTGCCTTCTGGGCATTCGGTTGCAAACTTTGCCTCACCGACATCCAGTTGCAGTTTGCCTTCTGGACATTCAGTTGCAAACTTTGCCTCCCCGACTTCCCGTTGCAGTTTTGCCTCTAATGATGTCTAGTTGCATATTTGCCCTCTCGACATTAAGTTGTACCAAAGCAGAAGATGGAAAGATGTAATCTCCCATGTATACTTAGATATGGGATGTTTAATAAAGTATGGAGTTATGTTTGAAAATCAATGATACAGAGAAGATTTTACACAATGAAATATCAAAATAGGTGTATAGGATATATCAAACATAGAGGGTACTAATTAGTAGTTAAGAAAAATTATTTATAACACAAAAATAATGTAAAATATATGCACCTGTTGGAAATAAAATTGAAAACAATAATGATATAGTGTAGCAATTTAGGACATTTGATACAAATAATTATGCATAAAAATAGTAATGTAAAAATCGGAGGATGATGAAATTATATGTCTAGTAAGTATTTTGAAATACATAACACATAAAAATTCAATGGAAAACATATGTAGTAATCAAGAATCTAAAGACAATTTAAAATTAGAAGATAGAGAAATAGCGAGTATATGCATCATATTAAGGAAACATAAATTACAAAATTTATAAATATAACAAAACAAATTTGTAGACAATATGTAATAACAATAATATCGAATGCAGACAATAAATCAAATTAGTATGTTGTATTTATACGGATAAAATATTTAAATTTTATTAAAATATATTGAAATATATAGGATTGTACAAAATCAAATTAGGTAAAATAAATACACATAAGCAAAATTCACAAGCAAAATTCAAAATGTAATAATAATTGAAAACAATAGTGGTAGTAAAAATTTAACCGAATTTATAAAATAATAACAGATATAAATGGATGAACGTCAGGTGACATAAAACACGAAAGATAGAATTTTAGAACTGAAGGACAAACAAAACAAGTTCAAAAAGATCAAGACTAAGGAAAATAGACAAAATAAAAGATATTAATACGGTTTGATAGTATAGGAAAATATTTATTTGAAAAATATTAAATGTCGAAAAGTACTATGGTGAAAATCCATGGAAAATAATTTGAAGGGAAAGTGTGTCCATGTGTAAGGTATCATGAACGACGGTTCAAGCCAACCACGCTTCCACTGCGCCACTCTGATACCCAGGAAAAATGAGCTCGCAAACAACCTCAAATCAATGTATACGAGGAGAGCATCATGAATGAATGTAAATTCAATAACAACTTCCATTCATGACTCCAGCCATCCAAAAGGGAAAAGGGGGAAGAAAGACATCAGCCTATAGAGCAACACAAATGCAAATCACTTACATTTAAATCTCTATAAACTGAACTCACACTCTAATGTCCACTTCTAGGGTGTCGTTCCTTATAAATTTGTACTACTTAGAAGCGTGGCTCTGATACCACTTGTAACACCCCAAATTCCAAATACAACTGAATTCGAGAGTTCTACAGGATCTTTTCACTTCTTTCGTACAATTTTACAAGGAATTTAAAACTTTTATTTCAACAATAATTACATCAGAGTCTTTTACATCAATAAGCAGCGGAATCAATAAAATACAACAATATTGAATGTACAATTGTTACAACTTTAACATTTAAGTAATCAACAGCATCAATCATCTTTATATCTTCATGTAACTCCACATCCTGCATATAACACTGTGGGCGCGTCAGTTGCTTACAACTGACGAAATATTATACACGGCCATCCTCTCTATGCCGGAAACAGTATAACGATTCTCAAATGCTTTAGCAAACACAAACTTGATCACAAACAAAGCTACAAAGGGACTATCCTGTTGATGTCGTGTTGTGCGGTGCACTTAGTCCTTAATGCAGTTGTTTATATTATATGACCCTAATGCACACTTGTTCGGATTCTATGCATCCCATACTACATAGGTCCGAGGGCAAGCCTCTTAATCGTCTTCATTATTGTAGGGTTCAATCCCTCGCCATGACTTAATCTACTACTGTAACTACGGTGAGTATCCTAGATGGTCTATGAGTACAAGCACGTATCCTGGACCCTGGAGGGGAATTCCGCACCATGTCTTGACTCATCAAGCATGCATTCTGCGGTAATTCAGCCTCCTCCCTGAACACGATCCTCTTGCAGTCACTAAAACATCCCACAAGCGTGACTAAAGTCCGATCATTACTGAGTTGTGCCCGCGCCATGTCTTGACTCATCAAGCATGCATTCTGCGGCTCGCACACCCGCACCGTACCCTAGCTCTCATACTCGTGTTTTTCTCTCACTTTCATCACATCTCCACTATGTATCTATCTGTAATTTCAGCAAGTGTCATAGACGTTCCATGATTACAAGCACGTGTCCAAGACCCTGGAGGGGAACCTCGCGCCACGTCTTGACTCATCAAGCATGCATTCTGCGATAGTTCAGCCTCCTCCCTGAACACGATCCTCTTGCCGTCACCAAACATCCCACAAGCGTCGCCAAGATCCCGATCATTCTGGAGTATATTGCCTACGCCATGTCTTGACTCATCAAGCATGCATTCTGTGGATCACATCCGCATCGTAGACCTTAGGCTCTCATACTTATGTTTTTCTCTTACTTTCATTACAGCCTTACAATGTATTAATTATTAGAATCATGAATAAAAATCAAAGCTCTAGAGTTAGCCTCTCCACTCAACCGGACTTATTCATTCATTACAATATCTGACCAACCTTGGTCTTTCAAATTCTCATTTCATTTCATTGCCGAGGAAGACTTAGCTACTCTTTAGTTTCAATTTCACATTCATAATTTCCAATTGAGCATTTCCAGCTCATAATTCATTTTAGAGTCTTACAGACTTTCTTTATCATGATATTAGTCTTTCATATTCATTTAATTTTCAATTCAAATCTATGATTCATCTCATGTAAATTCTCAATTCAACTATGATTCATTTCATATAAATTTATGCAGCAACAAATAGAGTTTACCAATATCCAGATTCACAATCTTTACCACAAACAATTCACAAGATTTCAGATATATCAAAAAGCACTCTGGACAGTCGACTGAGAACTCTTCCAGTCGACTTGTTCAGTCAATTCACATTCTTCATAACCACTCGGGAGAGTCGACTGCTGCACACGGCAGTCGGCTGTTCCGCAGTGTTCCAATTTAATTTCTTTGTCAATTTCATCTTTCATAACCTTGCGTGCATTCCACAATAAAACTCAATCAAATCTTAATAATCGTAAAATCTCATATTCAAATTTATTTAACTTTCATTTGTCAAAATTAATTTCAAACTCAAAACCAAATAAACAGTTCAGTTCAGTCGACTGGTGGCAGTATCAGTCGACTGTCCCGCAAATATCTTGAAAACTCAACATCAAATTTATGACAGAAACAGTCGACTGTAACTGTATTCAGTCGACTGTCCCGCTGATGAAAACCAACTTTTTAACACTTACCAGTCGACTGTGGAAGTAATCAGTCGACTGTCAAATCCACAATTTGCAACTTTGCATACATTTTCGACCTTTGAATCGATTTGTACTTCCATATACAAAATATAATTTATTTCCAGAATATATCCCTTTTAAAACATTATCATATATATTATCAATTCCCAAGTTTCTCTTTTTCCAATCAAAAATGCATCAAAACACATTTTCCAAATAAACTACTTTCTTTTATCAAAATCACTTTACAAAATCTCTATACTCCTATAAATAACATTTTGAGGTTATAATCACACTTCTTTACCACAATCTCAACATGCATCAATTTATACAATCACTTCAATTCTAGTATCTCAACTAGCAATCACAACAAGCATGACAATTTGCATTTACCATAATCAATCAAGATTTACCGATTCATTTCTATATTAACTTGCATGCAATCAATTCAATTTCAACCAAATAAATCATATATCATCTATCATGCATTTCTACTCCTAAATTAGAAAGCATTAAGAAACACCCACCTCAATGAAGATTTGGTACCCCAAATGAACTCCTAGAATTAGGAGCTCCTAAAGAAAGCTCCAATTGCAACTCCTCGAAATCCGTGCACCAAAGCAAGCCTCCCACTCCATTCCAATTTCGGCAAGCATCCATCAAGAGCATCCCCATCTCCATTCGGCAATCAACAAGAACAACTCCCATCTTCCTTCATGTACACATACTATGTATGTACATATATATACATTAGTATATGTATATAGGCATGTGGGATAGATGATTAGGTGGAGAATGGACAGAGTTTTGCTGGTTTGTTGCTTTCGGATTGGCAAGAGAGAAGGGAGAAAGGAGATGAGAGAAAGAGAGGCTAAGAGTGCACTTTTATAAGAAAGCTAATGGGTACTTAGTATAACTACCTCCACATGAACACCACTAACCCATTATAAATTTTGGTAACTTACTTTCCCTCTTGTTTTCAAAATCAAAACTCCAGGTTTTTCCTCCTCTCTAATCAGCCCGGTCCCCCAAAAATTGTGTGCACAACGCACGTGTGCACGTGCACGTGCTTTGTGTACAAAAACAATTCATTTATTTAATCCTTTTAAAATACTTATTTAAATTTGTAATAAATATACAAAATTAACTTTAAATTATACTTTTCATGCACAATAAAATGGAAGGAAACATTTCATGAAAATTTTATTTTGAAGGAAGAACGCGCTTACAACACGTGCACCAAAACACGTGCGTCGCCCGTAAAATCTCAAAAATACAAAAATTGATTTTATGAACCGAAAAATATTTATAATCAATTAGAATGCAATAGAAAGTATATTTAATATACATATTTGATAATATACTCAAACGTACAGAAAACACGTGTATAGCACGTAGAAAATTTATTTTAACTAAAGATAGTCAAAAATTGAATTTTTGTTTACAAAATAAATTAAAACATGTTTATAAAAATAAATGATTGAAATTCATTGAAAACTTTGCACGTAACAGTGGAATACCCAAAATCGACACGTGCATCGATAATACGTAAAAACTCAAAGATTGAAATTTTGCATTTGAGTTGTCTCAAATGTGATTTTAAGAATACGAGATTGCATAAATAATCAGAATTCAAAATACATATCAAAATGCGTTATGGATATAATCAGTATCAGTACAAAATGCACGTGCGTAACACCCGAGGGCAAAATTGTCATTTAAATTTTGCGGGGTGTTACAATAGAAATGTGTTCATATTTGTTTATGCATGTGTGCATGCATACACAAATATATTTGGACCATTTTTTGGGCAAGGGGAGGAGAAGAGTTGGTAGGTTGAGTTAGTGGAGAGTGGGGAGATGAAGAGATGGAGGTTTTAGGAGTTAGGAAAGTGGAGAGTTGTAAAATAAATTTGAAGAGTTATTAGGGTGAGATTTTTGCACTTTAAACCCTTCCAAAATCCTATAAATAGAGTCCCATTTCCTACATTTCTTTTGCACCAAAAACAATATCAAAATAAGTGTAAGAAAAAGAAAGAGAGTAAGAAAGTTATTGTGCTTGGAGGATCTCTTGCTAGGAGGAGGAGCCATTGCTAGGAGTTTGTCTTGGAGCTAGAAGGAGTGTCTCATCTTTCCCTTTTGTTCAAGCTTCAATAAGGTGGGTGTCTCCTACTTTCTAATTTTTTTGAATGTGCATGTTAATAGAAATGAATGAGTAATATAGAATTTGATTTGATAAAATAGGACAAACCTATGCATTGGATGTAATGAAATATTGCTTTATTGAGTAAACAAACCCAACTTATGTTAATTAGTAATGAGAAAGAAATGTTGATTTGTTTTGTCATGAATTAGTATGCATGAATGAAGATATAATTGATTGTATGAAAAATATTGGGAATACATTCTTTTGAAAAAATATTTTTTGTAAAGTTAATTGAATACCATAAACTTGTTTTGATTGTTGTCATGCTAGTTGAAAAGAAGAGTGCAACTAAAGGATTAATTCTATGAACCATATTAGAGTGTTTGCAAATTTGTGATTTGTCAAATGTGTGATATGTAGGAGAATTGTTAAAGAATGCTATATTTCGACATATGATTAGAGATATGATGAAAAAGAAAAGAGAAGGAAATAAATTCTTTTTTATGAAGTATGTTGACATATGTCAAAAAAAAAAAAATACAATTTTTTGTCTGAAAGGAATTCCTTTGAGACATCCACAATCGATTAAAAGATATGTTGATTCTTAACACAAATTTTTATTTGTAGGATGTCGGGCATAAACTAGTTTTTTAGAAAATCATGATTTTAATTTTCGAGTTTGAAAAGAAGTGTAAATCTTGTAAAGAAAGGAAAATCGTTTTTTTAAAAAATGAGATATATGCTAAAAATAAGTTTGGACTTGTTGATTACTATTTAAGATTTCCTTTTAGTCCAAAGAGAAGTTTATTCCAATATCCTAAAGGATTGGATTATTGGGTAAACAAGTTTTATTAAAAAGAAACAATTTCAGAAAATTGTGAACAAAAGTATATGAATACAACTTCTAAACAAAAAGCACACTATGACTTACTGGTTAGTCAATGAGCACCTCTTATAAGAGATCTTGATTTCAAATCTTGAAAGCCATCTTTTATTTTTTTTGATTTGATTTTAATAGAATAAGATGTTTTTTTAGTATGAATAAATTCCTATTATGGTTATAAGATAAAATGGAAGCTATTAGAGATTGTTATGGAAATTTTATTGTCTATTTTAAGAAAGTAAAAATGAGACTTTAAAAAGGGGGCTTTTGATTAAAACTCATACTTTCTTCATATAAAATGAAGTAATAAATATTAAAGTTAATCATAACTTTATTGCATATTTTGAGGAAAATGAAATGGAAAATATTAAGATTGTTTTCTTTTATATTTTGAGATATAAAGAGAGATAAAATTGTGAGTATGAAACATTGTAGTGAACAAAAACAAAGTATTATTTTTGTGAAGTGATTTTTTTAAGAGAATTATACTTTGATTTTGTTTAAGAAATATTTTAAAGGGAATTGAGATATTGTGATAGTTTGAATTGGTTATAAAATTTCATGTGATGAAATTGTGTTCTTAAAAAGGGAATCCTTTTTGCTTATAAAGACTATGAGTGAATAACTAGATTATGAATAGTGTAAAAACTAAGAAACGATTGCTTTATGGATAAGTGCTAATACAAGACATTAATCATTGTGAATAAGTAGAAGATGAAAATTATATTAGTTTAAGACATGATTAAGAAAGGGTGTGAATACCCATGTTTCTTGTACATGAAAGTTTATGATTTAGAGTTAGTACGACCTCGGTACCGGCATTATTGAAAGAAAGAATTTGAGAAATGATTTGGAGATATGGCCGTGGAGCTATCTCGTATTTGTTGATTAAGTCCGGTAGGAGGTAAAAACTGATTCTAGGGTGATAACATATTCATGTCTT
The DNA here is from genome assembly GCA_017893485.1 of Hemerocallis citrina. NCBI lineage: Eukaryota > Viridiplantae > Streptophyta > Magnoliopsida > Asparagales > Asphodelaceae > Hemerocallis > Hemerocallis citrina. The sequence goes on from CM030358.1 coordinate 54,853,593, forward strand.
GAACTTAAGAATAATTAGGCACTTAAGTGAAGATGTAATAGACTTGTGCAAACGTAAATGGGTGCTTCTATATAGTCGGCGGTGGATCTCCGTGGCTATAGACCCAGTTGGTGGACTGTGGTTGCTCCGTAGGAGATAGACTGTATTTTATCCGGGACTTAGGGTAGTCGGCGGATGTTTACCATACTCCAAAGAATATGTATATACCGGGGCTAGAAGGGCATTTACGGGATTATCATCACGATATAATAGCCAGGGAGACTGGGATCTATTATTATAAGCCAGGGAGGCTAGCCAGGGAGGCTAAGATCCGTATCTGTGAAATAACTCTAAAACTTGTTTTATTACTGGGTAGTCTCATGGCGAGGGATCGAACCCTGCAATGTGGAGTACGTAGGCGCTTGCCCTCGGACCTATGTAGTATGGGATGCATAGAATCCGAACAAGTGTGCATTAGTGTCATCCTAGTATAGAAATGTGTGCATTAGGCATTAAGGCATGACATACACTTATATTTAGAATAATCACTTTTGACACTTTATATGTTCATTCAATCTTTTTGTGATTTGTTAAAGTATGAGATCGTTATACTGTTCCCGGCATAGAGAGGATAGCCGTGTATAACATTTCGTCAGTTGTAAGTAACTGACGTGCCCACAGATTGACATGTAGGTAATGGACTATTCATGAAGCTATAAAGTGGATATGCTGGTGCTGTTTTATCTAAAGATGTTGTAAATGTTTTATTGTAAATTTCATTCTTCTGCTGTGTAAAACCAAGTTGTAATTGAACTCTGATGTATTGTGAATGAAAAGTTTTAAATTCCTTGTAAAATTGTACGAAGTGAAGTAAAGATCCTGTGAAATCTCGAATTTATCCTTATTTGAAATTCGGGGTGTTACAACAAATGTAAAAATAAAACAAAAATGCCAAAAAACAAATACAATATGATAACAAGGAGAAAAAAATTAAAAGAAACCGAAGACAATACACCCTGTCTCATCACAAAAGGTAATTTCAATGCAACGGTTTTTTTTTATTATTTGAAGAAAATGTGGAATCTGGCCACCCTGTTTCATTAATAAGTGGTTAATAAAACAAACTCAGAGTACTGAGCCTACAACAAGGACCTACAAACAAAACAAAAGTACATAAACTCCACCCCAAACATGGGGGGTGGGACAAAATCAAACTAGAGTAGCCGCAAAGAAATACATCATAACCCCCCAACAAACCCTGGGGTGGTGGGTATCTATGATCAGAGTCAGCAATGTTCGCTATCAATCGGTCGTCGGACCGATCTCGATTTCCTCATCATCAAACTCCTCAACCTGGAATACACTCGCAATCCTCTCCCTGGGACCTGCTATTGCCACATTAGCCCAAAATGAAAAAAAATACATAATGTGAGTCAAATTGCTAGAAATACTATTGCAAGTTCTACGAAAGTAAAGATTATTTCTGTCTAGCCAAAGAACCCAGGTCGTTGCGGCGATAGCGATATACCACGCTTCTCTCATAGATCCCCTCTCTGCCGTGAAATTAGAACCTACCCACAGATCCTCGTATATGCTAGAGTACTGAGTCGTCCCTAGGGCGCTGAGTACCTCTACAAGTACCGCTTTGCTCCTAGGACATTGCAGCAAAAGATGGTCTCTAGTTTCCAGGGAAGCGTGGTAGAACCCGCATTGAGAGTCTACATTCAGTTGGCGCTTAGCGAGGTTTTCCCTAGTCCGGATCGCATCATTCAGTACCAACCATAAGAAAGCTTTGATTTTTAGCGGGGCTTTCGTTCTCCAGATGACGACTGACCACTTTGGGATACATCCCCTAAAGTGAATGTGGTTGTACATGGAATGAACCGTGAACTTGCCGTTCTTCTCTAGTCCCCAAGATTTCTTGTCAGGACCTTGAGAGCAACCAATTTCGGCGTTGGTGATGTAGGTTTGAAGTTCCGTTAGTCTAAGTTGAGAACTTAGGTCAAGTGCTTGTTTGAAGGGTGACATCCAGGTGCCTCTTTTCCAGGCTACGGCCATCGTGCAGTGTGGTTGTGATGCTTGCTCATATAAATCGAGGAACATGGTTCTGAGTGTATGATCAGCATACCACTTATCCCACCAAAATCTGGTGAGTCTGCCGTTACCGATAACTGACTTCACACAGCTATTGAAGGGTTCGTAGACCTTAGTGATGCCTTTCTAGAACCAGGAAACCCGAGGGCCTATCCTGAAGCCTATATTTCTCGTTCCATTCCCATGCATATATCCCTGCACAAATTGTTGCCACCCTTCTCCATTAGGGTGGAACACTTTCCACCAGCATTTATCCAGTAGTGCCAGATTCATATCTCGGAGATCAATAATAACTAGGCCTCCATGTATCTTTTTCATGCACGCTTTTTCCCATCTGATGAGGTGATATCCTCCTTGGTCTGGGTCTGTCCCTTTCCATAAGAAGCGTTTCCGAGTCCGGTCAATTCTCTAAATTACCCATCGTGGCATTTCAAAGAAGGAGAGATAATAGATAGGAAGGTTTGAGAGGACTGCATTAATAAGCGTGACTCTCCCTCCCAAAGAAAAGGCTTTGCCTTTCCAACCTGCAAGCCGTTTTTCAACCCGGTCAATAATGGGTAGCCAATTTGCCTTTTTGAGTTTTCCGGGTCTTAGTGGCAATCCTAGGTACTGAATGGGGAAACTCTCAGTGGAGCAATTGAGGATTGTAGCATACTCAAGAGCCTCTTCTGGTGTTAGGGCAATGGGAATGAGAGCACTTTTGTAGAAATTAACCCTAAGGCCAGACCAAGCTTTAAAGCAATACAAAATTCCTTTGAAGACGGTAGTTTCTCCTAGATTGCCATTGCCAAATAGAAGAGTATCGTCTGCATATTGGAGTATAGAGCACCCTTGGTGATTGCCTCCCTTGGCCACTGGTACGATCCAACCTGCTCTACTGCACTTAGTCATCATGGAACGAAGTACGTCTGCCACAATGGTGAAGAGAAGGGGTGAGAGCAGATCTCCTTGTCTGAGCCCCCGTTTGCAGAAGAATGGGTGACCTGACACCCCATTTACCAAAATAGCCATTTTTCTGGTGGAAAGACATGTGTGGATCCATTTGATCTATCTCACCCCAAAACCTCTTCCAGCAAGCGCTTCCAACAAACAGTCTGATTCAACGGAGTCGTAGGCCTTCTCGAAATCCAGTTTCAGGAGATAGCTCTTAGAATTCGATGTGTGACATTGATGGATAGTTTCCTCAGCCGTTGCTATACTATCCTGAATACATCGTCCTTTGATGAATCCCGTATGGTCTTGGCAAATGAGGCCATCCATTACCTTTCCCAGTTTGTTAGCGAGAGTCTTGGTAATGATCTTTACAGAGCAGTTAAGGAGGCTTATAGGGCGGAAGTCTCAAACTCGTCTGGAGTCTTCTTTTTTAGGAATCAGCACTACCTCCGCGGAATTGAATCTCCCTAATCTGAGTTTATGCTCGTAGAAGTCTGCGAACACCTTTAGTAAGTCACCTTTGATCTCCTCCCAGAATATCTGATAGAATAGAATCGGAAAACCATCTGGTCCTGGAGCTTTATCTTTTCCAAGTTGTTGGACAGCCTCCCGGACCTCCTTCTCAGTGAAGGGTGCTTCGAGGGACTACAATGTAGGATCGGAGTTGCCTGTCTAGTCTCGCCAGAAATCGTGTTGAAGAGGGACTCTCAAGTCTGCTTTATGCCTAAAGAGGCGCTTGAAGTGGGACTGGAAAGCCAGTTTAATAGCATTGTCGCCTTGTACCATTTCGGAGTCCGATTGGATCCAGTGAATGAGGTTAGATCTACGCCGGGCACTAGCTACTCGGTGGAAGAATGCTGTGTTCGCGTCTCCCTCTTTGAGCCACGAAATTTTGGATCGTTGCTGCCATTTGATTTCCTCAATCCTGTAGAGTTGGTCAATTTCCTGTCTGAATTGGAGCAATCGATTCCGCTCTTCCTGTAGCAGATCCCTAGTTTCTTCAGTCTTCTCCAGTTCCTCGATACCTTCAAGCAAGGATTCCTTTGCTCTCCATATCAGTGCAAATATGGTCCAGTTCCATTTCCTAAGCTTGCCCCTGAATCTTCTAACTTTTTCACACCAACTGCAGCCACCTCACAGCCCATGGTCGGGCGAGACCAACTCTCATTGACCAACTCTCATTGACCATGTGGTGGAAGCCTTGGATTTCTAACCATGCTTTCTCGAACTGAAACTTTGATGGTTTCCTGGGTTAATCTTCCCCGGAAGATAAGAAAATAGGCACATGATCTGAGGTTGGTTTAGGAAGTGATTTAGCCGTAGACAACGGAAATTTGGTCTCCCAATCCGTGGAGACCAAGATTCTATCTAACTTAGCTAGGATGGGCATTGGTTGCATCTTAGACCAAGTGAAAAGCCTATCAGGGATGGGGATATCAACCAATTCCTGGTCCGTGATAACCTCATTAAACGCTTCCCTGTCGGGGTCACTGGATCCTCTGCCTCTGCGTTTCGAGGCGAATCTAGTGATGTTAAAATTGCCCCCACCACCCAAGGGTGTGGCCAGTGTGCTTTGACCGCTCTAAGTTCCGTCCAGAAGGCTATTCTAGAGGCAGAAGTATGCGGTCTATAGACCACCGTAATCGATTGAGTCCATTGGTCGAATTTTCACTGGAGCAATACCGACAGAGAAAATTGCCCGTGGAGCTCGTCTTGACAACAAAAGGAGTCGGGTTTAAAACCTAGAGCGATACCCCCAGATGCCCCAACAATGGGGACATTCTCCATTCGGAGATTCGATTTCCCCCCACTCTACTAAGCCTGGACATGTGTGAAAGTTTGGTCTCTTGGAGACCCACAATGTTAGTCTTTGACCTGGCTATGACTTCCTTAACCATTTCTCGCTTGCCCCGCCTACCGAGACCTCTAATGTTCCAGAATAGGACCTCCATTAACTACGGATCGGGGAGGGAACGTGACTCGTTTTGGGCGACGAGTTCGAATTAAGGTTAACCCTATCGGCCTCCCAACCTCTAATTTTATTAAGGAGGACCACAGGTTTCAGCTAGCTTAAAAATTTCGATTACGGGATAGTTGTAGGGGTGGCTGATCATACCGAAATGAGCCAACCGACCAGTTTTCCAACCGAACCAATCGATTCGGTACTGAAAAATTCGGTTACCAAAGTATGGTACAGTACAACCGTACCGAGTTCTAAAATCCGGTTCGGTTTCGGTATGAATATGGTTCAGTCGGTATTTTACCGTACAGTACTTAATAATGCAAGTCACTGTTAACAGTTCAGAGGAACCTTTATCTGCAGCAACCAAAATGACTTGTCGATTTTCTTTTTCTTGTGTTTTGCAAGCCATTGTTAACACATGACATAAGAAAATAGTAGTTATATCAGCAGAGATTTGGAGGAATTCAAAAAACAACAGTATAAACTATTCAGTTGCAATTGTCACAATTTTGAACATGCAATGGCCATTAGGTTATTGTCTACAACGAAAGTTTTATTGTCTACAATGAAAGGTTCGGATGCATGCAAAGAAGAAGGCAAACTTTCTTTATAGGAAGAAAGGGGAGCAGCAGATAGGGAGGAAGATCCACTCTAACTCCATGTAAACAAAAAACACGACACCGAGAGATGTTGATATATTTTCTTTTAAATAGAGAAATGATGATATATTATTGTTACAGAAAAGGGAAAAAAAGGTTCATATTTTATAATATAATTTATATTACTGCTATGAGTTGATAGACATAATTTATATGCTTAGGACAAGCTGAAAATGAATATTCTCTGCATGTAAAGGAATAGAAACAAAATAACAAGGACACATACACACATAACTGTTCCAATACTGATTGCTAACTGGATTCGACCACTCCTATCAGACATAATCTCCCCCAACCAAGTAGCCTTTGTAGCAGGACGACAATCAGTAGACAACTTGGTTATAGCGCAAGAATTGATTCACTCCGTGTCAAAGAAGACTCGTAGATCAAAGTTGTTTGCCCTAAAAGCTGTTTTGCTCTAAAAGCTGATATGGTGAAGGCTTATGGTAGAATTGAGTGGCCATTCCTTCAACACCAATACCGAACCGTACCAACCGAAGTAGTCGGTATACCGATGTTTCGGTATACCGAACTTTTTGGTAGGTAACGGTTTGCATATTTTCAAACCGAACTAGTGTGGTATGATAATGGTACAATGTCAAAAAGTCCGGTACCGTACCGAGCCCACCCCAAGATAGTTGTAGGCGTTGGATTAGTGAGGACACTTCAAGATGCGTACCCTACTTAGGTCTCCCTAATTTTTTATTTTTATATATCTTATTAACTTTAATTTTTTCATAGATCTGCATTTGCATGGCGAACGCTTCGGGATTCGTGCCAGACCATGACGGGTGCTTTGAGATTCGTGCCATCTTCTCTCTATGTCTATGGGAACCTGGATTATAGGAATTTTTTGCCGTCATAGGCCACTTTTTGATAGTATTTGCGTTTTTGGGCCAGGTCCCAAACTATTAGCGTTCGTGGGCTAGCCATTGCCACGTCAGCAGCGGCCGCTATTGGGAATAGCGGCCTCTTTATTTCGAGGTCGCTAATGGGAATAGCGACCTATGTTTTAATTTTTTTTGAATTTTTTGTTTGCCGTCGCTATTCCCACTAGCGACCTTAGTATAATGAGATTAGTCGGCTCGAATGAATGTATTAAGAAACTTAGCGATTCCTAAAAAGTTTTCCCCAAAAATTTAAAAATGAGGTCGCTATTCCCAATAGCGACCTCAGTAGGAAACACAATCTACTTATTCTTTGTAAAATTTGCAAAATAGTTTTATAACTAAGGCCTCTACTGGGAATAGCGACCTTAGTTAATAAAGGCCTCTATTCCGAATAGTGACCTTAGTTTTAAAAAAAATTGATTGTCATTTTTCAGAGAGCAAAAGCTCTCTATATTTTGCTAAGTGCTAGAATACAACTCATTAAAGCTAAGGACGCTAGTGGGAATAGCGACCTCAGATGGGGTCGTAACGACTTAAAAGCAATTAGAGGGCCCATCTGAGGTCGCTATTGGGAATAGCGACCTCAGTTGGAGGAGGTCGTTAGTGGCATTAGCGACCTCCTTTACACATACTCAGCCCAATCCCCTCCCGTACTCTACCAAGTGTGGGAGTACAAATTTGGTGGGTATGAAGAGGCCGCTATTCTTAATAGCGGCCGCTGCTGACGTGACAGTGACTAGCCCACGAACGCTAATAGTTTGGGATCTGGCCTAAAAACGCAAATACTATCAAAAAGTGGCCTAGTACGGCAAAAAATTCGGATTATAGGGACTGTTCTTTCTATTGTCAATTTGGAAACAACATAGAGACAGAGGGAGAGAGATGGAGTTCAGGGCTCGCGACTACGGAGCCGAGGAATCAGCCGCTGCTCTCACTCGCTCACGTGCTCTCCATCACCCCCTCTCCCTGCCTCCTGAACCCCCTTCATCAACTCAGGTCAAGACCCCTTTCTCTCTAACACTACATAGATCAAACTCGATCACGTTTGAAAGTTGCAAACCCATTTGATAATTATCCTTTTTAGCTATTAACAATCACTTTACTATTGTTCTTGAACAAACCCAACTGGCGAAATCCTCTTATTAGGCAGCCACTAGTATTATGGAAGTGAAGATGATTTTGGGACTTTTAGTTAAGTAATAGTAAATGAGTGTATATGAGCCACTAGATTTGTAATCTGGTGAAACCCAAGTTTCAATTAATGTTTTAAGGAAACATGGGTTCTGCACAGCGCCGTCACTATTTGTGGGGTTGGCTATGGGGCACTAGGCTTCATGATGAATCTAAACAGAATTTTTACGATTGAATGTAGATATGATGCCGAGGCTCTAAATTAATGTCACAGTTCGCGTGGGCAGGAGAGAGTTGTTATACCCAATAGGGCAGTTAATACATTTATGCTTGTGAAGGGAAAAAAATGGTGAAAGAGTTTGTAGAAACTGATAGGTTAGTGAGACAATGGAATTTGGGCAATTAAACTCTCAAACAAGGCTCATTTTCTGTGTGTGCTTTTGCTTCCTGGTTTTGCTGTTGATTCTGTGTTAATGTCAGAGAGATGGTGGAGGTTAGCGTTTGTATTGGGGGTTTATGAGTTTTTATCTTTTCTACAAACAGGAATGTATTAAGAGCATCATTCATTCCCGATGCATTATATTCCTGAAGCAAAAGCAAAAGCAAATGAGGGAAGAATCATATGTTGCTTCTGTGCCCACAGAGGGACACTCATAGTGAACTTATAATAATTTGAGATCTAGCACATGTACTTCATGTGTAAATGAAGGCCTATTGGTGCAGGGGGAAAATGACCAACAGTAGATTAGTAGGGATAATTTGACATACAATTGTAATTGATGTTGGTATCTGATGAATATTTGATTAGTCTAGTTATTTGGAAATTATTCTAGGTATTTGGTTGAAAGACCTCTAACACTTCATTTAATTTTGTTCAAAGCTTATCTAATGAACTTTTGAGTAGTTCAGCTACGATTATTTCTCTAGGTTTTTGGTTAAAAATGTTGTGTAGCACTTAATTTCTACAAATTTTATGTGGTGAAGTTTTTAAATTGTTGTACTTAATGGTAACCAAAGCTAATTGATCTAAATAATGTGTTAGTATCATAAATTTGATGTAACTTGGAACTGTGATTCCTGAATTTATGAGGGGCGTAGATACTTGATTACAAACCACATGAGCTTAGGGTTGTACTTAGAGAAAGTACTCCATTGGGATTTTGGAATGCTGACCAAGTTGAGATTCTTTAGTGGAATTTAACCACACAATAAGGTAGTTGAGTATCACTGCTGGTTGTGTAGCTGAAGCTATGCAGGTTTGATGGTACCAGGGCGCCCTACCCCCCCCCTTTATTGGTTGCAAACTTGCGATATACAATGCGGAGCCAGATTTTTTTTTTCAAGGTGGACGAAAGTAATAGTAACAATTACTACTGACAAGACCAAAATATAGTACAAGACAATTAATTTTAAGAAACCCACTTATCTTATTAATGAAACGCTTAACTGAGAGTGCAATAGTATTTACATAAGCTGCAAATAGTAATTAAGATTAAGATTGGCAAAGTAGTCCTCCATTCTTTTTCTTCTTGAATCCAGTTAATTAGTTGATTCGCTCTTACTCTGTAGGCATAAGTGAATAGCGTATGCAATTAAGTAATAAAAGAAACATAAAACAATGGAAAACCATTTTCCTGGATAGTCAATCTCTAGATCCTATCATCCTAATGCGTAGGTCACTAGAGTTATTCGAAAGATCTTTCTAATCTAAGTTGGTTGACATTGCAATTATACCTAATAACTGAGTATATTATATTTCTCACAATTTGTTTTTTATCAGTTGATCTTAAGCTTTTCCTTTTCCGTTCCTTGAGCTCTTCTGGTGATATTATTTCAATGTCCTTGTGGTTTCCTAATAAGTCATTCTTGTAGCTTTGAGTTGTTTCTTGTTGTTATAATCTATAAGCTCATGGACACATACTCAACAGAACATTAGTATTGGACACCTTTTTTTCTGTATATTTTAAAAATAAATGAAATCTTGTTACTGCATTGCAATCTTTGATCAGACTAGAACCTCGAGGGGAAGATTTCCTGAGGAGTTTACTTGATTTGATTAGCAAAAAGGTTATTTTTTGGAAGGAAAACCTATTGCTCTATTAACTGCTTATTTAACAAGAAGATGAGTTTACTGGAAACCTTTGCGAGTGTTAAATTTAATTACAGAAGGAACTCCCTCCAACATAATTTTAGGTTTCCATTGAAATTCCTTACAAAGAAAAAACAACCCAATACATATCTTATAGATGTTTATTCTTGCTATAAACATGTTAAACTCTGTTAACTTTTATGCTGTAATTTTAAATTATTGCTCGAAAAAGAACAAGACAATCTTCAAGGTCATGCTAAATTATGGTTTCTTTGATTGTTCCTGGTTTAATCTTACCAATGATGTGTGGGTTTAGATAGTGAACCACATTATAAGAAGAAAGCCCTTTAGGCGAAGGAATATTCCTGTCTAAGGGTTTTTTTTCTTTAAGATTTACCAATCCTATAGAAATCCTGGATAAAAACCTTGTTGATAGTTGTTGGGGACCTATAGGAATGGTTATAAATTTATAATGCATCTGGTGGAATTTCAATGCTCAAAATACAGTGTGCATTCACCAACAGAGAAAACTTCCTTTTCTGATATTTGATATCTTATATATTTTTTACGATATTGACTAAACTAATATTTAGTGTTTCTGCATACAATATTTTGTATGAGTACTTGTACGGTTGTAGCTGAAATGTATACAACATGTGGTAACCTACAGGTGAATTTTACCGACAGTGAGAAGGTTGAATTTGATGATCCTTTGAGAGCAAATACAAAGATCATAGCAGAATCTGACTCAGACGGATTTAAGCTTAATAGTACGTCAAGAAGAAGCAGCTCTAATGAAGCTAGTTGTTTCTCAACTAAAGAGTGGACTGTTTTTAGCAGCTCTTTAATGCAGAAGTTCTCCTACAGCAATAAAATACCGATTTCCCCGGTTAGTTTCTTCTGTTAAAAAAGTTTTTGCAATGAATCACAAAGCAATCCAACCTAAGTTGTATGCCATTTGATGTTCATTATTGGCAATAATGAATTTCGGAGGTTATAGATTTATAGTCAATCACGATAATAGAGCTTTTCAGTGAAAGAAGTTGAACCTAATATTAGAGTCATATACTGTATTTGTCAAGGATTTCCAATCTTTTGGTTCAGAAATGTTAGAATATATTATAGTTCTTACGTAATTCTTTTGTAAAAAACGATTGTTAGGGTTTTTCCCCTTTTTTGTCCCTGCTCTGATACGATGTTAGAGTGAAAGAACAGGAAAAGAGATTGTATCAATTATCACTGATGATAAGTAAAGTACTACACAAACATTGCAAAGGTCATGCCCAATACAGGATTAAACAAAATACCAGTACCTAAAATAGACTCTACAACATACCCTAATAACTAAGTAAAGAATATCAGGTAATAATGATGTCCTACACAAACAAGTTCAGATACTGATTATATTACTGAACTCTCTCCGACAAGTATAATTTTGTTTTGACTTTATTGCCTGCATTGTTTCACTTCTCTGATTGTGCCTGGTTGTATTGTTTGAAATCCTTTTCATTTTGCAGACATTGGATATTTTAGTGAGAAGCAGTAGAAGCAAAGGTAGGTGATATTATTATCTTACAATCTTGCTATTTTGAATTGAATAATTAAAGCCTGTTGCTTTCTGAAATAATTACCACTGAAGCAAATAATTTTCCGGGTGTTCTCCGCCCATCTTTGTTTGTTGGATATATACAGATTATGGAAAGTCTTTGGCAGATGTGCACATGGAAGAGCTGGATGACCCTGAAATGGACTTAAAAGAGGATAAAAAAGTAATTTCAAGGCAAGAGTATGTTTTACGATTGCAAGAACTTAAAGCAGAAATTCGCCAGTCGTGGAGGGCTGATGATCGCATCAAAGCACTTAAGTTATCCATCAAGGTGAGAATATGCAAATTTTTTTGAGTTAGGATTAAATGTGGCATCTTCCTCTCCGCCTCTCTGGTATTTAATAATTACTTAATTTGTGCAATTATATATCATACTATTTGCAGTTCTCTGAAATTTAATTACCCCTTTTCTGGAGTATCATTAACTAATTTGAAAGGATTGGTGACTCTGTCAAAGTTTAGATTCACTTACATATATTTAGGAACAAGGACGTAGGCACATATCCACCCACACTAACACACACACAACACATACATGCACATCTCATGATACTAGGGATTGGGGCTTGAAGCCTTGAACTCCCGGCCTCTTGGTCACTAGCAAAGAGGCCTACCCTTAGATTACTAGGGAACTTTCTTAGTTTCACTAATATTGTTAAAGGTTAAATCTTTATGTTAAATTGAATATTCTGAAATCTGCTTAGTATTCTAAATTTTTATTTATTTATCTGTTTATTTTACTTTTTTTTGGTACCATGGAGAAACAATAAGCTGTTTAGCATAATAGTACATACTTTGCTACTTTTTCTGTAATTGTGATAACAGTTAATAGATCACCACATATGCTTTTATGACCCTGTTACAGGTCTTGAGATTTGGTTTCCATTTTTGCCTCCGACAAAAAAGAATAAAGACTCTGAGAAACATAATAATAATTGAATAAGAAAAATCTTTAAATAGTTATGCATGAACACTGGAAACTATCAAAAGTTCGGGATCCTAAAATACAAATTTTTGAGAAGGTTAACTAATTATACAAAACCAGGAAGTTCAATTTCAGGATAAGGATGTTGCATTGTGGCCTTCTTTCTAGTTTTAACTTAAACTGGAGTTAACTAATTATACGTCTATATTGAAACCTACAGGATAACAACACTATGTTCCCTAATGATAATTATTGAGAAAAAATGAAGATATGGTTCTGGATAAAAGATACAGTGTGTTAAAAATTATTTTGTCTACAATGGATCAATCACCCATTGTCATGATAGTTTCAAGGGTGGTGATATTCATAAAATCAAAGAGGGATAGTTTTAAGTGGAGAAGTGTTTCTAGAGTATTACTTCATTGTAGTATATCTGAAAATTGAATAAAAAAGCTTAAGAGACGGATATCCAACTAGCCATGCAAAGATTTATGAGTTGGAATTGTGTACAATATGAAGATCTCTGAAAATTTAGTGTAGCTTAATTGAGAACCTTGAGATGGATGAAAGCAAAAGTATTAAAGGATATAGCAAGTACAACTACAAGGGTTAGAAGTAGCTCGAGCTGAAGATAAAATGAGGGAGCAGTGTAAATGTCCCGCTATATGTCCAATATATCCAGTGCAATTCCGTTTCCAAAGAGTCTCCGCACACCAATATGCCATTTAAAAATCCAAAAATCCTATGTCCTTCTTGGGAAAGGGGGAAGGACAAAAATCACACTTGAAAGAATAGGTAATTCCAAAATAGCACCCGAAGTTTTCATATTTTCAAAATAGCACCCGAAACTTTTATATATATTCCAAAATAGTACCTGACGTTAGTTCCTCCAATTAAGTGAAGGAAATATTCGCAGAATATACCATTTATTGGCTTTAAACCCATTATGAAGCATGTGAATTGATGAAATTGCCCTCATCAATCATCTTCTTATACATAAAAACCCGAAATCTAAACCATCCCCCAAACTTACCCGACCCGATCCGCTAACAACTCGCTAAATCAAATCCTCATCCACCTCGCCTCCATCGAGGACCTCATCAACGACAACCTCCCCTCCCTCCTCCATCATCATCATCACCAACATCCCCCACCTCACCTTCCATCCAACAACAAAATCCATCTTACATTTTCACTCCTGAAAGCTAAAACCCATCCCGAATGAACTCCATCATCATCAAGCTCAACCCATCTCACCTTCCATCCAACAACAAAACCCATCTCACATTTTCACTCCTAAAAGCTAAAACCCATCCCAGATAAAACTCCATCATCATCATCCTCAACCTCACTATCCTCTCCCACTACCCCTGGCCCTCCCTCCTCTCCACATCCATCTCCCTTATCAAAACCCACTTTTCCCGCCCTCTCCTTTGTCAACCACGTCGATCTCTCAACCACCTTCATCTTCATTGGAAAAGAACTAAAGAGAAAAGGTAAAAAAGATAGGAAGAATAAGTACTGAAGAGGCAGGGGCAATTTGGTATTTTTACCCTCCTGCCGTCATAAACTTATTAGGAATTAACAGCAAGTGCTATTTTGGAAGTATGAAAATTACGGGTCCTATTTAGGAAATACCTAATCTTTTGGGTGCTATTATGGAAAAAAATCCTTTGGGAAAATGCCCCGAACATATCAGGTTGAATCCGATATGCCCCATAAACTATCCTCGACAAGTCTACATGTACTTGGACATATTGAGTTGCATGTTTTTATTCTATTGAAAGTTCGCTAACATATGGTTATTTCAATTTAGGCTTTTCTACGGTTCGAATATGGGCCTAATAACTTGGTGTACCAACAACTCTTGAATTTCATATGATGGAAAACTAGGGCTCACATATTTTATCAAACATGACAATCCGATATTTACCCTATCCATGATGTGGCCGCTACATCTGCCATTTTACAAGGAATTTTTTAGACCAACAAGACTTTTGACATTTATTCAGAACATTGATGATAATTATTGAGAAGTAATGACCATGCATTTCTCAATGAAAGATACATTGTATTAAAAATCATTTTGTCCACAATGGATTGACCACTTACCATGATAGTCCGATTAAGGAATGATATTCATAGAATCAAAAGGGGAAAGTTTTATGTAGAGAAGTGTTTCTGGAGTATTCTTTCATTGTAGTATATCTGAAAATTTGAAGAAAAAACTTTTGAGGCCAATACCCAACTAACCATGCTATGATATATGAGTTAGAATGGTGCGTATATGAAGATGCCCAAAAAGTTAGTTTACCTTAATTAAGAACCTTGTGATGGATGGAAAGCAATGTTTAAGGATATAATAAGTGCATCTAGAAGAGGTTAGAGGTAGGTTCAGCTGAAGATCACTTGAGGGAGAACCAACTATGATGATTTGTTCGTACACAACAACCAACAGAAGTGCACCAGTGAAGAGTGATAGTAGAAATATAGTTAATGAAGTATGATGGACAAGTAGGACACCTATGCACATGGATTATTGGATATAGGAAAGAGGGTAAGAGAGTCGTTAACATAGAAGATTGTTCTCCTCTAAGCTCAATAATACATTTATGCTAGTATAGCAATATAAGTTGCTTACCTGCTCAAGTCTTATCAGCAACTGGCTTTTGGTGTAGAGGTGGGGTCATTCCAATAATTTCGGACCCACATACATTCAATTCCCACGTGAAAACTTGATGGGTATTTCTAATGGATTATATAGAATAGTACTGTTGTACAAATTCTGTGCCTCTGCCCACAAGATGGGCGCTCGACTTGTGGCGGCAGGGCAATATCAGAATATAAAATAAATCCCTCATTCCTGAGGACAATTTTGAAGTTTTAGGTGCGATCACTATAGTGCCATTGTCGTTTCACGCTGTAGCTACACCAAAGGGGTGGCATCCGGGCCTACCGGGCCGAGCCCAAAACCAGTGGGCCAGACCCGGTCTCGGGCCACCACCTTAGGCGTGCCGGGCCAAGGAGGGGGGAGGGGAGGCCCGGACTTGACCCTAGGCCCATGGCTTGGGGGCCGGGTAGGGCCAAATCGGTTCGCGTTTTTTTGTATTCTTTGTAAATTTTTTGAATAGAGTAGAATAAATGCAAACATTCTGAGTGATTGAATTTAGACAACAATTGTAAGAATATATAGAATAAAGAAAAAATTCATATATTAAATTGTTTCAATGAATTACAAAATTTTATATATAATGAAATAGATAATCAACATTTCATACAACTACAAAGTGATTGAATTTGAAATTATTAGTTGAGGGGAAGTATAGAACTTAGAGTTCGAGATGGCCTATATTTAGATTGAAGAGACGACATTGGAATACTGTAGTGCACTTCTACTTAACCTAAATATAGAATCTCATCGCTCTAGGTTTGTCAATTTTTTTTAATCTAGTGAATCAGGTTGATCTTCAATCTTCATTCTTCATTCGTTACTACTTGATCCGTTTTGTGTCGTTTGAAATAAATCTTGGGTCCTCTCTTTCGCTTTCATCCAATCTTCCGTGTATACTAGCATTTCCAAATTCTTCGAAAGCAAGTGATTCCTGTTTGGGCTCATTATTCTGCCACCAAGAGAAAAAGCACTTTTCGATGCAACAGTTGACACCGGGGAGTTAGCAAATCTTTAGTCATGAGAAATAATAGGAAAAGCAATTTCATTGTTTTTCCAAAAAAATTAAAACATCAACTATATCATCAACGGGAGGTTGTGCATTATACCAATTCAACTAATTTGGTGCATTTGTTCTTGGTTTTTTTGATTTAATAAAATTTAAAACACCACTAGTTGAAAATGCAAGACCCTTTTTCCTTTGATATGAAAGAAGAAGAACTAATATTTTGTGATTGTGTAGTATTAGATGTGTAAGGCCTCATAATTGTTCAAAGGGAAATTGTGTAGTAAAAAAAAACATGATCATAGTCTTGTAGTCTTTGTGTGGAGCATATGAATAAAAAATATCAATTAAATTCTTTGTGCCCTCTAACTTAATTACGGGATATATTACACTAGCAACACAATATAACATAGGAAGAGAATGAAAATATTTTATAAATTTTAGATAAGCGGCATAAATCATTGTCCCAATAAAAGGGTCGCTTATCAAATCTTTAATAGTGGTCATCATAGTAACAATTGTTAGTAAAATACCACTAGAAGTAGATGAATATGTTTTCGAAAATTGTAAAGTTGCGTCATTAAAAGGTTCTAAATTTTTTAATAAACTATCGCCAAAAAATCAAAAATCATCATCTATTTTACAATCTTGCATACCCATTGCAACACAAAATTCTTTTGAACCTTGTCTATAATGAAGAACTACACCTAAGAGCATCCACAGTCGTGATTGTTAAAAAATGGCTAAATGCATATTTACATATAGCATATTGAGCGTTTGCTGCAGTCGTCCAATGCTATTTTATAGCAATTTAATATAAAAAAATATCAGACGGACTTTGTAGATCCGTCGTAGGGCGAAATGTATATAGAATGAATTATTTAATAAAATTATTTCGTTAGACGGATCTTGAAGATCCGTCGGAAGGAAAAAAACCAAAAAAACGACAGACGGACTTTGAAAATCCGTCCCGCGATTTTAAAATAATTTGTCGAATTTTTTAATAATTAAAACGATTTTTTTAGTTGAAAAAGAAATGGGCCCCCCTCACTTGGACGGGGAGTCAGCCTAAAACATTTATTTTAATTTTAAATAAAGGTCGGACGGATCTTCAAGATTCGTCTGACGAATAAAAAATTATTTTTGATGGATCTTCAGGATTTGTTCTGTATAATATGCATTTTTCTTATATCCGCTCTCATATATAGCAATCTACTGTCGCAAATTCGTCAAAATATGTATAAATAGCAAACGACTGCAACGCTTTTTTTAGCTAAAATATGCATATTATGCATAAATAGCAAACGACTGTGGATGCTCTAAGAGATCATATGTCGAATTCCAACGATGTCTAACATCTTTAGAAAAACGTTTAAATGGAATTTCCCAAGTTGACACCAATCATGAAAAGCTTGATATGTTGGACCACTCAAAGTAATAAAGAACTAGTGTATGTATGTTTACCACATGATCGGTTAGATGTTATCTAATTAAGAACTAGTGTATGTATATTTAGAAAAAGAATCTAGAAATAAGAAGAGAGTTAAAAAAACACAAACTACAAATTATGAACTACTGTATGTTATAGAAAAATAATTCTACATAACAAGTAGAGAGAGCTCAAAATAACACAAAGAACAAGTTGTGAACTAGTGTATGTTAATAAACAAAATCTAAAAAAGAAGAAGAGAGAGTTCAATAAAACAACAACAATTTAGTGATGAACTAGTGTATATTAAATTTTTTTAAAAAAAGGAGTTCAACAAAACACAAACAATAAATTATGAACTAGTAATATATTAACTACTAAAATTTAAAAAAGAGAAAGAGAAGAGAACAATGCTAATTCTAAAAATTAAACAACACAAAATTACCGTTGAGTGTAGATTGAAGAATGAGAGTAGAGAGAGTTGAAAGCTTGTTCTTGCAAGATGGTGAGCACTTGAGTCTTGAGAGAGTTGAGAGAGTTATTGATTGTTGTTGATGTTGATTCCACAATTTGTTGAGAGAGTTGAGATAGTTGAGTGAATTTGTGAAGAGAAATGAATAAAATGGGGTTATATATATAGATTATGTATATTTTCGGATTTTCAAAAAATACCCCGAAAAACTAGCTAGTAAATATCCGTTGGGCGGTAGTTTGGTAATTATATAAATCCATTTAAAAAAAATTTCAAAAAAATTAGTCCCGGGCCAAGACCGGGTTGGGGAGGGGTTAGCGTCCAGGTTGGCCCGGGTTGGTGGCAAGCCGGGCTGAACCAGCCCGGATGCCACCCCTAGCTATACCTAAAGAGGATTTTTTTTACTACTGTTGTTCTACGTTGGAAAGTACAGTTTCCCTAATATTTAGTGTCATGATTTTTTTTTCATTGTGTTCACTAATTGCTCATTTTTTGCTAACCATCTTTTTGTAGGTTGCAAGGCTT
This sequence comes from Hemerocallis citrina, assembly GCA_017893485.1. NCBI lineage: Eukaryota > Viridiplantae > Streptophyta > Magnoliopsida > Asparagales > Asphodelaceae > Hemerocallis > Hemerocallis citrina. Next base: position 54,871,962 of record CM030358.1, read on the forward strand.
TTAATGGATACGAGTGCTTCTCAATTTTATCCCACATTATTTATTCTGGTTATAGACGTGTTGGATATGTTGGGTGATTTAGTGTGGGAGCGGATTAAGAGGAAGGCAGAGTATTCTGATGATGGGACACTACTTTGCTCTTTGCCAGGTTATCTTGCTATTTTTTTGGTGGTAATACAAGCTATAATTGTGTTTTATGTCGTTAGGATGTCTTTCATATTATTACTGAAGTATTTTTACTGTTAACATGTATGTAAGTTGCTTTTTTAAATATATAGTTGATATGAATCTTCTGCAGCTGCAGCTAGAACAGTATTTCTACGCTAGTTTTAACTTTATGATTTAGAAAACATGAGTACATTATGAACCACATTTCTTGTATTCAATGAGTTCTCATTCTGTAAAATTTGAAAGACTATATTAATAACAAGTCCAGTTGCATGTGTTTTTTTCTTCATAATGTTAGCCATTTGGAATATGAGAAAAGTGAGCCTCATATAGAGTATGAGGAAATTTTCCTCATACAAAGTGATTATACTCACTTGGTGGGGCTATTATGGAAGATCCACTCCGTCCATCATGTTTATCATGCTAATGGATGTATGTGTAGAAAAAATCAAGTGGTTTGGAGGTCATTTACCCATGCATCATGTGGTTGAGAAATGAACGATTTCAACAGTAATATAAATCGAACCACAAATTAGACCCACATGATACATGGATGAATGACCTCCAAACAACTTGATTTTTTCTACACGTACATCTATTAGCATGATAAACATGATGGACGGAGTGGATCTTCCATAATGGACCTACCAAGTGAGTATAATCACTTTGTATGAGAAAAATTTTCTCATACAAATATGAGGCTCACATTACTCTTAGAATATATATCCCCTTATTGCATAATTGCTCCAGTCAATTTCTGGTGTTACTTACAATTAGTATAACAAATAGATATGAAAAGCTTGCATGGTACTTCTGTTAGAGTCTGCACATTGAATGTCCATACAACACATCAACATTCCCAATTCTCTGGTTATATTAGTATAGTTTTCGTATTTAACATTATCCTAAGTGTCAGCTTACGTAGCCGATATGTCAGATAGTTTGAGAAGATAAACAGAAGTTACATTGTAAATTGACATCTGTAATACATTAGTTGAGACCCTCCAATTTTGGCCAACTTGTTGCCTTGAGAATATCGACTGTATCTAGTGTGTATAACTCATCTGAGGAGATATTCTTTGGGTTTAAAATTATTTGGAATATTTGGTTTCCATCTGAACCATCTCAATGTTTTTCTCAATATGGATAGGGGTGATCTTGACAAATTTCATTCTTCTCCTTGTTCCTGACATTGAGAGATATATTAAGAGAACTATGAATAGGTGAATTTGATTGGTTGTAAAATTGAAATTGTTTCTCTCAATTAAATGGTTTGTTATCTGCAATGCTACGTTGTACTATTCTATTTCTATAATGCAATTATGCTATAAATTATGAGAATTTGCTTGTTTTATTTTACATATGTGCTTCATGTGTTACAAGGGATTCTATGGGGACTTCTATACATTTGGGTTTTATGTATCCATTATTTACATAGATAAATGATGATTGTGACACATGTCGGATCGTGGACGTAAACATTGTTTAAATATCATCAGATCATATATTTTTACATACCGTGCGTTTACCAAATGTCCCCAATATCAGCCATCAGATAACTTTTTTCTGGCTGATATGACTTCAACATCTGCTGTTTATAACCTTGACTCTATAGTTGGCTCCATTAAATTTAAGTGAATTAATAGCTTGTCACTATCAAAATCAATTTCAAGAATCAAGATCTATTGTCATAAAACGCACTACGGATGCCTTAAAATATATAACTTTGCTCAGACTTATGGCGTCACCATGGATTATCTTTGTGGCGACCGGAGTTTGGCCTTTACACCTAATGGTTTTGTTGTTTGTTATGTATTTTATATAGCTACGAATACAATGACCAATTAGGGAATGAAAAGATATGCTTATTTAGTTGACACTAGACATTAGGAATCTGAAGGACATAGAGAAACTGTCACGCCCTGCTTCTCAAAATACGGAAGTACGGGCACGCAACTAAGACCCATCGAATGATATAATATCGACTCATCATCCATATGCTGTACAATACAAGTAAGCTCAACAACATATGTAACAATAATAATCACATGAACAATAATAGAATCAATAACCAGTATATGAAATACAAGAATTTCGGTTCAAAATGCTCAAGAATATACAATGCAGTAAACAATTCACTATGATAAAAAAGGAAAGTAAAGAAGTAGTACTAGCAATCCCATCACGGTTGTCTAGAAAGTCTGTTCCCCAACTTCCTTCAGTATCCCATCGCCTGTACCTGTATAAACATTAACTAAAATGGTGGGGGTGTCCGTTAGAGCAAGATTCGGGCGACAAGTAGTAACAAGCAGTGAAACAATAAAGTACGATATAACAATAAGCAATGAACTAAAACAATATGATCATGTACGATACAATTGGAATTAATAATCGGTAAAGTACAATCAAGGCCGTAAAGTATACTCAATTGATTGAACAGTGATCGGTGATCAATAGTCAGTAATCAGTATAATCGGTCGGTAGAACAGTGGTCGGTAAAAGGATCAATGGTCGGTAATGCAAGTATCGATGTGCAGTGTCAATCTTAAGTCTATCAGTCTTTTATTAACCTATCTAATGCATGCAATCCTGTGTCCCATACCACAGTTTTGGGTGCATACAATCAAATGAATGTTTGATTCTAGTGGTGAATTCTATAAATTTATGTACTCAGAAAAACATGTAAACAATGAATTCTATAGATTCATGTACTCTGGAAAACATGTAAACAATATTCAGTATTCAGTAATCAGTAACAGTAATCGGAGTACTGCAGTCAGTAATTCGTCATCAGTAATCAGTAACAGTAACCAGTAACAGTAGGAAAACCATGGGATCCCTTCCGAGTACATTCCCTATATTGTCCTCTACTAAGTCATACCTTTTATTACCCCGACTTATTATTCTTTTACTGTGGTCAATTATTAACGTGCAGTCGGTATAATTAGTGGAACAGTTATGATCAATCGTTAACATGCAGTTGATATAATCAGTGTGAACAGTAGTATCAATAATTATACAATACTTGATATAGAGTCGTTCTAAATTTTAGTATTGGGAATTGTGTCAAATTTTCAGTATAATTTTGGAAAAATGACAGGGCAGAACTTTCAAGTATTCGATAGCACGATATGAAGTGTTTTAACGGTTCAATATTTGAATCTATGATATGGCACGATGAAGAAAACTATTATTCCGACTTGCCGATGAATCTTTGATATACAATATTCAATACAAAGAACTACTTACGGGAGTTCAATAAATAATTCTTGAACATAAACAATAAATGGAGTTCATGAGACACTGGCCTTATATTCAAGAGTACGAAAGTGGTGAGCACCACAGGGACAGAGTGACGTTGGCAACAAATATTGGCACAACAGCAACAAAGACAGCAACAACGATCAACGACATCATAATGCAACGGTAGCGACGACGCAACAACAACGAGCAAGGTAGTAACAATGACAGTGAACAATGACAATGATAACGCTGTAACAGCAAGCCTGGCAACGACAACGAGGAGACGAGATAGGAATTCGAGTAGAAGGCAGTAAGGGTGAGGAGTTTGGAGACTGTGAGGTGCTCGAGGATGGGGTGCAGCAAGGAAGATGGTTGGCGAGGTGGTGCTCGGGTTTGATGGTGTTTCGGGTTTCGAAGGTGGCTGTCGATGGTGTTGCGGATAGGAGATGAGGGTTGCAGTGGGTTGAAGAAGAAACAGCCAGGATGAAGATGAGGCTTCGGTATGGAGTTTTGGAGGCAGTGAGGGAGGAATGGAGTGTGCGGGTGAGAAGAAGAGGCTTGGAGTGGTCGGGTGTGGCTGTAGCTTGTGGTGGTGAGAGGCTGCGGGATGAGGGGTGCGACTATTGGGTTGAGTTGACGATGGTGGAAAAAGAAGAAGAAGAGGCAGTCGGCGATGGGTTGCCGGTGATTGGAGGTGAAGGTGATGGTTTAGAGTGGAGGTGGCGATGTATTGCTGTGGTGTTCAGTTGTGGGGAAGATGATGGGGAGAAGGAGGTGGGTTGAGGATGAGGTGGTCGACGGTGTAGCTCGGGAGTGAGGTGGAGCTCGGGGTAGTAGAAGAGGAGTTGACAGTGAGAGAAAAGGAGCTTTGAGATGGTGTAGGCAGTGGTAAGATTGAAGATGAAGTGGAGTGAGGCTCGGTCGGGTGTAGAAGAAAGAAGAAGTAGATGATGAGGTGGAGGTATGTATATATAATATATGAGAGAGTGTCAGGATAAGAGAAGGAGAAAAGAAGAAAGAGACAGGAGAGTGGAAGAGGGTTTTAGGTGATTGGTTAGGTGTAGGTTATTAGGAAAATAATAGAACAACGGGGAAAAAATTTCAGGAGATTTTGGGGGTAGTTATACAGAGTGAGGGGATAGTGGGTGGTTTAGGAGTGATTAGTGGGATTAGATAAAGAGATAATGGAGGATTAGGAAGTGGGGTGCAGTTGGGGTCGGGTTGAACTAGTTTGATTTTAGTTAACGGGTTTTGGGTATCGAGTTAGGATATGGTTTGGGCTTTGTGTTGTGGGCTTTCACATAGGAGTTTTAATTATAGAATAGAATTGGGTTAGGAGTCTGGGTTTTTAACATGAACTAATAGATAATTAAAATAATGTAGTACATGTTAATAAGTCCAAAAGAAAAATAGATAGCAAATGAGTTCAAAAGATGATAAAAAAATTACGGTAGATAACCGAAACAAAAATATATGTAAGAAAATAAGTATAGGCGGAAACGGGAGTTACAGAAACTATAACAAAGAGTACACTAACAAAGAGTACACCCTGATGTTTGGACTTCGGAGTTATGGCTGCATGAGATGTTTCCCTTTACTTATATTAGAGGAGGCTATTTCTGATATATGATTAGGAACTCTTATATTCTTTTTAAATCCATCAGTTCGTGATGTAAGTTTTGCTGCATAACTGCAATTTGTATACCCTGATTTCTTCTCTTCATAGCAAGTTTCTGGTTGAAGATATAAAAAAGTTATATTCCAAAACCACCCTTAAAGGCTAAAGTAATAACATTTCTTTCGTCTTCTACTCACAATTAAATTATTTTGCGATTATTGTCAATTAAATTTCAAAAGAAAAAGGGAATCAACATTTCGTAAATCTATTTCTTAAAGAAACAAACATGACTTTGGGGGGTTCCTTGCAAATGGCAAGTGCAAATTGCAGTTGCATTTGCAATTAAAATTTCCCTTTGAAACTTTTGGACGCAATTACCTAACATATCAAGTTTTGAAGGGAAATGATGATTGTAATATGTATAATAGAGATTCTGCTGAAAAGAAGTGCATATTTTGGTGATTGAATAAAAAAATTTTGGATCGAAAACTCTACTTTTCACTTGCAAGGAACCAATGACCTCCTAATCTTTCTTAAGTTCTGAAGTAATGATGTATAATTCTGTATAGCAGAAAATTCAATTGTCATTCTAAAAAGATGATTGATATTAGAATAAAATTGCAAAATCAATTCTTTTGTTTGCATGATTGCTACTCATTCTAGATTTTTAATTAATTAAACGTAATAACCATTGGTTTGGAGTTGGTTCTCCCCTTGAGAATTCTCCCTGCCAGGTTGCCACTACACCAAAACTTCAACATTGTGGTGAGGGTGAGTACAATATGTGTACACACTATACACCCCACAAATTTACCATCCATTTTGTTGTTGAAGCTCCCCACAAGTTCACCATCCATTTTGTTGTTGAAGCTTGGGTTCAACAAGATGGTATCTGTTTTTATTTATTGTCGTTAAATCCGCACATCATTGCAAGGTGGGATTTGAACCTGGTGACTGGTACCATGTGAAAGTGAACTGTCCCCTCCACTCACCAAAACTTTAAAGTTGTGGTGCGATTTGAACTTTGAACCATTGAGAGATAAATATTTATATTCTGACACCCCTAAAATGTCAGTATGTTCTCTATAAGTTATAATATTCAACAATAAGAGCCAAATTTAGTAATTTATTTAATCAAGTAATATAACAGAAGTAAATAAGCATAATTTGGGTACTTAAGAATTCCCCTCCCCCCCTCCCCTCTCTCTTAAATATACATAAAGAAGGGTGAAAAGCATGACACTTGTTGTGACTTGTGAGTAGCACTGATGTATAACAATTGGGGTATAGTTCTTCTTAGTACATGCCCTTTGCCCACTTGTTAGCATAACTAGCAGTACTCCTCATTCTTTGTGCAGTTTTATGCTACTAAATCTTAAAAGCTTCAATTCACTCATTTAATGCATGATATAAGAATGCTAATATCTAATTTCATTTGTGTGTTTTCTTGGTTTTCTTAAGAATAGCTGATTATTAAGTTATTGTATGAGTTTCCTATATTTAAGATTACGTTTACAAACATATCTGAAAGATTTTGTCGGGGTTTCTTGGCAGAGTATTTTGTTTCTACTGATATTTGTTCTGAGGCAAAAGATACATGTTACAATTGGTTCTGCAAGATTGGTTCAATTCGTGAACTTCTTCCACGCATGTGAGAGCTCTTACTATTCTCTTCTTTGATATTCCTTCTGCAAATCTTGTTCTTAATAATTCTTCTGATGTTATTCTGGTTGCTTCAGTATTGTATGACTGTTATTTACTTCCGAAGATTTATTAAGTTGTTATCCGTTGATGCCAATTACAAGTTTTAGCACAATATTAATCAGATGCTAATGAGCATCTTCATTGTACAGGAGGTAAATGTTGGAGTATTTCTATGTATGAGGAGAATGTACATCCTATATCTACAAATGCCAAGTATGATATCATTAATAGTAGATATAGGAGTCTTTTCCCATCAAATGTAGTGTTTAGTTTTATCTTCAGTAGGTAAATTGGGAGAGGGGGTGAGGTACCCTAGTTTTTCATTTAGTTCAGACAATCTATTATCTTCTCTAACTCTGATCATAACATGGTATCAAGAACTGTAACCCCAAAACTCTTTTACAAACAAAATTTAAGAAGAAAAAGAAAAGAATTTCCATATCTAACTTAATACAAGTGATTGTTTCTTGTTACATAATAATTAAGGTATGATCTATGATGCACAGATTTCTTAAATCCGAAATCTTCTAGTGGACCTTACACACACACCCCAAAATAAAATAAAATAAAATAACAATAAACAAAATTGTTATGTGAATCTATCTGACAACTCCATATTTCTTTTTCATCTGTCAGGTGCAGAAAGAAGCACTGGCTGATGCAATCTTTACAACCATTCAGTATGCCAACGTAAAACCTTTTGTATAAATATTTGGTCTATGACAAGATTAGAGTTGTTTAACCAAGCATCATCTTTTTATGAGTGTCCTCGATGAAATTAAAGCAACTGACACAACAATGGCTCAGTTATGTTCCAACCATGTACAACCAAGGTTCAGTATGAGGCATACTAATTGCAGGTCTGATAAGGGGACATCTGTTAGGTGCTGTAGCGCCACGAGTTCCACACACTGGGAGCTCGTGACACTTACCCAGAATCTTTACTTCAATGAGTACACGATACAAAAAAAATTACAGGAAATTAGAAACTTACATTGCGCAAGGAAACTATATCTTCCACTTGGATGCTTTCCGCAGCTCGAGTTCCCTGCTCCACGATCAGCGATCCTGCATTAGCAAACTGTGGGCACGTCAGTTGAATACAACTGACGCAACGCGGATGAAAACCACAATCTCCAAAATCCTCAACAATCAATATTTGATGCAGGAGAAAAATATGAAAGTCAAACCACAAGTGTCGGTGTATGTCATGATTCAGATCCTAATGCACAATTCATATGCACACCATACTCTTAATCTAATGCAAACTTGATTTGAAAACGTATGCATCCCATACTACATATTTCCTGAATCGAGTTCGTATTCTTCAGATAATAGGGTTCAATCTCTCGTCATGCATCCTACTCTTGTACTCATTCTTGTTTCCAACATTCATCTAGTGACTGGTAGAATCTGCAATACATGCGGTCCATTTCCGCTCCTGCAGTCGGATCATGGTCCTTCTCTACTCTGAACAGCAGTGATCACCCTGTTCGTTCAGATCATGGTCCTTCTCCACTCCGACAGGATCGTGGTCCCTTTCCACTCCCGGGCAGGTCGGTGATCATCAGCTCTGTCGAAATTATGGTCCTCCATTCCTGTCCCTACCAAAGTTATCATGAACATAAGGCGAATCGATGGGGCCACCCCTACTCCGCCTAGAGACTTAGAGTTACACTCTTGCTCCTTGTTCGTATTGATAACCCAGAACATAGACGGAAACTTAAGAGTCCATCTCCTAAGTTCCGACAGGACTTGTGACTTACGTCTGCATTCCATTCTTATCACTAAATTCTAGAAATTAACAGTCGAGATCACGTCGCACGTGTCCCAGACGAGACGATGCCGCACGTGTCCCCTTGACAGGTGAGTAGTACACGCCCAACTAGTGTCTGTCCTTACCAATCATCCTTGTTTAATTTCTCAATTCACCAACGCAACAAGCATCATCTTGATTTAGTTAAGGTTCATTCTAGCCTCCAATTGTGCTAAGAGTTGACCCACACATGCACCAAACTAGTGCGCTCAAAGTGCACCACACTTCACAACAAGTACGCATATAAGCATGCATTGGTTATATACATACACATGCATAACCGTATTTCATCTAACACCGCGTTCCATGCTTATAAAAAATTATTTCCATACTAGGTTATTGCACACATGTGTATGTATTACCTCACATCCACATTATGGTAAATACCTTAGTGTAATCAACCTATTTCACATACACACATACAACAATTGCATGAACATCTTTCATACATATTTCTCAACTACCTTTCCATATTATGTTTAGGCAAGCACAAGTGTGAACTTGTATTCATGGAACAACCAAATACCCATTTACTTAATTTCAAAATTGTGTAATTATCTACACAAACATATCTTTTCTATCCTTTCTACTTTGTTTCTTTTTCGTTTCCTTTGTTTTCTTAATCCGGCAATTATAAACATACACACAAGCATGTATATAAAACCATCGTATATAATCTATTAACAATTACTACAATAACCATTAACACTTTAATACTTTTCAATCACTACTATTAATGATTACAACCGATAACAATTTAATTTTCTACAAGTGCCTCTCTAATTAAACTACACTTTTTTTCCTCACATAACTATTTATACATAAATAAACAATTAGTTAATTTCTTAAGGAATACAACATGATTGGAGTAAGCATACATCATCTACTATTCTTCTATGTAGATTATTTTCTTGCTATGTTTTACTTTACATAAACTAGAGTTTTTAATACTTTTAACCAATATCATAATAACAAGAATAACTAATTCTAACAAATACTTTCAATCCACAACATTATCAAGCATAACTTCCACATAAAAGTCACAAAAAGTAATCAAGAGGTAAAGCAGAATACCCACTTTGTTTTGTTTGCAAGCTTCAATTGCCTTCTCCTTGCTTCCCTTGATTCCTCCTTCTCCAACAGTTGTAGTAGAGTAGTATAGTAGTAGTAGTAGGAGTTGTAAGTAGTAGTGAAGTAGTTGTAGCTAAGTAGTAGGAATAGTAGTAGTAGAAGTGGTAGTTGTTGAAGAAGTAGTAGGTAGCAGTAGTTGTTGAAGAAGTAGTAAATATATAGAAAAAGAGAGAAGAAAAAGAAAGCTGCTGCTGCTGTTGATTGCTGTTGGCAGTAAAGAGAGATGAAGAGAAGTGGAGTAGTAAGTAGTAGTAGTAGTGAGTAGGAATAGTAGAGTTAATATACATGTATATATAGAAAAAGGGGACAAAAACTAATGTTGCTGCTGACTGTCTGCAGAAAGAAAGAAAAAGAGAGGAGTGTGGAGAAGTGTAGAAGGCTTAGGTGTCCTCCACTTTTGCACATAACCCCTTAATCTTTATGTAATTGCACTTAAGCCCTAAATCTTATTGGATTGGGCTTAAGAAAGAAAGTGTTGGGCTTTTTAAAAGAAAACATACTGGGCTTTAAAAAAAAACCATACTATCATAAAAATAATAGTGTAGTGTATGAAAAAATAATAATGTCAATGCATATATATATATATATATATATATATATATATATATATATATTTATATAACAATGTATATGTATATATATATATTGTAAGAAATTTAGGGGTATTACAGGTGCTAGTCCAAAAAATCCATAACCACGTTGAGTAGTAGCACATGCATATATTCCGATACTTTCTATGAAGATTTTTATGTATGAATGCATGAATTCATATATGTGCACGTATTGCGAGAATATTAAATCTAAGTATCCGAGCATTATCTCCTCTATGCTGTCACACTTCTTGTGCTATCTTAAAATTTAAAATATTTCAATTTAAACATATGTTGGCTTGTTTCTTTTGACTAAGTTCCTTTAGCATGTTGATTTGATGGGGATACAATCACAGGGAAAGTCCTGACTATATTTGAATATATATCAAATGACCACCAAATGGTAAATTGATTCACTTCTGTTGCAACTTTCTTTTCTAGTTCATGATTTTTCTAACCATTGGTAGACCTTATCAAACAGGGTGACTTCTCATATTCATAGATTAGCTTTATTGACGTTTCTCGTTCGAAACAAGAAATCTAAGGAAATAGTTATTGAAGCCTAACTGAAGTATGATAATTGATGTTTTGGAGAGAGAGATGAGGACATATGTAAGTTGAAGATGAGAGAATTAGAAGAGATGTAAACAGAGGTGAGTGTATTAAGAATGAAGTTCAAATAGTCTGCATGATTTGATAAATCGACATCCAGTTGAGGTATCAGCTTATTTTTTGTCACTGATATCAAAGATTTCGAAAGTGTTGGTGGCATAATCCCGTTCGAAAAGAACTCGTGGGGTTTTCTTTGCTGCTCCATGATTCACACGTTTAAGTTATTTCAAGTTAATAAGTGAAGCAGGTCTTACTAACCTGAAATATTTTATGTGCGGCTCCATGATTCACAAGGTTAAGTTACTTTAGGTTAATAAGTGAAGCAGGTCTTATTAAACTGAAAACCATTACCCTACAACCTCTTTCGCGGATCTAGCGGTGGGGGCTAGTGGTGTAGTGCCCCGAGTTCCACACACTAGGAGCTCGTGACACTTACCCAGAATCTTTACTTCAATGAGCACACAACACAGAAAATTACAGGAAATTAAAACTTACATTGCACAAGGAAACTATATCCTACACTTGGATGCTTTCCGCAGCTCGAGTTCCCTGCTCCACGATCAGCGATCTTGCAATTAGCAAACTGTGGGCACGTCAGTTGAATACAACTGACGCAATGCGGATGAAACCCGAAATCTCTAAAATTCTCAACAATCAATATTTGATGCAGAAGAAAAGAAACATGAAAGTCATACAAACATAAATGTCGGTGTATGTCATGATCTAGATTCTAATGCACAACTCATATGCACATCATGCTCTTAATCTAATGCAAACTTGATTTGGAAACGTATGCATCCCATACTACATACTCTCCAAATCGAGTTCATATTCTCCAGATGATAGGGTTCAATTTCTCGCCATGCATCTTACTCTTGTACTCTTTCCTGTTTCTGACATTCATCTAGTGACCGGTAGAGTCTGCAGCACATGCGGTCCATTTCCGCTTCTGCAATCGGATCGTGGTCCTTCTCTACTCTGAACGGCAGTGATTACCCTGTTCGTTCAGATCATGGTCCTTCTCCACTCCGACAGGATCGCGGTCCCTCTCCACTCCCGGTCAGGCCGATGATCATCAGCTCCGCCGGAATCATGGTCCTTCTCCACTCCTGCCCTTACCAAAGTTATCATGAACATAAGGCGAATCGATAGGGCCACCCCTACTCCGCCCAGAGACTTAGAGCTACACTCTTGCTCCTTGTTCGTATTGATAACCTAGAACATAGACGAAAACTTAAGAGTTCATCTCCTAAGTTTCGACAGGATTTGTAACTTATGTCTGCATCTCGTTCTTATCACTAAATTCCAGAAATTAACAGTCGAGACCACGTCGCACGTGTCCCAGACTAGACGACGCCGCACGTGTTCCCTTGACAGGTGAGTAGTATACGCCCAACTAGTGTCTGTCCTTACCAATCATGAGTCACACTACTTAGGGCTAACACCTTTACTCAATTTAGGTCAAATCTCATCCGCTTAATTCCTTCATTAATCACTACTTGGTTTTTAGGTGAAATTATCAGTACTCAAAGTCTCATTGTTCACATTTACAATAAAATATCACAAATATCACTAACTAGGTTCAAAGTGAATCCAACCTAGTGGAATCTCAACAAGTCTCATCTTGATTTTGTTTGGGTTCAACTTAGCTTTCAAATTATGCTAAGAGTTGACCCACACATGCACCAAACTAGCGCACTCAATGTGCACCACACTACCATCTGTAAATGTTCAAGTATGCATACCTGCATACACTTGCATACGGTATTCCATCAGTCACCGTATTCATTCCTACAATCTCTTCGATACCACCAATAGTTCTTTACTTTACTACAATCTACTTTACTTTATCATGAGTTTCTAATTAGCTAAGCATGCAACTACAATCACTAAGCATATTACTACAAGTGTGTAGTTTCATGCAATCACATCAATTTAAGCATTCGAAAAGTAATCTTTTCTACTGCATACAATAACGTTCATGTTATTCTAGATAATGTACATATACACTACCATTCTCATTCGTGACTATTATGTAGCTTCTACAATTTGTAGTACTTCTACATAACACTTCCTACAATTAGTAACAATTCTACACTAACACTTTCTATAATGAATTATACATGTATTTTCTTACAATTAATAATACATGCAATTTCCTTATACAATTTTTACTACTTTACCTATATAATTTTCTGCAAGTGCCTCTCTAATTAAACTACAACTTTTTCCTCACATAACTATTTATACATAAATAAACAATTAGTTAATTTTTTAAGGAATACAACATGATTGGGAGTAAGCATACATCATCTACTATTCTTCTATGTAGATTATTTTCTTGCTATGTTTTACTTTACATAAACTAGAGTTTCTAATACTTTTAACCAATATCATAATAACAAGAATAACTAATTCTAACAAATACTTTCAATCCACAACATTATCAAGCATAACTTCCATATAAAAGTCACAAAAAGTAATCAAGAGGTTAAGGAGAATACCCACTTTGTTTTGTTTGCAAGCTTCAATTGCCTTCTTGATGAGGACATCTTTCCTGTTTAGTTTATTTCAGTACCTTTTTTATTTCTGGCAATTATAGCCATATGTAATCTTTTTGTAATTTTTAGATTTTGAGAATATTTTGGAGATGTGTTTCAAGATGTAATTGAGTCTATTTAAAGGCCTTGAGATTAATGAGAATACATGCCATTATTGATTAAAAAAATCTGTGTTGAGTTTTGCTCTTCCTTTCTCTCCTTTGTGTAATACAATTGAGATCCAAATTAGGGTTTGTGATAAATCCTAATCCAATTTTACAATTAGTGATTAATTCTAAAATCTATCCCAAATTAAAATTCCCCAATTACAAATTACTCAAACCCTAATTCCCAAATCCCCACACAAAAAACCCTAATCCTACCATCTCCTACAACAGCCGATTCCCCTTCTTCTTCTCCCTTTCTTCTTCTTCTACCGAAAGCCACAAATCCATCCCTCCTTCTTCACCTTCGACCACAGCCAGAACTCCAAAGCACCCATCCCCAGTTCCCGTCGCCACCCAATCCCGCACCCCCAACTCCGGCGACCCTTCACCACCACTACCGACCCTCTTGATCCCTCCGCTCCTCTCTCCTCGTCAGCCGAAACCCCCGAGCCCCCTTTCCCCTCCACTGACCACCCTCGTTGGCTTCTCTCACGCCTCCGACCTTCCCTAGAAGTTCTACCAGCGAACCCATAGCCCTGTTCTTCAACCCCCCTTCAACTCCGAACCCTAATCCCTAACCTTTTTCAAGTCCTAAATCCTAAACCCCCAAACCCACTTTAATTCGAACCCACATCTGGTTGCTGGTCGATCCCGCACACTCATCGCCGACACCATCAGCAGCGCCACTACCGACCACTTGCGACGTCGACGTCAGCCTCGTCGACCTGATCTGCCAACTGCGTTGGCTTAGTTGCTGACCTGATCTGCCAACTGCGTTGGCTTAGTTGCTGACTTTGCTCACTGTGTTGCTGTGATCTTGGTTGCTGTCCGCTCCTACATCTACGCTGGGTTTCTTCACATTCGGTATACTCGTTCCCTTACTAAGTGTTTGTGTTTTACTGCCCTATTATCTAGCATATTATCTAATTTGCCTGTCGACCACAAAATACTGAGATTGAGTGATCCACATGCTAGATTAGAGTACGAATCGGTATTGAACTATTTACTTGCTAAAACACATAGGGATTAACTTATTGATTATAAGGTTGAATTATTAATTGGAACTGTTACATTTGATTCAATTCTTGAAAACCCATCAAACCTGTTAACTGTTAAAAATTTCTAACTTAGATCAGCACTTTCATGTTGGTAAAATTAACCCATTAAAATTCTTGGAAATTCTCTATTTTAGGGTTGGTTTTACATCACTTCTCCTTGCTTCCCTTGATTCCTCCTTCTCCAACAGTTGTAGTAGAATAGTATAGTAGTAGTAGTAGTGGGTAGTAGTGAAGTAGTAGTAGGTAGTTGTAGTAGTGGTGCAGTAGCAGTAGGAGTAGTGCAGTAGTGGTACTGCAGTAGTAGTAGTAGTAATATATAGTAGTAGTAGGAGCAGCAGTATAGTAGCAGTAGTAGTGCAGTAAAGTAGTAGTAGGAGTTGTAGTAAGTAGTAGTAGTAGTAAGGTAGTAATAGTGTAGTAGTAAAGAGCATTCATATATATAGAGAAAAGGGAAAAGAAAGGCTGCAGCTGCTGTTGTCTGCTGCCGGCAGTAAGGAGAAAGAGAGAGAGAGGTGTGGAAGGGCGTAGAATGGCTTAGGTGTCCTCCACTTTTTGCACATAACCCCTCAAGCTTTATTTAATTTACACTTTAACTATATTAGGCCTTAAGAAAGGAAGTGTTGGGCTTTTAAAAGAAACAAGTTGGCCTTTTAAAAGAAAACATATTAGGGTTTTAAAATAAAATAACCATACTAACATAAAAATAATAGTGTAGTGTATGAAAAAAATAACAATGTATATGTATATTCATTGTAAGAAATTTAGGGGTATTACAAGTGGCTAGACGTAGTGCCAGCAATGGCAAGGGAAGTGTAGCGACAGTGAGGACAAGGGCAATGGAGGTGCTGGCAGGGTAGAAGGGAAGGTCTCTTCCTTTTTTATTAACAAACTAGATTTGCCCGTGGGCACGTGCCTACGGCACGTCTTCGGAACGATACAACACACGAAAAGACCTGTAAACAGTAAAACAACAGTTATGTAGTTCAAGTTTGAATAGTATGATAATAATTAGTTGTAAATAAATGTCCATGTTTCTATTAGTATATGTTGAAAAATAATTATAAATGAGGGTGTAAAATCCAACTTCTTAGAACTTTAAGTGTGGAAAATGATGAAATTTAACTGTTAAAGAGATTTTTGCTATTTTCAATATAACATGTGCAATAAAAAAAACATAAAAATTCTGAAAATTTTACAAACCTGAAATCTTAAAATCTAAATTTCTAAGTAATAAAGAAAGAATGGGAGAGAGAGGGAGAGAGAGAAAGAGAGAAATATGAAAAAGTGAAGAGAGAAGATAGATAGTAATAAGTAATGAGTTTTTTAGTTTTGGGGGGGAAATTTTAATTTTGGGATTTGAAATTCTGGGCGGGAAAATATGTTTTGTGAGAATCAATCTAGGCCATCGGTTTTAGGGGAGATTGAATGAGATCCACTTGATAGCTTTCTTTGTAATTTATTATATAGATGTGGGAGAATTAACTTAAAGGGCATAAAGAATTTTGCAGTCGACCGCTCTATTTGGCTTTGTTATTAGGTATTGCTGTAAACGAAAAGTGCTTTTGCTGAAAAGTACCGGTATCAAAAGTACTATTAGAAAAAATTATGTTTAACTTCAAAATTTTCCCTAAAGGTAAAAACACTTTTTGAAAAGCTAAACGCACCATTTTAGGTGCTTTGAGAAAATGCTAAAAGTAGTAGTTCTATAAAAAGTACTTTTGATTAAACACACTTTCAATTAAGTTTGCCAAAGACCTATTTTGAGCGTAAAGCAGTTTTCGGATCCAAAAGCACCCTACGAAAGCAATACCAAATGGAGCCTTAGTCTGTGCCAAACAACTAGCAAAGAAATCTACGGGCAAGAGAAGGTTTTGCCGTAATTGTGAAAGTATTCTTTTCTGTTAACGTTTCCTTCTAGATGAACTTCCCTAGAGAAGGGAAAGATCCGGAAGAAGGCAGGTGATGCATTTATTAGATGGAGAGGTGTAGATAAAGCCAAGAGCTAACTAATTACTGCAACAACGGTAGTGTGCATGATTGCCATATTTTATTATATTTTCTCTTTCCTTTATCTTATACAAGATGTTTGTCAAGTCGTATCTCCTTTTGTACTTTCACCTCTTTACTATTACAAGTAGAGCTAGGTGTTATCAAGAGAAAAAATAAATCAGAGTAGGATGCAGCTGTGTGGATATTTTGCGTGTGGGCTCACACTTGTATTGCACGAGCTTTTCCATCTCTATTTGATTTTTGATGATCATCTTGCAGAAGTAATTTGGTTTTTTGGGTACAAAATGTGTATTTATGCAAAAAAGAATAAACAAAAGAAGAAAATGTGTAAATTGTTCTGCTATGTGTTTAATGGTGTGCAGATACTTAGAACTTGCCATTTTACGCTGTTGGCGGTTTTTGGAAGACAATCATCAATATAACATCCATCGTGTGACTATGATGATGAGAGGACTTGCAGATCCACTTGCATCTGCATATTGCCATCTCTACATGGCCCGTTGCGCTGAATCATTAAATCTGGAAGACAGAGGTAAATTATGTATACATTCATTTACATATTCCTTTATTTGTGAGTAAAAATTAACATTAATAAGCATTTCTGTTTCTATTTATTTTGCATGATTTATATGTAAGGAAGTCACTCATACTCGTATCTGTGATTTGAATTGCCAGGTCTCAGTTAGTGAGATTTTTTGAGATTTTCAAGTAAGGGAGATATTTACTTGAGGCTACAATCTATCTTGTAACAGACATATTTAAGGAAGAAGACCCCCATGAGTGGCAATTTTGTAGGCTTTAAAAGGTTTTCCTTTGTAAAAACTCATCTTTTCATCTGTAGGGTTCATTTGATGGAAAAGAATTCTTCATGTGGGGGTATAGGGGTTCCTATAACCCATTCTGAAGCCTTTGGATTAAGTGTGTGCACACCTACATAATGTCGAATTGTGGGGAGGTCATCTGGGGGCACTTCTTTTAATCCACAGGCTTTGGAAGTGGGCTTTTAGAGAATCCTATAGACCTCCATCCAACGAACGCCTTTCCCCATTTGATGGCCTGATAAAATGATCTCTGGTTGTTCCATTTTCTTTCGAGTAAGAGACCCTCTATTCCAGACCTAACAAGAACTCAAGATTGGTTAACTGTTTGCCGAAATCTTTAGCCGACATCCACTAGCCATAACTTTGCTCTGTTATTTGGATTTTTCACTATAGAAATCTCTGTCTATGTTGATATCGACGTGTCAAATGAAAATTCGGAAGCGGGCCTACTTAAGCCTTCCTTTACACTTCAATAGAGAACTTCTTCTGAAGACAGGCTTTTCAAAGGAAGTACCAAAAAAGGTTGTAATTTACAACTCAATTAAGATTGGGAGGATTTGCAATAGCAGTCTTTTAATGCTCTTATTATGGCCGAAAACAGTATGCAGTATGTAACACCCTGAACCTGAAAACTTTGTTTCGAACACGTTATTTTATATTCCATAAAAAATCAATATAAGAGGGCTTCTAGATATCATATAAATGTCGTGCACAGTGGAACCATCAATGTAAAAGAAGTATTTTGTCTTATACGTCCAAAGATAATTACACAAACTTATCATTAACCGAAGTTGACTCTACCATTACCTGAATCTCTGCTCTCATATCTCAAATTTTCTTCAGATTTTGACACCATAATATCTGCAGATATGAAAATCATGACTGGATGAGCTACACAATTTGTAGGAGCGATCCTACGTCATATCGGATCAAAACAATTTTGCAGATATTGCAATAATATATTTTTTTATATCACACAATACATATATTCCCAGTAATTTTTAAAAAGTCAATTTAATTACTTCAAGAAAACTCAGTTCACAATGAGTTAACAACTGAATGATAGAACTTGTATCCTGATAACCCATGGGTCCAGAATTTCTGAAGTTATCATCACCATTATCATTATTGTCATCTCTGCCTTCTTCTATAAAGTGTAGGTTGTGGAACAGAAGGTCCATGAAGAATTTGACAAAATTTATGAATTCTCTTGATTCTATAGATATGCCACTTAAAAAATTGTATGTGGTTTAACAAATCCTGTAGACATGGAGATTTGGTCACTTCCCTATGTGAAACCTTAGTGCTAGCAGTAATATTTTATGTTTGAGGAGACTTTTAAATGTTCACGAGAGCTGCAATTTTATGGTGACTAAAGGCTACTTATGGTCTTAAGTTTGTTTTGTTTTACACCTGATTAGACATAACTTTTGCAATGTTATTTTGAATTATGGTTAAATCTGTAGTAGCTAATAACCATTTAAGTTTTTGCTTCAAGGTGTTCTTTTTTTGTTTTAGTAGTTTGCACTGTCTACATAGATGATGGATGGTCATTATGGTTTGATGCAGACATGTCCTAACCCACATAGATGTATGTGATTAAGTTATTTAATAATGAGAAGTTAGGAACTCACATTCATTAGTCAGATATTCCAAGAATTTGTAGTATTTGGATTGGATATTGCCCTTGATCTCGCTCAAGATACTAGCCATCCAGGACATACCTTCGAGTCATCTAATTTGAACTTGAAAGATGCATTTTCTATGATCAATTGATCATTTCATACGATTTACTCAATTAGAGAAGCCATTTCTCATAGAATGGTGTTTCTTTTATGTTACACCCTTTTCCCTTTGTCCCCAGCCTCTCTCTAACCTCTAACCAGTAGATTAGATGGAGAATCCATTAAAAAGGGTGGCATATTTCAAATAGGCAGCAAAAGATTTCCAGATCTTGTAACGATTAATAAGTTCTGAGATACCTACTAACAGTTGGCAAAGTTTTGAGGAAACTAATAGAAAAAGGCTCATAATGTAAGGGACTGTATGGCAGAACCCCTAAAATCTGTTGTGAAAAGTAGATCTCGTGCTATGCCTGGTTTAAGGTTCTGGATTTAATTATCTGCTTTATCCTGTTGTTAAGACACTGTAAATAAAAACAATAAACAGCTGACTTGATTACGTCTGTTGTTGTTTGAACTTGGAATGAATCAATATATTGCACTTTTTATAGCCGACTCGATTACTAGGCACTTTTTACAGTTACGATTTCAGTTACAATTTACTTGTTTCCAAAATTTTAAATTTTCATATTTCATAAAATTTCTGGCCGTAGGTACTTATGGGAAGGTTCTCATTACCATGTGTATGCAGGTTCATTTATTTTGGTCTCAAAATTTTCGAATAGTTCAAACACTAATAACTTTCTCACTCTATTTTATTTCTTTCATATATTAGACAAGTAAATTTTATATTTTATTTTATAACCGGAATCTATCTGTATAATTGTTCACAACATTTGTTTTAAATTACTAGTCTACTTGTTTAACAGGTTATCTAATTGCATCCATTAGTGATATGACCCTTCTTCTGGAGCGGATGTTTAAGAATAAAGAAACCACCAACAATCAATCTAACAACAGTAACAGATTACTTATGTCTCTAATGGAACCTGCCATTGAGTGGAGTATGAAGTGCATGTTCACTGTAGGGGATAAGGTTAGCATCTTGTGAACTTCATAAATTCTTGTTTTATCCCCTATGTTAATCTGGATATACATATCCAAGTTTTTTCTGAAGTAGAGACAAAGTGTCATAAATTTTGTTGTCTGAAAAAAGGTATTTTGTCTTATGGGCAACTAGCAATTTCAGTCTAGCAAAAACAAAATTTCAATTTCAGATTGGATGGTCCACTTAGTTCATCCCTTAAGGGTTTATTGACAAAGGTAAAGTATGTCGAGGACTAATGCCTATGCATCCAAATGATTGGACAATAGATGGTTAAAGAGACTATGGAACATAAGTTAGAAGTTTTGAAGCATCATGAATTTTCATTTGTAGATACTATCAAATATGAAGTTGAGATGTGTTAATTTTCACTGTCTGAGACGTAATTGATTGAAAAATAAGGAGTACATTATTGGTTATGTATAGATGATAACTATGATAGTACTTAATGTCAAAACCCAATATAAATAATTGGGCTAAACTCTAACACTATCCCTGAAGCTGGAGCGTCGATATTATCGAGCCAAGCTTGTCAAGGAAACTCTGGAGAAGTATGGGTGGCAAAGCTTTGGTGAGGATGTCGACTAATTGTTTTGCTGATGAGATAACTTTCTTCTCCCAGTCATTTTTGATAAAGTGACCATCAACTTCAATATATTTGGTGCGCTCATGAAATACGAGATTTTCTAAAATATGAATAGCGGGTTAATTATCACAACAGACATGAACTGGAGAGGCAAGGTGAATACCTAAATCACGAAGAAGAGAACAAAGCCAAAGAATCTCTAATACAAGATGTCTCAAAGTTGGGTACTCTGCTTCAACACTAGAACGAACAACTGATTGTTACTTGCTCTTCCATGAAACTATATTGCCATCAAAGAAAACACCAATGTATAAAATAGCGCGCTATGAAGCTCAAAATAGCTCGTTATGTAACCTAACTCTATCCATTCCGCTACAATGTTCACGTGCATAACCCATTTTCTACATAGCTCTGTGCTATTTTTGTGTAGCTCACACTATTTGCACATCGTAACTTAACTTAAATAGCCTGTGCTACAAACAAACCCTTTTATTTAACTAAACAGTTGAGGTATAAACACAAGCGACGAATCCCTTCTTTTGTTCCCTTTTTCCTCATCATGTTTTTTAACACCAAGACACTCAATCACTGTGAGGGCTCCAATTTCTTCAAGTAGTGGCGAAGTCTCCAATAACTCTATATCCGTTACCAATGAATTTCTTAGTATTTATTTCCTTTTTTAAAAAAATTTAATTTTATTCCAACTAGCAACCTAACTATTAGGGTTTTTTTTATTTTCTTTATTCTTTTCCAATTCTTCGTTTCAATCTCATAGTCTAAATTTTTTTGATTTTGAAGTTTGAATTAGGGTATTTAATTAGAGTCAAGAAAACTAATCGATTTCATTTACTTAGCAGTTCTGTTCCTTTTGATATTCATGTTTATGTGTGTTCTTAGTCTTTTTAAAATTTGAATTTTGAACATTGAAGTCACATTTTGGTGATATTTATTAGCATTTTTTGGCCATAACTTTTTTTTTTAATTTTAAGATATTATTCAGAATTTTACTATTTTATAGTTAATTAATTTTTATTTTTTAAATTAAAAAAAAAACTCTTCATAGCTTACGCCATGCATTATGCTATTTACATTTTGCGCTATTGATGGCTTGAGCTTTACACTTGCGCTACCGCTATTTTTAACATTGTTATAAAGATCTCATTTGGTGCAGTATTTATCATTATTAGCCTTCAAATACTTTTCCTCGATTGTAGTAAATTATTTCGAATTTATAAGAATATTTAGCTAATTAACTTTAATTTTCAAAATAAAAAAATTAAATTTCTTCATAACTTATGCTATTGCGTTACGCTATTTGCGCTTCGTGCTACTGGGACCTAATGCTACGTTATACGCTATCGCTATTTTTAACATTGGAAAACGCAATAGCAACTAGTAGATTTCCCATCATCTTGAAATCCAGCCCAACGACCATTTGAGAAGTCCTTCAAAGTGAGAAATTTACCGAGAAGCCCTGCAAAGTGAGAAATTTACTGATTAAAAGAGTAGACCTTGTCCAAGAGACTTTTTGAAAAATCTATGTATATGAAGAACTGCTTCTCTGTGAGTAATTGTGGGGGATTGCATAATCTGACTGACGAAGTTTACTGCATGTGATATGTTAAACCTGGTAACAAAAGAGGTAGATGAGCTTCTCTTCTAATCTTCGATATCTACTGGACCGGGTAGAAGAGGATCACCTATGGAAGCAAATAACTTAATATTGAAATCCATAGGTGTGTCACTAGATCGACAACCTGACATCTTTGTCTCAGTAAGAATATCCTTAACATGTTTTCGCTGTGAAAGAAAGTTATCATCCTTGGATCGAGCAACCTTAACACCCTAGCAAAGAGGGCCAAGATCCTTCGGTTGGAATACTGTGATAGATGTTACTTGATACCAACAATACCTTAAGCATCACTGCCTCTAATGATGATGTCATCCACATACTAAAAGAATTATGATATCTTTGGGTCCCCTCTTAGTGAAAAGAGAGTGATCGAACATATTGCGAATGGGCAAACAACTTTACCAAACTTCTCAAACCAAGCACGAGGTAACTGCTTAAGCTCATGCAGGAATTTTTTGAGGGAACACACCATATTTTACTCTTGTCGCTCAAAACGAGGTGGTTGTCGCATATAAACTGCCTCGCAGAGATTGCCATTCAGAAAGGCATTGACATCCAATTGATGAAGGGGCCAAGACCGATTGGATACCAAGGAGATGAAGATACGAACCAAAGTGAGCTTGGCAACAGGAGAGAAGGTCTCAGCATAATCGACATTGACAGCCAATTGAGAATTGAGGCGATCAACCATGCCATCTGGGTTGTGCTTCATTGTGAACACCCAACGACAACTCACTCCCTTGCAACTGAGAGAGAGAAAGACTGACTAACTTCTAGGTCTGATTTGGAGATGCATCTAGCCTTCATGGATGCTGCCCGAAGAAGGTGCTAAAGTGCTTTCGAAACACTTTAGGAGTTGAAATATAATCAAGGAGATTAAAGCATGAAACTTGGAGGTGAGTTGAACAGTATGGACAGTTTGGCTATAGGGTGTAAGGTGCATGTGCATTTTGCTTTCAGTTTAGCAATTGGAAGATCGGTAGTGTCAAGGACATTATCTGAGTACTGAAGTGGTGCAGGAGTGACCAGAATGTATTCAATTCTTGGCATAGTCGAAATCTTGGCACACTTTCTCTTTCTGACAAACACCTGCAAGGTTTTCTGGAGATTTGGTATATTGACAGGGAAATCCAAACAACAATGGTAAACTAGGTGATTGTTTTTTAATATTTTCAACACCAGATGAAAATAGTGTCTTTTTAAAAAATGAGACATCAGTTCAGGTATACATTTTCTTTAATGTTGGAGTGCAACAAAAGTAACCTTTAGGAGAGACGAGAATACCTTTAGAAAATTGCATTTAATTGAACGATGATCCAGTGTATTATATTTAGGTCCAACAGCTTGGACAAAACAAGTACAACCAAACACGTGCACGCGGGAAAAAACATCACGATCAAAGATAAAGCAGACTAAAAGGAGCGACATTCCCAAGAAGCTTACTAGGTATTCAATTAATTAAAAACAAAGCTCTAGTAAATTTTGGGAATATGCATTTCAAACATTAATGTGCGTGCAACTTCCAACAAATGTTGGTTATTTCGTTCAACAACATTTTGTTGTGGAGTATACACAGAAGAAGTGTGATGAATAACACCGTTATTTGAAAAGAAACTTTTAAAATCATAACTCAAATATTCCTTCGCATTATCAGATTGAAATTTCATAAAAAAGGCTTTGTTGTTGTTGTTGTTGTTGTTGTTGTTGTTATATTATCAGATTGAAATTTTTTAATTGGAGAGCCAAACTGATTTTTAATCTCATTGAAAAACTGAGTAAACGCGGAGAAAAACTGAGATCTATCTTTCATAAAGAAACCCAAGTCATACGCGAATAGTCATCAATGAAAGTGACAAAAGGCTTTGAATTTGTTGAATCCAAAAAAAATTATAGGTTTCCATACATTAAAAATGAATAAGATCAAATAACTCACCACTACGTTTATTGACGCATCCTGGATTGGTAACTTGATGATCTTTTCCTAGTCCGGAGGACTCACGAGAAAAATCTAAAAAAACTCACAACTAGGTACCAATAATCGTAAAATTGATAATGGAGGATGTCCCAAACATTGATGTCAAATAAGAGTCAATGTCGAACTCAATGCTATTATAGATTTCAGGTGATCCAAGAGGTAGAGTTCATTTTGTTTACATCTTGCTCCAATTACTTTCCTCGTCTTAATATCATAAAACACACAATGGGATGGAAAGAATATTACTGAATAATGTACGATAATGTACTTCAGTACAATGTTTTCTAATAGATAAAAGACTTGAAGGAAAACTAGGAATGTGAAGTAATGACAACAAAGTACGAGTGTGACGGAGATAGTTCCAATCCCTTCAACAGGGACTTGAAAGCCATCAACAATATGCACATTATACTTTGAAATTTTTGTAAAAGAGGTAAGTGGTAAAAGAGATGCGTTCACTGTTCAGAAACACCCAAATCTATGATCCATCTACGAGATGAAACAAGACAACCCCAATCTATTCGTTTCGACAAAATTACCGAAAGATTTGGATAGCATATCATTGAAGGCATTGTACTCATTAGTATAAAGCATAACCTTGGAAGAGGAAGACTCATTATGAGGAGCAAAAGTGGATGGAGACTACGGATGCCTCGGTGAAGCATCATGTGCAGAAATATGACGCACTGTAAAGCATTGGGATAAAATATTCTTAAGATCTGAAGTTGGATAAGGATGTTAAGTAGTGACATGAAGCTGGTTGGAAGTAGATCAGCGGGTAGAACACATCATTTAGCAGCATGGGTCACGAGGCAAATCGGGAGGAGGGGAGCAGTCAGATCTGATCTGGATCAAGTCAGATCTGCACTGGATATGATCAGATCTGATTTGATCTAGTTGAGGAGAGTCATCAAAGAGATGGCGTGGAGGTCATAGGATGTTGGGTGGAGGTCAGAGTAATGTAAACTTAACTCTAAGTAGAGAATTTCCAAAAATATTAAAAGATTAAGTTTACCAACATGTAATGCAGATTAAGTTAGAAAATTAAACTATTAATTAGTTTGATGGATTTTCAAAATATGAAATAGTTTAACAAGCCCAATTAAAGATTCAGTTATAACAATCATTAATTATAAATCTAAGCGTTCTTAGCATGTAAAATATGCAATAATGATTTGTACTCTAATAGGCAAGTAGAAGCACTCACTCTCAATATTTGTAGACAGATAATCAAATAATATTATGGAGTTGATAAAACAGTAATACAAGTATTTTAGAAGTGGAAAGAGTTTACCGAGTTCAAAGTAAATTGCGTTAGTGCTCCGTCGGCTATGGTGGTGAGGCAGTGGAGAGGCATCGCTGTGGTGGAGGGGCTGGCTGCTGTCGGGGATGCATCGAGGTGGAAGGAAGGGCGGCAGCCTGTGGTGGTGCCGGGGTCGACTTCGAGTGTGGAAGTCGGTTGAAGGGAGAGGGAGGAGGTCGGGTTGATGGGTTTGGTTGGAGGATGAGAGGAAGCGGCGAGGGAGTCAGGGTGGGTGATGGCGACGGTGATGGAAGAGGGGAAACGAGCCGTCAGGGGTGGATTGATTAGGGTTCGATCCGAAGTGGATTAGGGAGGATTTAGGGTTTCGGTTTGAAGTGGGTTAGGGAGAATTAGGGTTTCGATGAGGGAGGAGCAGTCGGGGGTTGTTGGAGAAGAAAAGAAGAAAGAGGAAGAAGAGGAGAAGGAGAGAGGGAGAGAGCGTGGTGTGCTGTGAAGAAGGGGATTTAGGGGTTGGATTTAGGGTAAAGAATTTGGCGATTTTGGTGTAGTTTAGGATTTCTCACAAACCCTAATCTTCTCTCAATTGTCTCACACAAAAAGATGGATGAAGAGCAAAAACTCAATCACAATAATTTTTTAAATCAATAATAGCATGTCTTCTCATTATTCTCAAGGGCTTTATATAGGCTCAAAACAAATTTCAATACAAATCTCTAAAATATTTTAATGCATAAAATAAAGGGTGCAAATCGTAAAACTATTACATATGACTGTAATTGCCAAAAATAAATATGAATTCTGAAATAAAATACTAAGCTAATGGAACAGTTATTCTAGATGATGTCTGCGCTTATAGAAACGCCCGAATCGTCGCGAACTGATGTTCTCATCATTCTCTCCGGGTGGGAGAGAGCTCAACTCAGTCGAGTCAAGATCAGTCCTCCTGTCATAATGCTCCAAAAGGTCTGGAACCATGCGCCGGAGCTCTTTACGATCAATCCAAGTATCTTTCGAATCTGGCTTGTTTCATATTACCAAATATCTATGAATACCACCATCTCTAGTAGAGATTATCTGATCATCTAAAATATTATCCAAATTTTCTGTCGGTGGGTAAGTAGTATCAGGTAGTGGGGGTAATGTGAGTCTCACCAGTGGACTGCAGGGTAGACTCATCTATAAGAGGATTTCTAGGGTTAAATTCTGGGCCTTCATAGGGTACTAGATCCTCAATATTGAAAGTCTTATGTCAAAACCTTCAGGAAGGTCAACGACATAGGCATTATCATTGATTTTATGCAGAATTTTAAATAGGCTTGTAGCACGTGCATTCAATTTCTTAACGGATCCAGCTGGAAACCGTTCCGGACGAATCCGAACCATCACTTCATCACCAACATTAAAAGTTTTAAATTTTTTTCTAGTATCTGCTCTTAACTTGTAGTTAAAATTATTCTTATTAATTTTCTTGAAAATTTCTCTATGTAAGTCATGAATGCGGGATGCAAATGTAGATGCAGACTCTGAGACTCTATGATAATCTAACATAGGGACAATCTATGGGTTGCCTAGGATGATAACCATGCATAACTTCATGTGGACTCATGTCGGTGGTTCTATTCTTAGATGTGTTGTAGGCAAATTCAGCAACAATCAATTTTAAGTCCCATGTTCCCAAGTTCTCATCCACAAGAGTACGCAAGAGATTGTCAAGACTCCGATTGACAATCTCAGTTTGTCCATAAGTCTCTGGGTGGAAGACTGAAGAGAACTTCAATTTCGTTCACATCTTGTCCCATAGGGTCTTTCAAAAATAACTCATGAATTTCACATCCATATCGGACATAATGGTTTTTAGCAACCCATGTAGCTTCACATTGTTATCAAAGAAGATCTGAGCTACACGAGATGCATCGAAAGTTTTCGAGCATGGAAGGAAGTGGGCCATTTTAGAAAAACGGTTCACGACGTCAAGAATGGAATCGTGTTTCTTTTGTGTTTCGGTAAGCCTAACACGAAATTCATGCTGTAATTTTCCCAAGGGCAACTGGAAACAGGTAATGGAGTATATAAGCCTGTTTTCTATTTTTGTTATTTGGCGAGTTGACACGTATGACACATGTTAACAAGTCTCGCAACGTTTCTTTGGTTTAGGCGAGTGAAACCTGTATTCCACAGCATCAATGGTCTTGCTATGCCCAAAGTGTCCAGTAAGGCCACCAATGTGCAATTCCCAAACAATATACTCTCGTAGTGATGTACTAGGAATGCACATTTTAGAGCGATAAAAGAGATAATCATCTTTCAAGAAATAATCATCTATCACTTGAGTGATGCCATCCTTCAAAGAGATAGATCTCGTGAAAATCTGGGCAGGAGGCATACTCTTCTGTTAATCTCTCAAAACCAATAATTTCTGTACGCAATGTAGATAAGATCATGTGACAACGACTTAGTGCATCTGTGGCCTTATTATCAATTTCTTTTGTATGCTGAATGGTATACGAATATTCTTGTAGGAACTCTACTATCGAGCATGTCTCGGATTTAACTTTTGTTGAGAGTTAAGGAATCTTACGGCCTCGTGGTCTGAGAAAATGACGAATTCTTACGGCATGAGGTAATGTCGCCAATAGCGGAGTGACTGAATTATTGCATAGAATTTCTTGTCATAAGTGGAGTATTTTTGTTTTGCTTCATTTAGCTTTTCGCTAAAATAGGCAACATGATGACTTTCTTGACTGAGGACTCCACCTATATCAATACCAGAAGCATCGCACGTTACTTTGAAGACTTTAGTGAAATCAAGCAACCTCATGACAGGTGTCTGAGTCATTCTTTTTTTGATCTCTTTGAAGGCTTTCGTAGCTTCTTTCGATCAGACAAACTCATATTTCTTCAAACAGTCGGTTATTAGAGCCATGATTGTGCTATATTTTTGCACAAACCGACGGTAGAAGGTGGCAAGACCATGAAAACTCCGCACATCACAAATATTGTGGGGCTCATGCCACTCAGTAATAGCTCATATCTTTTTTGGGTCAACATATTCTTCTCTGGCAGAAACAATAAATCCCAGAAAGATAGTCTGATCGGAGAGGAAGGTACATTTGGTAGGATTAGCATAAAACTGTTCATTCCTCAAAACACCGCATACCTGTCTTAAATGGTCAAGATGTTTCCCAATGGATCGTCTGTAAATAAGAATATCATCAAAGTACACTAAGAACTTGCCCATAAAGGGACGGAGTACTTGCGTCATGATTCTCATAAACGTGCTCGGGGCATTCGTCATTTCAAACGGCATGACCATCCATTTGTACAGGCCATCCTTCGTCTTGAAGGAGGTCTTCCATTCATCACCAGGATGAACACGTATTTGGTGGCAGCCACTTTTAAGATCAATCTTGGAAAAGATTGTGGCACCAGACATCATGTCCAACATGTCATCCAAACAAGGAATGGGAAAATGGTACTTCACCGTGATCTTGTTTATGGCACGGTTGTCCACACGTCAGATTTCATCTTTGGCCTCAACAGAGCGAGAACAGCACAAGGACTTAAGCTTTCTCTGATGAAGCCCTTTGTCAATAACTCATTAACTTGCATTTTTAACTCAGCATGTTCTGTTGGATTCATCCGATAGTGTGGCAAGTTAGGAAGACTCGCTCCTGGAACCAGATCAATAGCGTGTTGGATGTCATGCAGCGGGGGCAACTGGTTGGGGTGGTCAGCAGGAAACACATCTGCAAATTCCTGTAGGACAGGAGTTACCTGAGGCAGGATGTGCAACTTAGGATCTTTAGGGACTTCTCTCACTGCGAGTAGAAGAATTGTAGCTCCTTGTCAATTTCTTCTATGAGTTCCTTTTCACCCATATACGTTACTTTGTCCTTTCTCGAGGAGTTGAAGTTTTCACAGACGGATTAGTTTGTGGTTTCACGGGTATGAACTTATCTTTAATCCGTCATGTGAAACACACTAGTTGGATCGACCATAAATTGTCACATCGTAGTCGTACAACCAAGGTCTCCCTAAAATTACTTTATCCACATCTATTTTGAGCACATCACACCAAATTTGCTCCTTGTAGGCTTTGAAGTCTACAGGGACCAAACATCGTTGTGTGACTTGGAGGGCTGTTGCATCAATCCAAGATACTTTGTATGGGCGTGGATGAGTTCAGCTGTAAGTCCGGTCTTGGCTAAGACCGCTGAAGAGACAGCATTTCGCAGCTTCTACTGTCAACAATTATCTTGCAGTTTTTGCCACCTATTGTCATAAAGGTGTGAAATATAGCAGTGCGATTCCAATCATCTTCTTCTTTTGGTTGGGATAAAGCACATCTGACTACATTCAAGTGTGGTAATTGGATCGACTGAATATAGTGGAGATACTGGTCATCCTCTTCTTCGTCGAAGTGATCACTTTCATTAGGTTCATAGGAAAACTTATTATTGGAATCATCAACGAAGATAGCGGTACCCTCTACTATATTGATCTGACTTGGGCTGAGACAGTTGTTAGCAACATGGCCGTTTCCCTTACATTTATAGCACTTAGTGAGGATCAATCTTAGAGTAGTCTCTTTCGGTGTTCTTACCCTTATTGTCATTTCCAGGTGGATAAGAATTTGAATTAGGCTTGCTGGGGTAAGATTTGTTGGGGTACTGAGAAGAGGAGGGCTTAAGCCTAGAGGCTTCAGTGGAGGTCATTCTAGAGGAATGATCTCTCGAATCGGCTGGACTTGTAATGAGAACTTGCTTTAAGAGAATCCATATCGATGAAAAGGGCATAAGCTGCTGCCAATGAATCCACATTTCTATGAATTAACTCATTCCTAAGATCGGCTCGTAGTCCAACCCTGAACCTAGAGAGAGTTTGTTCTTAATGAAAGTCGTCGAACTTATCCACATACTCTTGGGTGGATTTCTAGCGCCCCGAGTTCCACACACTGGGAGCTCGTGACACTTACCCAGAATCTTTACTTCAATGAGTACACAACACAGAAAAATTACAGGAAATTAGAAACTTACATTGCGCAAGAAAATTTTATCTTACACTTGGATGCTTTCCGCAGCTCGAGTCTCCTGTTCCACGATCAGCGATCCTGCATTAGCAAACTGTGAGCACGTCAGTTGAATACAACTGACGCAACATGGATGAAAACCACAATCTCTAAAATCCTCAACAATCAATATTTGATGCAGAAGAAAAATGTGAAAGTTAAACCACAAGTGTCGGTGTATGTCATGATCTAGATTCTAATGCACAATTCATATGCACCCCATGCTCTTAATCTAATGTAAACTTGATTTGGAAACGTATGCATCTTATACTACATACTCCCCAAATCGAGTTCGTATTCTCCAGATGGTAGGGTTCAATCCCTCGCCATGCATCCTACTCTTGTACTCTTTCCTGTTTCTGATATTCATCTAGTGACTGGTAAGATTGCAGTTGCTCGGTCTAGTTCCGCCGCTGCAGTCAGAAATTATTAGTTATGTCATTATGTATGCCGAGACCCTGTGGTCCTATGCCACTCCTCGGTCACACTCCTGCCCGGCCTCTGTGGTCCTACGCCACTCCCGGACCTTACCCAAAAGTTGTTACGAACGTAAAGGTGACCCTGCAGGTCCCATCTGCTCCACCGAGAGTCCTAGAGCCCTGCTCCGCTCCCTATTCGCATTAAACAACATAGAACCTTAGGTGGATTTAGAGGGTCCATTCCCTAATTTCCACCATACAGTCCTTATCACTAAATCCCAGAAATTAACAGACAAGACCACGCCGCACGTGTCCCCTTGACAGGAGAGTACAACGCCCAACTAGTGTCTGTCCTTACCAATTATCTGAATTAATTTCTTAATTCACTAACTAGGTTCAAAGTGAATCCAACCTAGTTGAATCTCAACAAGTCTCACCTAGATTTAATTGGGTTCAACTTAGCTTCCAATCATGCTAAGAGGTTGGCCCAACATGCACCACACTAGTGCACTCAATGTGCACAAAACATTACCATATGTAAATATTTAAGTATGCATACCCGCTACACAAGCATACGGTATTCCATCAATCACCGTATGCATGCCTACAATCTCTTCTATGCAACCAATAATTCTTTACTACAATCTACTCAACTTTATCATGAGTTTCTAATTAGCTAAGCATGCAACTACAACCACTAAGCATATTACTACAAGTGTGTCATTTCATGCAATCACATCAATTTAAGCATTCGAGGAGTAATCTTTTCTACTACATTATAACTAAGCTTACTAACTCATTAGTAGCTTACTAATACAATGTTAGTAGCTTACTAACACAAAACTAGTAGTTTACGAACAATGTATGTTTACTAACCATAAACAATTGGTTAGCAATTGGGTTATTACGAGGTCAAGTCTATATTTCTACTTTTCTAACTTCTCACAATCATGGCATTCTAGCATTCTATTCTGCTAATTCACTACCATACTAACATATTAACTTACTAACTTACTAATCATTTCAACTAAGCTTACTAACATTATTAGTACAATGCTAGTAGCTTACTATCAATGTAAATTTACTAATCAAGATACTAACTTACTAATCATAAGGACTTTAAGCATTCAAACATGAAAATTTAATTAAACAATTTACTAATTAGACAATTACTGCACAAGACATCACAAAATCACATCTTTACACTTATACTATCATTCTTAACACAAAGAACAAATCTTTATTTATTCACTAGTATATTTATGCATATAAAATTCACATAAGTAAACACTCACTACAATTTCTAGCAAGCATTAATTATTCATTCCATATATGAAGAAAAATAATAATAATAGTAATACAAGAGGTATGAAGAATACCCACTTTGATTGTTTGCAAGCTTGAAGTTGCTACTTTTCCTCCTTGCACCTTTAGTCTTCTTGACTTCTTGCTCCAATCCAAAAGTAGTAGTAGGAGTTGTAAGTAGTAGTGAAGTAGTTGTAGCTAATTAGTAGAAATGATAGTAGTGGAAGTGATAGTAGTAGAAGTGGTAGTAGGTACTAGTAGTTGAAGTAGTAGCAAGTAGTAGTAGTTGAAGTAGGTAAATAAATAAAGAAAAGGGGAAAAGAATGGCTGCTATTGCTGCTGGTGCTGTCGGTAGTAAAGAGAGAAAGAGAGAAGAATAGAAGTGTAGTAGTAAGTAGTAGTAAAAGGTAGTATAAGTAGTAGTAGTAGTTGGAGGAGGTAATTAAATAGAGAAAAGGGGAAAAAGGGGGCTGCAGCTGCTGTTTGCTGCTGTCGGCAGTAAGGAGAAAGAGGGAGAGACGTGTGGTAGTAGTAAGGTAGTAGTGAGTAGTAGTAGTAGTAATTGGAGCTAATACACATGTATATATAGAAAAAAAAGGGGACAAAAACTGATGATTGCTGCTGGCTGTCTGCAGAAAGAAAGAAAAAGAGAGAAGGAGAGGAGTGTGGAGGAGTGTAGAAGGCTTAGGTGTCCTCCACTTTTGCACATAACCCTATGTAATTGCACTTAAGTCCTAAATCTTATTGGATTGGGCTTAAGAAAGAAGGTGTGGGGCTTTTTAAAATAAAACATATTAGGCTCTTTAAAAATTAACCATACTAACATAAAAATAGTGTAGTGTATGAAAAAATAATAATGTCAATGCATATATATATATATATATATATATATATATATATATATATATATATATATATATATATATAACAATGTATATATATATATTGTAAGAATTTAGGGGTATTACAAGATTTGCTCCTCGGATAGAGTTGATTCCTCGAATCAAGCATTCAGGTGTGGAAAGATAGGGACACATATCTCTCAGTGAGCTTCTCTTTCATGGCCTCCCAAGTGGCTATGGGTGCTAGGCCCTGGTCTCTACGGGCGTGTTCAAGATTGGTCCAAAGTTGTTGAGCTTTACCAGTCAATTTTATATTGACAAATTTAACCTTCATGGCTTCGCTCATGTCAAACCACACGAAGTAGTGGTCTATGGCACGGATCCAATTAAGATTTAAGATAAGCTTGGGGTTCCATATGTCTTTCAAAGTGAGGAACATCAGCCTTAACGTTCTTCTTGTATTGTTCGTCAGGCTCACGATCCTGACGCCGTCCGTCACGATCATTCCCTTGAGGGATTTGACGATGACGCTCACGGGCAACATTTTGATTCAATTCCACTTTCTCAAGCCTCTGATTGGTATTGACAAGAGTTGCTTGAATGACAGTGAGGGTAATGGATATATCAGAGTTGTCCATTTCAGTGCGAGGAGAGGCTTGCTGAATTCTAGGGTTCCTGATTGGGTGGTTTGGGAGGGACAAGAAAGGCTTTTCGGGATTCGTGATGGTGCTGCGAAGACGCATTCACCAACGGCATACAACTAGGGGTCGTGGGGATGTGTGTTTGCTAAAATTTGGGGAAACATGTCCTAAATGCACCTGTTTTTATTAAAAAATATTAAGTGAACTAAAATAATCCTAAATGAATGCAAAAATTATGACTAAATGATACAAGAACTAGGGTTTTTTAAAAACCTTCGCTCTGATACCAAAATAATGTAAACTTAAGTCTAAGTAGAGAATTTTCAAGAATATTAAAAGATTAAGTTTACCAACATGTAATGCACATTAGGTTAGAAAATTAAACTATTAATTAGTTTGATGGATTTTCAAGAAATGAAATAGTTTAACAATTCCAATTAAAGATTCAGCCATAACAATCAATAATTAATATACCTAAGCTTTCTTAGCAAGTAAAATCTGCAATAATGATTTGTACCCTAATAGGCAAGTAGAAGCACTCACTCTCAATATTTGTAGATGACAGATAAATCAAATAATATTATAGAGATGATAAAGCAGTAACACAAGCATTTGAGAAGTGGAAAGAGTTTACCGGGTTCGAAGCAAATTGCGTTAGTGCTTCGTGGGTTGCGGTGGTGAGTTAGCGAAGTGGCATCGCTGTGGTGGAGGGGCTGGCTGCTGTCGGGGATGCAGCGGGGTGGAAGGAAGGGCTTCGGCCTATGGTGGTGTCGGGGTCGATTTTGAGTGTGGAGGAGGTCGGTTGAAGGGAGAGGGAGGAGGTCGGGTTGATGGGGTTGGTCGGAGGATGAGAGAAAGCGGCGAGGGAGTCAGGGCGGGTGATGGCATCGGTGATGGAATAGGGGAAATGGCGTCGTGACTCGCGAAGTGGCCGTCGGGGGTGGATTAATTGTGGTTTGATCCGAAGTGGATTAGGGAGGATTTAGGGTTTCGATTTGAAGTGGGTATGCGGGAAATTAGGGTTTCGATGAGGGAGGAGCAGTCGGGGGTTGTTGGGTTCGAGAAGAAAAGAAGAAAGAGGAAGAAGAGGAGAGGGAGAGAGAGAGCATGGTGTGCTGTGAAGAAGGGGATTTAGGGTTTGGATTTAGGGTAAAGAATTTGGGGATTTTGGTGTAGTTTAGGACTTCTCACAGACCCTAATCTTCTCTCAATTGTCTCACACAAAAAGATTGATGAAGAGTAAAGAATTTGGGGATTTTGGTGTAGTTTAGGACTTCTCACACACCGTAATCTTCTCTCAATTGTCTCACACAAAAAGATTGATGAAGAGCAAAAACTCAATCACAATAAAATTTTAAATCTATAATACCATGTCTTCTCATTATTCTTAAGGCCTTTATATAGGTTCAAAACAAATCTCAATACAAATCTCTAAAATATTCTAATGCATAAAATAAAGGGTGCAAATCGTAAAACTACTAAATATGGCTATAATTGCCAAAAACAAATATGAATACTGAAATAAAATGCTAAGCTAATGGAACAGCCATCCTAAACGATGTTTGCGCTTATAGAAACGCCCGAATTGTCGCGAATTGATGTCTTCATCAAGAAGGGATCAGAATCTTGTGGCGACGATAGTGGATTTGGTTAGTGGTGGCAGATCTTGCGGCGGTGGTGGATCTGGATGCTATTATATTGTTGGCTGATGGAGGTTAAGATGGGGGTTGAGAAGGATTGGAGGAAGAAACAAGGATTGGGGGGGGGGGGGGGGGGTTAAGATGGTGACTGTGAGGAGGAAGATGAACAATCCTGTTTTTTTATTTTTATTTTTTAATTTTTTAATTTTTTTTATTTTAATGTTTTAGTAGAGAGAAGGGACTTAGGAGATTATGGTCTGAAATTTTTTGTGGAATTTTTCCTGCTCTGATACCAAGTTTAGTCCCACATTGAATAGATATTAAGCCTTTTGTATAAATATGTCAATCTTTAGGAGTTGGTTGTTTTCTATAGGTGAAATCCATCATGGTTCTATCCTCATTCTGAGAGTAGTTTGATGATGTAATTTGTTTTAGGATTTTGGATAATGAAATGTACAATTGTTGCATTACTTACCCACTTTTCAGTAAAATTCTCTGGAATATAGGAACCTGATGTAATACTTGCGAAGTTCTGGTTTTGGCCAAACTTATCAGAACCGTCTAGAAAGGTACCATGTATTTCTATAGTTATTCATCATTTGCTCAAGCAACTTCCAGCTCAATTTGTCAGCATGAATGCATCAAAGATCATTGAGCTTTTGGAGCAAAATAAGGATGCATCTCTCAATCAGGTACTTTTTCTGCATATCATTCACTCAAAAAGATTTTACACATCTTCAATTCTACTTGTTCTTTTTTTTGTATTTTTGACTATCAACCATGCAGCATCTTAATTACAGGCTTCTTGGTCTTAAACTTTGTGAAAGCCCGCCCCCACTCAGTTGTATCACTACAGTATTGAACCAAGTTACTGAGGTACTCTAACTCAAGGAAAGTGTTCTGTGTGTTATTTTTTTTCATGAATCCATACAACAAGATGAGGTTGATTGCATCAGAGTTATTTTGTAACATCATGTTATAATTTTTTTCCCCATGAATTTGATATGTTTGTAAGTGTGCATATATACATATGGCTATTTATATATACATACATGTATATAAAGTTAGTGTATTAGGAAATTTTCCTACTAAGACACCCAAAAAAATCCGACCTAAATGCAAATCCTACCTCCTCACAAATACATGATCCACACCGTTGAAAGTGTTGATCGTGTCAAACCATAAGAGGATGAATTATTATCAAGAATATGTTTTCCCATGTATTAAATGGTCACAAAATTCGCATATCCTGTGGTGTAGGAAGAAATTTCGTTTAATGGCATGCTAAACTTCCAACCTACGCCAACCGAAATTCACGATCCACACTCTTCAAGTTGATTTTTATATCATAAAGCATAGAGTGATGCAAAATCACTATGCTTGAACATGATTTGCCTATTCATCACGAGGTTGCAAAATGAATAGTTTTTCAGCAATAGAACATTTCCGACCTCTTAATGCATGGGCAAAACTTGTTCAACCTAGACGAGATTTCATCCTCTTATGTTTTATGATGGAAACCACTTTCAATGGTGCGAAGCATGTGCATTTGGGAGGAGGTAGGTTTTTTATGGTGCCAATTTTCTTCAATGCCATAGATACCCTGTTTTACTTATTAGAACTGTATTGCACTTTTTTTAGAAGTATGTTTGTTCAAAGACTTCTATTACAAATTACACAGACCGGTAGAATTTATTAAGCTACTGAAAAATGAGCTACTCAGTTTTTCACCAAAAACAAATTTACATTATCTTCAATACTTAAATGTTTTGTTCAGAGTATTTCGTCTGGGAAAATTGAATCATTCATCTTTTTTGCTAACAGAGCATAGGAATACACATTACAGCAAGTATTGAGTTTGTCTAGCAGTCAAGGTGATACTAAATTACAACACAGTTGAAAGTTATGGAAAGCATATGATTTTTGGGCACCGTCAAGATTTGTTGAATCTATGTCTATCTTTCAATTTTTATATCTAGTATATACTAAGTTTATATCAGTCACTATTTTCTCTGTGCCATTCAGTTTTTTTTTTCTTCCTTTGTTTCTTTAATCCACAGGTGATAAGTCCATATAGTTTTCTTGATGAGTACTTGGTAGTAGCTGATTCATACATAGACCTTATCCTTCAGTATTCAGTGGTAATATTTGAACCTCAAGCTCCTGTATTGTGCTTTTAACCTTTTGGATAGTTCTTTATTCTTTTTGTTTGTTATGTTGTTGGTTAACTTTGATTTTCTTCCTTATTTTTGGCTAGTATATTTCTTGCCATTATTTTTGGTTTATATATTTTCTGCTACTTTTTGTGCACTTTTTCCCCTTTCACCTTTTCCACGTTGTTATAGTTAACCTTCTTGATGCATGTTTTTTTTCTTAGCTGACTGCATTTAAAGTCAAAGATAAAGAATGAATCATAAACTAGTTCATGCCAAATATTTCGTTTTAGATTAATAAGTTCAAAAGTTTAACTATAATTGGGAAAATATTGCTGCTTTGGTTCATTTAGTATACTAAGCCAACCAAAAATGTATACTGAGGCTATACAATTATTAAACTAATGTATTTCATTTTGAAAATGTAGACTATCTCTACATAAACAAAAGATGTTGCTAATCATGCAAGATCAAAAGAAGTGAAACTCTTAACATTATATAGCAATTTCCGTGAATTGTACGCCTCTCAGAAAAAAAAATGTTCCCTGCAATTGCATGCAAGTCTTGTAAATGGTTGGATGAACTAAGCAAAATTCCTCACTTTTAGTGGTCCATGAAGTCTTGGTATAGTGGAACATCTTTACTAATGAAGACGTGTTTTGCAAATTCTTATTTTACTTCAAAATATATGCAAAATTTCTATTTTCTTGTACATGACAGTAAAATTTCTCTTCCATTTTTATTATCTTGATAATTATTTCAGTTAGGTGGAACTTACTATTTAGATATCTCAATTAATTGAACCTGTTAGAAGATTAAATTATTGTTGTGGGTTTATTAAGGCTAAATTATAAGAAACTACCATATATCTTCACATTTTCAGAAAACTACCCCAAGAGTGCTTTAATGTGCGTACCCCCCAAATTTGTCCTTTTTTTTCCTTTCAGGAAACTACACCGCCGGATATGCCTTGTTGACCAGAATCTTATGTGCACTGCACATGGTCATATTGACCAAAATA
Organism: Hemerocallis citrina; assembly: GCA_017893485.1. NCBI lineage: Eukaryota > Viridiplantae > Streptophyta > Magnoliopsida > Asparagales > Asphodelaceae > Hemerocallis > Hemerocallis citrina. The sequence continues at coordinate 54,910,714 of CM030358.1, forward strand.
TCCAACCCCCCCCCCCCCCCCCCCCCCCCCCCCCAACTTTTTACCCCATTTAAAAAAAATAAACTAAATTATCCAGTTTTTTAAACTTAATTCGGGAAAAAATATGGAGTTGAAAGGGGGTTAACTGGATAATTTAATGATTTTTTTTAAGAAATGGCTTAAAAAGTTGGAAATTGGGGGGGGGGGGAATGGGCACAAGGGAATTTTGGTCCAATATAACCACGTGTAGTGCACGTAAAAGTCTAGTCAACGGGGGTAGATGCAGTGGGTAGTTTCCTGAAAGAAAAAAGACAGATTTGGGGGTTACACATTAAAGCATTGTTTGGGTAGTTTTCTGAAAAAGACAGATATGGTAGTTTATTGTAATTTAGCCATTTATTAATTAATTATTCATTTAATATTTTATATTGGTCGGTGCTTACCATATTTCAGGATGACTGTCTATCTACCATTTTGGAAGGGATTCTAAAACGAGCTCAAAATATTAGGGCTGGTGAAGATAAAGTGGATATTCTGCAGGGTATTCTTGTTAAGCTTATCAATCACTTTGGTGGCTTAGAAGATATTCTCTACTTGGTAATAAACTTTATGCTAGCATCCTCTTTTAAATATTTCCTGCCATTTAATGTCTCTGAATGGAATTTTAATTTAAGCATGAAAATAACTGCCTATCTTATTCCACGGGTGTATTCAATACCATGTTTGGATATACTACTTGGGGTCAAGGTAAAGAATACCCATGTAAAATGACCCACGCCCAGCCTGGCCGATGAATTTCAGTCCACTCCAGGTTGACTAGTGGATACCCATGTTTTTCTTATAAGTACATTTAGTTTCAAATGTATTTATGTAATTGTTGCTCGGTATATGCGTACATAAATATAAATATGAATCTGTATATGTATTTGTAGATATACATATATTTGTATTAATTGATGTATGAATACATTGGTTATCCAATAATAAACTATTTGATCCTCGATTGGGAATTGGACCTAAAAATGTTAGGTTGGCATTGAGACACCGAAATTTTTGTAGCTTCCAGTTAATCTTGTGCTCCTTAGCTAATCACATGACGAGAGACACGATGAGAGAAGCATAAGAAAATAATGAGTATTAACGTGTATGCATAACGATTAAAATATATTTTCTTTTCCCATTTAATATATCTAGATTGTTTACTATTTTGAATGATAAGTTTCCTTCTATTTTCCAAGAAATATCATGTTCTTTGCCTCTACAAGTTTCTTATTATTTTCATTTACCTTTTAATGGATAATTGCTCTATGTGGTTCTTGATATTGGTCCGGTGTTGGATAAAGTAGTTTTTGAAAATAATTTGCAAATTCCTTTAAAATGCCAACCATCATTAGTAACACATTGACTTGTATTTTTGAATATTGGTGATAATTATACATTTATACTCACTTTTAATGAGTTTGATATCATTGAATTTCAGGTGTAATGTTCTCTTTTCTGTTTTACTGTCTGTTTAATTTCAGACAATTTTGTTTCTCAATTATTAGTGTACAAATGAAATCATCAGTATTTTTGTTTTTTAATTATAATTTTCTCAGTGTGTTAGATTTTTAACCTGTTGGGTTATAAGAGATTTAAACTACAAGTATAAACTGCAAGAGACTTTCCTTTTCTTTTCAATTAATTTCAACAAAAAAAACCCAACCTTAAACCCTAATCTTTCCTAACTGGACGCCATTATGCCTGTAATTGGTATAATGATTAACAGCTTTTCCTTGTAGCTGTGAAGATCTCTACAGAGTTCATAATGATCAATTTTGTAGCTGAGAAGATTTGTAGTAATAAGCCACGTTGTAGTGAATAAGCTTTCTTCTTTTTCAGTTGGACAAACGTTGACAGTAATTCACATTGTTGCCTTTGTGCAGAATCATTTTATGGGAATACATGAACTTTTACCTATAACATCGCGTAACATTGTGGATATGCAAATACTTCAAAAGGCCTCAAGGTATTAAGTTTTGAGCATTATTAATTTTGTTTCGAATAGCTGGAGATTATCTTTAGTAAACTAAAATTACAGTCTGATATTACTTTTCATTTACTATTTAATGCTGAATTATGTCAATATTATGATCAACTTTTTCTGTAGCTGATGATCATAGAGGAAGTGGTAGTTGAAGATAAATTATATTTAGGAAGAGTTATGTTATTCCTTTATCCACCCTACCAATATTAGGACAAATACATCAATCTTTGTTATGTCAACAACTGTAGAAAATATTGTCAAATGGTTTGTCTGACAACCAGGTTGGTGATACTAATGTACCTTTCAAAGTGATACACCTGGTTCTCGTGATAGCTGATTTGTTCATGGACATAGAGCCTACATTTACAAGAGCTATCATAGTGAATATAAGAAAACATCTTAGAATTTTGGATTTGTTTGACTATGTTTCATTGGAATGTCTTCATCAATTAGGAGCACATAGTATCAATAATAGTTCTATTGTTTTAATCTGAGGTGATAGTTTATTTTCTAATAATTATTTTGCACAGGAGTGGTTTTGTTTCCGACCCGAGAACCATACAATTTCTTTTTGAAATCTCTCGAGCTCTTCATGATAGCGTTGATATTTCAGATGTGGATGATGATCAACATAGGGCACACCTCATTTCTAGTTTTGTTCAGATGGTAATTGAAGCTTTTATAAATTTATTCATATTTGAAAAGAAAATGTGGATTGAATAATAAAATTTCTCATTTTAGGTTGACTTCAGAGATGAAAGAGAACGCCATTTAACGTTTTTAAATCAGTGTCGTGCTTCTTTTGGCCGTAGTGATGAAATTAAGGTCAGTTCAAACATGTCTTAGTGGAATGATTTTTCCTTGCTCCTTAAATATGGATTCATGATATTGCGCTTAGTAAAATTTATAGGCAAATCTGCATGCAGAAATTGTCGCTTTTTGATTCTCAGACTTCTTTCTAAATCTTCAAACAATTTATTATTATGGGTTTCCAAATGCATATAGAACATTATAAATAATTTGATTATTGTCAGAGAGCTCATATCTTGATGTTTGGAGATATCGCCCAACTTACTTAGTGCAGATGAAATACATTAACTAATAAATGTATGTATTGGATTCATAGTGCTAAGAACTATAAACTCCTTAATAGTCTCTTTCAGATATTAGTATTAGAATTATAAACTTCACCAAGATTAATGTTTTTTAGTTATTTGTCCCTTTTGAAACATGTATATCCAAATCAACCCCTCAATCACTTTATTTTGCTATTAGGTTCCCCAGTTGAGCTCTATCAAACTAAATAGATCCCCCAGTCATGATTTTCAACCAAATGTGCCATAACTAGGGCAATAGGCTAAACAGGGTTCCCAAAAGACCAGAATACCCTATACTATTCATTTATCTCCAATCAAACCCACCCAAACTCTAAGCCTCATCTCCTCCTCCCCCTTCTCCCCCTTCTCCTTGTTGTCGTCTTCATCACCATCTTCCTATTCCTATTGAAGAAAAGGGAAAGAAGTCTTCTTTTCCAATCTTCGTCTTGGGTTGGGATGGTATAATGAGAAGAAAACAACATTCCATTAAGTATAACACAATTTAGGGGGAAATTCACGGTTAACTGGCCCCAGGGACTAATTTCATCATTATTAGCTCAATTGGGGGACCTAACCAAATACTGTATATAAGGGACTAATTTAGAAATACGCATTACAGAATAGACTAATGTCTAAAGAAGCCTTCATGTTAATATACTTCATCTGCACCAAGTAAATCTTAGATTTATTTTACTAATAATTTCCATTTTGCACACGTATTGTTAAAGATTACAAATCTTAAGGTCGTGCTTTTCTTTCAAAACTACCAATGTTCTAAAGAAAAGGAAAACAGCGATTAAACGGAAGCAGTCACCAACCTGTTTTAAAAACGATTGATTAAACAGGAAAAACGGGGATTAAATGGAAACACCACCCTATTTTATTTTTTTTCATTTCCGTTTTTGCAACCTTGACAGCTGCGAATATAAACACCCCTTTCAGTATATCGATTTATCTGTTTTTTTGTCCTAAATATATTAAAATTGCATTTTCATATAGTTTGGTTCAAATGACTTTCTTTTGATGTATATAAAATCATTTATTTATTAAGCTGATTAATACTGTATAATTAAATAAACAAGACAATTGATCACTCTGTTTTAAATAATATGAAATTTATTTTGAGCATTATAATTCCTTGCCAAATATGTATTCAGAGTTAAGACAAACTTTATAGAGCGAAGAGAGAAGAAAGGGAAAAAAAGGAAAAAGTACTGCCCAATAGTTTCTGTTGGAGGATAAAGTAAATTGCTGAACCCTCACTTTACCTTGGGAGTTTTGGGGTAATGGCATGGTTATTTCGAAGAGTATCAGAGTTACCAGGTTCAGTTTTCACCGAGTGTGAAAAAGTAAACTACAAGAATATCGCTTTTGGGCATAATTAGAGTATAAAATTAAATCCCTCAACCCTCATAACTTTAGGGTTTTGATTTAGTGGTGATTAACTCAGTTTCCAAGGTCACGCAATTGACGTTCATGATGGAAGAAGAAAAAAATAGTTACACATAAAATTTTGATATTTATATTTAAAAAGAGAATAAGGGGGCTAGGTCACGCTAGCTAACTTGGCTAGGGGAAACATCCCAAAACTCATGTCTTGACCAACCAAAATAAAAATTCACACCGTTAAATGTGATCTACACTTTCAAAAGTGTGTGCAAAATTTTAAATGAATTGATGTAAATGTAACCTTAGATAGAGAATTTTTCAAGAATATTAAAAGATTAAGTTTACCAACAAGTAGTGCCGATTATGTTAGAAATTAAAACTAGTGATTGGTTTGATGGATTTTAAAGAAATTAAATAAATTAACAGCTCCAATTAAAGATTCAAACCTAAAATTTAACGATCATACTTAAGCATTCTTAGCATGTAAGATATTCAATAATGATTCGTACACTATTTGGCAAGTAGAAGCACACTCAATATTTGTGGTCAACAGAAAATTCAGATAAGTGTAGATATGATAGGCAGTACCACAAGTAATGTAGGAATGTAAAGGTCTCACCGGGATTCGATGAAAGTGTCGTTGCGTGTTTTGCCTCTCACACAGGGATCTGATCCCTTGCCCCAAACAACTAATACCAGAAGTTATCCAATCGAAAAATCAGATCAGATCTGTTCGTTGCTGTGCGCTCGGGAGGAAGGAGAAGGAGATCGATGGCGGGTTGCGGCTTGCGGTGGGGTGTGCCGGTGACCGGCAGTGGCACCAGCGACAGCGGCGACGACGGCGCGGTGTCGGCGTCGGGTTGGAGAGGAGGGGGGTTCAAGGTGTAGTGTTAGGTCAAAAGAGGCTCCGGTGTAGATGAAGGAGGGGCAGTCGGGGTTGATGGTGGTGGTTGCGGGGGTGATGGAGGGGAGGTGGTGGTTCTCGATGGAGGTGGAAAGCTCGGGTATGGAGATGGGTTGAAGAAGAAACAACGAAGGGGAGGGGTTATGAGGGAGATTAAGAGTGGATTAGATCATGGGTAGTTAGGGATAATGGGGGTGTAGTCTAGGGTTTTCACAAACCCTAATATCCTCTCAATGTCTCACACACAAGAGGGGATCAAGAGCAAAAAACTCAACACAAAATTTTAATCAATCAAAAACATATCTTTTTATTAGTCAAAATGCCTATATATAGGCTTAAAACAAATCTCAAAGTAAATCTCCAAAATATATTCATTGTGCAGAAAGTAATGGTGTAAATAGCAAAACTACTACATAAGCCAAAACAACTAAAGTGCTGAAATAAAAATTACTAGGCTAATAAAATATCCATCCCAGACGATGCCTGCGCTGATAGAAGCGCCCAAAACTTCTCAAACCGATGTCCTCATCATGAATTCAATAAGATTTAAACCTCTATTATGCGACAAAAAGATTGGTGTTATATTAAGGAATTACTTTATTTTTAGGTTGCATGATGAGTGATTAGAACTTGTCAAATTCATTTCAAATTCTATACACAAATAGTTATTGCAGTGTAGATCATATCCAACATTTAAAATTTTCATTTTGGGTGATCAAATATGCGTTTTGAGATGTCTCCCTAGCTAAGTTAACAAGGGTGACACCTTAGTCTCCTTATTCTCATTTAAAAATGTACAAATTTAAATTTTATGAATTTTCGATCTGGTAGTGACACACTGACACTTGTTATCGTCTGCATATGCCTAAATCCCCCAATGCTTATTCTGATGATATTTCAATCATTTTACTGCTAACATATTTCAGTGCTTAGGTAATATAGTACTCCATAATTTCTGTCCATTCAATTATTTTCTATGCTATCTTTATAGGGCCCATTGGTATAGTCGGTAGATCTGACTATAAGGGATTCCAAAGGGCTTTCTGTATTTATATGCCTTAGTTGTTTGCATTAATGTATTAATGTTTAATATACTGTTTTTGCAGGATACTCTTGTTCATTTGAGTAACAATCTCGCCATCAAAGCTATCAGAACCATGAAAAAAATTGTTACCTTTTTAAAAGCATGCATGGCGTTCAATGAAGTAACTATTCCATCCATTTCGGCAGTTGTGAGGCGAATGAATCTTTATCTCGAAACTGCTGAGGTAATTTATAATTAAATAACTTAATTCGAACTTTTTAGAGTCTTTTGTAATATGGTTTTTTCCATATTCACATCCCAAATCTTTGCTATTTCCATATTCCCACCTGAATTCTTCATATTTCCATATTTCCACATCAAATCAATATGGTGATTCCAAAGACATACTTAATATTTAAAAGCCTATTTTGCGATTTTGCTTCCTTTTTCATTCTCTAATTCTTCATCATACCAAAGAAAATTCAAGCTATTCTTTTCAATTTCATTCAAATATCTTGCAAAAACATGCTCATGTTACCATCAAATTTCAATTCCTTCAAGTTCTCCCCAACAAAAACCTTAGATTCTTATTTCCTTCAGATCTTTTGTGGTCATGGAAATTTATTGGCTAGAAGTTAAGATATGGTATTTATTAAAAGAGAGAACAAAAAATTGAAGTGGAGATTGGGAGGTTTGAGTTTTTTTCTTTGTTTTTATTTTGTTAGGTGATTTGGATTTGTTGTAGAGATGTGAGACATTATTAGAGGGATTAGAGATGATGAAAGAAGAGAAGAGAGGAGTTTTAATGAAGATGGTTAGGGGTATTTTAGGAATTAAGGAATATTGTTATTGGGTTTGTACCCAATAAGAAGTATTCATAGTATATTCCTTACGGTTAATGAAAAAACTAATGTTAGATGGGTTTTTGGAATCACTTAAAGGATTTGAGGTGGGAATATAGAGATATGAAGAATTCGGGTGGGGAAATGGAAATAGCGAAGATTTGAGATGTGAATATAGAAAAAACATTTTCAATAACATCTTCATAAAATATTTCCTACTGTGGTAACCCTCCCTTCCCCTGCAAAGTGCGTAGAGGAAAGAAAAACAAAATATGGTATTTTGATATAACCCCTAAAAAATATTATGTTCTATCAAATAGACGTCAAAAGTTGCTAAACTACCTTTTCCCTTATCACTGCCCACTTAGGATACATCTTTTTTATCGGGGAATATATCATTTAACTTTAAGTTTTCTGCGGGTTGTATCAAAATATTAACAGGAGGTTATAAAAAGTCAGTTGTTGTGAGAAACCTACTGTTCTTCAATAATTTTAAGTTCGGTTTTTTTTTATTAGGTAGCTTTTCTCGGAGGTCTAATTTCTCATACGGAAGGACTCTTAAATTCTGCAATCAGTTGTTTGCAAAGTTTAAATATAACACCAGGTTTGTTTTTCTGTTCTTGTGCTCTAAAATAGTTCAATAATACAAGGTTTCACTGATTTAGGAGAAGTCAGTGCATATGTCAGTTTTCTTACTAAAATAATTGGGGTAATAGAAATACATTTGGGATAGATCCATTTTGTGAACATATAATACTAAACTATTGGTGTTAACTCTGCAGGTTCTCAAATGTCAGTTGACATAGATCAAGTTGTATCATTAACATGCAAGATGTGCAGCCTATTAATTATGGTTCCAGGTAATTCAGATATTCATCGAAATAAAAAATAATGGCTTGAAAGTTACGGTCTTAGTAAATTTTAAATTTTAGTACTGTTTATTCTTTCATCTATTGACCGAGTTTTTTCCTTTGAATTCCTCTTACCTTCTCACAATGTTGATGTTTTGCCTTAAAGTATTCGTTTTTCTCGAACTCTTAATATCTTCTTCTTACAATGGAAGTAAAAAGTTGGTTATTACTTGTCTATCTCAAATATATCGTGCAAGTTTGGGAATGGTATGAAGCGAAAGATGAGGTAGCACAAACCAATAAACACTGGTAAAAACAATATTTTGTACTTTCCAGTTTCCACATAATAGTACTCCACAACTTGTTTGTTTCCCTCTTTTTCACTATTAGCCAAAGAACGTAAATAGTTCTTAGGTCATGATCAGTCACCTAATTCATGTTTTAAGGTTTAGCTTCTTGAGTCTCCTGACTTCATGTTTACAACCTCCCAATCTCATAACCACCATGCATGCATGTCATAGGTCAAAACTGTTCTTCCGATCTCTGATGTCTCATAAATGCATGATTAGCAATTATCTTGCGAGTACAGGTAAGCATGTACAGTTTAAACTTTTGTTGGCCTAAATTTGAATTTATACAGAGAATTCTTATCTTATGTAGTTACACTTGGGAAAATTTATCTCTATCTTCTTTCCCCAAAAGGTATTATAAATTGTACAAGTGATGTATCACGTTCTTTGGAGGGGACACTTGTTATGTTCATAGCCTGCAGGGGTCAGAAATAAAAATTTATTGTTATAGCAGGATAGCATGTTGTTTTACAGGAAAAATTACTTCTTTCATTGCAAGGTTTCTGTCATTTCAAGGTTATGTTGCATGTATACATCAACAAATTTTAACTCAAGTCACCTATTTCTTTTGTGTGTAAAAATTTGAACTTACAAGTTAGCTCAAGAACAGAAGAGTGTTAATTTTAATTTTAATTTTAATTTCTGCCTTGTTTGTGGATCTTGATAGGTATTCATGTAGGGGGGATTACTTATTTGCCTCGGAAGATGATATCTATAATTGATTCTCTATCACTGTAAGCCTCTGATGAGAAAACCCAAAATTTATTTATAAATTGTGTATATATCTCAGTAATATTGTTGCAGGACATCACCAAGTAAAACAAAGATACTGTGTGCAGTGATCTCTTTATTGGCAAGTGTATCTCAACCTAAGCTTCCTTATCACGCAACCAATTTAGAGGTATAATAGGTATCTATGATTTGAAGAGTCTCTTATTTGTTTGTGTGTATTTATTTGTAGAAAACCGATTTTAAGATGTTATTTGTTCTCAATTTGTTTGTGCAAACCGTGTGTATGTGTCCATGAGAGCACCTCTTTTATTTGAGCACCTCTTTTATTTTCTTATTTCTCGCTCACTCTTATTTTTTTGTTGTTGGTATTTTCATGAGATGTATAGAGTTCAATGATCTGATGCTTTAAACTTGATATTGTGTTAAATGAGCTGTAACTGTTTTTATTTTTTGACAATGACTATTTTGGTTTAAATTAAACAGTAACTTCCGTGAAACTTCGGTACTTCCGCAGAAGCTGACTTAAACTTTCTTTATTAACGCCTAACGTCAGAACTGCTTTATCAGCAAGTTATGCTTAATAATTATCCTTAATGAGTTATACGACCAAACTGTCATTCTCAGGTACCTACTCATACTCCTCTCAGAATCCATACAAATTTCGTTTAATCCTCCTCTCCAAGTATTCCTGCTAAATCCCAAGCCTTAATTCATCAAGTCTTCACATATTTGCAAATCTCATGTAATCCTCCATTCCAAGTATTCCTGCTAAATCCCAAGCCTTAATTTTTTCTTCTCATTACTTAAAAATTTGTGTTGAAAGAAAATATTTACTGCAAGTCCATATACAACAACAATAAATCCTTTATCCCAATTTTAATGCGAGTTTGTATCCTTCAGAAATTCATTTACTTGGTATATAGGTTTCTTTAGTGTGAGTTAGTATTCTTCTTCGTATATGATAGTGTTTATAAGGTTCCCAATCAATAAACAGTAATTTTTCCACAAATAATTCCCACCAAGTAGTAAGTTCGCGATGGTAATGATGAAGATGATTTAAAAGTGTTTAGGTAGTGTTAATTTCTTATGAATATTTTTCTGCTAAGCTCCCAATACCAATTAAAAGTCTATTAAAGAAGAAAAAGAAGTTACTGTTTGGGGATATAAATCTGTTTTTCTTCTCTCCTCTTTAGGTAGGAATCTAGAGTTTTAGGGGTTTGGATGTTTTTCTTCTTTTCATGCTGCCAAGCAAAAATTTTCTCCTCTTCGCCCTCCAAACCCTTTAGAATGGTTTATAATTTCCTTCTCTACTTCTCTATCTTGCCCTAATTTTCTGGAAATAAGATTATCTCTACTACTATAATGGGAGAAGGCCTTTGTCCATAACCCAACCCGTGCAACGCACGTGCAGGTAAATTTTTTTTTGTCCTTTTCATTCCCCCCAATTTTTCCCCACGTGCACAGCACGTGTATAATACTAACCTCCTGATGATTGTTAGAGCATAATCAAATACCCCCAAATCTTTGAAAGTCTATTACAACTGTTATTCTTGTTTCACACACATGTTCATTCACTCACCCCGTAATTGGGGAATTGTGCAAGCGACCTCTTGCTCACAAGCGAAGAAGCTTACCAGTTACTGGGGCACTTGCGGTCTATTACAACTGCTATTCCCTAGGGTTAATTGTGAACAATAGTTGGGCATTTCCTATTAGGGTATTCTCTTTTCTACCATTTGAAACATTAGTTCATCCAAAATTGATCTGGCCTTCAGATAAGTTCATGTTAGTGACCAATATCTTGGGGGCCATTTTTCTAATGCCAATACTTCCTACTCTACTTTGAGGGCTCGTATTTGGTTAAAGAAGTCGCAAACAAGATTATGATCATTCCTGCTGTAAATCTTTATGTTGTGTAGCTTCACTTGATTCAGTATTTACTTTTATGCCCAGATTGTAAGCAATGACCAACTATTTTATGGAGATGCATCTTATTATCAACAACTAACAGCTCTCTCCTGTCTGGCTATTGAGAGACTGTTTTATGTGGTTGAAGAAGAGCCTCGTTTGGTAAGTCGTCTTCGATTTGATGTACTTTCCTGACACAAAGGAGCAATCTTTTATATTTGAATGATAACGTCTTGATCATTTTGATACGCATGCAAAGGCTGCTCGAGGGAAACTGGCGCTCGACACTTGCAATTGTCTAATCATTTCCTTTGAGGTATATATCTACAGGAATTTTTTGCAACTGGAAATGCTTTCACAAGATTTTATTCATCTGCTGATGTACATAGAACACTAGATGCTTTTTGAGAGTTCAACTAAGTATGCTTGATATTAGTATAGCCCATTTCTAGCACCAAACGGTCCAAAATTAACTTGTCTCTATAGTGATCAGCTTCAAGGACCTTGTAGCCTATTTGTTCTACAAGAATGTGATACATAGGTCAAAGATTAGGGGTGCAAAATGGATGCTAATAATCTGATCCGAACCTGAATGCATATCCATATTTTGGCCCATATAGATCCTTGATATTTGTTGTTTAAAAATATGGGTTAGATATGACAACTGTTAAACTTATCCCTGATACTGAAATAGATATTTGATTAACCTAAAACATTTCTCGATTTAAGAAAACATGTTGTACATCTTTCTGTTTAACAGTTTAGCGAATGGTTAATGTGAGTCAATATATGAATAAATTGAGGCTCAACTTAGTATGGTTGTGTAATATCTTACAATCATCCACATTCGATCTTAATTCAAATCTGCTTGTATCAAATATGGTAAGTTTACCATCTTAGCAAAATCAGGATTCACTTGAAGGAAACAATACAAATATTGGTAAACCATTACCCACTCGGATCCTCTCCATTCGCACTCCTATTCCTAGCCAAGAGTATCTGCACTAGCCAGTAGAAATGAGTTACAAGACATGAACCACAACACTTATCATGGCGTGTTGGATTCAGATTGCCCGTCATACACTTGTACAGTGTAGTTGAAGGCTCGTCTTAGGCTTAATAACAGTTTGAGCCTCAAGCCTCAGTTAAGGCCCCCCCTTTATTCGAAGCTTCACTCAGGCTTGCGCTTGGACGCGCCTTAGCAAAGACCCGAGGCTTGCGCCTCAAGCAAAATGCGTACCTGAACTTAACAGACCCAACCCGACCCGACCTGTCTTCACAACCCGATCCATCTTCAACCATTCTCATATCCCGTAACTCCCCCAATTCTCTCTCAACTTCTCATTCCCAATTCCAAACTCTAATCCCAATCTCTACCTCCCTAACTCCTCAATTTGCACTCCACATCAATTTCCTTCCCCTCCCAACAATATCGACGGCGACAGCGAAGCAGCTCGGCGGTGACACAACAACATACAGCAGATTAGCGGCTACAGCGGAAGCAGATCGGCTGCACTGGCGACATTTTTACTAAATCTCCAAACTATCCACTCCTATTCTGGTTTCTTTCCTTTCTGATTTTACACTTTTATGGTTTGTTTCTTGGGTTTTTGTCTATCTTGGCTTATGATATTTTTGCAAGTTACTTCGAAATAAAATTGTGAAGCTAGTTCATTCCATAATTTACTAATCATGAAACCATGTCTTATTCAAAAAATTGCATCATATCTCAGTGTAGAGCATGACCAAATTTTTTGGCCGGCTAACTTTTTGTTATTGCTGTAATATTTCAAAATACTTTACCATTTACTAAGACTGTAATACTGTAATATTGCATGCTTATTATTGCAATATGTCATTTGATACTATTGTAATTTTACTATATGCTTATTACTGTAATACTGTATGCTGTATGGTAAGTTTTACTCTATGCTCAATACTGTAATATTGTATGCTCATTACTACATGAAACTATGAATTCAAGGTTAACATGATATTATTGTAATTTTACAGAGGAACACATTGTATCACTTCTTCTTTGGGGCAAGAAACACATTGTAGTTATATATTACAGAGGAACACATTGTAGTTTTACAAAAATGATAACTTACACAGTCATCTTGGTCATTATATGATATATTTTGTTGCTATGATGTTATCTTATTTATATAATCTTATTTATAAATTTTAAAAACCCTTAAAAGTAGTAATGAGCCTCGATTAAGTGAGGCTTACGCCTCAAATTGCGCCTTGCGCCTCAGACTTTTTATGGGGTAGTGAAATTGTATTGTGCCTTGTGCCTTCGACTACACTGCACTTGTAGTGGACTAATTCAGTTTACATGTATACTAGATAATATTGTAAGTGGAATTATCGCCACTGGCAATCAGTTTCATTAGAGAGGAAAATAATCTTTTCGCCTTGATATTTGTGCAGGCCAATCATCAACTTTCTGAGAAATGCACTCAACTGCTCAATATTGCCAGATCATGTCTTCATTCGAAAGATAAATATCTAGTGTCTACAGTGAGTTCGTTCCACAAGCACTTGTCGAATTTGTGATGAATGATTAAGAGAACGGAGCACAAAAAGTTGGAAAAACTTATCCGAGATGAAATTCTGCATACATTTTACAGAGGAACCACAGGAAAATTTAACGATATTACTAATGTGGGAGCGAAAACTTCAATGTACATATATAGTTGATTTAGTGCTTCTTTTTTCATTCAATTTTAATATTATCTGTGAACAAGGATTGTCCACTTAAATCGGCCTTCTCAATGCAAATGTTTTGTTTATCTGATATGTAGGTTCACATGATCCGGTACGCATCTGCTACGTTTCATTCCTGGATGACCAACAAAGAATTTACTAACGTAGATTAGTTTACGCCCATTCCATGAAATTGACAATTTTATTTAGTAGATTAGTATATTGTCGTCGGTCTATCCATTGCTTATTGAAATTAAACCTTTTCTTTTTCCTCTATTTTATTGTTGGGGAGATGGGTAAGTCTTTGATATCATGCTAATACAGGCAATGTAATGCATGTTGGCAGTGATACTGATGCACGGATTCACAAGCAAAACAGGTATTGGTATTTTTGTTCTGATCATTCAGAAAAGAAATTTGGTTGACGATTTGTTTTATATTTAATGTGGAAACCCCTCCTCTCTTGGAAACAAGGGGAGATTCTGGTTATGTGGCTGCTTCAAACATTTTATCTTCTCCGTGTTTACCATATCTGTAGAGTTTATAATCTTTTATGAGGAACTACCAATCTTGGCGTTGCTCGGCCACTTTTTGTTGCCGTCTGTCCAATAGAGGTACTCAAATTGGATTATTCATTTTCCAGGTTTTGTCGTTAATAAACCACACTCTAAAGGCATGGCATTTTCTATCTTTCCATAGATATATAAACTTCTGTACCTGAAACAACGGGATTTCCAATTATACCCCCTCTGGGATATAAAATAAAAATTCTCATCACCATCCCTGTATGAGACAAATGTACGCATTTCGATGTATTCTAAGATTATTTTTTATTTTGGTGAAAATCTATTTTGCGACTCTTATGACCTTCCCCACCTTGTCTGTCTTGCAGTAGTGATTTCCCTGGCATTACAATCTTTACAACAACGATGTCCGTAGATCAAATTACTGTGAGATTGGATTTCACTTTGTATCTGATATTGTTATTGTTGCAAGTGTCATTGTGGTCCATTTGTAAGTCTATGTTCAATCTATCGAGCTGAAAGAGAGTTAAATCAAATATAAGGTTAGGAGTTGGAATTCCATTTGTACCAAAAAAAACCCTGATTAATATATATTCGGGGTAAAATGTGAGTGTGTGGTTGCGGCCTTACTCTGAGGAGAAAAAAAAAGCTTAAACAGATTTTCTCTTATACTCTTTTGTTTTTTAACTTAAATATATATATCTTTTTTTTCTTCTAATAAAAAGTGGAGAAAGATATATATCCTTATTTGATAGATTTATATCGTTTTCACCCATATGTTTTTTGATAAGAGATGACTCACGTCACCGTTTCATTAATATGAAATAACGAAACACAGTAGTACAGCAGAAATTAAAAATACAAGCAACAGACCTGGTGTACGCACCAAAGTACTCGGACCTACCCGAAACAAAATAGCATCAACAACATACAATTACCAAGCTTGGAAACTAAAACAACAACATACTAATACAAAACGAAGCCCCATGTATTGCACTATGACTGAGCGACGGCAACGAGCCCTGAAGCTGACTCCAACCAAGTGTATACCCCTACGTCGGCTTCCACTGACCGCCTGACCCTCTAGTGCGACTCTGAGGCTAAGTTCCCTCGTTGTTCCTGCTTCTCTTCGCTCCCTCCTTTGCACCTGCCCAGTCGTGGATAAGATAAAATAATTTTTGCATGGCGACAGAAAATCTATAATGACATTTGCGAAAAATAAAATCATTTCTTTGTAGCCAAAGACTCCAAATAGTAGCTGCAGAAGTAATATCCCAAGCCCTAGTGTTAGTGTGGCTAATGTGTTCTTCCCTAAATGATACCCAAATGTCTTTTGTTGAGTTGGGAACCCTATTGCTCCCAAACCCCCTACAAACGATGTCCCACGTAGAACGAGCTCTCGGACATTGAAAAAGAATGTGATCAACGTATTCAACTGCGTTAAGGCACCTCTCGCAAATGACGTCTGTGTTCGGGATTCTCTTTTTAAGGTTCACTTTTGATAGGATCGCATCTTGGTATGCTAACCAACAGAACACTTTCGCCTTGAATGGGACAAGTGCCCCCCAGATTACCGCTTGAGCCTTACATCTAAGGCCTCCGTCGTTTATCCATGAGTACATCGATGAGACTGTAAACGTTTTGGATACTTCTCGCTCCCACCATCTCTCGTCTTCCAAGTTGGCTGGTAGAAAACTATTTTGCTTGACCAGAAGATTCAAAGCCTCGAACTGTTGCACTGCTTCTGAACTTAAGTCTTGGGACACGACGAAACTCAGCCTACCGTTTTTCCTGATGTCGGCTACAGTGAGGTCTAAATTGTGTGTTGCTACTGCCGCCTGTGGGAATTGGTTGAGCAAAGTGCATTCTCCGCACCATTTGTCCTTCCAAAATCTTGTCTTTTTCCCGTTCCCTACCTTGCATCTAGTGTTGGTGAAGAAGATTTCTCCCTGCTTTGATATGCCTTTCCATAGGGTGGAGACTTTGGCTGACGCACTCCTCCCACCGAACCGAAATTTCTTTCTCTTGCGAAAACTGTCAAAAGAGTATTTCCACCACCCTTTGTGGTTGGAAGAGATCTTCCACCACCACTTCGAAAGCAAAGCCTTGTTCATGTCTTGTAGATTTGTGATCCCCAGTCCCCCGAAATCCTTTTTCTTACAAACCCGTCCCTAATTAACCAAGTGAAATCCTCTGTTGGCCTCATCCGTTCCTTTCCAAAGGAATCTCCGCCTAAGCTTGTCGATGCTATTGGAAACCCATCTAGGCAGTTCGTAGATGGACATCAGGTACATCGGGATAGCGCTAAGGACCGAATTGAGGAGAATGATCCTCCCCCCGAGCGAAAGGAATATGTTTTGCCATCCTGCTAGTTTCTTCTTAACTTTGTCGATAACGAAATTCCAGTCTTCTTTCAGCAAGATACCTGGTCTGATAGGCGTCCCCAAATATTTGATTGGGAAATCGCTCGACCTACAGCCTAAGATCGAGGAGATATCGGCTACCGACATAGACAAGTAGTTGGAAGCGGGGAGTACGCTCGTCTTACCGAGGTTAACTTTCAGACCCGACCACCCTTGGAAGCAGGCCAAGACCCCTTTGATGGCTGATACTTCTTCTACCGTGGCCCTGCCAAAGAGGATAGTATTGTTTGCATATTGGAGAATTGACATGGGCTGGTTAATCCCTTTAATTTGGAATCCTTTGATGATAGAATTATCCTGCGCTCTTCGGATCATTTCCGCCATTCCATCCGCGACAATAGCGAACAGCATTGACGATAACAGGTCGCCTTGTCTTAGGCCTCTTTTTCACCTGATCTCCTTCCCCTATCGACCGTTAACCTGTATGGTGGATTTCCTGCCTCTGATGCACATATTTATCCATAATCTCCATTTTTCACCAAAGCCCTTAAGCTTCAAAGCTTCCTCCGCGCAGTCCCATGCTACCGAGTCGTACGCTTTCTGGAAATCTAGCTTCAGCAGGAAACCGTCCATCTTCCCTCTGTTAGCTCTAAAAATCGTTTCATGTGCGGAAGCGATGCTATCCATTATATCCCTTCCTTTGATGAACCCACTCTGTGAAGGTGCAATCACCTCATTCAGATGTGGTCCTAACCTTTGGGCTAAGACTTTCGTTATGATTTTGAACGATCCGTTCAGCAAGCTAATTGGTCTGAGATCTTCATGGGAATTAACTGTGGTCTTCTTCGGAATCAATACAATCGTTGCGTAGTTGAGCCTGTCAAGATTGCACGCCCCATCGTAAAGCTCTTTGAAAATATTGAGAAGATCATCTTTG
This sequence comes from Hemerocallis citrina, assembly GCA_017893485.1. Classification (NCBI taxonomy): domain Eukaryota; kingdom Viridiplantae; phylum Streptophyta; class Magnoliopsida; order Asparagales; family Asphodelaceae; genus Hemerocallis; species Hemerocallis citrina. The sequence continues at coordinate 54,928,352 of CM030358.1, forward strand.
ATAATCGTCCAATATTTTTTGTAAAAAAAGATTGGAAATCCATCTGGGCCTGGGGCTTTATCCTGGCCCAGATTCTTTACGGCGTCCCACACTTCTTGTTCAGAGAATTGGGATTCTATTCCATCGCTCCCGTCAATTCTTGAGTTACTCCACATATCTGGCGCAAGCGCGCATCTCCCCGCTAGGTCTCTTCCCAAGAGGTCATGAAAGTACTTGTCGAGATGGTCCATAATGAGATCTTCATTTTCTGTCCACGTTCCGTTGACAGTGATCCCCGTGATATTGTTTAATCTTTTCCGACCGTTTGCCACCTTGTGGAAGTATTTAGTGTTCGCGTCCCCTTCTCCGAGCCATTGAACTCTCGATCTCTGTTGCCAATACAGTTCTTCCATCCTCCCGATCTGTTGAAACTCCAATCTGTAGTTAGCAAGCTCGTCTTTCTCTTCCTCTTGCAATTCTCTTTCCTCTAGTGAGGCTTCTAGGCTGTTGATTCTATTTACGAGAACCTCTCTTCTGTGGAAGATGAGTCCTTTCTCCGCTTTCGCCCACTCTCTTAGTCTACCTCTAAGGCGCCTCATCTTTTCCGTCCAAATTCCCAGGGCTGTCGACTGAGCAGTACTAGCGTCCCAAGAGTCTTTAATAATTTGCCTCGTGTCTTCGTGGATGGTCCAGGCTTTCTCAAATTTGAACCCGTAGTGTTTCCTCTTTCTTTTTAATCCGCAGTCTATCACCAGAGGAAGGTGATCTAAAGTGTATCTAAGCGCTGATTTGACCTTGGCCGTCGGATGAAGATCTTCCCAATCGTTGGAGACCAACACACGATCTAATTTTGCTAATATCGGATTGCGCTGCATATTCGACCAAGTGAATTTCTTGTCAGTCATTTCTAGCTCCAGTAATTCTAATACGTTTATAGCCTCGTTGAATGAGTCTACATCCGTTTTGCGGTGGCCTCTGCCATTGTAATCCTCCTGGAATCTAGTTATATTAAAATCTCCCCCAACCATCCAAGGTCCTTGCCATCTATTTCTAATGAGCCTCAGTTCTAACCACAGGTCTTTCCGGCTCCTACTGTCGTATGGGCCGTATACATTTGTTATAGAGTGTATCCAGCCGTCGCTTCTACGTTTGACTCTAATTGAAACAGTGAAGCGTCCGATCACCTCGTCGATAATCTCGAATACAGTCGCATTAGCCCCTAGCGCGATACCTCCAGAGAACCCCCTGGCCGAATTAAAACGCCAGTTGAAATCTGCGACTCCTCTAAGTGCCACAAACTCCTCCTCCGTGGGAGACTGTAATCTAGTTTCCTGAAGCCCACATATGTCTGGATTAATCTTACTCAGTGTCACTCCTATCGCTCTTTTTTTTAGTCTTTGTCGCATCCCTCTAACATTCCAGAATGTATAAATCATTGGACAATTTTAAATTGCGTCTAAACGTCTACCCCCAACCCTGTCTCCCCTCCCCTCCGAAGGGGATGAGAGCTCAAACCCCTGAGATTCTGGAACCCTCTCTAATAATAGCTATATTAGCTAAGTGTGCTTCTTTAGTGGACCCCATATTTAATCCGTATAAGCTAGCAAAATAAATAAGCAATTCATCGGTTAAAGAGTTAAGAATAGAGCAATTCACATTAGAGGTAACTGCTCCTGAATTGTCGTCCTCTTGTTGTGCTAGCCCTCTGTTGACCCAGTCATCTTTCCCTTCATCGAAGCTTTCTGTTCCAATCAGCTGTCTTTTGCCCTTCCTTCTGTATTCTGTGAATTTTTTTGTGGACGTGCTTCCCACACTTCCTCTAACTTCTTTGTCCTCGCCGTAAGTTTCTGTAACCGAGATAAGGTTGTCCTCACGAACCCCGTCAAGAGCACCAATCATGCAGTCTCCTACTTCCTCTTCATTTTTCGGGCGATCAAGAATTGCTATTTTATTGAGTGCTATCGGCTGGTTGTAGGGATTATTGTCAGCTTTGATTACTTCTTCAATCGGAGCTTCAGAGCTTGGGCCCAACATGTGATGAGAATCGATCAGCTCTATGGGATTTGGGCCGTCCTCTATTTTGCTTTTTGACAGGATCAAATTGGAGATTGTGTCTTGAATCGAAACTTCGATTTCTTTCTGGGAAAATCTAAGCCAGTCAACATCTAGCAATCCTAGCCCCTTGATGTGACCCAAGCCTACTCCAACAGCTTTTTTGAGAATACCCATTTTGTTAGCTGGCTTCAAGCTGTCCTTACTGACCCCATCTCCTAATACTCTTGCAGTAGCTTTCCCATCGCCGAAAGCTATCGCAGCTTGTACAGTGCTCCCGTCCCCTCCAATACACAACGTACCATCACGTACATTTCTTGGAGAAATATGAGGGACCTTTTTCCAACGCGGCGCAGCGGACTGACCGCCAGCTGGATCGGTCAACGGCTGTGATGCGATCCCTTTCGAAGGATTTTGGCGCTCAATCCTCAATGCTTCGATTTTGCCTGTTGTGTGCGCTGAACGGTCCAGATTCGAGATCCTCACATCCAACCGCTGAGGTCCGTCTTCTTCCTCCAGCTTCGCATCTTGATCGTCGAAAATTTCCTTTGCTGATCGCTCCCTGAATGACACATTCTTAGGGATTTCGACTATCACCTTAACCTCATAGATGACTGATGCTGTTTATTTCTGGGAGATGTGTGGATGCACCAGGTGTGAGTTCGGTCTCAATTTGTATTTGAAGGAGGAAGCTGCTCGTCTGACGACCCTCGGCTGACCGGGCGGAACCTGTGGCGACCTCGGGGTGATTCGGAGATCTGGGCTCGGATCAGAGGATTCGGATCCGAGGTCTTGTGTACCTGCAGACGGTCCTGAAACACCGGGGTTTGTCCCGGTGGCGGACCCTCCGACAATCTAGTCAGTCTCTGTGAGAGAGTAGCAATAACTAGGTGAATTTCAGTGGAAAAAGATTGATTACCTGAAAAGGTGGGTGAGGGTCTAGTATTTATAGAGAATTCCAACCAGGTTTGGATCCGCTAGGGGGCCGGGTCTGGACCCGAAAGCCCATGGGCCTGACGTGGCAGAGGGCCCAGGGGGTTTAGGACAGACGTGGCCATACCAGGAGCGGTATAGGGCTGACGTAGCAAAACCCTGGGTGGTATTTGGAGCTGACATGGCTGATCGTGGGTCTTCTGTGCTTCTGGGAGAATCGGAGGGCCTAGGCTGTGCCAGGTCATTCCCCTGCTTCGCCAGAGAGGGGGGACGGCCCGTAGGGCTATCACGGATCGGAGACCGAGGACCACTGAGGCTCGTCGGATACGAGGAGGCCGGTTCTGTGGGGGTGCACTTGAGGTTCGGCGCCGACCCTGTAATGGTTCGAAGCCGAGCTAGATTGCTATTTTTACCTTTCTTGAGTGAGAGTTGTATTGGGCCCTGGTTGGGCTCCCAGGCCATTTTTACCCTACTACACAAGCCCCCCACTCCTGCGTGGGTGCGGGAGCTAGCCGGGGAGGAGTGTTCATAGTCGTGAAAATGGGATGGCGAATCGTTGAATCTTCCGGAGAAGAGTACCCTGGTGTTCGACCCAACCTCGAGATGAGGAGGGATTATGTGTCGACAAGGGTGATGGCGAGCCGTTGCTTCTTCCTGAGAAGAGTACCCTGGTGCCAGACCGAACCTCGAGATGAGGAGAGATTATGGGTCGGTAAGGGTGATGGCGAGCCGGTGGATCTTCCGAAGAAGAGTACCCAGGTGCCAGACCGGACCTTGAGCTGGCGAGGGATTATGAGTCAGTAAGGGTGATGGCGAGCCGTTGTTTCTTCCTGAGAAGAGTACCCTGGTGCCAGACCGAACCTCGAGATGAGGAGGGATTATGGGTTGGTAAGGGTGATGGCGGGCCGGTGGATCTTCCGAAGAAGAGTACCCAGGTGCCAGACCGGACCTCGAGCTGGCGAGGGATTATGGGTCGGTGAGGGTGATGGCGAGCCGTTGTTTCTTCCTGAGAAGAGTACCCTGGTGCCAGACCGAACCTCGAGATAAGGAGGGATTATAGGTCGGTAAGGGTGATGGCGAGCCGGTGGATCTTCCGAAGAAGAGTACCCAGGTGCCAGACCGGACCTCGAGCTAGCGAGGGATTATGGGTCGGTAAGGGTGATGGCGAGCCGTTGTTTCTTCCTGAGAAGAGTACCCTGGTGCCAGACCGAACCTCGAGATGAGGAGGGATTACGGGTCGGTAAGGGTGATGGCGAGCCGGTGGATCTTCCTGAGAAGAGTACCCTGGTGCCAGACCGAACCTCGAGATGAGGAGGGATTATGGGTCGGTAAGGGTGATGGTGAGCCGGTGTTTTAGAGGGATTTAAGCGGGGTGGTCTGCTGTCTTTGCGGCGCTTAGAAGGTGCTCTGGGATCTGTGCAGGTGTTCCAATTTCCTAGGGGCATCAAATGGTGCCGCCTAATAAAAGCATGGCGCATGGGCTTCCGTCGTTTGGCTTTCCCCACGCCATAGTGGCAGGACAACGGTGGAGGTTATAAATACCTAATTCCCCTCTGAGGATTCGATCACAACAAGGGTGGTCCATGGGCCGCCAGAGGTGTCTGCTTCGGCGGACGTCTCTTTCTTAAAAATTTTATTCCCCGATCCGGATTGGTGGCGACTCTGCCGTCCGGATCCCTTTTCGGTTCATACGGCCTTTACACGGTTGTCTGGCCCGAGAGAGATCCGGTCGGGAAGTGGTGCTCACCGCATTCTGGGCCTGAGGCTGAAGAGCCTCGGATATGGGAGTCGGTTTGCTTTCCGAGAGGGTTCCAGACGACAGTGGCTTTTCTACCACCCTTGAACAGTTTTGGGGTTTCAGCTGCCGAGGCTGTAAGCCCCCAGCTGTTCGTGGGTGAGAGGGGAACCGACCGAGTCCTGGAGCCCGGGGCGCAGGCGATGGTGGCTATTCTCCCACCCGGGAACAATTCGGGGTTTCGGCTGCCGAGGTCGTAAGCCCCGAGTTGTTCGCGGGTGAGAGGTGAGCCAACCGAACCCTGGAGCCTTAAATCTTAAGTAAAACATTGCCCCCTCCCGAGCCCTCCATCCGAACCGACCCCTGTGCAGGGTTGCCAGCCTGGCGCTGGGTGACGTCAGCAGCGCACGTTTCGAGGTTGTGGCGTGATTCTCCAGGTGGCAGTTGCATGTCAATCGGTGAATAGTAACTGCGGAAATTGAGGAGCCGTTTCTATCCCCTATAAATGTTCTCCCCTCTCCTCTCATCGCCCACTTTTTTCTTGCTCCTTACTTTTCACAAAATCCTCCAACTCTTCAGTGTTCATCTCTTCAGTTTCCTGCAGTAGGCCCGTTCTTCCGAAGTGATCTCAGGTTAACTGGTAAGTCTGTTTTAGCTTAGACACAGATGGATAGGGCTCAGTCTGGCTCGTCGGCGTCGGTGTCTGGGGGGGGGGGGTGAAGCCTGTCTTCAAATCGACCTCGTGGGAGGAGACGGGAAGCGAGGAGGAGGTGGTTCATGACGTGAAGCCGTTGCGATCTCGGAGGCATTTCGTGGTGGATAGTAGCGACTCCGAGGAGGAGGGTGGTAGTTCAGAAGAAGTTCGGACTCCAGGGTTGGCTTCCGGAGAGGGGGGTGGTTCTGAAGGGGATGCCGCCGAAGGGTCTCGGAATCCAACCGGTCTAGCTTGGTTGTCTACACCCTCGCCGGAGCGAGCCAAGAAGAAGAAGAGAGCTCCGAAGAAGAAGAAGGGGTCGGGGATCGGCGGCTCGAGTCAGGTACCCGTTTACGGTGATCTGACGATAGGATCGTCTGTACAACCCAAGCCCTTCCGTTGCTATCCCGACGATCTCTCCGATAAGGAGCTCTCTGGGGTCCAGCCGTCGTCGTCGAGCCGAAAGAGGGTGAAGGTGGACGCACACCCGACAGTTCTGGAGGTAGGTGACTTAGGGGCTCTGTAGTTGGCATACTACATTGGGTCCAACTATGAGCTTCTGCTGCCGAACTCTACTCTTCGGCCGACCGACCCCCTGCCGGATAGGTATTGCATCTTCCCTGTGGACGCCTTTATCTCCGGACTGAGGCTGCCGATCCACCCATTCGTTCGGGAGGTGCTGAATTGGGCGTCTTTGGCGCCGATGCAGTTTGGGCCGAACTCCTGGAAGCAGATCGTCTGCTTCGTGCTGATGTGCGAAGAGCAGAAGGTCCCCCTGCGGCTGAATGTGTTCCGAGCGATGTTGATGATCGGCTCATCGTCAGAGGGAGTATACTATATTTCGCCTCGTGGTAAGGGGAAGGTAGTCCACGGTCACCCGGATTCTATCAAGTTTTGGAAGAAGAAATATTTGGTGATTCGGAGTGAGGATCCTTGGGATATTCCCACCCGGTGGAACTATTCTAAGCCAAGCTATGAAACGCCGAGACCGGGGGACCTGACGGCTGAGGAGTGGAGGTTTGTTGAGCGCCTCCGTCTGTCGTACAGCATCAATTAGGCGAAGGTGACGGAGGCCCACCTGGCGAGTGTTGGACTGAGCCGGGCCATACTTTCTAGTATGTGGTTGTTTCTTTTCTCTCGATCTTCTTGTACTTTCTTGCTCATTGTTCTTAATGGATTTTTTTACAGATATGGATGAAGAATCGATTAAGGCGCTGAGGCTCGCTATGAAGAAGAAGAAGGTCGAGAAGAAGGGGGACGTGGCGAAGACGACCGAATTGTCCCAGGTGGTCTTCGAGGCCCCAATTCAGCCGAGGGCCAAAAGGACTCGCTCGGAGACAGGTGGGGACGCGGTGGTTCAGGGAGGCTCGGATCAGGGCAGGGCTACTGACCTCGATAAGGGGAAGGGTCCCCTGGTGGATACCGGGATAGAGGAGAGACTTCGGCGACCGTGGGTGCCGAATTGGTCGATCCGAGAGGGTGATTGCCTGGTCCGAGGGCGCCAGGCCGTGGAGGTTGCAGATAAGCTGGCGACCCCCGGGGGTCGTTCGGATATGAAGGCCCAGACCCTGGACGAGACGTACGTGCGTCTTGCGCAGGCCAATGTGCTGGTAAGTCAACCGAACCCACTTGCTTTCAGATCATGTCGCTTAAGACAGGTTTCTTAGTATTGTCGGGATATTGTAGGCGACCGTGCAGGGGGCCCACGTGAGAGGCCTTTATGAGGCGGCTTTGCAGCGAGAGCGAGACCGGGCTGACAAGGCCGAGCAGGAGGTGAAGGAGTTGAAGGTAGAGCTCGAAGGCTCTCATGGGAGGGAGACGGAAATGAAGGCAGCCTTCGACAAGGAGAAGGAGGAATGGGCGAAGACGATGGCGGCTCAGGAGAAGAGGTCGGCGAAGGAGAAGGATGAGTTGACGGAGTCGTGTCAGCTCCTGGTGATCAAGGCCCAGGATAACTGTTATGCAAAGGCCCTCAGTCATGTGAGGCACTTCTATCCTACTATCGACCTGTCCAACTTCGAGTTTGATATGGAGATTGAGGGGACACCGAAGACCCCTGGCGAACAAGGGCCCGATGGTGACCAGGCCGCCGACCCCCCCCGTGAACCCGACCGACACTGAGGTGGGAAAACTAGCTGTATAATTTTTGTCCTTCTTTTTCCTTCTCTCGATTGTATTTGCCTTCCGCGGACTGGCCACCGCATTTTTTGTATGGAGAAACTAAATTTATAAAAAGAGGGTTTTTGGCTGGCCAAGTGTTTTGACCTTGAATACTTCCGAACCTCCTTGCTTATATGTTTTGAGTGGGCTGGTTCTCTTGTAGATTATGGCTCCCCCTCCTGAGGCGGACCCCCGTCGTTCCGACATGGCGTGGCTTCGGAGCAAGGTTGAGGCCCTGGAGGCCACTTTGGTTCGGTACCGAAAGGGGGCGCGTGATACTAATGCAGCTTTCAATTACTACAGGAATAAATCTGAGGCCCTTAGTGAGGAGGCAAGCCGACTGAGGAGGGCGATTGCGGATCGGGAGCTCGGGGGCGCCGGTCTCGGATATACTATGTCTAGCTCCTCGGTGCAGAGGCCCTCCTCTGAAAAGCTACTTCGTGATGTGATAGTGGAGAAGGAGATGGAGATACACCGTTATAGGACGATGTTGGGCGTCTCGCTATCTTCCTCGGGGGGTCGGCGAGCGGAGGGGGTTCCCTCTGCGATGCTTCTGATGGAGCGTATGCGATCCGTTGACGCCCAGAGCTCCGTGGCCGGTGTGTCGACTGTGGCAGAATCGAAGGACCGTCATGACGAAGAGAGAGCTCCAAGTCGTTCGGTCGGAGTGATCCCGCCCCTCGCTGGATCCGAGGAGCCCTAAGGCGGTGATTTCCTTTAGTTTGAGATGAGTGGAGTGGTCTTGTAACGGTCTTTGTTTGTTTTCCCCGAATAAAATAAAAGAATATGAAATAAAGAAATCTTTTCTTTCTTTGCTCTGGTCAGCGGTGTGGTGAAGGGCGGTGGAGGCGAGGTTTGGCTCCGCAGATTCGTGAGGGATCGACGTGGGGCAATAGGAAGACTCCCTGGTCCGGAGCTGGGTCGACCCTACCGGGGCTCTTGGGGACGATACCGGAGCGTGAACCTGGGTGCCGATCCCCTTGTTCGGTACCCGGTCGGAGTTTGCCGAGGAATTTGGATTTTGGCAAAAAGAGACTTCTTATATACCAGATAGGGAGGGCCGTTGAAGTGGCCCTTTACATACGATAGCTTACATCAGTTTTACTTTACTTTAGTCAGGCTAGGACCTAGGCTCGCTCTTCCAGGAATTTCATTAGGTGCTCGGCGTTCCAGGGTCGGCTGATGGGTCGGTCGTCCATATCCGCCAGTCGGTATGTACCCGGGCGGACAGCCTCGACTACACGGTATGGGCCTTCCCAGTTGGGAGCCAATTTCCTCTTCTTGGTTGGATCGGAGACAGATAGCTTACGTAATACCAGGTCCCCTGCCCTGATGTTTGTGGGGCAGACCTTCTTGTTGTAAAACTTCTCAATCCGTTGCTGGTAGATGCTTCTTCGGATTGAAGACTTCTCTCGTACCTCGGCGACGAGGTCCAGGTTGGCCCTCAGGCTGGACGCATTGTCAGCTTCATCGAAGGCTATGATCCGGGGAGAAGGTAATCCGACCTCGACGGGGATGACTGCCTCAGTCCCATAGGTCAGACTGAATGGTGTTTCCCCCGTGGGGATCCTCTGGGTGGTTCGGTGCGCCCATAGTACGCTGGGCAGTTCCTCGACCCACAGCCCTTTGGGGGAACTGTCGAGGCGCTTTTTGAGGCCGTCGAGGATTTGCCTGTTCGCGTTCTCCGCTTGGCCGTTGGACTGAGGGTGGCAAATGGCGGAGAAACGTGCTGGATGCCGATGTCTGCGCAGAAGGTTTGGAAGTTTTGACCTTGGAACTGGGTTCCGTTGTCTGTGATGAGGACTCGAGGGATTCCGAACCGGCAAATGATGTTCTTCCAAAAGAACTGTTGTACTTGGCGCTCGGTGATGCTGGACAGTGGTTCGGCTTCGATCCACTTGGTGAAGTAGTCGATGGCGACGATCAGGAATTTCTTTTGTCCCACCGCTGGGGGGAAGGGCCCCACAAGGTCCATACCCCACATGGCGAAGGGCGTAGGGCTTGCCAGGGACCGGAGATTGGCTTGAGAAAGCCTTTTGATAGGGGAGAATCTTTGGCAGGGGCCGCACCTCTTGACCAAGTCTAGCGAGTCTTGGAGCATGGTTGGCCAATAGTACCCCTGATTCAGGGCCTTCCGAGCAAGCGTCCTGCTCCCCATGTGGCATCCGCCAATCCCCTCGTGCAGGTCTCTGAGGGCGTAGCTGGCCTCGTTGCTGGTGAGGCAGCGGAGGTAAGGTTTGCCGTCGGCCAAGGTGTACGAGCATTTGAAGAGGATGTCATCGATCATGACAAACCTTTCAGCTCGGACTCTGACTCGTCTGGCCTCGGCTCTGTCTTCAGGAAGCTCGGCACTGATTAAGAATCTTCTGATGGGGGTGGTCCAGTCGTCCGGGCGGGTCCCATCTTGCACACGCATCGCTTCCGGCTCCGGATCACTGATACTTGGTTTCAGGAGGACTTTTATGAGCACCGTCTAATCGAGGCCCTCAAAGGAGGAAGAGGCAAGTTTGGATAACGCGTTTGCTTGAGCGTTTTGTTCCCTGGGGACTCTGATAACCGCGGCGCAGCTGAAGGATGCCAGGAGTCGCTTGACTGCCGTCAAATACCTCATCATGCATTCATCGCGGGCTTTGTATTCTCCGGTGATCTGATTGACCACGAGTTGAGAATCACTAAAGGCCCAGATTTGCTTGGCCCCGGCTCGGCTGGCGAGGGTCAATCCGGCGATCATGGCCTCGTATTCTGCCTCGTTGTTGGAGGCCGGAAAGTTGAGGCGGAGGGAGTATTGAAGTAGGAATTGGTCGGGGCCAAGAAGGATGATGCCCGCCCCACTTCCTGTTTCGCATGACGAACCGTCGACGAAGACCTCCCAGGTCGGATTTGATCCTTCGAGGCTAGGCTGCTCGGAGACGGTGCACTCCGTTATGAATTCGGCGAGGGCCTGTCCTTTAATGGCCGCCCTTGGCTGATAGCTGATGTCGAACTGGCTCAGCTCGATTGGCCACTTGACTAAGCGGCCGGAGTTTTCGGGTTTGTGAAGGACAGTCTTTAGTGGTTGGTCGGTCAGTACTTGGACGGAGTGGGCTTGGAAGTAAGGGCGAAGCTTCTGGGCTGCCATGACCAGTGCATAGGCCACCTTCTCTATCTTTGCGTATCTCGTCTCTGCTGGGAGGAGAACTTTGCTCACATAATACAGTGGCTTTTGAACCCCTTCCTCCTCTTGGACGAGGACGGCGCTGAGAGCGTTGTCCGAGGCGGACAGGTAGAGCCAAAGCGGCTCGCCCGGCTCGGGCTTGCTGAGGAGAGGCGGGTTGGCGAGGTATTGCTTTAGCTGTTCGAAGGCTTCTTGTTGAGGGGTACCCCACTCGAAGCCCCCTTTTCCGCGCAAGGCCTTGAAAAAGGGGAGAGACTTCTCTCCTGATTTGGAGAGAAAACGGCCGATTGCCGCTAATCGACCTGTGAGCCTTTGAACCTCCTTGACATTCCGGGGCGGGGACATGTCAATAATGGCTTGGATTTTCTCGGGGTTTGCTTCAATTCCGCGTTGGCTGACGATGAACCCCAAGAACTTCCCCGTGGAGACGCCGAAGGCGCATTTAGCCGGGTTGAGTCTCATGTTGTGGCGTCGGAGGACACCGAAGGCTTCCTCGAGGTCGGCGACGTGGTCCGGCCCAGCCCGGCTTTTGACAAGCATGTCGTCGACGTACACTTCCACATTGCGGCCGATCAGGTCTTTGAAGACTCTGTTGACAAGTCGCTGGTACGTGGCTCCAGCGTTTTTCAGCCCGAAGGGCATAACGCGGTAACAATAAAGACCCTGGTCGGTGACGAACGAGGTCTTGGAGATGTCTGGTGGATACATCCGGATCTGATTGTACCCCGAGAATGCATCCATGAAGGACAGTAGCTCATGCCCCGAGGTTGCGTCGATTAGAGCGTCGATGCGGGGGAGGGGGAAAGGATCTTTCGGACACGCTTTGTTAAGGTCCGTGAAGTCGATGCAGATCCGCCAACCCCCTGTTGCCTTCTTCACCATGACGACATTAGCCAGCCACTCGGGGTAGCTGACTTCCTGGATGAATCGAGCGGACAAGAGTTTGTCCACTTCTGTCTTTACAATTTGTTGCCTCTCCGGGGCGACTTTGCGCCTCTTTTGGACGATCGGCTTAGAGTCAGGGATGACGCTTAGTCGATGCATAATCAAGTCTTCGGAGATCCCGGGCATGTCGGAGGGTTTCCAAGCGAAGAGATCGACATTGCGACGGATGCAGGCGATGATGCCTGACTTCAAGTCCTCGGAGAGTGAGCGGCTCACCCGGAACCATTTCGACTCATCCTTGGCATCGAACAGGACCTCTTCTAATTCGTCCACCGGCTCGGGAGCTGGGCCGTCTCTCTCGGGTTCGAGTTCAACGGCGTCGAGGGGGAATACACCCCCTCCGACGGCGGTTATGTAGCACGATCGTGCTGCTTCTTGGCTACCTCGGACGATGTCGACCCCTTGGGGGGTGGGAAATTTAAGCTTCAGGTGGTAGGACGAAGGTATCGCTTGGAAGGAGTTTAGTCCGGGTCGGCCAAGAATGGCGTTGTAAGCCGCCCTGACGTCGATGATCATGAAATCTATGGATTCGGTCCTCTTGATAGGAGCCGATCCTGCGGTGACGTCGAGGGTAATGATCCCCTCTATTACGATTGGGACGCCGAAAAATTCAAGCAACGTGTATCCGGCTGGTTTGAGCTTCCCTTTGGATAATTTGAGACTCTCGAAGGCTTTGAGAAAAAGAATATTTACCGAGCTGCCGTTGTCGACGAGGATTCGGCGAACCTCACAATTAGCTATGCGGAGGCTAACGACGAGGGCATCGCAGTGGGGTAGGTGAACTTCTTCGAGGTCCTCTCCTGAGAAGGAGATCGGCAGCGGTTGTTGCTTGGGGGAGGGGCTGTTTTGGATAGCATTCGCCTCTCGGATAAAGGCTCTTCGGGAAGTATCGGATTCTCCTCCCATGGGCCCCCCGTGGATATAGTGCAGGGTGAATGGCGTACCCATGGCTCCCTCGGACTCGGGATCCCGACCCTGGATGCGGTTCGGAGTAGGGCTCGGAGGTGAGAGTCTCCAGTTCCTAGTACCTCGCCGATCCTGTGGGTCTTCCTCCCTGGAGGTCCGTCGGAGAGCTTTAGGAATTTCTTCTTGAAAGTCCTGGGATCCCTTGTGAGTGACGGGGGCTCCCCCGACCTTGTTCGGTCGGTCTGAAGGTTGCCTTCCGACGCGGCTGAGCGCTGGTCTCCGTCCCTCGGGCGGCGGTCTTGGACGGTTCGGGGCCGGGTTGGAAGCGGCCTTTCCCCTGCCCTTGGAGGTCATGAGAGTTCGGCTGTCGAGGTCGCTCGATGGTCGGGCTCGGGTCGGCTTCTGAGGCAGTCTTCCCACAGATGGTGCCAACCTGATGCGGTTTATTTCTGGGAGACGTGTGGATGCACCAGGTGTGAGTTCGGACTCAATTTGTATTTGAAGGAGGAAGCTGCTCGTCTGACGACCCTCGGCTGACCGGGCAGAACCTGTGGCGACCTCGGGGTGATTCGGAGATCTGGGCTCAGATCAGAGGATTCGGATCCGAGGTCTTGTGTACCTGCAGACGGTCCTGAAACACCGGGGTTTGTCCCGGTGGCGGACCCTCCGACGATCTAGTCAGTCTCTGTGAGAGAGTAGCAATAACTAGGTGAATTTCAGTGGAAAAAGATTGATTGCCTGAAAAGGTGGGTGAGGGTCTAGTATTTATAGAGAATTCCAACCGGATTTGGATCCGCTAGGGGGCCGGGTCTGGACTCGAAAGCCCATGGGCCTGACGTGGCAGAGGGCCCAGGGGGTTTAGGGCAAACGTGGCCATACCAGGAGCGGTATAGGGCTGACGTGGCAAAACCCTGGGTGGTATTTGGAGCTGACATGGCTGATCGTGGGTCTTCTGTGCTTCTGGGAGAATCGGAGGGCCTAGGCTGTGCCAGGTCATCCCCCTGCTTCGCCAGAGAGGGGGGACGGCCCGTGGGGCTGTCACGGATCGGAGACCGAGGACCACTGAGGCTCGTCGGATACGAGGAGGCCGGTTCTGTGGGGGTGCACTTAAGGTTCGGCGCCGACCCTGTAATGGTTCGAAGCCGAGCTAGATTGCTATTTTTACCTTTCTTGAGTGAGAGTTGTATTGGGCCCTGGTTGGGCCCCTAGGCCATTTTTACCCTACTACAATGACGTTGTCAAACTCCGTGATGATCTTGGACGGGATGTCTGCCTTGTTTTGGACTCCGACTTTGATACGTGCAAATTTCCTGGCTAAGTGTGTGACTGTTTGTCGATCGATGTCCATCAGCATGCCAAAAGATCGAATGATGTTTTGGAAACCAGAGCGCACCCAACAGTGGAATGGAAGATTATATAGCCAGATTCATACTGGAGATAGGAGTCAGGCTTCAGAGCACCATGGTCGCGGGACCACCATTTAAAGGTCACGAAGAATTCCAAGCCAAGCTGATCTTTCCCTTCAAGGCCTTTCACTCGAATAGCTTCTCTGGCGATTGCTTCGTCGTTGCAGTGAGCGTAGAAATAGTTGGGCCCAATCTCTTGAACGACCCATATAGGCGATGGAGTGGATACAAATGCTGCTAGCAGCAGCTCGGAGACGTCGGAAGCCATTGGTATGCCGGTTTGAGCTTTAATGAGAATACCGCCATTGAAGCGTCGCTCGAATTCCGCTATAAGTGGAGTCGGCACTATAGTAGCTTGAATAACGCGTCTATTACCTGCTACACATTCTTGTGATTTGCTCCCTTCTGAGCAAGCGACGGGGCCTGCTTTGGAGTGTTTAGAGGTCGATGGCGCTGCTGCATTACGCTTCGGGCAAGATTTGGAGATATGGCCGGAACTCCTACAGAAGTAGCAGAACCAGTCGAAGACGCATTTGCTAATGGAGTGTCCTGGTTTGGCGCATTTATGGCAGTTCTGACGACCACCCACCCTCGAGCTTTCCGAAACGCTGGTAGGAGGGGAAGCCTTCCTTGTTTTACGGGGTTTGATAAGGACCCATTCGTCGTTTTCGTCTTCCTTGGTTGTACGCAGCTCTTCCTTGGTTACTATACGAGGAGAAGATGATCGACGTCGCACTCTATGCGCGACGTCTGTTGCTGGCGAACCTCTAATAACCTCGACGAATGACCTCCTATGGTTGCTGCCTCCTGCGCGCGCCGTCCCTGTAAGCTCTTCGTTGAGTTTGGGCTTGGGTGTGATCAGATGCTCTTCCTCCTGTCGACGGTGTGGCTCTTCTTCTTTGGCTCTAGACGACCGGCGTGCCTCCTCTCTGTATCTTTCCCTCCTTTCTCTTGGCGACGGGGGGCTGTGGAATCGCCGGTTCGGGCTCTTCCACCTTCTTCGTTCTTCGTCGTGCTTGCTGCGGATGCGCTCCTCGCCTTCATCTCTAGCTCTCTTGTACATGGTGGGTGATGGGTCTCGTTTGGCTTTGGAAGTGGAGTGGTAGGAATGGTGTCGTTGGAAGGTCATGGCTTTTTTTTTCTTTCTGATATTACAAATGATAATGAAACTAACATAAATGAAGTAATAATTATGTCAAAATATCAAAAGCAACAAAGAGGGATAAAAGAGATTCACAACCAATGGAATTTTTTGCCATCATCGGCCACTTTTTGAAAATATTTACGATTATGGGCCAGTTTCGAAACTATTAGCGCTCATGGACTATCTTGTGCCACATCAGCAGCGGCTGCTATTCTCATTAGCAATCTATTCATTTTGAAAGTCGCTAATGGGAATAGCGGCATATATTTTAAATTTTTTAAAAATTTTTGTTTGTTGTCGCTATTTCCACTAGCGACCTTAGTATATATGAGGTCGTTGATAGGATTAGCGACCTCAAATAAATGTATTGAGACACTTAGCGATTTCTAGAGAGCTTTTGCTCTCTTGGAATTTTTTAAAAAAAAAACTGAGGTCGCTATTGGGAATAACGACTTTAGTATACTTAGGTCATTACTTATTATTCGCAATAGCGACTTCAGTAGGAAACACAATCGCCTTGTTCTTTGTAAAATTTGCAAAATAGTCACACAAGTAAGGCTTCTATTCGGAATAGCGACCTTAGTACAATAAAAGCTTTTATTCCGAATAGTGACCTTAGTACGCTCTATTCCGATTAGCAATCTTTGTACAACTAAGGTCGCTATTCAGAATAGCGACCTCAGTTTCAAAAATAAATTGATTGTTATTTTATCAGAGAGCAAAAGCTCTCTAGATTTTGCTAAGTGTTAGAATACAGTTCATCAAAGGTCGTTAATCCCATTAGCGACCTCATATATACTAAGGTCGCTATTCCTAATAGTGACCACAATTTTAAAAAAAATAAAATCCAAAGAGAGCAAAAACTCTCTAAGAATCGCTAAAAGTATTTCAATACATTTATTTGAGGTTGCTAAGCGACAACAAATTTTTTTTATAAATATTTTAAAACAGAGGCCGCTATTCCCATTAGCAACTTTCAAAATAAAGAAGTTGCTAATGAGAATAGATGTCTCTGCTGACTTGGCACAAAGTGGCCCATGAGCGCTGCTAGTTTCGAAACTGGTTAATTGCAAATAAGTGGCCTATTACGGCAAAAAAATCCAACCAATGCAACCCATGGTCTTCCTAACCCCAATCCCCCCCTCCCCCCCGGCCCGTTCTCCACCCTTCAGCCTCACTCCATCTCTGATATCTCAGCCTCCCTTGGCTGCATTGCCATCAACTTCCTCCCCACCTCACTGCCTAACTCTACATCCCTATGAATCTCCCAGTAAAGCCCCCAATACCGAAGTGTCAGGCTCAATCAGGCATATTTCATATGAACTCCAATGCCTCTCTTAACCTCCCTGACCTACTCAATAAGTCTACAACACATCCATAATGCTCCATTCTGGAAACAATCCCATACTGTTTTGAAACCGAGTCGAATAGTCTTAAGCCCAAGTCAACTAGCCCTTTCCGTGAACAAGCCATTAATTAGCACTATGACAAAATTAAGGTTATGTGATTAGGACGTTGTCGACCAAAATATTGCATTCTTTCAAATGGGTTTATTGCTTCAATCTCTTCTCTAGATGTCATCGCATTCCAAGTGCAACCCTTTTTTGTTTTCCACCAGTTCAAATAGGTTAGTAGATGTGCTCAAGAGGCCATATTTTCTGAAAAAGTCTACAAGTGCAGTCCCCAAGAATGGGGTCAATCGAATTTCATGTCTTAAAATGTATGCATGTATCTCCTTCCCATTATGCAAACTATCCGAAGAGCTAGCGCAAGCTGAGATAAAACTCACCAATGTAGCTTCATTAATTTTCAAACAATCCATAGTTTCCGCTGCTGCCATCTCTGCCCAAAAGTATATATGAAATGCATGATTTGTGTTAATCTACCACTAATACTATTACTTGTTTCACGAAGTAAAATTTATTACGGTTTACCCACAAAATCCAAGTCGTTGCAGCTGTCACTAGAAACCACGCCTCTTTCATGTGTTTCATATGCCTAGCAAATCCTCCCTTACTTTTGTTGAGAGCTCAAGATGAAATGGAGGGAAAGAGTACGGAGCATGGCACGCTGCTCGCGCGTGCACACACACACACACATATATATATATATTGAATAAAAACATAGTTAAACAGTCTCTCTCACTCCATACTAAAGGAATTGTGCAATCGGAGTTTAAAACCTTGGACTTATTTTTCAGCACTTAAAAGACTTACCACTAGACTAATAGGCACTTGTGGTAGATCTTTAGTTCAGGGTTATTGTACGTTCAGTTCAGGGAGCATTTTGGGTATCTAAAAAAAGTCAAGAGAGGAAAGGAGTTGATGGCAACTTACATATATTCAAGTTACAACTACATATCCACACTACACCAATTTAGCAATGCATGTGCGACTGAAATTTCTCGAGCTCGGACCTGATATGAGGTCCAGGAGGCGGCTACCTCAGGCCCAATATTTTGGTGGGCAACAATTTCTTCTTCTTCTTTTCTTATTCTTCTTTTATATATATATATATATATATATATATATATATATATATATATATATATATATATAGAAAAATGCTAAAATGAGATGGTGAGATGAAAATGTATTTTGTGAGATGAGCAATTTGAATGATCCAAATCTCGATCACACCGTTCACATCATTCTACATATCATCTAGTTGGTGTGTACAAAATTTCAAGCGATTTGGAGACCTCTAGCCTATGCATCAAAGCGTTCAAATAAATTCATATATATGTATTTCACATCATTTTCATGATGTGTTGAACGCTTTGATGCAAAGGCTAGAGGTCTTCAAATCGCTTAAAATTTTGTACACAACATCTAGATGACATGTAGAATGATGTGAACGGTGTGACCGAGATTTGGATGATTCAAATCGCCCATCTCACAAAAAAACACTCCATCTCATCATCTCATCTATATATATATTCATCTCATCTATATATATATATATATATATATATATAGATGAGATGATGAGATGGAGTGTTTTTTTGTGAGATGGGCGATTTGAATCATCCAAATCTCGGTCACACCGTTCACATCATTCTACATGTCATCTAGATGTTGTGTACAAAATTTTAAGCGATTTGAAGACCTCTAGCCTTTGTATCAAAGCGTTCAACACATCATGAAGATGATGTGAAATTTCAAAGGAATTGTGCAACGTAGTTATACTGTCACTCTCACTATAATAACAACGTAGTTATACTGTCACTCTCACTATAATAAAGGAAATGTGCAATCGGAATTTAAAATCTTCGACTTCTTTCTTAGCAGCTAAGAGACTTACCACTAGACTATTAATGCACTTGTGGTAGATCTTTGAGGGTTAGCATGTTCATGTGACTAAATGAAAAGGAAAAGGTGGGTGGACAATAGGAGATTCTAGAAAAGAAGAGAGCGTGCTTAGCATTTTAAAACTAGTTCATGGAGCATTTTTGGTATTTAAAAAAAGTCAAGAGAGGAAACTATGTTTGAAAATTTCGGGGGGGGGGGGGGGGGGGGGGGGGGGGTTTGAGGACAACTTAGATATATTTAAGTTACAGCTACATATCCACACTACACCAGTTTAGCAATGCATGTGCGACTGCTATTTTCCAGGTCAGGACTTGATATGGGGCTCAAGAGGCGCCTGGCTGCCTCAGGCCTAAAATTTTGGTTGATGCCAATTTTCTTCTTCTTCTTTTAGTGTAAGAAAGTATAATAATGAACAAAAGCCCAACATCCTCATTGTTATCCTTTTAGTCCGCTTAAAGAGATTTTATTTTTCCAGGATATCTAAATATCCATTGTAATCAAGTATTTTCCTATGATATCTAACATACAGTCGCTGTCATATCTCAAATTCAAGTGTCATAAGCGGTTCTTACAGTGACCATGGTGTATGTAGTCAATTGACTTGAAGTCACTGCGGTTCCCTACATGAGAAATTATATGTTTTAATGTCGTCAAACATTGCCTGTAACAAGGTAATTATAAGTCGACTATTGGATATACTACAAATCATGCGGAGGGATGTGAGTGACTTAGATAGGATTTGTCCCTCTTACATAACAAGAGCGATATCTACGGGCCCCTTGACTGAGTGAGACTATAAAATGCATGGCCATGCTCAAACGAGTCAATATGAGATATTGAGCTCATTTATTTTAGTAAGTCTACTCGGAGATCAAGAAACCAAAAATTGAACAATACAAGGACTACACGCTCTATGCCTTGTGGTCAATTAAGATATTTGGACAAAGGGACTAGACTACATGGTAACAATGGTCACGGATAGGTTATGTCTAATGACTGACATTCTCGTTACTTGAGTAGCAGTGATGTATTGCTAGATACCGCTCACTATTTGTAATACTAGAATATGATTTTAGTATTACTGTCAACGTAACGAGAACCTAATTACAGTCACACACTTAGAATGGATCGAAATTGGAATTTAAATTTATAAGATGAATTTAATTAGGAATCCAAGTAAGACTCGGACTCCTGACATTGGTTGGACATTTAATTAGATTAAATGAGCTGACTAAAGTTCAGAGGCCCACACACAAATCTGACCCAGATCGGATTGTGAGCCGAACGACCTCATTACTCTCTTAGGGTTAATTTTCTGCAGCTATATATATAATACATATCTGTGAAAAAAAGACACACGAGAAAACCAGCCGTCATAGAAATTGTGACAGAGATATCGTGAGGAACAGGCCCATCTCGCAGCTAGCACCGCGATGTGAGGAAAGCTTAGTTTTGATCCGTTCGTGTGGATACCTTAGAAGCACCGCAACACTACAGTGCTGTGATCAACATATCTTGGAGACAGCAGATCCATCCATAAGGTATAATTCCTAAACACGATGTATGGTTTTCGCATGGATCCATGGGTAGGTTTCAATAATTTTTGTAATTTCTTCGTTGTGTATTCCATCTGTGTTTGTCATTGAAACCTAACATAAAGATGGAAAGCAAGCCACAACAAGTTGTCAAAATCTGATTTCCTTGTTGCTTTTGAGGAAACTCAAGAAGTCTATGCCTTAGTTGTCTTGCAAGAAAATCAAGAGAAGGCAGGAGTTCCACCAATGCTACATCCGCTGCTCCAAGAATTTGAAGATTTCATTCCCTAGCAAATCCCTGCTAGTTTGCTACAGATGCGAGACATTCAACATTGCATTGACTTCATCCCTGGTGCAGTGATTCCTAATAAATCAGCTTATCGGATGAATCCTATGGAGTTTGAAGAGCTTCAAAAGCAAGTGGACGAGTTATTAAGCAAGGGGCTGATCAGGGAGAGCACGAGTCCTTGCGCTGTTGCGACACTCCAAGTACCAAAGAAAGAAGAAGGAGCATGGTGAATGTGCGTGGATAGTCGGGCCGATAATAAGATCACCATAAAGTATCGTCTTCCTATTCCCCGGCTTGATGATCTCCTTGATCAACTCTATGGTGCCACAATGTTCTCCAAAATTGATTTGCGAAGCGGGTATCATCAGATTCGTATGCGACCTGAAGACGAATGGAAAACGGCTTTCAAAACAAGAGTGGAGCTTTATGAATGGATGGTAATGCCTTTTGGTTGTCTAATGCCCTAGCACTTTTATGCGGCTCATGCATCATGTGTTTAAGCCTTTTATTGGTTGATTTGTGGTAGTATACTTTGATGACATTCTTGTCTTTAGCAAGGACCCCAATACACACATAGACCATCACCGCCAAGTGTTCAACATCCTAAGAAAACAGAAGTTGTACGCTAACTTGAAGAAATGCGAATTTCTAACCAATAAATTGGTTTTTTTCTAGGCTATGTTGTTTCAGGTGAAGGAATTATGATGGATCATAGTAAGGTTGAAGCCATTTCAAGTTGGCCGGTCCCTAGTTCAATTCAGGAGGTACAGAGTTTTCATGGCCTTACTTCTTTCTATAGACGGTTTATTAAGGGGTTCAGTACGGTTATTGTTCCAGTTATTTAATGTCTAAAATGGAGAACATTGAGTGGAGCAATGAAGCACAAAAAATCTTTGAGCTTGTCAAGAAGAAGATGACCGAGGCGCCTATTCTAATCCTTTCTAATTTCAGTAAAGTGTTCGAGGTGGATTGTGATGCTTCTAATGTAGGGATTGGTGTTGTCCTAAGCCAGGAAGGCAAGTCATTTGCTTTCTTTAGTGAAAATTTGACTGGTTCTCACACCAAATACTTAACATATGACAAGGAGTTTTATGCTATTATAAAAGCTTTGGATCATTGGCGGCATTATCTTTTATCCAAGGAATTCATATGGTACTCCGATCATGAAGCTTTGCATTTTATCAACGGCCAACATAAGCTAAACGTAGACATGCTCGATGGGTTAAAATTCTGCAAGCTTATACTTTTCACATCAAGCACAATTTCGGTAAGCAGAACCAGGTGGTTGATGCTTTGAGTAGGAGGCTTACCTGTTTGAGTGTCATGTAGTCAAAGGTGCTCAGATTTGAAGTGATAAAGGAGTTGTACAAGGATGACTCTTTCTTCGAGAGAATCAGGAACAATTGTTCAAATGGCTCTTATGATTCTTATTTGTTACAGGATAGATTTCTCTTTAAAGGGACTCGCTTGTGTATTCCCGAAGTACCTTGCAAGAAGCTATCATTACTGAGGCTCATGGTGGAAGTTTTGGTGGACACTTTGGAAGAGATAAGACTTTGTTCCTTGTTGAAGATCATTTTTTGGCCTAAGATGATGCGAGATGTGAGCAAACATGTGGAGCGATGTCCAACATGTCATATAGCCAAGAGTCATGCTCAAAACCCATGGTTATATACTCCGCTTCTTGTCCCAAATGCACCTTGGGAAGATGTGAGCATTGATTTCGTTGTGGGATTACCTCTGTTAAGATAAATCAGAGAGAGATGAAAACAATACTGAATATTGAATTGAGTTTAACCAAGTACAATACCACCTATATATAGGAGGTGAACAGATATCAAAGCAACTCTACCACCAATATGGGACTATAATATCTAACAACCTCGTACACAACGAAATAAAGATTCTATCATGGTGGTGGTTAACAGGTTCTCACCGATGGCTCACTTTGTACAATGTAACAAGACTTTGGATGTTTCTCACGTAGCTGATCTTTACTTCCGACAGATTATCAAGCTCCATGACATTCCAAAGACAATTACATATGACAGAGACAACAAATTTGTTGGTCATTTTTGGCGTACGCTTTAGCGAAAGCTGGGGGTACTTCCCTACAATTCAGTTCTTCTCACCATCCTCAAACTGATGGGAAAACTGAAGCTGTCAATTGAAGTTTGAGAAATCTGTTAAGAAGCTTGGCGGGCAAAAATATTCGTCAATGGGATCTTGTTTCAGCTCAAGCTGAATTCACTTAAAATCGTTCTTCCAGCCAGGCCACGAGTTCTAGTCCATTCATGATAGAATCTAGAAGAAATCTAATAAGTTCTTTGGATTTAGCTTCACTACCCACAAGCTATCAATTCAGTGACGATGTTGAAAAACAAGCTAAGAAGATCAAGAAATTGCATGAACAAGTCCATGAACGAATCATCAAGCACAATGAGAAGTATCAGAAGCAAGCCAACAAGCACCGGAAATCAACTGCTTTTAAGGAAGGAGATCTAGTATGGATTCATCTTCGTAAAGAGCGGTTCCCTCAAGGCAAGTATGACAAATTAAAACCAAGAGGAGATGGTCTGTTCAAGGTTCTTAAATGTATTGGAGAAAATGCTTACAAGATTGAACTTCCAGGAGATCAGTATGAAGTCTCAGCAACCTTTAACATTGCAGACCCTTCTCTGTATCATGACACCAAAGACAAAGAGAACTTAGGAACGAGTTCACGTACAGCGGAAGCGTCTCACACCGAATTCTAGACTATTCTAAAGTGCATGCATGCCATTAAAGATTAGTGTGCTTCTTTAGGAATTCATCTCATTTAAGATTGATATCCTTCCAACTAGCCACCTTGGGAATTCACATCATTTAAGTTTGGCTTTTTTCTATGTCATGTTAATGTGAACCTGTTAATGGAAGGTTATTCCATGATTAACTATATAAACTACCCCCCCTCCATGTATTGCATCATTCCTTTCAGAATTTTAAGAAATACAGCTAAACCTGGTTTAGAGTTGTAAGTGTTATCTTTGAGTGTTCGCTTGTAATTTCTCTATTAAATCTTCATTATTCCGGAGTCATGGTCCTTGACACGGAAGACATAACCCAAACCCAATCTAGATAAAGAAGAGTGCATGAATCTCGGTACAGCAATATATGACTGAATCATTTACCTCAAACATCATCAACGTACGTAGAAGATAAAATTACTCGAAAAAAGGTGAAGAGAGAGCTTCACATAAAATTATGGTTGACTTCAAAACCAATGAGAATATATCAATCACATCCCCTAATATCAGCCAAACCAATCAGATATGTGAAAGAAAATTAATCATATATAAAATGTTAAACCCTAACTATATTAATTCTTAATTAGTCTCAGATCTAAAAAGCGAACCAACTATTCTTTAGGTTGAAGCAGCCAAAGCTCAGTCTAATGTGCATGAAGTGAAATTGCAACTGAAGCAAGCGTGTGAGTTTAGAGAGAGAATCATGTGATTTTGGCCCATCTTTGGTGCCTGACATTCATAAAACCATGTGATATATGAAGCAATAATCATAAGGAACATCGACTAAAAGCGTTACCATCAGGGACGAAGCCAGAACAATTTTTTCAGGGGGTCAAGAAAAAATTCTATAATTATATATAAATACTAGGTATGCCCGTGGCACGTGCCTACGGCACGTATTCGAAATTGCATATAAATTTATTTGGAGTTATTTGGTTGAGTAAACTGCATATAAATTTATGCATTATACATGCTAAGATCAAAAGTCATTCAATATAGCTCTTTATACCTCTTTAACAATTATTCGTTAAAATATTTTAGTTTTTTTTAGGAATTTATCTTTATTGCCCTTAAATATCTCAATATTGACTTATCCAATTCTTAAAAAAGCTAGATTTTGTCAAGAAATGTGAGAACATCAATTAAAAATATGCACCATGACAGGAAAAAAAAACTGATTGTAAACAAATACAACCACCTTTCTAATACAATCATCTACTCTATACAGGTCTCCTTTGAAATTATATTGCTTCCTAATAGTTTTCTAATACAATCACCTTTAAATTGTTTACAGGCTAATATTCGAAATTTTTCCCAAACTATCCCACTTTTTGAAAGTTTTTCCCAAGCCGCCCTACTTTTTTTTTTATTCCCAAACCATCCCACTCGGTCTTTGAAAGACCGAGTCTAGTTATAAGACGCGCGGTCTTTCAAAGACCGAGTCTTACTCTTCGATTTTTCGAAGTTCAAGACTCGGTCTTTGAAAGACTGCGCGTCTTATAACTAGACTCGGTCTTTCAAAGACCGAGTCTTAGACTGGGGGTTTTAATTGCAGATCTCTTCTTTCTTCTTCTTCTCGACTTTATTTTCTTCTCTACTTTTCTTCTTCTTTTCTAGAACCCTCAACGAAACCCATCGCGACCTAGTTAATTTTGTGGTCGATTTTCCCTTAAATCGATCAATACACTCCCCAAAACCGAGTAATCTCTCATCGATTTTCGATTTTCCCCATCTTTTTCCCCCAAATTTGATTATTTCTTTAAACCCTAAATCCCGAAATCCCAATTTCTTACATCTCGTTTAATTTCGTCTTCGATGGGAGAAGATCTTGATTGGAGAATCTAGAAGTACTCTACATTGTCACTATCTCGTTTTGGAATCTCCTACTCGAAAGGTATATTTCTGAAGCTTTTGATAAGCAAATTTTGTGTTAATTTTGGGTTATTGTGAAGGTGCTGAGTCGAATTTGAGTTATTGTTGACAATGTAGAGTAGCCATTGTTGTCATTTTTAGTTTTAATTAGAGAATGAAAAAAACAAGTAAAGTAGCAAATGGCATTGTTATATAGAAATTGTTGTTAATGTTGGTTTTGATATCTAGGTCTTGTGTAGTTAATAACAATTTTGTTGAAGTTGTAGGATTTGTAATTTATTGTAAATGGCACGCACAATGGGAAACATGGAGGAAGGAGAAAGTAGTAGACCTCCACGTGGCGATGGAGTACGTACTCGCGGTGGACGTGGTCGTGGTCGTGGTCGTGCTCGTACCGAGGGTACTAATGTAAGTAATTAATTGTTGATTCTAATAGAATTATATTAAATTTCGGTCTATTGATGTAAATGTTATTGTTATGTAGGTTGAAGTCAATCCAAATGAGGCGGGCACTTCTTCTTCAGTCCCTTCATCATCGTATATCCCTACTAGAGGCGCAGGACCTCTCGACCATTCACTCCTCACTCTTCAACCGTTGCATCGATTGCAGAATATTTGGAACGGTGAGGCTACGGAGTGCCGTTTTAGGACTGGTCATCCACTACCTATGCACCCACGTATACACAAGATACTAAGAGACTGTGGATTCTACAGTATTGGTAGGATGACCTCCATCAAGTGCGATCGACCTCTTTTGGAAGCACTTTTTGAAAGATGGAGGCCCGAGACACACTCCTTTCACCTGCCAGTTGGGGAGATGACAGTCACTCTGCAGGACGTTTCCATGCTTACCGGGCTTCAAATCGATGGAGAGGCAGTCACAGGATCAATGGACTTCGACCCGGTTTATATAGTCGAGGAGTACTTAGGTGTCGAAGTTATCGCGAAGAATGATTAATTAATTAAGTTGTTTAGTAAAAATTTTGACAGTCTTCTCTAAAATTTTACAGGCAAGATTGTAGTAAAAATTTTGAAAAAATCTCTCCTAAAATATTAGTTCTTTTAGAGCAATTCCTTACGGAATTCTGCTCAAAATTAAAAAATTAACATCACAGGCAGTCAAATTGAATCCTCTCCAGGTTAATCCAAGCCACATCACACAGACATCATATATATAGGACTCTGGGGAAAAAAATCTTCATATGACTAAAGATATAAAATAAAAGACCAAGATATCGTTTGGAAACACAACAGATTTTAGGAAATTTTGTAAAAATTTCGACAAAACCTCCCCTAAATTATTAGCCATTTTACAGCAATTCCTTACGGAATTCTGCTCACAATTAAAAATTTAACATCACAGGCAATAAATATGAATCCTTCCCAGGCCAATCCAAACAACATCACACATACATCATATATATAGGGCTCTGGGGGGAAAAAATCTTCATATGACTAAAGATACAAAATAAAAACCAAGATATCGTTTGAATACATAATACATTTTAGAAAATTTAGTAAAAATTTCGACAGAGTCTCCCCTAAAATATTAGCCCTTTTACAGCAATTCCTTATGGAATTCTGCAAACAATTAAAAATATGACATCACAGGCAATAAATATCAATTCTCCCCAGACGAAACCAAGCAACATCACACAGGCATCATATATATAAGGCTCTGGGAGAAAAAATCATAATATAATGAAAGATACAAAATAAAAACCAAAAATTCGTTTGAAAACGTAATGGATTTTGTGAAAAACCTTAGAAAAACCTTTCAAAAACCAAACACAGAACCCAATACTCCACAAAATTGCGGGTACGGGTATTAACATAACTATATTATATCATCATTATATACAGATACTTACATAATCTCCCAAATTGCTAAATATTACAACTATTACATCCTTCACCAAAATATACACCAACCAACCGAATGACCAAAAAAAAATTACAGTGTTGTAGAAAAACACAATGCTTCAAGTCTTCAAAAATGGGACCAAACAGTGTACCTAAAAAACAGTAAGAGTTTTGAAACAAATAGTAAGAGTTTATAATAATCAATCAAAACAATGAGAGTTTTAAAACTAACTAACAACAAACAGCAAACAAAAACCTTTACATGAAATAATACAAAATGAGTCAACTTTTTGGAACCTTCTTCGAAAAAGGGTAAAAAAACACATTCAGTCAGCTCTATTAAGGGTATCTTCACTTTTTTCTTTTTGTTCTCTTTCCCTTTTTTTCAATATTGAGAGGAAAGATGTTTGAACTAAAGATACTAGTGTCTTGTGAGTGGAAAGATCCGTGTTTGTCTTGAAGATGAAATAATTAACTTGTTGCTAGTTACGTACTTCTGATTGGTTTGATGTAGTTCGAATTTTATGTAAATGCAACAGAGATTTCTTATTTAATTGATCAGTTATGAGAAGATAACACTGACTTTCTTTATCTTATCTTTTTCTCCAAAAAAAAAAAAAAAACAGCAGTGTTTTTTGCTACATGAAGAACAGCTCGATCAGGTTCTAGTTGCATAATATACATTTATAGGTTTGTATCAGTAATTTTTCCTGTAGCAATTATGCATTTGAACTAATTTAAAGTGCTTAATTCTAAGTTTCAGTTAGATACTTTACGCAAAAAAAATGTACTTATTCAAAACCTTTGAATACATTTTAGGACAATCACAAATGAAAGAAAATTTTGGAAAGAATACAAATCAGATAAGAGGTTCAAAATTGGAATTCACTGGCATTGATTTTTGATAGTTGCATGGAGTAAATTAAGAAAATTCTTGACACATGAAAATTGTGCATAGTTCTAATAGTTCTAATAGTTCTATTAGAATTTTTTGATAGTTATAATAGTTCTCACTTATTTGTAAAGTGTGCATATTAAGTGCGCATATTTGATAGTTTTAATTCTAATTTTTAAATTGCAATTCTAGGTTATTATAGATTTTAAGAGGGAGAATTAACTAATACCTGAATTGACAGGCCTATAAAATTTCAGGTATTTATGGTTCATATAATTGATATACACTCAATCCAGATTTCTTATTCTTCTACCTCACACTATGTTCATTTATAGTAATAGTTTGAGTTTTTTTTTTTCTTTCTTTTTTAAAATTGAGATAGTTGGAAAACAGAAACTACTGAAACAGTATATGCCATTCGATGTAGCAGCTCATGTATTTTATTTCAGCATCAAATGTGGTTTATTATAATGATATTTTAATACCTGCCACTTGTTGAACCACTACTTTACCTCGGTCTAACTTATATGTGTCTTATTCCTCTTCATGCAGCTGGTGATGCTCCTTTCATGTATAATGGCATTTTTCTTAAACTACACGATATTTTTAAACACTACCCTAAAATCTGCGAAAATCTAAAGGTTTGTTTATCTCATTAGCACCAGCCCATAATTACCTTCCTTCCTTCACGCATGCCTTTTTTTCTCCCTTGAAAATGAGAACACTCCTTGCACTTTTGTTTGTGACAGGATTTTGTCACAGTAGAACTTGGTTGGTTGTTGTTTTGAGGGCTTCCTTTTATTTGATTAGTCGAATCTTCTTGTCATACCTACCAATTTATGTTCTTGTATTTTCTCTCATTGATAATAATGTTTAAATTTTTTTTCTTTTTCTTTTTCAGCAAAATATTATTGGGTGGGGGCTTGGTTTTGTGGGGTCCTTTTTATATGCTTATTTTAAACTCAAAGGTAATTAGGTACTGATAGATGGAGAGAGGCCATTTAAGTGAGAAAATGAAGACGGAACCAAAGAAATGGGATATGGACGCAATTTTGTGCATTTGTGGACCATTTTTGGGGCCTATTTTTGCATGCTATTCATGCTCATAAATGCTAATATTATTATTTTGGGTTGAAAGCGGGTATTTATTGAGGATCATGAGATTCTTCTTCGACTGATGGTATTGTCTATATCGATTCCTCAACAAACTGGAGCTGAGTTATGAAAGCAAACCAGGGATGGGTTGCAATTTTTCTGGTGGCAGATTTGTGTGACAATTTTTAAAAAAAATTCTTTCAGTGCAGTAATTTATTTTTATGATGCTCCTAAACCCGTCCATGAATAGAACACTTCTGTGTGTATCCTTTATTGATCATCCAGCCATAGTTACTTTAATTGTTGATTTGAGTTCATTTATTTATTTGATGTGCTATGATGAATGTTATTTACTGTGATAAAATGAAGTTAAACAATGAATAACAATGTCCTTATTAAGTTCATATACATACTTCAGCATTTTGCATTTAGAAAAATGCATATTAGAGAAGCTCTCGGATAAGGATATATCCGATCCGTATCCGTATCCGAATCCGATTTTTTTGTGAATACAGATATGAAAAATTCGTATCCAGGCAAATACGGATTCAGATATTCAAATCTAAAAAAATTCAAATGTGAATACGGATACAGATAGCACTTTGAAAAGCGGATTCGGATACGGATATCTCTAATCTCTAATATCTAATATTATAATGGGAGAATTGAGGTTGTCATTTGTAGACATTCAACTATTTAATCTCAACCATTCCAAATAGATGAATCTCTTATCGTGTAATCTTTTTATTTACAGGGGCAACTGTGCATGTAGTAACCGCATTACAGAAAATATCCCAGGTATTTATGGAATTTTGATAACAGGTTGATATTAAATTAGGACAAAAGGCTAACCAAATATGCCTTTTTAGTGTGTTCTAAGCATCAGTATGCAATTCCATCAAGAGAGTGCTCAACCTAGTATATTGAGATCCTGATATTGGAAATTGCAAATGGTGTAATATGTAAGTTTCACCAAGCAAAATGCATCACTGCTAGACCAGTTGTATGCAAAATGACAGTTACAACCACGATCCATAATAAAATAGTTAGTGTAAAGGCTCCTTTTAAAGTAGAAATAAGTATTGGATATTGACATGAACCAAGTTAAATTTCATAAAATCATCTGGTAAAAAACTTAGCGAGAATGGACGAAGATTAATATCTCTCCAAATTAACAACCCACATGCACAAATTAGTGTGTAAAAATGGAGAAAAGAAATAGAGAAAAATGAGAAGCAAACCTTAGAGAACAGATACCCAGCCTTCAATTTCGCCACATTAACATTGCGAGCATCCTTTGTTGTGTAAGCTGAAACAAAACAAATCCAAAACACATTGTTAAAAAAGAACCATACTTCACCATAGAAATAATTAACCATACATAATTAATACAACCATACTTAAGATCCAACAACAATAACATAATTAAGCTCCGACAACAATAACAACAATAAGATAAGTGTTAAAAAGGGAAGCTACCAAAAGATAAGCCGAGAGACAAAAACTTTCCTCCAAAAAGGGAAGCTGCTCTACTTCCTTTTTGCTAAAAGTAATCCTGAAATTCATTAAATTTCCTAATTTTTAGTAATTCAGCCATTTGCATACTACAATCATATGATATCTAGTAGGTTACAGATATTGCTCAACTAACATCATATATCATAAACTAACAATCAATAGAGAATTTCAACTAAAACAGACATCAGCAGTGATAGCACCCTCAATGGGTGTCAATGGGCCGGTATTCTTACTTTTGGGAGAACAGAAAAGAGAGAATATCATATTGAATTCCAAATGCCAGTGATTACGATTTTAAGCCTGTTCTGCTTTCAGGTTTAAGAAGTAGTCTGCCTCACTTCAGCAGTAGGATGCCTCTCTGTCAAACAATGATTTGTCTGCAAAATTTTATGGAATGTGTTAATAGATGAGACAGTGAGGGTTGGTTTAAGGTATTTAGAATTTAGTGCATCATTCTCACCTTGCATTATTTTAGTATCCCAAATGCATATTGAACCACAGCATCATGCTTTCTAACAAAGAAAACAATTTGAATGGAGTTGTGAATAACACAACAACTGAAAGAAGATGATTGGCATAAGTTTTAGAAAAATGAAGAATTTAAGTTCTTGACATTTGGATATCACTTGCAAGATGCCATAAGTGCTTCCTGTTATGGAAATCCTAGCAAGAGATACTCCCCAATTTTCTTGAATCATTTGACTAAGAGAATTATTGGATTAACTAACTATTGAATTATAGCAGCTATGAACCTATTTACAGAAACAACTATATACTATGCAGCTAATGGTGGGAAAAAAATATTTGAAAGAGAACAGTCAATTCCTCAGGCTTACAAAAGCAAATGAGGCAACTGTCAAAATTGACACAAAATTCGTCGGCACAGGCATTAAGGGGAGGGGGGAATTTGAACCTTCGTCTCTCACATAAAATGGAAGGATATGCCATTTTGCCACATGCGCTTTGCAACATCTCCATTTTTAAAAGGCTTAAAAATAAGCTAAGGTAAAAATTATTAAAGTAACCAGCCTTCAAGCAATTACTGTCACCCAGCCACTACACCAAAACCCCGAAGTTTTGGTAAGTTTAGGGCTTTACACATATTCTAACTATAACATCATATAGCTCACTGGTTGATCAATTGTTGAATTATCATAGTCCATCGGTTAGTTGATTAATGGTTTTTTTTTTCCCCAAAAGAATGAGACTTTGTTTTAGTTGGCATTCTTGATCAGCAGATTGCTGCAGTTCTGGTCAAAAAGATATTTTATTTCAACCTCTTTTACATCAAGGTTTTCTTTTTTTGGTTTTCGGTTTAAGATCAGGTTTCACATGTGTAAAGGATGACAGTAATTTAAAATGTACTTAAGGCATTAGGATTACTCGTAGGCTACAAATCAGTTCTTGTAGTCTGGTGTGTATATTGATTTGAACTAAATCTCTAACTAAATAGGCTTCAGATCAGTTGTTAAATTTCAAACCATTTTGTTTTGTTTTATAGTTTTTGCAGTAAACTGTAACTGCAAATTTGATAGATTTCAAGTTAAATCTCACAAATTTAGCTTTCTATAATTAGTCTTTCCCATACTCACCTTCTAGAAACATGTGTTGGTCTAGTATTCTTCAACAGAACGAATGATGAGAATGAACCAAATTTAAAATGAAAATGAAAATGAATAAGATAATGAACCAAATCTAACATGACATGGCCCCTAGATAGAAACGTATGTGCTTCAAACTTCCCAAGTATGTTTAAAAGGAAAATGAATAACCATGAAACCCAGTACAGGAAAAAGTGACCTCTAAAGATAATTTTGGCGTGAAAAAAATGGAAAGAACCAAATTTGAAATAGGTAAAGAAAGATTCAGAAGCTCACATTTGAAGGTTTGTCATCGCCATTCTCACTTTTCTTCTTTCCTCCAAATAGACCAAGTACACTGCTACAATGCCATGATAGTGATGGAATGACATTTAGTTGACCTAAAACATGAGCTTGTGATATAAATAAATTTAATCTCACACCGGTTAATGCTAGAACTACAAATAAAGGACCAAGATATAGTATGAAAGATTAATCATTTCCGCTAGAACTACAAATAATGCTAGAACTACAAATAAAGGACCAAGATAAAGTAATAATACACTACCTGTTACACAACAAACAAACACATAATAAATAAAAATCTCAATTTGCTAACAACATGTAAGGAAAATCTGACCTTCAGCTTGTTATTATGCATTTCCGCTTCCAACTGTCCATTGAAGACATTAAGTCTAACCATCTTCTCTTTCAGTTCACTTATA
This sequence comes from Hemerocallis citrina, assembly GCA_017893485.1. NCBI lineage: Eukaryota > Viridiplantae > Streptophyta > Magnoliopsida > Asparagales > Asphodelaceae > Hemerocallis > Hemerocallis citrina. Next base: position 54,960,929 of record CM030358.1, read on the forward strand.
TGCACATCTTTCTCTCTACAATATTGCAGTAAAGAGTATATAGAATTACTGAATTAAATTTCACAATTCATGTTTCTTATGGTTATGAATGGGAAAAAAATATCAAGAATTCATCAAGCAGTCTAACAAGTTTTCAGTGAAGCTTGTACAGAGGAGACGGCGGACGGCGGGAGCAACGGCGACGGGCGACGCGACGTCAGGGGGGGGACACGGGCCGAGAGGGGGTGGCGTTGGGGCTGTGGTTGCTGCTGTTGACGGAAGGAGAAGGGGAGGAGAGGGGCGCGCTGTCGTGGCTGGCGTCGTGGAGGCAGGACGACATGGGAGGTCACGAGCAGGTACCGGCGAAGGGGTCACGGCAGGGGAGAAGGTCGGGAGACAGGGTAGGGAGAGAGATGAGAGATGATAGGAGATTGGCATGGGTTCCAGATTTTGAATGGGAAGAGAGAAAGGGGGGATTCGGGATGAGAGAGACAGAGAGAGGGGGGAGAGAGAGAGATCGGGGGAAGACAGAGAGAGAGAGAGACAGAGAAGCCGTAAGAGAGAGAGGGGGGGAGTGGTTCTGAGTTGAGAGAGAGAGAGAGATTGGTTTTGGGTTTTGAAATTGTAGGATTTGAAATTTTGAGCGGAAAAATATGTTTTGTGAGGTTAGATCTGGGCCATTAATTTTGGAGGAGATTGAATGAGAGCCACTTGATAGCTTTCTTTGTGTTTTATTATATAGATATAAATATTTTTTCATAATTTTTAGGGGGGCCAAATAATAAAATTTAATTGATTTAAGGGGGGGTTTTTAAAAAATTTCAAAATTTTAAGGGGATTTTTAAAATTTTTTTTTTGGGGGGGGGGGGCTGAGCCACCCCGGGCCCCCACATAGCTCCGCCACTGGTTACCATGCACATGCATGCACGTATTATTATAGGGTTATGTCCATAATCACACCGATGGGTATTTCCAAAATAGTACCCGAAGATTGTATATTTTTCAAAATAGTATCATAACTATTTAAGTTATTCTAAAAAAGTATTCAATGTTAGTTCCTGTTAAGTTTTTGATTGCGGGAGAGTAAACTGACCAATTCATGTTGGGATTGGGGCGTCAACCAATGCCCGTTGTCGCAGCAGAACTAATAGAGCAATGGAGAAGGCGAAGTAGATGAGACGAATAAATTGAGCAAGCAAGTAGATCCACCAAACTAACACAAACACAACGATGACTTATTCCAGTTAGCTTTTGCTTAATCCAGACGGAAATAGAGGGAGATCTGATATTCAACTAGAAGAGATTACAAGGAGTTATTGATTTACTCAATACAAGAAATTAAACTCACTCACCAAGAACTATCTCTCTCTCGAGCATCTCTTTGCAATGGAGAAAAGAATCTATGAAGTATTATCTCTCATATTGGAGGAGTTTACAACATATATAGAAGAATATAGAGAAACCTAGGTATAATCTTGATTCTCAGTCGTCCGATATAACCTGGAAAAGAAGTAACTGAATAGGAGCCGCACGATCTAACTTGGAGTTGAAGTTTGGGCTGAAACGACCTAACAAATCGAAGCCCAAAAAATGAACACAGCGCCGTGGGCGGTCGACCGTCCAACAAGACCAGTCGACCGTACCTCTCTCGGACAATCCTTGTACTATGAGCGATCGGGGGGGTGCGGTCGATCGCAACTTGGGACAGTCGACTGCAACTATGCCTGCACCTTGCTGCTACTGTTTTCCCTTCTACTCACTTCGACGCTTCGACCTCCGTGCTTCATCATACCTTCTTCTAATCTGAACAACGAGTATACAAGACACAATCCTAACAAACTCCACCTTGGATTGCATATGAGTGCTATCACATTATGTATTACTCATCTCCAAACTCTAATAAATTTCACTTGTAAAGAAAACTTAGAACAATAGCTTCTTCTTCTAGTTGAACTGATATCTACTCAATCTCACCAAATCCAGTATACCCCTTCAAGGGTACACCTTCATAGATGTACTCACAAAGTTGCCAAACTCTGCACGAACTCCACCTACCCTTAGGCTTTCTCCACCTCTCGACGATATTCGAACGTCATGGTCTCGTTTCGATGAATCTAGTTGCGGCAAATTAGCTGCGCTATAACGGGAAAAGAAGCAACACTTGCGCAAGTATTTCGGATTTCCCAAAGCTTGTAGAGACTGTTTTGGCTTGGCCCAACCACTCTCATACCTCTAATCACCTTACGACGATCCTGAAAAACAGACAGAACTCCACCTCGAGCTGTGTACCTGCAGCCTCATGCATCAAGAGTTTCCAAGAAAATCAGATTCCATTTCAGCAGAGGAATATGCAAAATATCCCTTAAAGTGAACATATTTAGACCTGGCATCTTCAACTCAACTGTCCCCTCACCCACTACTTCATAAATCTTCCCAGTTCACGTTGTCACACAACGCCCTGCAGTAGACTTATAAGTAGAAAACAACTCCCTTTCGGAGCAAATATGAGAAGAACTCCCTGGGTCAAGAAACCAACTAGAATCCACTTCTAAAGAATTTGAAACAAGAAGACACGAATTGCCTGAATCAAAGGCACTAACTACATTAGCGGCTGAACTCCCGTTCTTTGCGTTCTCCTGATTCTGCAACTTCCAACAGTCTTTCTTGATATGCCCTGGCCTCTTGCAATAACGGCAACGGATCGAATCCTTTTGCAAAGCACTTTGTCTTCCCCCCAAAGGACCATCCATTGCTAGACAACTTGTAGGAATAGACGATGATGATTTATGGGTCTCCTTCCTAAGTTGAATTTCCTTCAATGTTTTGATTACACCATCTACCAAAATATTCTCCTTGGCAGATCTACCGTGTAGTATGGTAGTGATCAAAGGCTCGTACAAATCTGGCAGTGAATATATCAAGTTGAAAGCTTTATCTTCCTCACACACATCTGCGTTGATCGCCTTAAGTTCAGATAACACCTTATTGAATTCTGTAAGTGGTCTTGGAGATCGGTACCTTCCTTCACATATAAACGAAAAAACTTTCTCTTCAAATGCATCCGATCTAATAACGACGAACCAAAGTAGTCAGCTATGAGTTTTTTCCACAAACTCGCCGCATCAGTTTCTTCAAGAAATCTACACTTGACCTCGTCCGCCAAGGATAGTCGGATCAGACTCATGGCTCTTTCACGAATATCTTCCCAACCGTCATCCTTCATATCAGTTGGCTTTTCTTTCTTCTTAACGGCTAACTACAAATGTTCTTGAACAAGGACATCATACATGTCGGTCTTCCAAAGATTGAAATTGATCTTCAAAATACTGTGACCTGTCATCTTAACCAAGGGACTCGGCAACCTGAAGCTCTGATACCAGTTCTTGGGATTGGAGCGTCAACCAACGCCCGTTGTCGCAGCGGAACTAATAGAGTAATGAGAAAGTCGAAGTAGATGAGAGACGAATAAATTGAGCAAGCAAGTAGATCCACCAAACTAACACAAACACAATGATGACTTATCTCGGTTAGCTTTTGCTTAATCCGGGGAAAAATAGAGGGAGATCTGGTATTCAACTAGAAGAGATTACAAGTAGTTATTGATTCACTCAATACAAGGAATTAAACTCACTCATCATAAACTATCTCTCTCGAGCCTCTCTTTGCAATGGAGAAAAGAATCTATGAAGTATTACCTCTCATATTGGAGGAGTTTACAACATATATAGAAGAATAGAGAGAAACCTAGGTCTAATCTTGATTCTCAGTCATCCGATATAACCTGGAAAAGAAGTAACTGAATAGGAGTCGCACAATCTAACTTGGAGTTGAAGTTTGGGCTAAAACGACCTAACAAATCGAAGTCCAAAAAACGAACATAGCGTTGCGGGTGGTTGACCGTCCAAGATGACCGGTCGACCGTACCTCTCTCGGACAATCCTTGTACTACGAGCGGTCGGGGGGTGCGATCGACTGCAACTTGGGACAGTCGACCGCAACTATGCATGCACCTTGCTGCTGCTGTTTTTTCTGCTACTCACTTCGACGCTTCGACCTCCGTGCTTCATCCTACCTTCTTCTAATCTGAACAACGAGTATACAAGACACAATTCTAACAATTCAACCCTGCTGCTTCACTACTTCTTCTTTCCATCTCGATCGATCAACTGTTGTTTCAAAGGCAGATGGGTAAGCGGGTTACGGATCTTAAGCAGACGTGGTTATCGCGGTGCCATAGGGAGGTTTGGTGAGGGGATTTGGAGGTGGAGGACGAGGAGAGAATGACATTGATGAGGTCTTCGACTGTTCGTATAAGCTGGGATTCGGTGGAATCGATGGAGGCGAGGTGGACGAAAGTTTGATTTAGCGGGTAGGGAGAGGTAGAACCTGGATCCAAAGTTGCGGGGGAGGGAGGAGAGGGAGTGAGGCAGGCGAAGAGGCAGAGGGAGTGCTTCATACTCTAAGAGTGGGGGCTTGCTAAGCCGCCATTAATGGAGCTCCAAGAGCTCGGAGCTCAAAGAGATATCGGATCGGATCGGGTAAGTTTGGGGGTTTGTTTGGGTTTCATATTTTTATGTATAAAGAGATGAGAGCAATTTCGTCAATTCATATACTTCTTAATGGATTTAAACCCAATAAGAGGTATATTGTACGAATATACCCTTCACTTTATAGAGGAGCTCACGGTGTGTGTTTTTTTTTGAATAACTTACATATTTACAAATACTATTTCGAAAATATACAAATTTGGGGTGTTATTTTAAAAAACTTAATTTGTTGGTGTGATTATGGAAAAAACCCATTATTATATCTATATATTTAGGGTTAACAAACTAGCTATTAAAGGAAATTCATGAGAAATAAAATCTTTGACCATCTTCAATATTTCTCCCTTGTTTTTGCTCTTTTGATTAAGCAGTCACGGCTGGCCCTGAGTTTCCGGGAGTCCGAGGAGAAAACCCCAAATAATTATTTTTGAGACCCCTAATAACAATATAATTATTTTTACGCACAAAATACGTGTCTATATTTACAAGGGAAATATAAATTTGGGGTCACTAAAATTGTAAAAAAATCGGAGGCCTGAGACGGCTATCTTATTTGCCTCAAGGTGGGGGCCGACCCTAATAAGCTTAAGCTAGCTTCATAACTAATGTTGCATTAAACTATACTTTTGCCGTAAAGAGAACGACACTCTGTAGAGTACTAAATATAAAAAATTCTAATATTATACATATATCAATATTTATTTTGTAACCAATCTCTCTCAGTTTTTTGCCGAGAAAAAAAACTATCCCCTTATGTTAAGATCCAACCTATCAATTTATCTCGCTTGACACATATGAAAAGGACAATAAAGTGAATAAATTGATAGCATTATTATATTGAATATGTACGTTTTTTTTTTTTAATATCTAAACCAATAACCTTCAAATCTAAATGGAGTGCTGTTAGATGATATATTAGTTTAATTTCATATTGATTATGTATCAATTTAATCTTCTATTATTTTCTATATGTATGAGCCATATTGTATACAGTTTAATAAAGTAAATCAATCAATAAAGAATTATTCTCATCTAGTAATCTTATCATGGTATCAGAGCCTATCTTCCTATAAGGCCTATACTAATTTGATTCTCTTCGTCGAGGTGGGGTGGTTCTCGTCTTCATCAGAATCACTCCACCTCCTCACATTCCTCTCTCGATCTTGATCAAAACCCTAATCTCCCCCAAAACCCTAAATCTTCAAAACCCTAGCCGTCATCTAACAACAAAATCCAAAACCCTAGTCGTCTTCATCAACATCAACATCAACATCAGCATCAGATCGTCATCATCAACTCCGGCGACTCTCCCCGCCGTCGACGCTGCCCAACTCCGTGATCAGCAACCTCTCAACACCACCCAAATTCTCGTCGACCCTCTGTCAACCTTCAAATCTAGAAACTCAACTTCAGCCATCACCAGCAGCAGCCTTTCCCTCCCTGTCAACCTCCAGATCCAGGCACCACATCACCATCAACTCCTCCGAAACCTAACTTCGCCGTCGTTTCGCCGCCGCCTCTCCGATTGACACCCCCCTCTTTCCCTCCTCATATTTTTGATAAAAGGGGATGGTGGCACTTTCCTACTCTTTACCTATCTTCGTTAAGCTCTCCATCTCTGAAACCCCAAGCCAAGAATCGCCATGGATTTGGACCTGGGTTCCATGGCGTCAGCGATCGGCGTGTCCGTCCTCGTGCTCACCTTCCTCCTCTGCCTCTTCTCCACCATCCTCGTGGGCTTCCTCTGGCGCTTCGTCCCCGGCGCCTTCCCCAAGCACCTCTACGCCGCCCTCTCTGGCGTCGTCATCTCTTTCCTGTCCTTTGGCTTTTCCTCCAACCTCCACTTCCTCATCCCCATGGCCCTCGGCTACGCCTCCATGCATCCGCAACCACTGTGGCATCATCACCTTCGCCTCGGCTTCAATTCGAGATCCAGACCTAACCCAAATCTTCTTATGGTTTTTTTGTTTGATTACCTGACTCAAGTTCCTCTTCAACCCGACACGTTTCTCCAAACCAAACCCAAACCCATTTTCTGTTTTTTCTCTATTAAAAAAAAACCTTTTCCTACAGGTTTTTATGCTTCTACATCCAGATCGTCAACTCACTCTGGTTGATTGTGTTAAGTTCTGTGAGGAAATTAGCAATTGGGAATTAGGGTTTTATCTCTAGATCTAAGTTGCTTGAGATATTAACCCTATGTATCAAAATTGGAATACCTAGACTGCTATCACAAGCCAGTATTTATAGATAAATTCTGGTTTGGGTATCGGGTTATAAGCCCACAGACCCGCGTTCCAATATCCAATCAATTGTACGTTCATTACACGTGTTACACATATGCACGTGCTATATTTATATAGAGAGAATATACCAATATATCCAACAATCTCCTCCTATATTCTCAATATATAAAGTACAGGATTATCTCATCAGATCAGTATACAACTGACTGGCTGATAGCAGTCCATAAAGGAAAAGCATCAAAAAGGTATAGTTTCGTAAAAAACCAAAATAATTATAAAACTGAATAGTTCAATCAAGACTAAACCAATATAATTAAATAGTTCCAAACCATATCCAATTCAGAATAGTTCACAAAGACTAAACCAATAGATAAATAAATTATAGTCTCAAACTAAATAAAGCAAATAAACTTCAAACCAAACAAAAGAGTTTTAAGCTCCAAAGCAGTCTTAAACTCAAAAGAAGTTTTATTAAGCAAGTGATTTGCAAAAGAAAATCCCTGCATGCAGCTTCATGATTACTCCTCCATATCGAGCAAGTCATCATCTTCAAAATCGAGATCTAAGATTCCACCTCCATTATCTTTGCTAGCACCTGTTGCTCAACATTGCAAAATAAGAATTTCATGAGTCATTTCTTTTTGAATTCAAATAAATTGCATAAAAGTATCTAGTTCAAACAAAAGAACTTAGTACAATTCAAATTGGCTAGCAAGATTTTAATACAAGCATCACAATCAAGTATCTTTAACAAATAAAGTACATGAACTTTATAGTTTCTACACAAGAACCATACTATGTTTCATATTGGAATGAAAAACTGCCGTTTCACTCATGGTTTAACATTGAATCATCAAAATTGGAATGAAACATGCATCCATAAGAGACATATCATCAAAATTGGAATGATATTTAGGACAATTTAATCATCGGAAATATATCGACAAGTTTTCATGTTTCGTATTGGAATAATATGATTATTCTAAGTAAATTCTATAGATATATGATACCATCAAAATTGGAATGATATTATATGTCTGTGGAATTTATGTGGAAACATCATGATTATCTGAAACACGTTAACTGTCAAATTGATGCTTAAGTTTGAACTTCTCTATGGCTGTTCTAATTATCAAAATAACTAGGGTGTTAAGGCCTTTGTGACTTAATGGCTCTTAACCCCATTTCCCCCACAGTTTTGACAATTAGACCTCTTTGTAATCCCTTGGTAAGGGCATCAGCCACATTCTGTTTTGATCTCACATCAATGAGGGTAATAATCCCTTGCTTAATGAGATAATTCAACTTTGCCTGTCGAAGACCGACAGTTCCTCTCTTACCATTGTAAAGAGAATTGGTTGCAACAGTTTTTGTAGCTTGGTTGTCGCAGAACAAGCTAAGAGTGGTTACTTTAAACCTTCTCAATGGAATATCTAGCAATAGGTCTCTCATCCATTCCGCTTCTTCACCAGCACAAGATAGCGCAAAGAGTTCAGACTCCATATATGAGAATGCAATGCCTGGTTGCCTTTTAAATTTCCATGACACAGTTGCTCCTCCTAGTGTAAACACATAACCACTAGTGGATCGACTTTTACCAAGTTCTGTGCACCACGATGCATCAGAATATCCTTCCAAAACTGAAGGATGTCCAGAGTAGCACAAAGCTAACTCTTGAGTACCACACAGGTAACCCATTAGCCTCTCAAGGGCATTCCAATGTGTCTTACCGGGATTACTAGTGAATCTGCTAAGCATGCCTACCGCAAAGGCTATGTCTGGTCTAGTGCAGATCATTACATACATGAGACTTCCGATCAGTTTGGAATAATCCAACTGTCTCACCGTTGCACCAACGTTAGGTGTCAACTTTTTATTGTAATCATAAGGTGTTTCAAACCTTCTGCAATTACTGTATCCCCACTTTTGTAACACATTATTGATATAGTGAGATTGACTAAGGAGTATGCCTTGCCTACCAAAACTCACTCTCATACCTAGTATAGTGTCCACAACACCTAGGTCCTTCATGCTGAATTCTTTGGATAGCATTGTTTTAACTTCAACCACAGTTGAGAGGTCGCTTTCAACAACAAGCATGTCATCAACATACAAGCAAATTATAGCAATTTTATTCGATAGATCACGAAAATAAAGGCATTTGTCAGAATTGCTAGATTCAAAACCTAAGCTCTTTATTGTTGTATCAAATTTTTCGTGTCATAGTTTTGGTGCTTGTTTTAATCCATACAAAGATTTTACCAATTTTGCACACTTTGTTCTCTAAACCTTTAAGTACAAAACCTTCAGGTTGATTCATATAGATTTCTTCATTAAGATCTCCATTTAGGAAAGCAGTTTTAACATCCATTTGGTGAATAACAAAATTTTCAATGGATGCAAGGGCAAGAAGAATCGTTATTGTAGCAATATGACAAACAGGTGAGTAAACATCAAAATAGTCTATCCCACTTTGCTGAGTATAACCTTTAGCTACTAGTCGTGCTTTATACTTTGCTACAGTCCCATCTGGATTAAGTTTCTTCTTCAAAACCCACTTATTTCCTATGGTTTTAGCCCCTTTTGGCAGATCAACTAATTTCCAAGTTTTATTTTGTAATAAAGAATCCATTTCATCATCAATAGCCTCTTTCCAAAGTAGACCATCCCTAAACCGAAGAGCTTCATTCACACTAAGTGGATCAGCCAACAGTGCATAAGTTACAAAATCATCACCATAGGTTCTAGGTGTCTTATCTCTGGTGGAGGTTCTTCTAGGCTCAATTTCATTTGTAGTTTCAGTGTCAGTTATGCTAGGTCTAGATTCTGTTTGTGAATCATTGACTAAGTCTGTGTGGCCAGATAGTGTTATGCCTTTGTCTTTGATGAACACATCTTCAAAGAATTCTGCATCTCTAGATTCGATTATCTTATTGAGAGATAGGTCATAAAATCTGTATGCCGTACTATCAACTGCATTTCCTAGATACACACAGGTATTTGTACGAGGTCCTACTTTAGGCCTTCTAGGGTCTGGTATTCTAACAAAAGCAATACAACCCCATGTTTTTATTTTATCAAAGCTCAGTGTGTGTTTATGCCATAACTCATAAGGTGTTTCAGTCAATTTAGAGTGTGGTAACAAATTAAGAATATTATTAGTAGTCAATGCAGCCTCTCCCCAAAAATTCGAAGGCAATCCAGCAGTCAATAACATAGAATTCAACATTTCTGTAAGTGTTCGATTCTTTCTTTCGGCTATACCATTTGACTGTGGTGAGTAGGGTGATGTTGTTTCAGAGATAATGCCATGTGAAGTGCAAAATTCTTTAAAACCCATTGACACATATTCCCCACCTCTATCAGATCTGAACCTTTTTATTTTAGCATTTAACTGATTTTCGACACGGTCTTTAAATTCTTTGAATTTATTAAGTGCTTCATCCTTTGATTTTAACAGATAGATATGAAAATATCTAGAACAATCATCTATAAAGGTGATCAAATACTTCCGACCTCCTTGCGTCACAAAGTTTTTAAAATCGCATATGTCAGAATGAATTAGTTCAAGAAGTTGTGTACTCCTAGAAACAGAACTAAAGGATTTTCTAGTGATCTTTGTCTGAGCACACACTTCACACTTGTCATATCTTAAGGATGTATCAATTGGCAGATTAAAAGTTTTAGCAACAGCAAGTAATTTAATATAGTTTACATGTCCCAATCTGTTGTGCCAAGTAGAAGGGCTACACAGTTTTGAGCTAACAGCATTAATCACTTCATTTGCTAAACTAAGTCTATACATGCCATTGACTAAATAAGCACAACCAAAGTAGTATGAGTTAACAGATAATATTGCTCTACCACTTATCATAGAAACTACCATGCCAGCATTATTCAGTAAGCTAATAGAAATTAAATTCTTTGCTAAAGCAGGAACAAATTTAACATTACGCAAAATTAAATTCTTACCTGATGAGAGACTGAGATTTGCAGTTCCAACCTGGAGCACCTTGACTGATTCTCCATTCGCCATAGAGACAGACTCATTTGCATCTTTGAGATCAGTTAGCAGGTTCTTATTGTTGCAAGCATGACATGTAGCCCCCGAGTCCAACAACCAACTCGTAGAGGCACTGACCTTATCATCACCAACAACACACAGAAAGTTGGTGGGTTCAGTGTTGTCCTCTAATAAGTTCACCGTTTCATTGTTAGGTTGTTCTCTTTTGGGTAGCCTACATTCGGTAGCATGGTGACCCCACTTCCTACAGTTGTAGCACTTCCCTTTCTTTTTCACAATCTTTTTATTGGCTTCCAACTTGGACGGTTCACCCTTAACTTTATTAAGCTTGTTCTTCTTAAACTTAGGAACATATTTGGAACTGGTTAGCACATTAGCATGAGAAATTTGTTTCTTAGCCAACTCCAAATTTATCCTAGTTCTTGTCTCATTCTCTACTTTAATACATCGTTTGAGTTGTGCAATCTTAATTTGTTCTGGCAGTCTATACATTTCTGTCTTAAATGTGAGCCATGATGCAGGTAATTTAAAGATTATTGCTCCAGTGAGAAAGGCATCACACACAGTGATATCTTCAGTTTTCAATTTAGCTACTAAGTTTTCAAGATCAGTTACCTGAGGGAGAATGGCCTTCTCCTCTCTAAATTCAAAGCTCATGAACTTATCAACCAAGTGAGTCTTGGAGACCTTCTACTCCTTTTTGAATTCATCCAGCAGATTGTCCCAAATCTCCTTAGCTGTTCCATACTTCATGTACACATCTGCTAACCGATCTGAAATACTGTTTAGCAAAAACTCCCTGCACAGGTCCTCATCTCTGATCCAAGTGGCATCATCCACATCTTCGGTACAGTCATCATAAGTCGTTTGACAGGTATAAAAGATCTTCATGAATTTCATCCCATACTGTGCTTTCCTCTTCCAACTATTGAATTCAGAACTACTAAACGCCTCTAGTTTAGGAACCTCATACGGTCGATCATGTTTTTCCATCTTAAGGAATAAACTATGATTTCCTAAAATTCGAGAGTATGTTCTGAATTATTACTACACAAGTAATTTATAGGGAGAAATGATCTGCTAACTAATAACAGAATAGATGGATTAGATAAATTGCACGAATCTTAGGGTTTTAGAAATACCAGATCTTGATGAGATACAAAAGATCTTCACTGTCTTCTTCTTCAAATTAGGGTTTCACACAGATCTTGAAGAAGAGAGAAAAGGGATCGGAGATGGCACCGGTGACTGCCGTCGACAGCGAACGGAAGTGGTGGGGTTCGGCTGACGAACTCGCGATGCGATCGGCGAGCGACGGGCGGTCGGCTTCGCAGCGGATCGGCGAGCGACGAAAACGGCGAGCGATGGACCTCGCGACGCGATCGGCAAGCGACGAACGGCAAGCGAAAGTCTTCGCGAGAGACGGCGTTAGGGTTCCGATGAGATCTGGCGGCTACAGAGGATTTCGACGGGATTGAACAAACCGATGGTATTCCCCTTAATTAATCTCACAAAATTAATTAATATCTCAAGATTGTTAAGTTCTGTGAGGAAATTAGCAATTGGGAATTAGGGTTTTATCTCTAGATCTAAGTTGCTTGAGATATTCACCCTAGGTATCAAAATTGGAATACCTAGACTGCTATCACAAGCCAGTATTTATAGATAAATACTGGTTTGGGTATCGGGTTATAAGTCCACAGACCCGCGTTCCAATATCCAATCAATTGTACGTTCATTACACGTGTTACACATATGCACGTGCTATATTTATATAGAGAGAATATACCAATATATCCAACAGATTGATCGTGAGTTTGAGAGAGGGTGTTATCAACATCCAGTTCTCAGTTCAGAGATGATATCCCACCACATCGACAATTCTCAAGTCTGGGGTGAGATCCCATCATCGACAATTTTCAAGTTTGGGGTGAGATCCTATCATCGATCATTCTCAAGTCAGGGGTGAGATCCCGTCAGTCTATTTCTCAATTTAGGGGTGAGATCCCATCATCGACTATGTCTCAAGTCAAGGGTGAAATCCCATCATAGATCGGGATATGGAGATCCTGCCACTGTTCGGGGTGAGATCTCAATAGTGAGCCACCACTACTTTCTTCCGCAACACTCTACTTCTCAATTCCGTCACATGCGCCATCAAGCACCGTCACTGCACTACAGTTTTTCGTTCCTTCCACATCAACATTATCAGTATTCCAAATTCATGTTGCTTGAACCAACTTGAGTTTGAGAAGGGGTGTTAGATGATATATTAGTTTAGTCCCATATTGGTTATGTATCAGTTTAGTATTCTATTATCTCCTATATGTATGAGCCATATTGTATTCGATCAGTTTAATAAAGTAAATCAATCAATAAAAATTATTCTTATCCAATAATCTTTTTTTTTTGATAAAAAGATGACTAAGTCATCGCTTCATTAAAGAGAAATTTAACGAAACAGGAATGAAGATACAAAGTACATGAAGGAAGATACAAAGTTAGGCCGTAGCCAATCAACAACAACGTTCAGCTAAAAGTACAGCCTGAACGTAACAAAATACATCAAAACATTCTAAAGGAACTCAGTATCTCGCCACCTGAACCGAAAGAACAGTCACCAAACCAAAGTAGCTCCGTAGCTCGCCACCTGCATCTGAACTACTCCTCCCCATCCATACGCCTCTTCTTCCTTGAGCTAAGCAGTCCTGTCCATTCCAAACAGCAGAATTTAATTTTATACATGAGAGAAGAAAGTCTATGATCAATGCTATTGAAACAGAGGTCGTTACGGTCTAGCCACAGATTCCAAATGATCGAAGCCACGAGAAGGTCCCAATATGGTCTCACTTGTTTTCTAATGTTGTGCAATCTAATGTCCCCCCAAACCTCCGCACTAGAACCCGGACACTGTCCTAACCCGAAAGCTAGACCTAGTTTCCCCCATACCCATCTCGCTCTGCTGCACTTAAAAAATATATGGTTCGTATCCTCTTCTTGGGTAAGGCACCTATTACATAGAACACAGTCCAGTAATCCTCGTTTCCCCAGGTTAACTTTCGACAAAATTGCATCGTTATCTACCAACCATAGGAAGATTTTCACTTTAATAGGTGCATTGATGCCCCATATGACCGCCGCGCTCCCATTCCTCAATCCTCCGTCGTTCAGCCTTTTGTATAATGAGGATACCGAGAACTTTCCATCAGTCTCTAGGGACCACCATCTTTCGTCTTCTGCCTCCTGCGTAATACAACCTTCTATGCGGATGAAATTGTTGACCAGTTCAAGTTGACTAATAGATTCTTGATCCAGAGAGTCTTTGACTTCTAATCTCAAAGTGTTGTTCTTCCAAACGTCATACACCAGCGTGTCAATGTTGGTCACTGCCTCCGCGGCTGCTGGGAAAAGTCCCATCAGCGAGTTACTGCCACACCACTTGTCTTTCCAAAATCTGGTATTCTTGCCTAGTTTAATCCTGCAAAGTGTATGGCTATGAAAGACCTCCCCTGTCTTGAAGACCCCTTTCCACAGGCACGATTTCCTACTCTGAATACCCTTCCCTCCATATCTGAACTTCTTCCTAGCACGATAATTGGTAAAGGACTTACACCACCAATTATTACGTCGGATAGCCAGCTTCCACCACCACTTACTGAGTAGGGCAGTGTTCATGTCTCTGAGGTTGATGATGCCTAAACCACCGAATTCTTTCCTTTTGCAGACCCTCCCCCACCTAACGAGATGTATCCCTTTAGCTCCCTCGTTAGCGCCTTTCCACAGGAATCTTTTTCTACACTTGTCAATCTTGTGGATTACCCATACCGGTAGCTCGTAAATCGACATCAGATAGATCGGGATGCTGTTGATGACAGAATTCAGCAAAGTAATCCTTCCCCCCAGGGTTAGATATCTACCCTTCCATCCAGCTAATCTTTTCTCAATTCTGTCAATAAGTGGTTGCCAATCCTCTCTACTGAGCTTCCCGGGCCTAATAGGGATCCCAAGGTACGTTAGAGGGAATTCTCCTCTACTACATCCGAGCAATTGTTGGATCGTTGTGATAGGAACAGAGCAGATTTCGCTCAGCTGGATAACACAGCTCTTATTAAAATTAACCTTCATGCCTGACCAAGCTTCGAAGCACTTCAAGACCGACCCCATGGCTATGATATCATCTGTAGCAGCCGAACCAAACAGTAACGTATCATCCGCGTACTGAAGGATCGAGATAGGGTCTTGAAATCCTTTGATTTTAATACCAACGTTCGTCATGACCTTGCCTCCATTAGCTATCATTTCCGCTAGCCCGTCCGCTACGATAGCGAATAATAGAGACGAAAGTGGATCCCCCTGTCTCAGTCCTCTTCTGCATAGAATTTCTATACCCTGTTCCCCGTTGACAATGGGGAACGATTTCCCTCCTCTAATGCATTGAAACATCCATTTCCTCCATCTTTCTCCGAAGCCTTTCAACAGCAGCGCCTCGTCGACCGACTCCCATTCGACCGAGTCGTAAGCCTTTTGAAAATCCACTTTAAAGAGAAAACCATCTGTTTTTTCCTTGCGCGCTCTAAACACGATTTCATGCGCTGAGGCCACACTATCCATAATGTCACGACCTTTGATAAATCCGCTCTGAGACTCCCCGATGATATCATTTAATAGAGGCCCCAGTCTATTTGCCAAAACCTTGGTGATGATCTTAAAGGAGCCATTGAGCAGGCTGATTGGTCTCAAATCTCCCACAGTTTTCACCTCAGACTTCTTTGGAATCAGAACAATATTCGCAAAGTTAAGTCTTATCCAATAATCTTAACCGGAGCAGTCATACAATTGAGATATCGATCTAAACTTATGGTTAAAATTGAAACAGGAAACTAAAGGTGAAAAATAATTACAAAAAGTGCGATCGAGAAGATACAATAAGATCGAGAAGTTGGGGTTAATTGTCCCCTCCCTAAAACCCAAACAGTTTCTCTAGCTCATCAGCACAGCTAAAAAAAAGGAGAAAATGTTTTATTACAAAATAACTTAAAGCATAAAGGATTACAAATACATTAAGCATGAACTACCTAAGAGACCATTCAACAATGTATAGAAAAATATTATGTATTAGAAATTTGATGATTACAATTATATAATTAAAATCCCTTAAAACATGTACACATATGTATTGAAATCATGATAGATCCATATGACTATATTTGTGTTACATATGTATCTTAAGTATCCTGTACATTCCAATAACATATTATTTAGGATCTCAACCAATGAAGAATATAAAAGCAACCGTATTCCTTTATATTACTATTCCACCAATTACCACATTAATAATTTCATCTCTTGCAGTTGAAAATGATGTAGACATATATGGATCCACGAATTTAATTCACCCTTTCTTCAAGCATAGTTGCACATTCCATAATAGCAAAGAACCCCTTTGTTGCACTTGTTGCCGCAACTCCCACAATTTCCCTTGTCATAGTTCAAATCAACGCACTTCCCTCCACAACATGAGTCCGTAAACTTGCAAATGTTGCCACACTTGCCGCAGTTGAGTGGGTCGGTGTTCAAATCAACGCAATTATCCCCACAACATGCCGAGTAACCCTGACACACATAGGGGTCAAGGCTACACTTCTTGTTCTTCGGTCCGTTCCCATTGCCGATCCCTGCTAAGAAGCGATTAACCCGTAGAGGCTGGTTCGGGGCAGTAGCGGAAGACAAGGAGATGGCAAAGGCAAAAAGTGAGACCAAGGCGAGCGTGATGAGGATAAGGGTTGGATGCCTCATGGCTATCGAGAGAGAGAGAGGAAGATCGACGATTTGGTAGGTTAAGCTAGCTAGCTCTAGGTTCTAGGGTTTTTTTTTTTGTTACTAGTGTAAGATTTGGGATTTTTGGGAGGGAGTTGGGGGAGTATGGAAGTTTATATGGGAGAGGGGAGTAGGGTTGGGGAGGCTTGCATGAAAATTAATTAATAGTTGACTTGTATGCTTAGCCTTAGATTAATTACATATATATATATGGACATAAAGTATAAGGGAAAGGGCCTTGGAAGAGTGATATTGTTTGAAGGCTACAAAAATTTATTTATTTGTTTGTGTGCCCGTTCAGCGTCTGACTTTGATTCAAAAGAAGAAAAGATCATTTTAAACATCTCAGTTGATTTTTTAATCCAGAAATGCTAAAAATGTACTATTTTCTCTATCGAAAATGCTAAAAATTACCGCTAAATGAGATGTATAAAATGAACTTTTCTTATTTTGAATAATACTCCGATGTAGAAATTGTATTTCTTCTGAAAATTTATTTTTAGAAGTTACTTTTTTCACATAATGTAAGAGTTTTCAAAAATATTGTTACCAAAGTCAAAGAAACTAATAAACAAGTTATGTCAACGGATCTAGAGGTTTACTTATAGTAATATTTTCCTCAAAACATTGACACTGGACACTTCAACATTAGCGAAGAGTACAATGGTATTTAACTTCAATCAACTACTACTTATAGGGATAGCAAGTGATTAGAAAACTTGTATTGTTGGAGAATTAGAGGAATTAGTAGCATATTGCTACGCTAAAATCATTCCTTCCCCTTCAATTCACTCGTCTAAGGAGAGTATTTATTTGAGTGCCACATTACCAAAACGTACAAGGAGAGTTTCCCCTGTAGCCTTGGACTTGGGCGATAGGTCAAGGGAACAAGGAGAAGGATGAATCATTTTTGTAACATAAAACTGATGGGAAAATATATGTGCAAAGCATATGAAGGTAAACTCCAAAGGTCGATCGATGTTTCACAAAGATCACCCATTCAACTATATGGAAACTTTGTTATAGACGAGGTTGTCAGCAGGCTCAAACCTGTTCTCCCTATTGATCATAACATGTTGCTTCTAAAAAAGTCTCTTGACTAAACAGTACACAATCTTTTTCTCTAAGAGTTCGGGATTTCATGTTCACTATTTGTCAAGTTGGTTTTTTCCCCACAAATCAGAAATGAGTTATTCATTAACTTCTAGGCGATCGATGCTCTCCTCCTATAGGAGTTTTCAATATCCTTTTGAATTATTACAAGGATGATATGAAGCCAATAGCTAGCAGAACGTAATATCAGTAAAAGATTTCTTGTAGCTGCCAAAACTCACATTCTAATATTACTAGTATCATACACGTGCACACGTGCACGTGGAAAAAATTGGAGGATAATGAAAAGGGTAAAAAGAAAATAATTTCTAAACTGATTACTTTCAAAAATATTTACCAAACAGGTCCACTGACGGAAATATTTACCAATGTTAGTCCATGAGTAAGAAGAAAATAATTTCCAAATTGATCCACTTTCGAAAATATTTACCAAACATGTCCACTTTCGAAAATATTTACCAAAGTAACCCAACCCGTGCGTTGCACGGGTTGGGTTACTGACTTGGGTTACTGACTAAGGGGCTCTCCCATTATAGTAGTAGAGATAAATTAAAGGGTTTTTAACATGCATGTATGTCCCTAATAAATATGTGAATATCACATATACCCCTCACAAATGTGTATTTTCACATTTACCCCTAACAATGTGTATCCAATCTCTTAGTTGTCCCTTAAATTAAAACTACTTTAAAAACATAAAAATTTATGAAATATATATCTGTTTAATAAATTTTATGTAAAATAACTGTAATATCCTTTCTCTACTAGTTAAGCTTATTCTTCTTACTTTTTATAAACTGAATTGTCTATAAAATCAATTGAAACACATCAACATTTCTTAATTTTTCTTCAGTTTTCTTAATAAATTGATAAATTTACAGTACATCTTTATAATTTCATCTTCTTCATTATGTTTTCTAGCCGAATTCGCTACTAATCTTATAAGTTTCAAATACACGTAGTTTGAGGCAACTTTTAGGGGTAAATAAGAAATAAGCTCATATTGTTAGGGGCATATATGAAAATACACATTTATGAAGGACATATATGATATTAGCATATTTGTTTGGGGCATATATGAAAATACACATTTATGAAGGACATATATGATATTAGCATATTTGTTAGGGGCATACATGTTAAAAACCCTAAATTAAATTTCGTCCTCACAACACTCCTAACAATAAATAGTTTGTTAAACATATTTATCGATAATGTCAACTAAGTTTTAATATACAGGAAATCAGTAACACCTTGTGAAGAAAAATATGTTCATTCACTACAATGCACACATAATATAATTAATTTTTTACAACCACATGTGAAGCTATAAAACTCACTTCCTAAACACAAGACACCTCTTTCGGTCTTGTATACTCAACTTCCTAAGTTGGAGCGGCAACCAGGGGCGGATCTAGGGGGGGCTGGGGGTATGCTACAGCCCCCCCCCCCCCCCCCCCCCCCCCCCCCCCCCCCAACAATTGAGATTTGTTTGTAAATTTTTTTTTTTTGGGTATATTAGTGTGGAATATATGGTTTGGCCCCCCCAAATATATTTTAAAGCCCACCCCATATATATTTTAACATTATATATATATTGCATGTTACCTTATACAAAAAAAAAAAATTCAACCCCCCTCACTTTTCAATCCTGGATCCGCCCCTGGCGGCAACATAATCGTTTCAAGTCAATATTCACTTGCAAATTCTCTTATCTATCATAGGATCCACTTGGTGAATTAAAACTCATTAAAAGTCGTAATTCTATTTCATACTACTACATTTGAGTAATCTATATAATAAAACACAAAGAAAGCTATCAAGGCTCACCTTCAATCGCCCCAAAATTAGAAGCTCTGATCCAATCTCACAAAATACATTTTTTCAAACCCCAAAACCATTTCCTCCTCCCCCCCCCCCCCCCCCCCCCAAACCACCAAAACTAAAAAACTCATTACTTTATTACTACTCTCTTCTCTCTTCACTTTTTCATATTTCTCTTTTATATATCTCTCTCTCTCCCATTCTTTCTTTATTTACATAGAAATTTAGATTTTAAGATTTCAGATTTGTAAAAGTTTTCAGAATTTTATGTTTTTTTTTATTGCGCATGTTATATTGAAAATAACAAATATTTCTTCAACAATTAAATTTTATCATTTTTCACTCCTAAAGTTCTAAGAAGCTGGATTTTACACTTCCATCTATAATTATTTTTCACCATATACTAATGGAAACAATGACTTTTATTTACAACTAATTATTGGTATGCTATTCAAACTTGAGCTACATAATTGTTGTTTTACTGTTTACAGGGCTTTTCGTGTGTTGTATCGTTCCAAAAACGTGCCGTAAGCACGTGTCCACGTGTCCACGGGAAGTCTAGTGAGATTATAATCTTCAGACTATTTTGAACATTGTCGGATATTTACATGCTCATTATTTCTCTAACCGATTGGTGACAATCATTCAGAATAGGCTAGAACTACTAAAGACAATTCGCATAGAGTGCACGTGTGGTCTAATCATCTAAAAATGTACTACTAGATTCAATTCGGGTCGGGTTGTGGATCAGTCATATCGGGTTCTAATACCACCCGTCACACTGAGGATCGTCCCATTTCCATCAATCCTTTCTTTACTCGGTACCAAAATCCGAAATTAACAAAAGAATAAGTAAATAAATATATAGAGAGAGAAAAAAAAATCTCAAAGTGTTCGATCGAAGTCAAATGGCGGCGTCGGCGACGGAGGGAGCGGCGGCGATGGCGGCACTGCGGTCGGTGCTGTCGCGGGTCCGGGTTGCGGCGGAGAGGTCGGGAAGGGCGGCGGATCAGGTGAGGGTGGTGGCGGTGAGCAAGACGAAGCCCGCCGCCCTCGTCCGCCACGTGTACGACGCCGGCCACCGCTGCTTCGGAGAGAACTACGTTCAAGAACTCGTCGATAAGGCACCTCAGGTTTCGGAATCCTCAGTTCTTCTGTTTTTTATTCTCATTTTTTTTAAAAAATTTTGAGTTGAAATTGGATCTTGATTGAATGATTATTTGGAATTGATTGATTGCAAATGAGAGTAGCAATTCATTGTTGTTTGTTGAGCAATGCTACACCTACTGTCTTTCTCTTTAATATCTTATGTGGCAGACTACTGGTGGAGGTTATTGTAGAATAGTGCAGAGCAGGTGATAGCAGGGCAGGCCTTGAGTTTACGGGGACCCGAGGCGAACTTCCAAAATGGGCCCCGTACAGAATTTATTTTAAAAAGAGTAATGCTACATCTACTACCAATTTCACTACCATTTTGTTTACTACCGTAGGTGGCACACTCTAATAGGTAGGGAAGGATAAGAGTAGGTGGGAGAAATCTCCAATAGGAGTATGCCACAAGATCAATCTCGCATTACATGGCTTCACGCGGGAGATGCCAATACAAGATTCTTCCACCGTAACCACTATAATTAGGAGATCAAAGAAGATGATATCTATTATAAAGAAGGCCAAGGGGGTGGAATGTACCAGTTGTGAGAGCATTGAGCAATCTTTTATGGACTACTTCAGCAGTGGATAGGCGTGAACCGGTTCTAGTTGCCGATCCAGGGGAATCCTATAATGATCATAGTAAGTAAGCTTTTGGTGAAGCCATTCGGACCAAGATATTTGGTAACCAAACTTATGTTTGCCACCTAAGGTAGTGAACAAAATATTAGTGAAATTGGTAGTGGATGAAGCATTACTCTTTTTAAAAAAGTTGTTAAATTTTTTTTTTTTACTACAATTCTTAAAAGCCGATATGTATGAAGAAATAGATAGAGATTTAGGGATTTGAGAGAAAAATTCTCCATACGAATCCAAGCCCAAATAAAATAAGCCGGTCCAAGTACTAATTTTAAAAACAAAAGTCAAAAAAATTAAATTTGGGGCCCCTAAAAAATATTACGCGCAAAATACCCATATGTAAATACAAGAAAAAAAAATTGAGGGCGCAAAAAATTGCGAAAAATTTGAGGGCCCGAGGCGGCCGCCTCCCCGGCCTCCATTGGGGGGCCTGCTCTGGGTGGTAGAAATCTCCAATAGTAGTGTGCCACCTAAGGTAGTGAAGAGAAATGCAGTGGTTTTGATAGTGAGTGTAGCATTACTCTTATTCTAATAAGGGTTATAGACATAATCACACCCAAAAGTTTTTTACGACAAGGGGGTAAAATGACCAATTTGCCCATGCCGCTTCAGTACTTCATCCCATCTCGTTTTCTTTTTTTTCTTTCGCTTGTGTTTTTTTCTTTCTTTCCATACAAGAACCCAAGCTAGAGCTAGAGAAGTCAATGGTGGAGCACTAGATCGGTGAAATCGATGGTGGGAAACGCAATGGAGGGTGGTGGAACCTCAGGAGCTCATAGCAGTCGATATTACGACTTCTTCCTCTTCATCTATTTCAGATCCAAATAGAAAAATCCATAGAAACCCAAAAATGAAAGAATCGAAAATTCTGCATTAAATGCTGATAATTCTTCTTTTTCATCCATTTAGATACAATTAATGAGTGTAATTCAGGATACCCATCCCTAACCAATCAAGCAAGAACAACACCCCTACTCCCAGATTACATCCTGATTTCAAAAGCATCAGTTCACACTCCATTTCACCTCCATAACACCCCAAGTAATAATGAAAACTCTCAGGCAGTTAATTAATTAAGCAAGGACAAGAAGGTAAACGAAGGCAGTTCACTAGTCAATATGAAGAAACTATTACTACCAAACCCAAGTTTACAAAAGATCGCTAAAATCATTAGAAAATAGACATAATTAGTGAAACACCAAAGCATTTGTCTTCCTCTTCTTCTTCACAGCGGCCATCCCTCCGTCTTTGGATTCAAGCATGGAACTGGAACATGAGATCTAGCGCAACCTGCCGTTGATCCATCAGATGTCCGACCGCTATATCCTCGACCAAATCAACAGCTCGTTCCATCACCTTCCTAATCTCCACTCAACACTTATGTATAAGGGAATGAGGACAATTTTGTCATTCACATGCTTCTTAATGGGTTTAAACCCGATAAGAGGTATATATCTCGCGAGTATTCCTTTCACTTAAGAGGGTCCCCTAATGTTGGGTGCTATTTTGGAATACTTAAATAGTTATAGATGTTATTTTAGAAATATGAAAAATTCGGGTGCTATTTTAGAAATACCTAATCTTTTGGGTAGATTATGTCCATAACCCTTTAGATAACATAAGTGCAGGTACAGTCATTAACCTATAGCCTATAGGTATAGCATGCCTCAACTCAAGTAAATTACATCGTTTTGGAGTTGAGATACCACTAGATGTCTTACCTTCCCAAAAGCTTAAGATACCTACAGGTGTCTCATGTCCAAAAAAGATTCCAAATGGACTATAGGTAGGATAAGAGGTAGCTAGATATCTTTAGATACCAATGCTTACATCTGTATTTAAAAAGGGCAAATAACAAATGCTATTTCTATAGTAACTAAAAAGGAGTCTTAATGAAACTTGTTAATTGTTAGGAAGTTTAATCATATATTAGTAATTAATATTTATGAAGAGCAGTTTGAACATCAGTCTTCAACCTCAGAGAAGAATAGTTTCACCTATATCCGATTTGGTTTCAAGTGGACTATTTCTATTCAAGTGTTTCAATGGTTACATTTTGCAGGCATCTGCAAAACGTAACACTATTCATGAGGTTGAATAGTGTTAATATACTAGGTTTGCCCGTTGACACATGCCTACGGCACGTCTTCGGAACGGTGCATCTTGTTTGATCATATAAAATAGTTTTGGAGGTCCAGCAAATTAATTGAAGTAGCAAACATATTATATGAGAAACTTTTGGGGATCCAACAAAAAACATATTATATAATTTTATTGAATTATTTTTAAAGTTTTTAAATTTTTAAATTTTTAAATTTTTAAATTTTTAAATTTTTTAGTTTTTTAAAATTTTTAAAATTTTTATTTTCTTAATTTTTTGAATAGAAGAGGGAGGGAGAGAGAGAAAAAAAAATAATTAAATAAATATAGGAGTTGTTTTGGATTGTGGATTTGAATTTGAGTTTTGGGGGAAAACTTTGGGGGGGGGGGAAATTTGTTTTGTGAGGTTAGATCTGGGCCTTTGTTTTTTGGAGGAATTGAAGGAGAGCCACTTGATAGCTTTCTTTGTGTTTTATTATATATATGTCTTTCATATATTGTACTTATTTATATGCTTAAAATCAAGTTACTATATGTAGTGATGAAGATTATGGATGATTTCTTGTGTGGCTTTTCCTTCTTCAGCCTTTCATGTGAATAATGTTATTGATGATCGTTAAGAGAGCCGTGCATCTTTAGTGCATATGATGTATACAAATTTTTTATGTGTGCAACTTAAAAAGGAAAACATCATGTGCAGACCATGTGGATAAACCTAAATTGTATCATAACTAACTGCACATCGACCATATATGACAAATGATCTTGTTGATGAAATTCCTAGCTTGTGAAAGATTTTGCAATTTCTCAACCTTTCGAGGCATGTGAAACCTTTGAATGAGCGGATGCAGATACATGACACAGATAGGACACAACATAGATACAACTAATAGTTTCATTAATCTGCCCGAGGGAAAACTGCTTACTTTTTGAATGCCCATGGTAATCAGTACTACACGGACTTTGACCACATAACTCATTAATGACCCACAAGATAGTTGGCTGTCTAACTGAAAGTAGAAGTATGTGATTTAGTTGAGTGGAAGTGTATATTTACCAAGGCAGATAAGTGCAGTTCCGTGGTCATTTTTATTCACATTTCATTTATTGAACGTTAGCCTGAGTGTCCAAGAGCTTTAGCTAGCATCAGAGCTGGTGTTATAGCTTTTCTTTACTAGTGTGGAGTGCTTAGATTGAATGGCTATACTAGCGTGCAGGGCTTAGATTGAATTAACTTGGCTTGATTTTCCATCCCTATCTTAAGCTCCTCCATATTCCTACTAAAAAATGTAATCTATGTTATATATGAATACTGGTAACCTTTCTTGTTTAAGCCATTTAATTTGTATCAAACTAAACTTGTTAGATGCATTCATCACATAGTGACATCTATGCAGTTGTGGTAGAGGCCATCCCTAGAAATGATTTTAGTCATAGGCATGATAAACATTTGTCCAGGTAAGAGTCGGGATGCAGAATGTTGTTCTCCCTCAATATTTGGTTAGATGCATATGGTGTATGCAAATTGTAATAATGAAAAGCAAATATATTGTGTACATCTGTAATAGAAGTATATGCATATTGTAGCACCAAAACCCAAATATACACATTTTTATGCATATTTAAGTATGGATATATCCTTGCATATAACAACTTGTTCATTAGACTGAAACTAAAATCAAAACTTCCTTAAAGCAACAATATCTACTGAATGTCTCAGAATTAATTACTTGGAAGTATTAGATTTCAACAAAGTTTCACCTGGTTCTTTAATAGCTGATTGCTCAATTTATATTAGAATCTGATTAAAGCAACAAGGAAAAGTCCCAAAGGAGGAGATATTCTTTATATGATTGAGACCAGATTAACCCAAAAGGTTTAAATGTACTTTTCTCTGTAACCATGTCTCACCTAGTTATTTATCGTAACCAAGTCTCACCTAGTTTTTTATCGTAACCAAGTCAAACCTATTATTTATGGTAACCAAGTCTCACCCAGTTATTTGTCATCCAATTGTTTGTGTCTTTTACAGTTCAGCTAAAAGGGTACAATGACAGAAAAGCCCCAAAGAAGGAGATGTGGTTACATATGATTTGAACCACATTACTCAAATATTATTATTTAGTTTAGGCCCAAGTGTAATTTAACCAAATTGCCGATCATCTTCTCATTGAGATATTACTATTGTCAGATACTATCTTTATCTTTGACTGTTTTTTTCCTAATACTGTGGAACTATTTGGCGCTAGCTTAAGCTTACCATAAAATTGTAGCTGCTTGTGTTTCTTTTCTAGTGCTTCTACCCATGAATACATTGACTTTTTCTTATGAAAAATCATGTAGTACTGCTTGAAAGAACAATATTGGATCTTTATTTTTTTTTTATAGGTAACTAGCATTTTTTAATGGCCGATTTTGATAAGTTCTACTTGTTTCAGCTTCCTGCAGATATTGAATGGCATTTTATTGGACACCTACAGAGCAATAAAGTCAGACCCCTTCTTGGTACTCTTCTGACTGTTATTGCTGACTACTATGTTCTATAATTCGAAGGAGTAGATCTTTTGATTAAAGAAAAGAATGTTTTGCTAATTGCATTTCTTCTTGGATTCTGATTATCAATCATTCCCTGTCCCTAACACTGAGTACAAAAGTTCGACTTTCTCTTCTTTTTTCCCTAAATCAATCATACAGGAAGCCTGAATTCTCTCTCATCATTCTTACTCAAAAAATTGCTTAAAATATTTATAAAATAATACTCACAGTCACCCTAATGCCCCATCCCATGCAAAAAAGGGAAACAACAACACATTGCTTGTCTCTTTACTGAAAAGTCATGCATTTCTGAATCACCTTAATTGTTATTATGTGCACATAGCCTAGAAAACATAGGTACAATGGATGTGGATGCAATAGATCATATTGAAGATTTAAAATATTGTCACCAAGCTAAAACAAAATTCAAATCCAACTGTTCTTCGATGTTAATAAAGTGTAGAAGAAGAAGGATCTAAAAGGGTGCAATGGATGATGAACAATATGTTTCTATTATTTCCCATGAGCATCAAACTAAGTAATTTTCGATTTATAAACATTCAGGATAAACTTAAATCATAAAGACAACAAATTAAGAAAGTAGTTGATAAACAATTTGACTTTGCAGTTTAGTCCTTTGGTAAATAGCCCAAAAGGTCTTTTTTTATTGTAAGAGCACTTTTAGTCTAGGGGTGTGGTAAATTTGATTGACCCTGTGGACTTTTCCAATTGTAAAGGTTTCCCCACCACACCTCTAAAGGTGCTCTTAGCTATAGATTCTCACCACCTCCACCCTCCTACCACGGGAAAAATCATATTACTACGTGGTCATAAAAATATCATATGACAATAGATCACAGTCTTTGATTCTTTTAAAAAATCATGCCCCCTTACAAAACTCCCTTCTAATTTGGGGAAATCATTTAAGGAAGCACAGTTTTCAAGGCTAATCAAAGGCTGTGATCAATTGTCATATGATATTTTTATGGCTGTACTGTCATGATTTTTTCCCTCCCACCAGAACACTTTTGAGTTGCAATTCTTTTTTTTTCACATCAATACCAAACATTGGCAAAGTCATTTCTAGAACCAATTTTTTACCTAGGCCTAGTGTTCACTGTCTAGCTAAGAGTTGTTTCCAATTCTACAGAAGTAGGAGACTAGACCTCACCATGTTGAATAGTGTTATATTTTGAGAATAGTGTTATATTTCTGAAATGTCTCTCCACTATGGCATATTGCTCTTAACTAACCATAAAACTCCCGTAACCATCTTAATGTTCGACGGGGAAAGTTGTAAGAGGAGGTCATAGAGAATGTCTGTTAGGGTGATAATTGGTGAATTTGGTTTAAGGTGAGGAATTTTGACTCTTTAGCTTATAAAAATCTGTTGACATTTAAAACGATCATTGTTGAAAACGTTAAAAACATTAAAATTAAAATAAGAGAACCCCTATAGTTAAAGAGTTGATCATTATCATATTGTGGATTCCTTCATTATGTAAGAGTCAGGTCAGATAAAAAAGAGTAAACAGAACATATGTTTAAGGCAGTTATGATCCATGTAGATGGTTTATTTCTTTCAAGTCTGGTTGTCCTGAAGTATGTGAATTATTTAATGGTTTAGATGTCATTCATAACCTGCACTCTCGTTTGTTATGCAGCTGGTGTCCCAAATCTTTACATGGTTGAGACTGTAGATAATGTGAAGGTAATTTCTGCCTGTGAAATATTAAATGAAGTACTACCTCCAACCATTTTTATTGCACCTTTGCCTTTGTCAATGATGATTGAATTGACAATTATTTCCATACATATATTACTACAATTTTCTTTAACTTTTTCTTCTTTTTTCTTCTTTTTTCTTCTTTTTTCTTCTTTTTTCTTCTTTTTTCTTCTTTTTTCTTCTTTTGCTTTATTTTTTCCTTTTATATCTTTAATCTTTTAAAGCTTTTGAGTATTACTTAGGGTTTCCTTTCAGTCCACTAATTGGGTTAAGGTTGAACTAAATCTTTAACTTTTGATTGTCTTTGAGGACAATGTTTGTCTTCTCTTGTATAAATGCCACTCTTTCCATAGGGATGTTCATTCAGTCAGTTCTTATTTCTTTCTTCTACATTTGATGACCAGTATTTATTGTCTTTGTATAGGTGGGATGGGACAAGATGAATAAAAATTGATACTTTAGATGGGGAGAGGGGTTAGGGAAAGAGAAGGTGTAGGAGAAGGAAAAATAGGATAAAGAGAATAAATTGTACACAGACCTGGGCCACACAACTTGTGCATTTTTCATGTCCAAAAATCAAAATTGAATGAATGGCGACAACTTTAATTAGGCGTACTGAGGATATAATCACTTACAATAGAGAACCTCCAATTCAGATCAAATTGTTAGTCTTAAATAACTAACATCAATCTTAAGAAAAATCCAATTAATTCGGGTACTTAATGGAAGTTTAGCTCGATTACCAACTGGGTCAACTGTAGTCCATACCAGTCTTAGTACGGACTGCATCACTGATAATCATCCAATGATGAATATTCTAAATTGCCAACCAAATTTGACACTGGGTTTTCAATTGATCACGAGCTACTTGTGAAAATTTATGTACATTTTCAGGAACATTAGGTCTACTCTTTAATAGTGGTGCAAATATCTCCATGTTAGTAGTTACACTATACTCCCAAGTTCTCTAGAATAGATAGCATTAGGCAGTTAAATTGTGAAGCAGTCATACTACAACCGCATGCTTTGACTGCCATAGATTTGTAAATGAGTGCATCTGACTTCATTGTTTCAGATTGCTGATCGTCTCGATCGTGTGGTGGGAAACTTGGGAAGGAAGCCTCTGAAGGTCTTAGTCCAAGTAAATACCAGTGGCGAAGAGTGTGAGTAGTGAAATCTCACCAGATTCTTTATTCTGGAGTTATTATATATACTATTCCCTATATGCTATGTGAATTTTGTCAATTTTGAGGATAATCAAGCACAAGTTTGAGGGGGGGTATTGGAGTGTATGGTAGTTATTGTGTGAGACAATCATCCAATATAGTAAATTTTTGGACCATATACAAAGACTACCATATACTTTACTACCGGCATATATGCCAAGAATTATATTAGTAAAAGCAGAAAAGCTGCACTCTTTGCTACACATCTTATTCTTTCCACACCGATTGTTTTCTGTTCGGTTTTTTCATGTTTAGTCTGGACCTTCAAATCTTGAATATGTAATACGAATTGTTGTCTTAAAGTTTATGTAAATTACGATTTTGAGCACGTCCTTTAATGTATTTTCTCCCATAATTTTGAGGAATCCCATGCAGACATTGGTGTTAATCACCCTAAGGGGGAGTGAATAGGGTGATCGTGCGGAATTAAAAAATTAAAATAAAGTAAAGTAAAGGCAAGAGTGATAAGAAAAGCAAACACAGATGACACTGCGATATAACGTGGTCGACCCCCAGGTCTACGTCCACACCACCTACTTGTAGCAATTCTCTGCCATAAGCGTTCCACTATACTCAAAACCTTTGTATAGTGATTCTCGGATTCAGGCCGAGAGACCTATTACACCCACAGGACTTCTAATCCAAGTCTCGTCAATCTCACCGAAGTGGAAAAGAAATGAAAAGAAAACCTCAAGATCGTTAAAGATTTTGACTGAAGAATACAACCAAATAAACGCTCACACTCGGATTGATTTACTGAAGGATTAGTTCTCAAGAGTTTTTTTCAGAAGTAATTAGGTGAGAAAGATAGAGTGGATTCGTCAATATTAATAGATGGAAAAGAGTATCAATCCAAAAATGGAAACGATACTTTTCAAGAATATACACAGCGCAGTGTGCAGTCGGCCGTCATATTGGTGCGATCAACCGTTCAGCTCTCTAACGTAAAGTAGAAAGGTGAAAGGTCAACTGCTCCTCGAACAACTAAAGTTGCGGTCGACTGCCCTGCGGTCGACCGGTCACGAAGTGCGGTCGACCGGCCACGCGCTGTTTATTCCGAATCCACCATGTTTTCTTACCATAAACTAATCCTTCTTGCCTAGCTTGTTATTGGGCTTGACGGCAGCGAGCCCGCTGATTAAATGGAACATCAATGCCCATTTGTTGAGGGAGGATGGGCATAGGACTTTTACTGAGCAAATAATTTCCGACCTCAATACGGGAATCAATGGCGAGGTTGTAGATGAGTAGCTAAAAGGGAAACCACGATTTGAAATGGTAGCATAATTCATCGCATGAATGATGAATGTCGCAAGGTCAAATTTATATTCCCCCAGAATAAGAAAAATGATGAAGGATTGGTCGACCCTAATTTCTGATTTGTCATTTTTCTTGGGCTAGATATCAGCATTAACAATCTTATTGAGAACACGAGCGGTATTGGTAAAGTTGGTAGGAGCGAGATGAGGAAGATGAGAAAATTCTTGTTGGACAATCATTGACTTAACAGTATTTTCATTGTGACCAGGCTTATAATTGAGAGTTTTAAAGTCTAAGTGATACGCATCAAACTCCCCTTCGGGAAACTCGTATCTCCCCAAAGATATTCGGGAGTGATTTTAACCCTACGGCCAAGGATGATAGAAGAGAGGGTAAGATCATCATCTTGAAGTCCATCAAGATTAGCATAGAATTGTTAAGTTAGAGACTCAGAGTGAGTGCTAGGGTTAGCAAGATAGTTTTCCCATCCAAACTCCCTAAGAATTCTAACCATGACTGAAAATTGCCCACCCAAGGATGACAGGTTAATAACCCGATTTGCAATAATGGGGGCATCATTGAGAGAAGAGAAGTAAAGATCAGCACACTGTGAGTTGCGGAAAATTATACCGTTTCTAGTGACGGATTTGGAGGCAACAGC
Source organism: Hemerocallis citrina (assembly GCA_017893485.1). Classification (NCBI taxonomy): domain Eukaryota; kingdom Viridiplantae; phylum Streptophyta; class Magnoliopsida; order Asparagales; family Asphodelaceae; genus Hemerocallis; species Hemerocallis citrina. Next base: position 54,991,775 of record CM030358.1, read on the forward strand.
TTTCTTGCCCTTTGATTTGTGATAGGAGGAAGCCATTGAGACAGAGGATGAAAGAGTACTTGAGATATTTTGACAAAAAACTTTAAGAGATGAGAGTTTACAAGATGGGTTTATATTTGGAGGGTAGGGTTTCTGTGTGAGGTTGAAAGGTTGGGGGTGAAGGGTATTTATATTGGAGAGGGATTAGGCAGATCAGCCGACTTGATCGGTCGACCGGTTCAACAATACGGTCGACCACTCAACACCAAATAGAAGATTTTGAATTAGCTATTTGTGACAGAGGGGTGGACGGTCGACCGGTCCAGTCTCGACATACAAGAAATTTTTAGGAGGTACGGTTGACCGCTCGGTCGACCGGTTACTCACCTTTTGTAAGCCTAATTCATAAATCAATGTTTATTATAAATTTAAGCAAGTATAGATTTTACCCGGTGCTGTGCTTATTTGAAGAACACCGTTCTTCACTTATTTCCTTGATAGAGATGCAGGTTACTACTATGCCTGTTGAGTTTTGTGCGGCTTCTATCAAGGTTTCTACCCTTTTCCTACGTCGAAAACTTCGTACTGCCCACCTGTATGTTTGTAGGAATCCATGTGAGCTTTGAGCCTGCATCAACATTCTTTCTTATCCCGACAAGATTAGTGTTTCTTTTTAGTGAACAGTTATAAGAAATATGCCTGAGTCTACCGCAGAAATTACATGTGATTCGGTTATGCCTTGGGTCATGCACACGTGTATGATTTATATTTGTTTTGTGATCGTGTTGATTTTTATACAAGTGTGTATGACATGATGGTTTTTGATGAGGTATTGGTTTTTCGTAACCAAGCCCTCAATTATCATGATAGGATCTTGAATCTTTTGTAATAAAGTAGCTGGGCCCTTCATGCTTTTCAATAATTTTTTCAAGCTCAATTACTTTTTTACATAGTCTTTTTCTAGTTATCTCATCGTCTTTTGTGTTCCAACGAAGAGCATCTAGTGTTGCATCAAGAATCCTATTTTGTTTAATGGCTTCATTACATCCTTCCACTACTTCATCAAATTTTCTTTTACATTCATCTAAATTATTTGTGAGCTTGGCAATAGAAACAGATTTCTCCTGAATCTCTCTTAAGTGATCATCATGCTTTGCTAGTGATTCACAAATTTGTTGTTTTAAATTCTCATTTTCTTCTAGCAAAATATCATGATCTTTTTGACATGACTCAATTTTTTCCAAAATTAGGGCATTCTTATTTTTCAGTTTGTGATTTTTTATTATGCAAGCGTCATGTATTTCATTAGAATTTTGTTTATATTGCCTAAGTTCACGACTTAGTTTCTTGGCATAGTCTTTCAAACCATTACATATATCTACGAGTTCATCATAAGTTGGTTGTTCGATTACCTCTTCTTGAGAAGGTGATTGCACCTCACCCCCAAGAGCCATGAAGCCGACGTCACCATGGCCTTGCTCTTCCTCACTTGAGTCCGAGTCTAGCCAAGTTGCCTTTAGCGCCTTCTTCTTCTAACTTTGATTTGAGCGATAATATTCCATGTTCCTGTCTTGTTGACTGGGGCAGTTTGTATGGATGTGTCCGGACTTCTTGCACTTGTAGCACACATCCTCCTTCACTTTTTCCCTTTCTTCTTGATACCTGCCATATTTTTTTTTTGAGGTACTTACGAAATTGTCTTGTTAATAGAGCAATGTCCTCGTCTAACTCCTCATGATCTGAATCAGCTTTTGATGGTCGGGCCTTTTCTGCCTTTAGTGCAATGGTTTTCTCAGTCTTCGGTTCAATCCCGATATTTTGCCTGATCTTTTTGTCTCCATCATTTCCATCTCGTAAGTTTTTAGCTTTCCTTGAAATGTATAGTAGTCAAATCCCTTCTTGTCGTGAGTCTTTCTCATTGCCACGACCTTAACATCCCACTCTGGCGTGAGACAGCTTATGAGCTTTCCGACCTTTCGGTCATCATCAAACCCCTTACCCAAGCTCTGTAGCTCGTGGGCAATGATATCGAACAGGCGAGCATTTGGTCCACATTTTCACCTGGCAACATGCGGAACACATTAAATTTATAAAAACACAAATTCACTTTAGCTTTTACCTTGAAAGCGGTTCCTTCATGCCGCTTCAGCATGTTGTTCTAGATCTCGTAGGCTGTTTTGCAGTTACGCCCGCATCGCATTAGCTCTTCATTGTTCAACCCTGCATAAAGAGCCGTCATGGCTTTGGAATTTGCTGTTTTGAGGGATAACTCTGCCGGTGTGAATGCCTTCTTTCCATCGCTCACCGAGATTTCTGTTTTGTTGATACATACATTCCATACAACTTCTCCGAGCATCTGTAAAAAATGAAACATACGAACTTTCCAGACGTCATAGCATTTTCCATCAAAAAATGGTGATTGTGTAAGACTCGTCCCATTGGAGACGAAAGGCTCCGATGAGTACAAGTTTTAGGGAGGAGGGATTTCGGTCATTGGACCTTTTGCTTAAGCTTTTAAGCTTTTTATAAGCACCTCGCTCTGATACCACTGTTAATCACCCTATGGGGGGTGAATAGGGTGATCGTGCGGAATTAAAAAATTAAAATAAAGTAAAGGCAAGAGTGATAAGAAAAGCAAACACAGATGACGCAGCGATATAACGTGGTTCGACCTCCAGGTCTACATTCACACCACCTACTTGTAGCAATTCTCCGTCACAAGCGTTCCACTATACTCAAAACCACTTGTACAATGATTCTCGGATTCAGGCCGAGAAACCTATTACACCCACAAGACTTCTAATCCAAGTCCCGTCAATCTCACCGAAGTGGAAAAAAAATAAAAAGAATACCTCAAGATCGTTAAAGATCTTGACTGAAGAATACAACCAAATAAACGCTCACACTCGGATTGATTTACTGAAGGATTAGTTCTCAAGAGTTTTTTTCAGAAGTAATTAGGTGAGAAAGACAGAGTGGATTCGTCAATATTAATACACGGGGAAGAGTATCAATCCAAAAATGGAAACGATACTTTCCAAGAATATACACAGCGCAGTGTGCAGTTGATCGTCATATTGGTGCAGTCGACCCTTCAGCTCTCTGACGTAAAGTAGAGAGGTGAAAGGTCGACTGCTCCTCGAACAACTAAAGTTGCGGTCGACCGGTCACGAAGTGCGGTCGACCGGTCACGTGCTGTTTATTCCGAATCCACCCTGTTTTCTTACCATAAACTAATCCTTTTTAAATGAATCTTATACAATTATAATCTCACGAAATTAGAAAGAAAAATACAGCTCTTGATATCTTCTTCTTTTGCTTGTGGACCAATTAATCAAGAATTCTTTTTGAATATCTTCCTCTTTTTCCATTATTATTTATTGCTTTCCTTGTTTGTATATTTGCGAATCTCTCTTAGATCTCTATTTGATGATCTTTGATCCTGAAAATCTGACACACTAAATTCAAACTTATTAGTATGAGTGAGCACGTTTTGTGCACACCAAACTAGAAGTCAACAATTGGGAGTTTGTGAACACCATTATTGAAAGGAAATGAGTTTTTTTAATAGCCATTTATTGTTTAAATATACATCTGCCCGATAAGAATTTCACTTACTGCTATTGCATATAATAATGTCAAATTCATTTCCTAGTATAACATCCAGTAAAGAATTAGGGATGATAATTTGTATTGCCCATGAAGATTGTCGGAGAACAATTTACTGACACTCTGCTTGGAGTTATATAGTCAAGATTCCAACATAAAGTCAGAATAAAAGAAGAAAAATAACACATTCTGAGTTTGGCCTATGACAAGCTGTAGACAGATTTGGAGTTTTTCTTAGTGACATCAGCTCGTAGGGAGGTAAGGGTGGACCTAGAGCTTAGGGTTCCTCATGTCTTATTTGGAAAAATCCCCACGTTGCTACTGCATATAAGGATTTCACAACCAGGACTAACGTGAGAGTTCGAAGACACAAAACATATTATGATTTTTGGAGCTAAAGATTGATGGACATAATTTAAAAATGTTTCTAGTTTATGATTTTTTAACTTTTAATCCTAGGGGAAATATTAAGAAACCTGTAGATGCTGAGGTTTGTAATTTATTTTTGTTTTTCTTTCTTTGAAATAGTGTAGGCATACTCAAACTTCAAAGTCATTTTCTTTTGTGAATTTAAAGTTGAGAGTATCTTTTAGGTTACCTGTCTTTCAAATCAAATTGAATGTTCATAATCTTATACGTGAACTCAATATAAGAGGTAAACGAAATTGAAATTAGAGATGAGTGAAGTGATTGGAGAGCAACTTTAAGCAAGAAGAGGATGAACTTGAATATGGAAAAGAACTGATGGTTAAAGTACTTTGACAATGTAGAAAATAAAATGGAACAGCAAGAGTGGTATTGCTTTCTAACAAATATAAGCGCAATTTTGTCATTTTGTGCCACAAACTTGCATTTATAAGGAGAAATTTACTAGGCTTTTTTCTTACTCAATTTCATCTTAGGTGTTCAAATTAATTGTAGTCTTTATTATATGTAAGTATCACTTTCATATCAATGCACTTTTTAAGGAACAGTTCATCAATTTTCTTTAAAAAAGCAGGGCGGAGGGGGTAGTACACTTTTTACTCTTCATTAAAAAACCAAGTAATGTGTCTTTTGCAGCTAAATCCGGAGTAGAACCTCCAGCCTGTGTTGAACTAGCTAAGCATGTCAAGCTGGCATGCACAAATCTTATTTTCTCCGGCCTAATGACAATAGGGATGCTGGACTATTCTTCGACTCCGAAAAATTTCAGGGTGAGACTTCTGTAAGCTATCTTGCATTTAAAACTGTGCACATTCTTTTTTTCCCCTTCAGTTGCTGAACGTTTGGTTTTTGTTGTTGTGTCGCAGACATTATCAAACTGCAGGGCTGAGGTGTGTGAGGCTCTGGGAATTCCAGAAAACCTGTGCGAGCTGTCGATGGGCATGTCTGGCGATTTTGAGCAAGCAGTAAGGGATCATGACTTCAATTTAAAACTATTTGTTCCTTTTTTCCCCCTTTCTTTCTTTCTTTCTTTTCGGATAAATTGCATAAGAGCGTCTGCAGTCGTTGTCTATATATCCAAAAAATGGATAAAAAGCTCTGCAGTCGTTGTATCCATTTTTTGGGTTTAAGATGAAGACGGCTATATTTGGCAGTGCAATTGGCAATCTGCATTTAACAGTATACGGAAGATGATTTACCATCTATGTGTAGGACGGCATATGATATGCCGTTTGAGAAGAATTTTTTAATTGCGAAATTGTGAGACGGCATATGATCTGCCGTTGAATTTAAAAAAAAAAATTCAAAATCGGAGGAACATCTTCCATTTCATGAAGAGAGAGAAAACCAAGCTTAAGTGCATAAGTGTTGGACGGCACATGTGCCGTCCTTCACTTTTTTGATTTTTTTTTTTTAATTACGGGACGACAAACTGCCATCCTTCACAAATTTTTTTTTAAAAAAACTGCAAATCTTCAAACGGTAGGTGATCTTTCGTTTGATCCAAAAAAAAGCCATTTTTTGAGTTTTGACGACTGCAGCGCTACGCCCTAATTGCTATTTCTATATTTTCCATATACCCATTTTTTAACAAAACGAATGTAGATGCTCAAAAAACTACCTTGGATGCTCAAAGAATTTTAAAGTACTACTAGAACTTGCTTTTACTCTGGGTGTCAATTTTGGGCTTTTACGTAAACTTCTAATAGAACTAAACCACCTCATATGAGTCAACTCAAAAAAACTACCTCATGTGAGAACCGCCTAGTTAGTGATTCTGTCAAAAAAGGTTATTCTTGCTTTGCATGTGACATTTTTTTAATTAAAATGCGTTGGAATTTAATCACCTTCTTTCCCTCTTCCTTAACCCTGAGGACAATTATAATTCTAACCTTCCATTAATGAGTGTGGTAGTTATTTGGAAGATTCGAAATTCATAGGAGCCGTACATAATAAACCAAGTTCATGCTACTTCTTTGAAATTTATCTAATTTTCTGATGTTTGGATAGCTATTTGCAATTTAGCATTTTTTGGATGTAGTTATGGAAAATCTTGTCCCATCCTTGTTATGGAGGTAGAGGTGTAAATGAACTAGATACCGATCGGATATAAGAATTGAGTGATTACTTTTTACTGTATGCATATACTAATCAATTAGTGCTTGCAGATTTAACTGAATTATAACTTCTGGCTATCAAAATACAGATACAAAAATTCACTAATGATTTGAATAGAAAGATAAAGTTATAATTTCTAACCTTGTGCATGTACATATTTATGTTTGTTATTGAGATCTATTTGGATATATCAGGTTATTCAACATTGTTAGTCTTGGTATGCTTTTATAAACCATGGATAACGCACATCCATTTAGTGGATACAAGGTTGAATTAAATTTGTATTATTTTTATGAATCAAATCTCGAACTTATTTCCCTTTATCACATGTCGAGATCATTCAGTTCCTCTCTAACCATCAAGCTCTTCTTGTTCACTAAAGCATGTTCTTTCGTGTAACAGATAGAAATGGGAAGTACCAATGTCAGAATTGGTTCCACGATATTTGGAGCAAGGGAGTACTTGAAGAAGGATTAGGGACAGGAAACCCTCTGTTCTGTTATCTATTCATCTGGAATTTATGTATATTCGTTGTAATGATAAGAACAACAATTAAGGAATATAGTGATAATTTTGATCTAAGAACTCTACTCTCTTGTACTCAATAATTGCTTTTAACCAGCAGATTGTCCTCTCATTTTCATTCATTTGTTTTACTATAGAAAGCTACCATAAACTGTTAAAAGTGATTTCATTAATTCTGTGAACTCACGATATTATATCCAAACGAAACTTATTTCTAACAAAAAATATTATACCTGATTAAGAAACTCTGCTTTAACAACTCTGAAGTTGGGTGTATCCACTGATTCTGTACATCCTGAAAAGTCTAATTCATTTTCTTTATTTCTGATTCTCAGCTTTGCATCACCACTTTGTTCCAGCCCACATTAGACTCTCTCAAAAAGCTAATCACTTAAAACTCTCATTGACACATTTTAAAGTTCAACTTATCGGTTGGTTGTGATTGTGCATTGGGTGAACAACTTTCTGATTCTGGTTTCTCTTGTGAGTGCAGTTGAACGTCTAAAATTGTTGCTGTGCCTGTAGGCAGTACTATTTTTTGTTGACATTGCTTCTTTGTCTGATTTTCTTTCTTCTCTCTTTCGACATTGTCTACCAAAGTATACATTTTTTTGTTGTTTTTTGAGTTGGGTTATCTCTGTAAGGTTGGAAAATAATTCAAAAGTGGTAGCTTAAGTTGCAGCAACAACATGAAAACAAATGATAACATCAAAGAATGAGTTTCAGACAATATTTCTTCTAACATGTACAATGTATAGAACAGCATTATATGGAGTATCTGCAGTAAAAACAATTGTTACAGTGACCTGTGTAGAAACAACTCGAGTTTTCCGGGATTTACGTTTTATCTGTAGAGAACTTGAACTCATTGGATTATAAGCTGTCAGGTTATTAATCTCTGTTTCCAATCCAATCCAATCCGCAAACAGTAATTAGTTGAGCAATACTGCTTGATGAGAAGAAGTTTTGATACATACTTGAATATAGTGAAACTGAAGGTAAAATCAATGAAAAGCTTTACTGGCATGTACGATACCTATCCAGTGCCATGTTGAAGGAAGCTTGGAAGCACTTCTCACGACAATTGAACATGAAAAAAAGATCAAAATTCTACTCCTTAATTTGAAGAAATTAAGTCAGAATGTGCACAAAAGGTTGAAAGTAAAGCACAGTGTGCATATATAATTAGGGGGGAGAAGAAAAGGAGTACTGTAATTGCAGAACTTTTGATTTTTGTAATAAATTGAAGTGAAGAAATCTAACTGCAGAAAAAGTTTTTTTTTAAAAAAAAAAGCATAACAAATTTTCTGAAAAATCACAATGCGCATGAACTATTTTTTGCAAGAAACGGGTTAAAATAATAAAGATGCCCTTTTTTTTTGGGAATAACTGTATAAGAAATGTTTGAACTAGTAAATAGGTTTTGCTTACCATTAACTTTCTCATGTTTGCCTCTAATATTTTCACTTGAGCTACATATATTCAGGGTCAAGAAATACATAAGGGATTCTAAAATGAAATTGGTTTGTGGAATGTCTTTGAATTTCAGATTAAGTGGTTTGGTAAAAGTTCTTTTATTGATTTGAATGAAAGCATAGTATCTGTCAATTGGTTTTGATTAGGTTGAATTCATATTTTGTAAGTGAATATATATTTAATTGGATATGTAGCTGCCTAGTAATAAGTGTTTCCAGTTATTCTCCATCTAGTTAGTCCATAGTTTAGTATGGAAATTATCTATGCTGTGGAACCGTGCATGATTTTTTATCCTTTTTTTGGTCATTTTGGTGTTTAGTTAATGAGCTATTAATAGTTTATTGTCTAAAATCCTGTGGGTAGTTTAGTCAATTCCAGAAAGTAAGTTGAAATTGAGCTTAATTAGGTGACTTAGAAGCCTACATGGAAGTTGATTTTTTGAGTAAATCAATTGGACAAAGTCTTCCAAATTTCATTAATAAGAATTTAACAAAACATATACATAAGCATCAAAACATGAAAACATGAGGCATGATGGTAATCCCCCCCTACACAGAAGGGGCCTTGAATCTCATACCCCACCCCAAAATCCTCTACATAAATACATAATCCTACCCTCCCATCCAAAATACATAATCGGAGAATACATAACAAAGTACTACAAAAGTGTATACTCTCATCCAAAATAGATACTCGGAGCATAAATTTTGTAGTAAACTACCAAGTGAAGTGAACTACCAAAAGAACATTGGTCCCTGATAAACCCCTTCTTGATAAATATCAAGTCTAAATTTAGCTTCAAAAGTAGACAACATTCTTCTCTGGCCTGTGAATTTCTGGTAGTATCTTATTTCTTAATAAGCCTGCTGAGTTATAAAGTAAAAATATAATCAATATGGTTGTACACAAGAACTTATCTGATAAACACTTTGTTTCAGAATCTCGGGCGGAACTGACTTCACTAGCTTGTTTAGGCAACAAATCATTTAAAGAGCTGTTTCTCGTTACTGAAAACAGCTGCAATTAAATTTCAGTGAAGTTGCAAGGAAATAAGAAATTTCAATCACAGAAACTGAAATTTCACCATTTGATCTGAAACTTGAATTTTTACTGTGAAGTAGTATTAAGTATTCAATGTTTGTTCCAAGAACATAATCACAACTGTCAGCACTGTACGACCATTCCAGAAATAGATCCATAAGTTTATCACATTTTCTAAACATAGGGCGTCTTGAAATAGTTTCATACATTGATACTTATGTACACAAAACATCAACCAAGAAACCCATTGTTAGGAAGCATTAGCCAATGAGGATGGAAAGTGTGTTAACTTTGTCAGCAAAGAAAGAAAGTCCCAATATGTCCAGCAAGAAAACACCAAAAAGCCTCGTATAAGTGAAACTTGTTGCGAAATCCCAAACAGTCCAGAAATTCTTCATACAGCAAAGCAGGTAAGTTCAGCAGCTGTCGGAGTGAACACCCCCTTCCTTACCAGTAACATAGCTTGTTCCACTATCTTCACCACCTTCCCCTTCAATTTTCTCCATCACAAAAAAGCAACGGGAAGAAGAACTAGTTTCACCAACAATTACTGCATTTGGATCTTCAAAAGGACGACCTTGTAATGGATTGAATAACCTGAGAACCCATTCAACAGATTGTATTATATACCCATGATCAAGATACTGAAGTTCGTCAAGAGTAACATTTAAACACAAGCTAAATTATAATCCTTTCATTAAAACACCAATCTTTGTTATAGTTAGGACTTCATTCATTATTCATTACTGAAAATACAAGCATAGATGTAGTATAGTCAACAGATAATAACACTTTAATCTTGAAAAAGCCTATATATATGTATATCTTCGTATCGTAAAATATCTAATGAATGAGATGATCTTAGAGAGAGTCCAGGGCCGGCCCCCACCTTGAGGCCGGTGAGGCGGCCGCCTCAGACCCCCAGATTTTTTGCAATTTTAGGGGCCCACAAATTTGTATTCCCCAGGCACGTATTTTGCGAGTAAAATAATTATATTGTTATTAGGGGCCCCCAAAAATAATTATTTGGGCTTTTTGCCTCGGGCCCCCGGGAACTCAGGGCCAGCCCTGAGAGTCAGACATAAAATTGAATTAAATAACTAAGGGTACTCTCATTCAATATTTTCAGTTTTTCTATCATAATCGTATATCAATACATGATTGACTCAATCATGCTTGCTTAATAATGAAAAATCTCAAATGAGAATCATCAATAATGAGATATTGAGAAACCGAGAGAGAAGGATACCTTAGCTAGTTAGCGTTTTTGCTGGAGCCGAAACTTGTGTGCGGAGGTGGAGGGATGTGCAAGGGTTAGGGTTTTGAAAATTTTACAGCCTGTTGATTTTGTTTATTACTTTTTTAAGTTTTACTGTTTTCTTTACCATATCTCTAATATTATAATGGGAGAAGACCTTAGTGTCATTTGTCAATCTACCAACACGTGCATCACACGTGCATAACTAATATGAAGGAGGTCTCAGGTTCGAGTCCTCACCATGTCAGATTTTTTACTTAAAATTTTCTTATATATTAATCATGCATCACATGTGTAAATTACTATCCATCTATCTAAAATATAATATATTTACTTACTATTTAATGGAAGAGTTTGTCACAAATAAACAATTTTTAATATTTTTTTGTCACAAAAGAAATACAACTTTTGCCACCAAACAAACATGTGCATCGCACGTGCAACTCTAAATCTATTTTTCAACACGTGCATTGCACGTACACATCAAAGTTTTTCTTTCTTAATTTTTTAAAAAATACGCGTATTGCCCGTTCAGCTCCATTTTTTAAAAAAATTAAGGCATTCATCGCACGTGCTAATTACTATTGACTTACATATATCGCATGTTTAACTCAAAACTCTTTATCAAAACGTGCATCGCACGCGAAAAATACTAGTTTTAGATTGTTGGAGATATTATGGAGGAAAGGTTTGCTTCTAAATTTTTCAAAGGAGTGAAGAAAGTTATCAGCAGAGTCTCTGTAACTGTTGGTCTAAGGGAATATTCCTCACAGGGTAAAGTACAGCCAAGTAGATGACTTGCATATTACACTTTTCATAGCACATACAACCAATTAAAAGACTGATTCTAATTGAAAATGACCTTAACATGATTTTGAACTTATCTATATGTATGACCTGGACCAGTGCGGAATTTCTATTTTGGTTCGAGAATCAAATTTCTGAACCTGCGATGGTGAATCAATCTCCTAAGTTATGGTACTTGTTTTAAATTATAGATGCGGTTAGATATTGTATTATATATATTTAGTCCCATATCGGATATGTATCAATTTAATATTTGATTCCCTCCTACATATAGGAGTCATTGTACACAGTTGTAATCAGTCCCAATAATCCAATCATATTTTTCCAATTTCTCTGTTAACCTTATCATGGTATCAGAGCAAGATTATACAAACTTTATTTTCCCATCAAAACCCTAGAATTCCAACCAAAAAAAAAAAAAAAAAACCGCAGCCGCTCCATCAAGAAGCAGATCCCCACTGATCTCAAAAGTCATCGTGGACATCATCATCGACCACCGCCGGCCAACCCCAAAGTCCCCGCTACTCTCTCATCGTCGACACCCACCGTCCAACCCCAAAGTCCCCGCTGCTCTCCCTCATCGTCGACCCCCGCCCCCCAAAGTAGCCGCTTCTCTCCCTCGCCGCCAATCCCCCCGACCTCCACCGCCACCTCCTCCAAAACCCTACTATCTGCCCCAATACAACCTGAAACCCGCGACCTGCACCCTATTCCTCTCTTCCCTCAGCAAACCCTAGCCAACTCCCGTCCCTCCAAATACCGACCCCCCACCTCGCCGTCGACCTCCGCTTGCCGACTCCTCGTTGCTCTTCCATACTCATACTCTAGCCGCCATCTTTTTACCCTAACCCAAATCTTCCAAACCCTAATACCCTATATCCCAACCAAACCTATAACCATATCTGACCCAAAACCCTCTTTCCCTATTTACGACCCCCCCCCCCCCAAAATCCGTTTTCTATTTTTCAAAAAAACCAAAATCAAAATTTTAAAAAATCCAAAAAAAATAAAAAATTGCAGGTACTCTTTCGTCTCCAGACACATGCAGTACTGTCATCATCCTAATTCCGGTCTCCTACCTCTTCCTTCCAACATCATCCCTCACCATGCACCACCACTACTTCCGCACCCATAGCACCATCCAATACCCGATCCCAACACCAGCAGCAGTTCCGCTCTGACTTTGATCCTGTCACAGTAACATCAGTCTCATTCCTCCTCGTAGCACTTCTTCCCTTACATCCTCGGCTATGACCGTTACTCCAGTCTTGCCGATTCCTGTTGATTGGGCTAATCTCCAGCATCGCCTCGCTCAGCTGGAATTCCAGCTCTTGGGTCAGTCTATTACTACTGGCTCCTCTGCCCCTGCATTCTTTGTTAATTCCGATATGAATTCTTCATGGCTTTTAGATTCTGGTACTTCACATCATCTTACTAGTAATTATACACTGCTCACCACCAGCACTACACTTCCCTCTCACTCTCCATCCCTACACACTGCCGATGACTTACAACTTCTCACTACACACTCCGGGTCTATTAGCTCTCTCACTCTCACATTGCCCTATGTTCTTTATGCTCCTCATTTATCCATGAACCTTATTTCCATTAGTACACTATGCGAGAGTGGTCTTGTCGTTACATTTGATTCTATTGGTTGTTCTATTACTGACTCTAATACAGGTCAGGAGTTTGGGCATGCTAGTCGACAGGTCATCTGTATCATCTAGATTTTCTTCATGCACATAGATCTCATCAGCATTTTGCTGGTGTTGTACACTCTGATGTTGATCTGTGGCACAGACGTTTAGGGCATATTACTGCGTCTCGACTCAAGACTTTAGCCCGTAGTGGTATCTTTGGTTCTCTTTCTTTTACTCATTTGTCTGATTGTCAGGGTTGTCATTTTGCCAAACATATAGCTCTCCCCTTAATCAAAAAAGTACTTCCCAAACCACCAATCTTTTTCAACTTGTTCACTCTGACATATGGGGACCATCTCCTACACCTTCTCACAAAGGTTATCTCTATTATGTTTGTTTCATCGATGACTTTACTCGATACACATGGGTATTTCTTATGTGCCAACGCTCTGAGATATCTGATATTTACCAATTCTTTACAAACATGGCTCACACTCAGTTTGGTGTGCATATCAAAACCTTTCGCTCTGACGGTGCTCGTGAGTACACTTCCACTGCTATGAGATCGATCATTCAATCTCATGGTACACTCTTTCAGCAATTCACACACATGAACAGAATGGTGTAGCTGAACGCAAGCATCGTCACATCCTTGAGACGGCTCTGCTCTTCTACTCTACTCTTCTGTTCCTTGTTTTTTCTGTGCTTAAGCTGTCATGACGTCTATTAGTCTCATTAACATCACTCCCTCGTCTGCTCTATCTGGCACATCTCGTCACTCACCGCCGGACTACAGTATGCTCCGTACCTATGGGTGCACCTGCTTTGTCCTTCCACTGAACGCACGAAGCTCACAGCTCGAACTACTAAGTGTGTTCATCTTAGTCTCAGTCTGGAACATAAAGGTTACCGTTGTTTTGATCCTGTCACGGGACGTGTTCGTATTTCACGACATGTCTCCTTTATGGAAGACTCTTCCTACTACTTAACCTCTCCTGAGGATGCTAGTTTTCTTGACTTCCCTGTTGTTAGGCCTCCTTCCCGGGCCAAACCTTCACGAATTCAATTTGATCTCACTCCTTTAGCTTCCTTCCCATCTCATACTGACGTTCTACCTATTCTTCCTCCTACGGAGGCACCACCTGCATCCCCATAGCATCATGCCCCCTCACCACCTACAATCCCACTCCCACATACATACACACACACAACCTATCTCACCTCCTCACCCTGTTCATCCACAACTGGTCCGTCAGTATGCACGTTCTACCTCGGGCATCCCACCGGCTCGTTACACACCTAATGCCAATGGCCCTTTTGACCAGTTTGCTTTTGCCACCCTAACCTCCTACTCACCACAGTTTCATGCGTATCCACTGCCATAAACTCTACACGCGAGCCCAAAATATACTAGGAAGCTATTCAATATCTCGAGTGTCGGGACGCTATCGCAGAGGAGTTTAGTGCATTTAATCAGACTGGTACTTAGAATGTTGTTCAGCTACCTATGGGCATCCAGCCTGTCAGCTGCAAATGGATTTTTAAGGTCAAATATCGTCCTGATGGCTCTATTAAGCGACACAAGACTCGTCTTGTTGCCAGAAGATTTACTCAGGAGTGGTATTGATTATGATGAGACTTTTACCCCAGTTGCATAGATGACTACAGTTCGCACTCTCCTTGCCATTGCGGCGTTGCCACCATTCATCAGTGGCCGTTATACCAGATGGACGTGAAGAATGCTTTTCTTCATGGTATATTGGTACCTTATCTGAGGTTGTTTACATGCATCCTCCTCCTGGTCTCACCACTCCTCGTCATATTTGCCGTCTACGTCGAGCTATATATGGTCTGAAACAGACCCCTCGAGCCTGGTTTGAGTGTTTTCGCCATATTATCACCCAGGCTGGCTTCAGTCAAAGTTCACAGGACCATTCTAAGTTTATGTGTTCATCACCGCAGGAAAGGGTCATTCTATTATTATATGTTGATATAATTATTACTGGGGACGATCCTGTAAGCATTACCTCTACACAACAGTACCTTCACCAGCAGTTCCATATGAAAGATCTTGGCAGATTACGCTACTTTCTGGGCCTAGAGATTAGCCATGGGTCTCGGAGGATATTTATTTCTCAATAGAAATACACATCAGATATTATCTCTGCTGCTTATCTCTCTTTGACAGTTGATCGGCCGATACTCCCTTAGAGCTTCATGTGAAACTTCGTCACACGGATGGTGAGCCACTTCCTAACCCCACTAGATACAGGCAGATTGTTGGACAGCTTGTCTACTTATATATGACCAGACCCGATATTGCCCATGCAGTCAATATTGTGAGTCAGTTTGTTTCCGCTCCAACATCAGTTCACTACAGTGCACTCCTTCAAATCCTCAGATATCTTCGGGGCACTATCACTCACTCATTATTCATGCCCTCCACATCCAACCTAGAGCTCCGCGCGTATTCTGATTCAGATTGAGCGGGTGATCCTGCCACCAGACGATCTACCACAAGTTTCTGTCTATTTCTTGGCAACACATTGATCTCATGGTGAAGCAAGAAATAGGCAGTTGTAGCATGTTCTTCAACCGAAGCCGAGTACAGAGCGATGGCAGCCACTACTAGAGAAATTGTCCATGTTAGTTGGCTATTATCAGATATGGGTGTAACTCTTACCAGCGCTACTACTCATCATTGTGATAACCGGAATGCATTGCACATTGCAAGCAACCCGGTCTTTCATGTGCGAACAAAGCACATAGAGATAGATTGTCATTATGTTCGTGAGCGCTTTGAAGCAGAGATCATCTCACTTCACTGTGTTACTTCTGTTGATTCTTGATTTTGATGATCACAACACAGTGCAACATGTGTCTATATTATACAGCTAACATTTCAGGTTGTACTACAAAAGACTATTCTAGCTGAACAAATGAACAAGCTCAAAAGGATACAGATAAAGACTTCACTCAGACAAGATCCAAGACTTCACTCAAGACAAGACTCAAGACTCAAGACCTTTAGCTCAATTGTGTCAAATTATAGTGTCTTGTAAAAACAAATGTATTTTTACTTTTTTGTTGAGTCTTAGTCTGATGTAAAGCCTTGTCACACACACACACACTCAAAATTTCATAATGTGTGTCTCTTAAAAACCCCCCAAAAAGAGTCAAAACAGTTTGAAGAAATTTAACTTTTGAGTACCAGTCGACTTAAGCTTCTGCCAGTCGACTGATAGTACAAAACTGTTTAAATTTATTCAAACTCTGATCAGTCGACTCATATGGCAACCCAGTCGACTGTTCGAGAGCTTTTTGACCGTTTTCTGTTTTTCAAAATCGAAAATTTTCAAACTCAAAAGCTTAGATCCGTTGGTTGACAGTTGAGTAACTGTCTCCCAACGTTCAGGAGATCAAACTCTTTAAGTAGAGTTCAGATCTCACTGAAAAGATCAACAGAATTCTCTCTTTGAAAATCCGAGCATTCCTTGTGAAAAAAGTTCTAAGTGATTTTTTGAGAAATAAAAGCTTTCAAGATCATACTCTCTGGTTCTCTACACTCAGTCCAGTATAGCAACGAATTCGCTCTGGACTGAGTATAGAAGTCGACCTATTCTTTTAGCCACGTGCATCAACACATACACCAACAAGGCTATAGGTTGACTGTAAAGTATTCTTTGTTCTCTTGCTCTCGGTTGGAGAGTGTTTTTGACTCTAGGTTGTAGAGTCGGTGTTGTTTCACTCTTGGTAGTAGAGTGGGTCGGCTTTCTCTGGTTGAGAGAAAGGACTACGGGTTAGACAAGGTTTTTGTCGTAACGCCGTAGGGTATTCTTGTAATCTTTTTCAAGAATAGTGGAAATCTCAAGTGGGTTGCTTGGGGACTGGATGTAGGTCGGGAGGACCGAACCAGGATATATCTTGTGTACTCTGTGATTGATTGTCTTGTGTTTGCATTTACTTTTGTTTATTTAAGTTCTGCAAAAAGTTTCTGGACAGTCGACTCCTTGCTCTATCAGTCGACTGGTCAGTGCCGTTTGTAGTTGTAAGTTTCATTGTGTCTTCAGTCGTCTGTCTTATTCATCAGTCGACTGCACAGAGTTATTGTTTTTAATTATTTTGGGCATATCAGTCGACTGGTTCATAACCAAGTCGACTGCACCGAGAAAAATTTCCGCAGTTTTTATTAAACACTATTCACCCCCCCTCTAGTGTTTGTTGTCTCGCCTACAGGATCCAACACTTGGTATCAGAGCTTGGTTACAGGCTATGGCAACTACGTCAAATACAAATCAGTACCATGAAGGCCAATCTACACAACGGCCACCACTTTTTGATGGAACAAACTACAATTATTGGAAGTGCCGAATGAGAATCTACCTTCAATCAATCAACTACGAGATATGGCAAATGACAGAGACGGAATACACTGCCCCTACCATTCTATATGCACAATGGAATGATGATCAAAAGAATCAGACTATGAACAATGCCAAAGCAATGAATGCCTTATTTTGTGCGCTTACAAAGGAAGAATTCAACCGTGTATCCAATGCTACAACCGCACATCAAATTTGGCATACACTCGAGGTAACACATGAAGGAACAAATAAAGTAAGAGTCTAAAATTTCTGTTCTTGTCCACAGGTTTGAGATGTTCAGAATGAAGGACAATGAGACTGTGTCTGAGATGATCACCAGATTTACAGACATCACAAACTCTCTTGTGGCGCTTGGAAAGACTTATACTCAAGCAGAGATGGTTAGAAAAGTCCTACGTGCACTCACTCCAGAATGGGAGAAGAAAACCACAGTAATAGAGGAAGCGAATGACTTGTCAACACTTTCTCTCGAGAATCTTGTTGGCAATCTCATGGCATATGAGGTCCAACTTGAAGATCGAAAGAAGGATACAGAATCACACCAAGCAAAGAAGAAATCATTGGCTTTTAAAGCCATGACAGACTCAGAAGATGAGGAAGAAGATGAAGAAGAAATAGCAATGTTCACTTGGAGATTCAAGAAGTTCTTAAAGAAGGGTAAGTTTCATTCTAAAGTTAGAGATTCTAATGACCCTCCTACATGTTTCAGGTGCAATAAAATAGGTCACATGAAGAAGGATTGTCCCTTAGAAAATGCAAAGAACAAGGGAAAATCATCCAACTTCAAGAAGGACAAATATTCAAAGAACAAATTTGCCAAGAACAAAAAGGCTTATCAAGCTACATGGGATGATAGTGATTCATCTTCCGAAGAAGAAACGGATGAAAATAACGAAGTGGCAAATGTATGTTTCATGGCTGCACAAGAACATGTAAGTAATGATTATGATTCCGAAGATCTTCTTGATGCTTTTAATGAAATATTCCAAGAGTTAAAGAAAGAAAAAATTAGAGTTAAGAATCTTGAGAAAGTGAATCAAACACTTAATCAAGAAAATCTTAACCATGATAAGGAAGTAAAATCCTTAAATTCTCGCATTGCAAGTTTAGATACTGATCTTGAAACTCTCAAGAAGAATTATGAAGAGATTTCAAAGAACGTATCTAAGTTTAACAAAGGCAAAGAGAATTTAAATGATATGCTTCATCATCAAGTTACATCTAGTCAAAAATATGGACTTGGTTTTAAAAAATCTTCTGTAAAAGAATCTCCTGTTGTAAACACTAGTAAAAATAAATCAACATCTATTTCTAGTGTTACACACAAGTTGTATGATTTCTTTGAAAAGCCTAAGGTTGTTAATTCTAGTGATAAAAGCAAGACTACCGTTCGGTTAAGTCGACTGAACCATACAACTAGTTGTCTGTCCAGAGAAATTGGATCTTATTCAACGAGATCAAAACCTCTTATAAGTCGACCTAGTGTATCTACCAGTCGACTGATGTACACCAACAGTCGACTGAAGGACACTGTTAAGTCGACTGGACAGAACAAGTTAGTATGGGTTCCAGTCAGTCTAGATCAGAATGATAGAATTGCTTATATTAACTCATATAAGTTAAATGTGTGTAATTCTACTTATTATATTCCTGCTTATGGAGGAAGATCAAACTCTTCATGGGTTTGGTTTCCCCCAAACTAATGTGTTTTGGACCCAATAAAAAAGGGTACCATATTTACCTTAAATTTTTTATAGGTACCCAAGAAAGAACGCTGGATATTAGACAGTGGATGTTCAAAACACATGACAGGACATGCCAACCTACTATCCACCATTCAAAGCATAAATGGAGGAACCGTCACCTTTGGAGATAACAACAAAGGCAAAGTCATAGGTATTGGCATGATCGGTAAAACTTCTAACCCAACAATAGAAAATGTGTTATTGGTTAGTGGTTTAAAGCATAATCTTTTAAGCATTAGTCAATTATGTGATAAAGGATATAAAATAGTTTTTGAGAAAGATGCATGCTTGATTTATGATTCTACTATGCAAAATGTTATTTTTCAAGGTTTTCGTAAAAATAATATTTATGAATTGTGTTTGAATGCAATTGATCTTTCAAATGATTTTTGTTTAATAGCCTCTAACAATGAATCTTGGCTATGGCATAGAAGATTTGGACATGTGAATATGAAAAATCTCTCAAAATTATCTAAATATAACCTAGTTAAAGGACTGCCAAAACTATCCTTTAAAAGGATAAGTTATGTGATGCATGTCAACTAGGAAAACAAATCAAATCCACTTTTAAAACAAAAGAAGTAATTTCTACTAGTAGGCCACTTGAATTAATTCATATGAATTTATTTGGCCCTACTAGAGTTGCTTCTTTAAATAAAAGTAGATATGTGTTTGTTTTAGTAGATGATTTTTCAAGATTCACTTGGACATTCTTTTTAAAACATAAAAATGATGCTTTTGAGGAATTTGCACATTTTTGTAAACGTGTTCAAAATCAAAGATCTCTAACCATAGTCACTATTAAAAGTGATCATGGTGGAGAATTTGAAAATGAAACATTTACAGAATATTGCAACAAGAATGGTATAACACATTCATTTGCATTTCCTAGAGCTTCACCACAAAATGGAGTGGTTGAAAGGAAAAATAGGACTTTGCAAGAATGCGCACGTACTATGCTTGTTGAAAGCAATCTACCAAAGCATTTTTGGGCTGAAGCTGTTGCTACAGCTTGTTATGTTTTAAATAGAATTCTTCTAAGACCTAAACTAAAGAAGACTTGTTATGAGTTATTTTTTAATAAAATTCCTAAAGTCTCTTACTTTAAGACATTTGGTTGTAAGTGTTTTATTCTAAACACAAAAGATAATTTAGACAAATTTGATCCTAGATCTAATGAGGGTATCTTTTTAGGATACTCAAATAGGAGTAAAGCATATAGAATTTTCAATAAGTCTACAATGACTATTGATGAATCAATGCATGTTACATTCGATGAATCTTTACCTTCATCAACCTTAAATAAAGATGATGAAACTGATTTATCACCTTTAGATAATGTGATTAAATCCTTAGAGCAAACTAATCTGACTGATAAGTCGACTGATAAGGTCTACCAGTCGACTGAAGTAAAGCAGTCGACTGAAGAACAAGTCAAGTCGACTGATCCGATTGTGATATCTTCAACTTTACCAAAGTCACTTGTTGAAGTTAAAGATCTACCTCACGACTTAATAATTGGTGACATCTCCCATGGTATTCAAACACGTTCACATGTTAATATGATCTCTCATACAGCATTCTTGTCGGATTTTGAACCGAAAAATATACAAGAAGCTTGTGAGAATGAATATTGGATGAATGCTATGCAAGATGAACTAAACCAATTTATAAGGAATGATGTATGGGATTTAGTTCCTAGACCTCCTGATCAGACTATCATTGGTACCAAATGGGTATTCAAAAATAAGTTAGATGAATCAGGACAAGTTGTAAGGAACAAGGCTAGATTAGTTGCTCAAGGATATAATCAAGAAGAAGGTATAGATTTTGATGAAACATATGCTCCTGTTGCTAGACTAGAATCTATTCGTATTTTATTATCTTTTGCTTGTTTCATGAATTTTATACTTTATCAAATGGATGTTAAAAGTGCTTTTCTTAATGGGTTTATTAAGGAAAATGTTTATGTTAAACAACCACCAGGTTTTGAACATGAACAATTTCCAGATCATGTTTATAAATTGAAAAAGGCTTTATACGGTCTTAAACAAGCACCTCGTGCTTGGTATGATCGTCTGAAAACTTTTCTTTTAGAAACAGGATTTGAAATAGGTAAAGTAGACACCACTTTGTTTATCAAAAGAGTTAAGAATGATATCTTAATCATACAAATATATGTTGATGATATAATTTTTGGTTCTACTAATAATAATCTATGTCAAGAATTTGCTAATACCATGAAAAATGAATTTGAGATGAGTCACATGGGTGAACTCAATTATTTCCTTGGACTTCAAATTAAACAGTCCTCAAATGGCATATTTATCAATCAAGGCAAATATGCAAAGGAACTACTCAAACGTTTTAACATGGATAGTACTAGTAGTAAATCCACACCTATGGCTACTACTACTACTCTTGACAAAGATTTATTAGGTAAGAGTGTTGATCAAAAACTCTATCGAGGTATGATTGGTTCACTCTTATATATTACTGCAAGTAGACCAGATATTATGTTCAGTGTATGTTTATGTGCTAGATATCAATCTAGTCCTAAAGAGTCTCATTTAAAAGCAGTGAAACGAATTTTAAGATATATTAAAGGCACATCTGAATATGGTTTATTTTATCCACGCACCGATAATTTTCAACTTTTGTCATATAGCGATGCCGATTTTGCTGGAAGCAAAACTGATCGCAAGAGTACTAGTGGTACATGTCACTTTTTGGGACATTCCCTAGTATCTTGGTGCAGTAAAAAGCAAAACTCCGTATCCCTATCAACTACAGAAGCTGAGTATATCGCTGCAAGTTTGGCATGTGCACAAATTTTATGGATGAAACAAACCTTATTAGATTATGGTATTTCCTTTGAGAAACCCTCAATTATGTGTGATAATAGCAGTGCAATTAATTTATCTAAAAATCCGATTCAACATTCACGTACGAAACATATTGATATTCGACATCATTTTCTACATGATCATGTTTTAAAAGGAGATATATCTTTAGACTTTATCTCTACTGATAAACAAGTAGCAGATATATTTACCAAGCCCCTTAAAGAAGATACTTTCATTAACTTAAGAAGAGAACTTGGAATTTGTGATTTTATTGATATCTGCTGAAAATTGTTTCTGTTAAGTCGACTGTACTCTTGAATAAGTCGACTATACTGGTTTTTAAACAAATCAATTTTTGTATCAGACCAGTCGCCTGGTTCCTATACCAGTCGACTGATTAGTAGACATAAAATTTCTATTTTCTTCTCGACTCAGTCGACTGATATACCCTACCAGTCGACTGTCGCGAGATCAATCGTCTTCAGCAACTATTCATCGCGTCTTTTGAGATGGAATTCACCTCTCTTTTCACCCGTGATCTCTAATCTCTACCGTCGATTTCATCTCTCTTTGATCTCAGCCGTTTATTCGCAGTTAAAACCCTCTTTACCAGCCGTTTTTTCCCTTACCAATCTCAAGTTTTTACCCCCAATTTCAAAACCCTAGCTTGTGGAGAAGAAGGTGGTCTACTCTCTCAGTGCTGCTAGTGCTTGCCCCTGGTCGAATCTCTCTTTTTCTTAGGTAAAATCCTTTCCCCTCTCTTTTCATGGCACCTAAAAGATCTAAACGATCTCATGAGAGTAGTTCTTCTTCTCAAGACTACACTCAATATCTCTTGAGTCCCGATCTTATTGATCGATGGTATCTTTTTTGTACCATTACAATTTTCCCTGGAAGATTTGTAAATTTCAATGACCTTGATCGTTTCAATCTCATCCCTTTATTCCAAAATAGTAGTCTTTATGATTTTCTCTCTTTATCAAACCAACCCAATTACTATCCCCAACTCATCTATTTGTTTTATACAAATATGAGAGTTGTACAAAAACCAGATGGGGATGTTGTAATCCGGTCGTCTGTGAAGAATATTAAAATGACACTCACACCGACTAGGATTAATCAGATATTAGGTATTGATGATGGGGGATTCCCTCTTGATGAAATTCTTTTAGATGATACTTCTATTCTATCTAAAATTTTCATACCTAATCATGGCCCTCCAATGACAAGCAAAAATATCAAACCAATTGCTAAGCTTGTAGGTAGAATATTAGCCTATAACATCCTTCCTAAAAAGGGTAGTTATGACCAATATACTATAGAATTACAAAAAGCTATGTATGCAATTTTTGGTAAAATTGCTGTTAATTGGGGTCAAGTTATTTTTTCTAAACTTAATCAAGACCACACTCACTTTCTACCTTTTGGAGGTCTTCTTACTAGAGTCTTTATAGCTTTTGGTGTTGATCTCGATTCGGAGACAAATGTTGTTACTCGTTATGAGTGTTTCGATCGTGCTAGTTTGGCACGAATGAAACTTCTTGATACTCCTACTAGATCACCCCCTAGGTCTCCTCCTCCTTCTCAAGCTCCGTTAGGTTCTACTTCTAGACCCTCTAGACCTTCTACCTCTTCTGATCCACTTCTTCAAGCCAATTATGATGACCCTCGTACCTTATATGACTATGTTTCCTATCTAATGAAACATTCAGCCACTGTAGATACCCAACTCCATAATCTAGATTCCAAGCTAGACCACATTGATTCTAAGCTTGACAACCTCACTCGTCTCTTCAATTCTCAATTTCATCCTCCTTCTCAAGATGACGATAACGACCCCGATGACGACGATTGAAGACTTTTTATTTTCTTTTCTATTATGTAATTTTCTTCCTTAATGCACTTATTTATGTATCGGACTTTATCTTAGTTTCCTTTTAATGCAAAAGTTTGTTATTTTGTGCTTTTTGATGATAACAAAGGGGGAGAAATATCTGTGTTATAGTGTTATATCCGTGTTATTTATGTCTGTGTTATTTATGTTTTGATATCCTCTCATTGTTCTATTTCTGGGTATTAGAGAAATCTCTGGTCAGTTAACTGCCCAACAGTATACAGTCGACTGCTGCTAGCTACTGCATCTGTACTTATTTTCTATTTTGATATCCTCTCATTGTTCTATTTCTGGGTATTAGAGAAATCTCTGGTCAGTCGACTGCTCAACAGTATACAGTCGACTGCTGCTAGCTACTGCATCTGTACTTATTTTCTGCTTATGATTTTTCTAAGAATGGTTTCCTGATCAGTCGCCTGCCATTTTTGATCAGTCGACTGATGCATATTAATTTATTTTTTTTTGACAATGCATTTTGTGTTTTTATAAGGGGGAGCATGTCTTAACTATGCTTGTATATTATCTCTTATTATCAGCTATTGTGTTGTCATCATCAAAAAGGGGGAGAATGTTGATTCTTGATTTTGATGATCACAACACAGTGCAACATGTGTCTATGTTATACAGCTAACATTTCAGGTTGTACTACAAAAGACTATTCTAGCTGAACAAATGAACAAGCTCAAAAGGATACAGATAAAGACTTCACTCAGACAAGATCCAAGACTTCACTCGAGACAAGACTCAAGACTCAAGACCTTTAGCTCAATTGTGTCAAATTATAGTGTCTTGTAAAAACAAATGTATTTTTACTTTTTTGTTGAGTCTTAGTCTGATGTAAAGCCTTGTCACACACACACACTCAAAATTTCATAATGTGTCTCTTAAAAATCCCCCAAAAAGAGTCAAAACAGTTTGAAGAAATTCAACTTTTGAGTACCAGTCGACTTAAGCTTCTGCCAGTCGACAGATAGTACAAAACTGTTTAAATTTATTCAAACTCTGATCAGTCGACTCATATGGCAACCCAGTCGACTGTTCGAGAGCTTTTGACCGTTATCTGTTTTTCAAAATTGAAAATTTTCAAACTCAAAAGCTTAGATCCGTTGGTTGACAGTTGAGTAACTGTCTCCCAACGTTCAGGAGATCAAACTCTTTAAGTAGAGTTCAGATCTCACTGAAAAGATCAACAGAATTCTCTCTTTAAAAATCCGAGCATTCCTTGTGAAAAAAGTTCTAAGTGATTTTTTGAGAAATAAAAGCTTTCAAGATCATACTCTCTGGTTCTCTACACTCAGTCCAGTATAGCAACGAATTCGCTCTGGACTGAGTATAGAAGTCGACCTATTCTTTTAGCCACGTGCATCAACACATACACCAACAAGGCTATAGGTTGACTGTAAAGTATTCTTTGTTCTCTTGCTCTCGGTTGGAGAGTGTTTTTGACTCTAGGTTGTAGAGTCGGTGTTGTTTCACTCTTGGTAGTAGAGTGGGTCGGCTTTCTCTGGTTGAGAGAAAGGACTACGGGTTAGACAAGGTTTTTGTCGTAACGCCGTAGGGTATTCTTGTAATCTTTTTCAAGAATAGTGAAAATCTCAAGTGGGTTGCTTGGGGACTGGATGTAGGTCGGGAGGACCGAACCAGGATATATCTTGTGTACTCTGTGATTGATTGTCTTGTGTTTGCATTTACTTTTGTTTATTTAAGTTCTGCAAAAAGTTTCTGGACAGTCGACTCCTTGCTCTATCAGTCGACTGGTCAGTGCCGTTTGTAGTTGTAAGTTTCATTGTGCCTTCAGTCGTCTGTCTTATTCATCAGTCGACTGCACAGAGTTATTGTTTTTAATTATTTTGGGCATATCAGTCGACTGGTTCATAACCAAGTCGACTGCACCGAGAAAAATTTCCGCAGTTTTTATTCAACACTATTTACCCCCCCTCTAGTGTTTGTTGTCTCGCCTACAGGATCCAACAACTTCTTCACAGCAGACAACAGACTTCTTCACCAAGTCTCATACTGTCTAGAGATTTCGTTATTTAGTGGGCAAACTCGTACTGTTCGACCCATCGTGAGTTTGAGTGGAGTGTTAGATACTATATTATATATATTTAGTCCCATATCAGATATGTATCAGTTTAGTATTTGGTTCCCTCCTACATATAGGAGTCATTGTACACAGTTACCCTCCTACATATAGGAGTCATTGTACACAGTTATAATCAATCCCAATAACCCTATCATATTTTTCCAATTTCTCTGTTAACCTTATCGGATGCTACTGATTTCTTGTTGGATTCACCTGAGTTGATTGATACATAGGAATACAAAATTTGATCAATGCTGAGAAGAGTAGTGTTGGACTTCGCGATGAAACTTCTATTTGAACAGAAAGGTACGCGCATTTCATTTATCAACCTGCCTTAGTGAAAAATGACAAACATTTCATGAGTGAATTGTTTCGAAATCATTTAACTTTTTGTTAAATTCTCAATGGAATATATATATATATATATATATATATATATATATATATATATATCTCGATTGAAATTGAGCATTTGAGTATCTACTTATAACAAATTAACAATAAAGTTATCAATGCAAATTTCTGTTGTTGGTATCATTGACAACATTTCTACTAAATGAGCTGTTACTGTATCTTAAATTGCTCCTATATTCCTTTTGGTTTGTCCTTGGGTTCATCTCTCTGAAGGGTCATTCCTTTTGATGCTACCGTAACCATTTCTTTTTGTCCATGTCTGATTTAAGCTAACCATTGTCCCAGCTCTCTGTGTTTTTGGTACATATGCTAATATCTTTTCATGTTGATATCTCCTACCCCTTTAAGAAGTTTATATGTTTTGTGTCTTATCCATGTCAATGCTTATTATCACTTAACCTAGACCTAGTACTATAATTATTAAATAACCTAGCGGCACTGCTTCCTCTCCTATCAAAATTACAGGGTATCATCTTGAGTAATATTGGGGTCCACAAGCTTGTACTCTGTCATCATCCATCTGATATTTCTATTTTCTTGTTTCTTTCGCTCCTCCCATTTGCCATTTCTATTGTTAATTCTCTCATTTCAATATGGGCTCTCATTAGATTGGCTGATAGTAAAGTACTTAGTCTTCTGAAGTTGAGTAACGAATTTGGTAATACTTGCTTGAGTGCAGCGGTAGGGGGGAGATTTGAATTTCAAATTGAATTTTGAAATTTGAGTCGACGCAGTGGAGCCCCTAAGATCCAAATTTGTCCCTAATATCCAAATTACAACCAACTTACAATTAGCAACAAAATGTATCCTAGTTGGTGTAGGCGACGATCGTTAGACAATTTTATAGTTTGGGTTCTACTTTGACCTTGGTTGGTTAGAGCGGGGGGTGCCTTTGGTTCTTTCATGTCAGAGGGCTCGCAGGGGTCAGGTGCGACGTCTACCCTCGTTGCGAGGTTGTGATAAGACTCATCGAGGGTGAAGCGAGGGGATGAGAACGATGACTCAATCTTGACATGGAATTGTCAGATTGCTGGAGTGCCTGCGGTGTCTCTAATATGGTGCTTACGCTTGTCGTTTGGGTCACTGCTGGGGCGACGAGGGAGAGCGTACGATAGTTGGAAAGGATAAACGGCGTACAAGCAACGAACTGAGTGAGATTGAGCCCAAAATTGACATGTGAAAGTTGTTCTGGCAGGGGTGGCCGATCAGTAGAAATAGATTTCGTTATATTTTTGGTTTGTTGGTTGGGGTGTATGAGTTCCTGAACCCAGCCTGTTGGGATCTGAACTTCATAAACATTATTTTTGGTTGTATGTTTTGTTAAATTCTCTTTAATGAAACGCGGGGGTTTTACCCACCATTTAACGATCCAAAAAAAAAACATTCTCTTTGTGGGATGTTACTGTTTGTTTCAGAACAAATGTTTTGACAACATTAAGCTGCATCCATATGAATTTCTATATTGTCGTAACTTATCAGGCCTAACTTATCAGGCCAGCTTGTATGGGGCGCTCTACATGATGTTGTCATGGGAGGTGTTAGCCAAAGTACTTTTCAAATGGATCCCACTGGTAACAAAGACGGTGGACCCACTGAGCTTCTTAAAGGTATCGACTCCAAGTCCCATTCTATTTATTTTACATTTGAAACGAATATGTGGTGTATCTAAAAGGAGACCAGATGTGTTGGTTTATCTTTTAGGTATTTCTACTACAAACAATGATTGGGTAGTACCAGGACAAAGGATACGGTGTAGGTTAGTGTACCATGGGCTAATCCAACCCATGATGGAACTTGGTTTCTCTATAAATATCTAGAAGAAATATCTAGGGAAATAATTGCTTTTGGAAATCTAAATGTGCTAAGGGTTTTTCATCATGAAAAATGGTGACGTTGAAAAACTTCCACCATGGAAAATGGTGATGTTGAAAAAATGAATAGGTGCATGTGAATTAAAGCACATAACAATTCCAAAGCTTCTACATTGTTCCACCTTCCTCCATATAAGGAGGTGATCTTTCTCATTTTGGAAGCAAGTAATTGAGAGAGGTCCACTTCCCCCATATAAGGAGGTGATCTTCCTTATTTTGGAAGCAAAGTAATTGAGAGAGTTCCACTCCAAGCAGAGAGTGAGTTCTTAGTCTTTGTATACCACTCCAAGTGTATGAGAGTGAGGGTTCTTGTATTCTCTTGTTGTACCGGTTATTTGAATAGTGGAAGAAGTTTATATTGCTACTCCATGGACGTAGGCACAAATTGCCGAACCACGTTAATTCCTTGGTGTCCATTATTATTTATTATTCTTTTCTTTTCTGTACTGTTGTTCGATCCTAATAGTGTACTTACTATTTTCATCTCATTTCTGTATTCTCATGTGATGATAATAGTTTTAAATTCTTGATTAGCAAAAAAAAGTTTCAAATTATTGAAATTCATATAATCTTATAAACATCACATCTAAACGGATTACTTCGAGAATATTTCTTTATCAACATTTTCGGTTATAATGAAGAATTATTTAGGCTAATTGGTTCATCAGTAAATTATATTAAGAAATCCTATCCCACTATTTGTATGGAGATATAATGGAACTAGAACTATGTTATACGGAGGTCCTTCTGTGAGAGTAGTCTGAGTGTCCCCTAAACATCTAAGCTCAGGTTTTCACCTAGGCTAAATTTAAAAAAACCCCACTGAACTTTGGGCATTTTAAAAAAACCGCACTAAGTTTTTTATTTATTTAAAAAACCGCACAAAACTATGTTATCAAAAAACTCACTTTAACGGAGTTAGATTTCTGTTAGGTTTTATGTCAAAAAACCAATTTCATCTTTCATTTGAGTTTAAAAAAATATCACTTAACTAGTTTAAATAAACCCCACTCAACTAACCCTAACCCTTACCCTAACTCTGTGTGTTTTTTTAAACTATAGTTTTGTGCGGTTTTTTTATATAAAAAAACTTAGTGCGGTTTTTTTAAAATGGCTCAAAGTTCATTGGGGTTTTTTAAAATTTAGCCTTTCGCCTATCCTCTTTAACTTTTAGATACCTATTAATGGGACGCATTTCTCGAGTTAAAACC
The DNA here is from genome assembly GCA_017893485.1 of Hemerocallis citrina. Classification (NCBI taxonomy): domain Eukaryota; kingdom Viridiplantae; phylum Streptophyta; class Magnoliopsida; order Asparagales; family Asphodelaceae; genus Hemerocallis; species Hemerocallis citrina. The sequence goes on from CM030358.1 coordinate 55,021,109, forward strand.
AGTTGAAGCTTGGTGATGCAAGCATCAAGCCCTGTTACAGTGCCTGCAGAATTGGATTCTGATGTAATGGAGATATTGAAGGGGTTAGCTCCTATGTTGGAATTGAGAAGTTATCAATGTAAGCTAGTCACCTTATGTTTCACTGGGAAGACCTAAGAACCATGGAATCGGACAAGCTGACACAGACACGTGACACACAACACACCAACACCGAGAAGATTTTGAAAAACTATTCTAAAATATCAACTGTAGTGTCGGATTCGTGTCTGACATTTCGTGAAGTGTCCATGCAACGTTGAGGAAGACGATAGAGTAAAAGAAATAATACGCACCCAAGCCAAAGAAATAACATGGTACACAAGTTGGAAAAGATTGGACATTAAACTATTTTCATTCTATGTTTTTTTTTTAAATGCACCATACATCTTCTGTTATATGTTATATTAGTTATCCTGAGTTAATCTAAGCATCAAATATGTCTTGTTCTTTGAAAAACTCGAAATAGTTACTGTTCATAATGATGGTATAGGTTGTGATCATTTGCAAGTTTCTATGGATTGCAATCTTATTTCCCTTTATGAATGTTTTTCTTTGTACTTAAATTTCCGGATTTTATACAACAATGACAGTGGAACGAAATTTGGCATCTTGCTGAACATGATAAAAAATAGTTAATCAAAAAGAAAATATTGATTTAACAGTTTTTTTTGTGCACATTCTATATTAAGTACTTTAAATGTGTAATTCGGTAATTATATGTGCCACGTTAATTTAGTCAAATGAGAATCAAAAGAGAGAAATTAAGTGTCGGTGTTTTTACCCATCAGTGTCAGTGACCAGGGGAACAGCCTCTGATACAGACTTGCTGATGTCGTCCCTTTCCCTTTCTGATGCCACTACCTCTGATGCCGACTTGGGGATGCCGTCTCGATTGGGTGCCACCACTTCTAATGCCAGCTTGCCTACGTCGTCCCGATCTGGTGCCATCACCTCTGACAGTGGAACGAGATTTGGCATCTTGCTGAACATGATAAAAAATAGTTAATCAAAAAGCAAAAAGAGCTATATAAAAGTATTTTTGGAGCCAAAACTGAAACAAAACCAAACTTAAAAATAAATTGGCTCCTTGTTTTCTGTCATTTGTTTCTCTCTCTATTTTGCCGCCGATTCAAGATTCAAACATGCAAAGAGGATTGAACTCATTGGAAATTATCAGTAAATAAGATTCCTTCCAAAATACAGTATCGACTTTCCCAGGCACTAGAAAGAGATCATGACAATTTGTATTTGTAGAATGAATCAAATAGTGAGGTATTATGAGGGACCGCGTAAATTAATAGAACAAACTCATGAACACACCCTGTTGAGATTATATGAATTTGCAGGCTAGAAAAAATCGAATTGGTGTGTTTGTGTATTGTATATTACTGTGCATATCTTCTAAATTTGTTCTACTTATACTATTGTGATATTGATTTAACAGTTTCATTTGTGCACATTCTATATTAAGTATTTTTAAATAGTAATTATATGTGCCATATTAACTAGTTAAATTAGAATCAAAAGAGAGAAAATTAAGCGTTGGTGTTTTTTACCCTTCATTGTCAGTGTCCAGGAAAACAGCCGCTGATACAGACTCGCTGATGTCGTCCCTTTCTGATGCCACTACCTCTGATGTCGACTTGCGGCTGCCGTCTCGATTGGGTGCCACCACTTCTGATGACAGCTTGCCTACGTCGTCTAGATCTGGTGCCATCACCTCTAACGCCAGCTTGCGGATGTCGTCACCTCCCAGGGCCACTACCTCTGATGTCAGGTTGCAGACTTCGTCTAGGTCCGGTCCCACCACTTCAGACAATTCCTGGCTGACGCAGTTTCGATTTGGAGCCAACACCTCTGACAACGATTTGTTGCCATCTCGATCTGGTGCTACTGCGTCTGACAAAGGCTCAACGACGTCATCTCGATCAAGAAGACGCATGGCCTTCCGTGCCGCATTCAGCTTGGCAATGTCCGTCTTCGCAGCATAGCCACTGGCAACAACCTTCCCATTAATAATTACTTCTGTTGTTCTGGTACTCCCTTCAGCCGAGTGCTTGAACTGGACTGACATCTTCCTCTTCTGGCACAACTCCAGAAGATCGGTAACTGGGTGCTTAGCCAGTTTCTCAGGTGTGACAATTGGCTCCAGAAGCTGTCTCATCACCTGCATGCATATTTACCCAAGTAACAAATTCAGAACAATACCGAATACATGCATGTTAAGCCCTTTGCCTTTTCAACTATATTATAAACTTCTCAAATAGCTCCCAAACACAGTACAGAAGATGTACTGATGTTCGGAGTTATATACAGTTATCATATGCTACATCCTATTTGAGAGGTTTCCGGGCCTAAGATTTTTAGGGCCTTGTGCAAAAAAATAAATTGGGCCTTCTTTACATATTCCAATAAATTGGGCCATATAGTCACGACCAGCCTTTTCAAAATCACCCTGATTCATCATATGAAATGTAAAGCCTGTCAGAACAATTATGAAATAAAGAGTAGATATGAAAATAGAAGACTCAAAAAATGCATGATCAAGAACCAAATCCAGCAATGAAACTATTCATCAGAAATCTACATAAGTAAATTTCTTTTTTTTCAACCTTGCTATGGTAAGACCTTGCCAGATTGTAGTATGAATTTGATTTCGTCAGACCATTATTACTTGCAGCAAGAGCAGTTTCTGTTAACTGTTCAACCAAAAAATGCTGGCTAGTGAAGAAAAAATGATTTGCTAAATGATTTAGAGCCATGGAACAAAAAGGGTATATTTCAAAAGCCCTAAGCATTTTCTCCACTCCCTTATGAATTCCACCAGCTACAAAATATTAAAATAAAGACGAATAAGTTTATGCAAAGCCTTAATTCTGAAAGAAAAAAAACTACCAAAAAAGAGTTTGTTCCCTAAGATAGAGATATTATTATTTCATAACACAACTCACAGAAACTAATATTACCTTCATTTGTTTGCAAATTCATGATTCCAAGAGCAACTAGACCTTCAACGTTTTCTGGATCTAACTGCTTAGTGTATATGGAGAAAAAAATTGTTAATTAATTTTTTTAAATAGCCTACAAAAATCCCAACATAAATATACTTATACACATGACTACCAAATGATTATGGCTATAAAATTATCAACTTGCCTACAGGACTCGCTGAAAGGCCAGTCTAGCTTTATCGGATTGTGAGAGAGAGAGAGAGAGAAAGAGAGAGAGAGGTGGATTTTCTGATGAGAGAGAGGTGGATTTTTTTTGAGTAGATCAAAAGATTTCTAGGAAGACGAAAAGGTTTTTTTAGGAAGATGAAAATGTTTTTTTTGAGTAGATCAAAAGATTTTTCAGTTAAAGCAAAATTTTGGCCTTCATTGTAACTGGGTCTTTATTATAATTGGGAAATTTTTTCAGATAAAAAGAATGGAAAATTTAAAAAAATTGGGCCTTCATTTTGACTGGCCCTGTGCAACCGCACAGGTTGCACAGACCCAGGGCTTGCCCTGGGGGTTTTTAATAAAGTTGAAAAAGTCGAAACAAGTCGACTAAAAATTCAATGTGAGGGAGGAAAGAGGTAAAAATATTTTGCTAATATATTAAATCAAAGGCAAGAAACAAATTACCGTCCAAACTTGCTGTACATTGCGTTTACAATCAAGGTAAACGGCTGCAGCAAGAGACTCCACAATATCTGCGAGTACTTTCGGTGCTTTTACAGTTGCACCCCAACTCGATTCCCCAGCTTCTTCCTCTGTTACACTCTTCACTGACTCTGCAAACTTCTCCACCTATGCAGTAAAACCCAAATTTGTGTCAACAAAAATTCAAAAAAAAAAAAAAAATTCAGTTCATTTCTATTCATGGAACATTCTTCTGATTTATAACAGCCAAAGATTTAGGAAAAATAGTTAGCACATGATTAATTCATAGCATGATATGGTTTCAACCAAAAGCGTAATAGATAATATGAAATATGTCATTTACTTAAAGAGAACAAATTTAGGAAAAACAGAGGTGAAGCCTGAAAAGGTCTGCTCTGGAAAGTCTGAAAGTGGACCCGGACTCATGACCCGAGTAGTGCTTCAAGTTGCCCAATTATAATACTTCGTATTTTATCATTCCCAATATATGCAAACCATTAGCTGTAGAAGGGTTTTTATAAGCTAGAAGAAAACATGACATTAATTAATAATCAATAGGGTAATCCTAGAGGGATCGTCTAGTAAATTTCATAAAGGGAAAGCTTATGTGACATGCATTTATAGGTTCGGACCATCACATTTAACAAAATAGTCCATATTAAATAGATGGGGTATTCTACAAATTTGATAGTCCCAACTTATATAATGATCCCAATCAATAAATGCATGTCACGCCATCTAGGAAAATTTCCTACGGGATACCTCTAGGATCCTTTACCTCAAACAATAAAACACTCAACTTTCTCAACTAATAGTATGAAAAGGGCAAACATTCAACTCTAACATAATCATAAAATAATTGCACTGATATTACATTTGTATTAAAATACTAATTGATACTAGTTACCATTTTGTAAAATTATTTTTTTTCAAATAAACTTTCCAACAAAAAAGTATTTCAGATAATTTCTATAAACGAATATTCACTTATGATTATATTGGGTGTTCTGGTCAAATCAGCAGGAAAAAAAGAAGGAAAAAAAAGAAAAGAAAAAAGACTATTCTGAAAGTGAGACTTCACAGTACATAAGCAATTGATCAATCATTAACATCAAAAGATTAATTAGAACTACAAAATTGAGTCACGTTGAAACAGAGTACTAGTGAACTAAACATGCAATAGGAAATTCTCCCAATTTGCACTGGCAATGGGAAATTCTGATCCAATTATCGATGTCATATGAATCATCTCTTGCTTACAGGCCTATCTAAAAGCAACATTATGGTTTTGGTATCAGTAACGCGAAAATCAAATCTTCCTTCCTATTGAAAATGTGCAATTTTTACATGCATGAGGCAATGAAAGTGAGGCAAAATGATCGATGTTACAGTTCAATTAAGGAGAGCTAGGGCACTACGTCGGACCAAATTGATAGATCATGTGAAGTATTTGTCAAGCTTGGTTAGCTTATTGGTGGTTGTCTATGAAATTATTTATATGATCGTGGAAGATTTATTAGCATTGCTTTTGAGGCATCATACTTGTAAGATTATATCAAACTCGTTTGCTTCCCTTCGTATGGGGTTTTAAATACTTATTAATGAAACACTGGAGGGTTTTTTATCTCACGGTTTTTATCTCCAAAAAAATAAAAATAAATGAAGTGTGCTTTGGTGTATTTTTGCTTAGTACTTTTCACAAATAAACTAGATTAAACTTTGGGCATTAAAATAATCATCCCTAGGTTCTACAAGCTTTCTGGTTGGTCTAATTGATCAAAAGAAAAAATTAACTAACCAACATCCCTACGTACCTTCCGATCAAGCACTGCAGAATTGCGCCTAAGGAAGGCGTAAAGCCCGTGATGTACAGCGGCACGGGCGAGCTTCTCTGTCGAGGTATTTGCCGCCCGAAGAGTGGTCAAGTTTCCGGCATCAAGCTGAGGGTACGTGTCAAAGAAGAAGGTGGAGATGGCCGTGGCAAGCGCAGAATCCCCCATGAACTCCAACCTTTCATACGAAGCTCCAAACTGTGCCGAACATGATGAATGGGTCAGCGCCGCCTCGAGGAGGACTGGGTCAGCGAAGGTGTACCCGAGTAGGTGCTGCACCGTCGCAACAACACAAGGAGCAAGAGATTCGCTAACTCGCTCTGCAATTGTCAATAAAATCAGATCAAGATCGAGTTCATAAATTTGTCAGTATTTTCTTACTTCTACAACATACAATATGGGTGTTATTGATTTTCTTCGATTTTACTTTTAAAAAAAGAAATTAGAAATATAAATTGACTATTTTTAGCAATGAACTCAAATTTGGGGCTCAAGAAGGTCGGCGGAGAGAGAGAGAGGGAGAGAAGGGGACAAGGTGGTTTTTTTCTTAATGTAGGAGTATTTTGGTCATTCCATATATCAAAACTAGTATAATCTTGTGCAATATTGTACAAATAAATAAAATAAAAAAGAACAAAATTCATCTATATCCATACAATATTGCACGATTTTTTAGGTTTGATTAAGGGATAGGATTTTAGTTCAAAAATTAGATGGAGAAAGAGTGAGGCGTTGTCTCCTACATTTGCTCTTTTTTTTTTATTTTTAAAAAAAAAAATCATGGGATCAAAAGTGGCCTTAGCATAATATATTGTATAGAATACTAAGCACGTCATTTCAGTAAATTATAGTTGATATGAGGGAATAATAAAACTTAATAAAAAGTAAAAATTAAAAAATCTAACTAATCCTCCCCAGACCATGTCGCAAATAAATTTAAGAATGAGAATTTTTCCTTATCTATATTTAATTTAGAAATAAATGTTATACTATTGTTGGACTAAAAATAATTCTCAAACTATCCCTATTCTTAATAACTTGTTTGCCAGATCATCAAATATGCTATGTCATCTTATGTTATTTATGTGTTGCAAATCATACAAACTATAAGGGGCTATTTGAAAATTTTAAATGATAAAATAATAAAATAGTAACTCTATCCAGTTTTGAACCATGGTTGTTTTGAATTGCGACAAACCTAACCACTTGAGCTACAACCCATTTATAAAGAAAAATTAAACAAAACTAATAATGAAGGTTTATTTTGTTTTATGGGTAACAAACTACCAACCATGTTATGTAAATTTATCCAATTATTTAATGATAGTATTAAAACTATCCACTAGTAAGCAAAAGGCTGGAGACACAAAACACGTTTGCACCAATCTCTTATAGGACGAGAGAATGTGTTGTTGCTTTTTAATGGTGTGGGAGCAACCAGATGTTTGAGTTCTTAAATATGGAAAAACAACAAGATCTAACCTTAAATCTGATCTGAATTAGCGGTCATTAACTGCTCCTTAATCTAATTCTTGGACCATTGCGAGCGGTTGGATCTGGACTAGGTGGTCGAGATCTCTCCGGCGAACCTGAACAAAGTGTAAAACACCGGGGTTGTCCCCGGCGAAAGACCCTCCGACGCCCAAGTCAACAACTCAGATTAATATGAGACTTTTAGTGGCCAAAATAGTGATTGCATTTCTTGATTGAGGGGGAGAGTATTTATAGGCTAGGAATCTTTGCTCCTCAAGAAAGATTTGATAGAAAATCTCTTTCAAATTTGGTTAATGATTCCCTTGGTTAAGGGATAGAATATGATATTTAATACTAGATTTGGGAGATTTGATTGTTAGTTGTAATTAGCGACAATACATCTTTCTTGGGCCATAAGAAAGCCTTCACTAATGGTCTGGCTAGGTTGATGGGCCTGGGCGCGGCCCATGACCATCTTACGGGCCTGTAGTTGCTAGAATCACCGTTTTGCCTCTGGAGGATTTGAGATGCATGCTTAAACCGTACGGCTCTGATTCGCTGCAATTTTTACCAATATCATAAGCCCCATACTCCTGAAGGTTGGGTATAGCAGCCCTTGAGGAGCAATTCACCCTATTTCAGAGATATGGAGAACTTGTCTGGCTCCCGGAGAAGATTGGAGACACTATAAGAATTGTTCGAAGACTCTGGGGGCAGTAACTATTTTTCTGGATTTTCCAGAATTTTTAATTAATTTTGCAAATTAAATTAAATATTTTGAATTTTCAATTAATTTTCCCAAATTTATAATTGTTTTCGGAACTTTTAAATTAATTTTTTCTAAATTTATAATTATTTTTTGAAAGTTTTAATTGATTTTCTGAATTTACGATTATTTATTATAATTTTTAATCAAATTTTGAGAATTTTAATTAAAATTTCTGAATTTATAGTAATTTTACTCAAAAAATCAAGGGATAGCACGAATTTCGGGGAGATCTGAAGGTGCATATCGCGCATCTGCACTGGGACGCTTGAATGACACGTCGAGCACCAACCCCCAAGGGGTTCGCCGAGCGTCAAGGGTCATTTTTTCACGTTTTCTTTGTGAGGGGTTCGATCGCACGTCGAGCACCGAGCCTAGGGAAAATATGCATTTTTTGGTAGGGGCTCGAACGACACGTTGAGCACGAGCCAATGACGATAGGCATTTTTTTGTGGGGGCTAGAACGATACGTCGAGCACCGAGCATATGTCGATAAGCATTTTTTTGTGAGGGCTCGAACGACACGTCGAGCCCCGAACCTCTGATGATAAGCGAAAGATCATTTATACTTTGCAGAAATTTGCTGCGGGTGGCCATCCGAATGGCAAGTATCGTGCCACGTCATGCATGATTGCATGCGGTTGACGTAGTGTGCCACGTCACTGTGGTTAACGTGGTATGCCACGTCATTGACGTAGTTATCAAGGCATTTCGCACGCCTCTTGGTCACTATGGTTGGATAGATGACGCGTGGATGGCAAAGATACCGCCACATCATCGCTTTGGATTATCGAGGCATCTCTCCATATTCTTTCCACCCCAGCTCCACATAACCCCCACCTCCCTTCATTTTGCTCTCCACTTGATCATTCTCTTTCTCAGAGCTTCTCCCTCCTCACTGCTTTCTTTCTCTAATTTTCCAGTTCCTGCGAGGTTTCTGATATCAATCGTCTTCAGTTTCACCGTCTTTCTTCCCATGTAATTTAATTTTTCCTAAATACTGTCTAGTGTCCGGTCTAGTGAGTCAGCCTCTACGTTTGGTCGAGAAGATAGTGATACAGAGTTGACCACTCCCGGCGAGTGGTGGAGGTAAAGTCCCAAGCATCGTTGTCAGAGGAAAGGACCTATGTTCAGTGGTTGTCCTCCAAGGGAGAGGAAGTGGTGGGGTTGTCTACCCTTGGAGAGTAGGACGACGTCCAGATACAACTCATGCCTCTAAAATCCCCGAAGTGCAAGAAGTTAGTCCTTTCCAAGGCTAACTTGATGGTGGAGGCAGAGCTGAATGAATACTTGGACGTTGACAGCTCAGATCAGCCTTTTTTCAAAGACCTTATGTGAACCCAGATGTACCCGCAAGATCTCCAGTATCTAATTCGGTACGGGGATCGGCCACCGTCACCTGGCACGCAACTTGTCGAAGAAGAAGAGTTCCTTGCTTGGAGGCTCGAATTGGTGAGTAATAAACAGGACGGCCTGGAGAAGAGGCGTAAGAGGTCTACTAGTTCAACCTCATCTACCCATCTTCTAAGAAGGCAGTTGTGGCGGCTAAGGACAAGACGACTGAGCCCATGAGGGTCCCTCTGAGCCTCTCAGCCCTCGCGGCCATTGAAGTGGTCCACAACCCCCCTCTCCCCCCCTCTTATTCCCGCGGCACAGGTTCTCGTTTCCACCGTCGATAATCCGATTACAAGCCGGACTAGAAGGTGACGGTCGCCGACTCAGTGACCGAGGCTAGGATAGTGGTCGAAGCGATGAACAACTTTGCTCCACCCTAGGATCAGGTAAAGCTGCCACACAAGACATTCGACTCCAGCTATCTGAAGTGGTCCCAGGCCGAGTGTGTGGTGAGTAACTGACCCCTTTGCTTTTTATTTAGCCATTATTTTTTTTAAAGTCATTTGTGTTTTACTTTGCAAACCGCCCTCCACGGAGCAAAAATAAAGCGTCAACATAAATGCGAGATGAGGCGCTTTTAAAGCAGGGTGGCGAGGGTCGAGAAGGAGTGTATTGACACTAATGTGGCCATCGACGCTACGGTCGAGATGGAGAACGCCCTTGCCATGGAGGTGACCCTGCTCACCGCTGAGCAGAAGCTGTTAAGGAAGAGGGAGAAAATGGAGGCCAAGGTGAGGGAAGCTGTGAAGGCAGAGATGGAGGCTGTCCGGATTCAGGCCCTTGACATGTTCATTGATGCCAAGGATCGGGGCTACAAGAAGACCATAAAGAACGATGAGGAGCAGGAACCCGGCTTCTGCGGCGCGGGGTACATCTTGCTCCTCAAGGAGGGGGAAGACCCCGGAGAGAGTTGGGATGACTCGGAAGGGTCACCAAGGTCGGCGGGGAGGAAGCGTCGCCAAGGTCGGCGGGGAGGGGCAGCTTGGGACGAGCGAGCCCCTGAAATCCTCCGTCGTTGGCAAAGAGGTGCCCCATACCCTTAATGCTTGACCTTTTTTTGGTAATATGTATACATTCTTTCTTTCCGAACTACGGACTGGCCACCGCTATGCACCATTTTTATTTATTTATTAATAAAATACTCTTTTGTCGAATCACTTTGTGTTTGTTTCAATTCTTGACTTGTCTTGTTAGATCTTCGAAATTATGAAGTTGAGACTAAGTGTATAGTACTCGTCATGACTCCTTCGTTTATATTGCAAATTGTTGTGTACACCAGGGGCGATCCTCATGACGCCGAGGTGACTAATCTACAAAGAAGTTGCTTGTGACTGAGTTAGGGCTCGAGCGCTTGCGCAAGGCATCTTACAAGGCGGGGTTGCAACTCGCCCATTCAAGGGCTATGCTAGCTGAGAGATACGTTGAACACGCTCATCTTCACGATGGGTCATGTACGAGATTGAGAACCCAAGGGTGGTGTTACTCGAGAGGGATCGAGAGATCGCGTTCATGCATATGGATCGTCCCATCGATTCAGCATTGCCCCCCTCGGTGGAGAGAGGTAGCCGCTGGGAGGAAGTCCTACTGAGGGAGTTGCTCATCGACAGAGACTTTATCGTTGGGAGGCAAAGCTAAGGGGATTACAAACACAGAGCACTCTTCGTCCCCAGTGGTTGGGCGACATGCCAAGAGTTATCCATGGGTGCTAGACTGGCATCGAGAAATCCGAGGGACGCCCAAAGCGGACTAGCGGGGTCGTCGAGCATGGTCTCTACATGGGGTGGGCTGCGTCCCAGCCACGGCAACATCTAGACCCAATCGGTTGAACTAGTCTCTACTTCTGATCGGTTGGTTGGTTAGGGCGACTCCTCTCCAGCGAGGAAGCTTTTCAAACAGAGGGCCTCTTAACCGAAATAATCCTTGTTCGAGTAGTAATAAGTGATCAGAATGGGGAAGGAAAGTAGGTTGGTGTGGCATGTTCTTGGCTTTTAGATTTGTTGATGTAAAAGACATTTATCATGTAACCTTGAGCTTGTGATAATATATTGACATGGAATAAAGATCTTCCAACTGTTCAAGTGTTTTATACTGTTTCCATTGATTGTGATTGGTTGTCTTCATACTTAGGAGTTGTAAGAGTAGCTCTAAATGTGAGTTGTGCTCCGAACTCAATGTTTTGAGTTAGAAGATTGTGGGAGCATCTCTTGGTGAAGAGATGGACTCTGACCTTACTTGTTCAAGAGTTAACAAGTTGGAGGAGCTTCTTCGAGTGGTGAGTCGAGCTCTGAACTCGTTCATTCACGAGTTTTGGGAGCGACTTCAGTTCACGAGTTTTGGCTCCAAACTTGTTATTCGAGGGTTAACGAATTGTAGGAAAAACTCTAAGGAAGAGTTTGATTTCGAACATGTCTCTTCGACGAGTCAACAGGTTACAATAGCAGTTTCGAGCAACGAATCGGGCTCCGTACTTGCATATTTGTAAGTTGTGGGCGTGGCATAGAGACACTGAACCTGCTGTTTAAATATTTTAACGAGTTGTCCGAACAGTTCAGTGGCAATCGAGCTCTGAACCGGCTTGTCTGCGAGTTGCTAAAGCGACTCCAAGTATCGACTTTGGACTCCGAACTTGTTATTTAGTGGGTCAACGAGTTGTGGAAGCATTTTCGAGTGGCGAGCCTAGCTCCAAACTTATTGTTTACAATTAGCTAGTTGTAGGAGCAACTCTAAGGAAGAGCTGGACTCTGAACTTTTTATTTAGATTTAGCTAGTTGTAGAAGCAACTCTAGGGAAGAGCTAGACTCCGAACTTGTAATTTTAAAAGTTAATGACTTGTAGGCACAGCTCGAGAAAGAGGGGTAGCGCCTAACTCGCTGTTCTCATCCATAGAGTTGCACAGAAATTGTGCAAAAAAAACAAGTTTTTATTGAAAAAATGAACCTAAGTGACCACCGTCATGGCTCGCCTTTGTTACATACTATGGTCGTTATAAGAGTCGGCTTTATTACAAATTGAAAAACTTCCTACTGGTGGAGGGAGTTAAGCGCCTTCGTTGCACTTCATAAGGTGCTAGGCATTCCAAGCCTGCAGGTTTTCAAGTCGATAAGCCCCAGGGCGGATGATTTAGGAGACCTTGTACGGTCCTTCCCAGTTCGAAGCTAGCTTCTCCTTCTTTCACGGATTGAAAATTTCATGCTTCCGGAGGACCAGGTCCCACATTTTATGGTTTGCCGAGCGAACCTTCTTTTTGTAGTACTTCTCCATCCACTGCTGATGGATGCTTCATCGTAGGGCAGATTTCTCACGAACCTCGTCAATGAGATCAACGTTGGCTCAGAGATCATTGGAGTTTCGTTCTTCATGCAAAGAGAGAAGGTGGGTGGAAGGAAGTCCGACTTCTAAGGGAATCAATGCTTCAGAGTCGAAGTGAGGATGAACGGGGACTCACTTGTTCGGGTTCTCATTGAGGTCTTGTATGACTAGAGAACACTTGGGAGCCTCTTCGACCCATTGTCCTTTAGGAGTTTCATATAATCTATTCTTCAGGTCGTCAAGGATTTGTCAGTTGGCATTATCGGCCTGATTATTTGTCTGGAGGTGTGAAATGGAGAATCATTGTTCGATACCCCGATCAGCGCGACAAACTGAGTTCCATTGTCAGTAACAAGGATTCGGGAAATCCCGAACCTGCATATGATGTTCTTCCAAAAAAAATGATGAATTTTGTGTTCGGTGATAGAAGCTAGTGGTTCCGTCTCGATCCACTTTGTGAAGTAGTCCATGACTATTACGAGGAAGTTCTACTGTACGGTAGCGGGGGAAAATGGTCCAAGTAAGTCCATTTCCTATATGGCGAAGGGGATAGGACTTTACACAGAGCTTAGGTTGGCTTGGGATACCCGCTTAATGGAGAACTTCTGGCAAGGAGTACAATGGCGGACATACCTTCGAGCGTCATCGAGAAGTATGGGCCAGTAACACCCATGATTGAGGATCTTCCGTGCAAGGGGCCTCGCACCCTAGTGACCACCCCTGATTCCTTCATGTACCTCTCTAAGGACATAGATTGCCTCCTCGGGGGAGAGGCATCTCAGGTAAGGCCTTCCATCTACCAGAGTGCAGGAACGTTCGTAAAGGGTTCTCTCCACAAGTGTATATCTTTCAACCCTCACCCAGATCTTTCTTGCTTCTTTAGATACGCCGAGAGGATCCCCTTGTCAAGAAAAACAATCAAGGGTTTCATCCTACAATCTCCGGGTGTTTGGGGGTGTCGAACATGAGCTTTAATAGTCCCTCTTCGATGCTTGGTTTAAGTAGGACTTCAATGAGCACTGGGTGGTCGAGTCCATCGAAAGAAGATACAACTAGCTTAGATAGGGCATTTGCTTGCTCGTTTTTCTCGTGAGGAATGCGAGTGAACTTCGGCTTCTTTGAATGCGGCTAAGAGTTTCTTCACACAAGCTAAGTACCTGACCATGCAGTCATCTCTAGCCTCACAGTCACCTCAGATTTGATTTAGTATACCAGCTCGGAATCACTAAACACCCCGACCCTTTGTGCGTTGAGGCGTAGCGAGTACTGGAGAGTGAACTCATCGGATCCGAGCAAGACAACTTCGTCCCCGCTTTCTTCGAGATAGGAGGACCCATCAACGTAGACGTTCCAGACTGGGGGTTTCTTGGCTTCCTCGGGGGGATCAGGGTAAGTGCTTTCAACCATGATTTCAGTCAAAGACTTGGGCTTTGATAGTAGTCCTTGGACCACTTCATGAGTCAAGATAGCTTGGGATTTGATCAGGGTTAGCCGATGTCGTGTTGGCTCAACTCAATGGACCACTTCATGAGTCGCCCAGAGTTCTCCGGCTTATGGAGCACTTGCTTGAGAGGCTAGTTGGTGAGGATGGAGATGGAATGAGCATGGAAGTAGGGGCGCAGCTTACGAGCTGCCGTGATCAAGGCATAGGCCATCTTCTCTATCTTCTAATAGCGGGGTTCAGTGTCGTGGAGGACTTTACTCACATAATAGATAGACTTTAGTTTCATGTCCTTCCTTTACCAAGACAACACTAAGGGTCTGATCGGAAGTAGCCAGGTGGAGGTCGAGAATCTCAACCGGCTCTGGGTTGCTAAGTAATGGGGATTGACAAGATGTGCCTTGAGTTGTTATTGTTGTTCACCTAACTCGAAACATTTCGCCCCTCGGAGGGCTCTGAAGAACAAAATGCACTTCTCCCCATACTTGGAGATGAAGCGACCAATGGCGACAAGGCACCCTGTAGACTTCTGAACTTCCTTGATAGTGGTCGGGGGAGCCATGTTGATTATAGCTTGGATCTTCTCATGATTGGCCTCAATTCCTCTTTGACTAACTATGAAATCCTAGAACTTCCCCAAGGAGACCCCAAAGGTGCACTTCGAGTGATTCAATCTCATGGTATGTCTTCGCAGCACATCAAATGCTCCTTGGAGGTCAGGCACATGTTCTTCTTTCTTGAGGATCCTGATGAGCATCTCATCTACATAGACTTCCATGTTTCTCTCAATCTGCTCCTTAAAGACTTTATTCACCGTCTCTGGTAGGTGGCCCCGGCGTTCTTTAGCCCGAAGTGCATGACCCGGTAGCAGTAGAGACCTTGATCAGTAATGAAGGAGGTTTTCGTGATATCAGAAGGAAACATACGGCTCTGGTTATATCCCGAAAATGCATCCATAAAGCATAGAAGCTTGTGCCCTGATATGGCATCGATTAAGACGTCAATGCTGGGAAGAGGTCCTTCAGGCATGCCTTGTTGAGGTTAATGAAGTCGATGCAAATTCTCCAATTGTCGTTAGCTTTCTTTACCATGACTACATTGGCTAGCCATTTGGGGCAGCTAATGAAATAGGCGACTAGGAGTTTGTCAACTTCTTTGACGACTTGTTGTCGTCAGGGGCAACTTGCGTCACTTCAGCTGGACTGGCTTGATGTCTAGGTTCACACTCAGACGGTGCATGATTAGCTCTTCAGATATACCTGGCATGTTTGCAGCGGTCCAAACAAACAAGTCTTGGTTCTCCATTATACATCGCTCCTTAAGTTGGTAGGGAAGAGTTTTGCTTACTCGGAAGCACTTCGTCTTATCTTCCTGAGTGAGGGTAATTTCTTCCAATTCGTCTACAGGCTCGGAGTTAATTTGACTCCTCTAATACGAGAGCTCTAAGGCATCAAGGAAGGACCGAGCCCCTACTATGGCGTATAACAAGCCCGAACAGCTTCTTGACTCCCTTTAACTTCTCTTACCCTTTTCGTTGTGGAGAACTTCACCTTCATATGGAGGGATGAGGACACGGCCTAAAGGACGGATAGACCAGGGCGACCAATGATAGCATTGTAAGTTGCCTTTACATTGACCATGGTCTCTGTCCACGTAGTTGAGGCTTTTCCGGCGGTCACATCGAGGATGATTATCCCTTCGATTTGGACTGGAACCCTAGAGAATATAGCGAAGGGTGTACCCAGTAAGTTCAGATGGTCTCGAGAGAGTTTGAGACCCTCGAATGCTTCCAAGAAGAGAATGTTTACTGAGCTACCGTTGTCCACCAGGATGTGGCGCACTTCGTGGTTCATCATGGTGAGGCGGTCCTCCTTCTCTTGGAGACAGTTGGGTATTCATGTCCCTCATATGGGGTTGACCTGTAGGACTCATCCACTTGCACCATTATAGGTCAGCGGTTGCTCATTTGTCGGCTCCTTCAGGGCAACTTGGAGGGCTTGGAGGATTTTATCATTGAAGTCTCGGAACTCGGCCCTAGTGATGGGCACCTCCTCTTCTCTACGGTGCTTAGGAGCTTGTCGACCGATTAGAGTTGGGCTTCTATGATTTCTTCGCCCCCGTGGTGAGAGCAATCGTCGGAACTTACTGTCGGTGGGAAGGACTTCTGCTCCCTTGGCACCCTGAGCAGGAAAACTCGTCTCAGGTATGCCTTTCTACTAAACATTGACAGAGGTCCTTCCCTTGCAGCCGGTTGTTAATGACGACGCGGAGACCATGTGGAGTTAAGGCCACCGGAGGGGGCACCATCGTAGAGGAGGCTGAGTGGACGGAGAAACGGTCCTCAATGGGGTGAGGTTTAGAATGGTGTTCTGAGCGGCGGCCTTAGGAGGCCACCAACGCAACCTTGCTAAGGGAAGACTGCGATGGCAAATGGAGGACCTGCGACCACGGACATGGAAGCTACCCAGGAGGAGGAAAAGGAAGTTTGGGTTGACGGTTGGTGGTCGCCGCCTTCTTCCCTTTGAAAGGCATGGTTGGAAAAAGAAGTTTTTTAACAATGGATCGGATCAGAGGCAGATCTGTTGTTTCCTACATATGGCTCCAATCTATTGCTTTTTTATGGTGTGGAAGCAAACAGATGTATGAGTTCTTTAATATGGAAAAACAACTAGATCTAACCTTTAATTTGATCTGAATTAGCGACCGTTAACTACTCTTTAATCTGATTTTTGGGCCGTTGTATTCGGTTGGATTTGGGCTGAGCGATGGAGATCTCTCCGGCGAACCTACACGAAGTCTAAAACACTGGATTGTCCCCAATGATAGACCATCTGACGCCCAAGTCAGCAACTCAAAATAATGAGTTTTAGTGACATATATAACGATTACCTTTCACTTATTAATGGGAGAGAGTATTTATAGGCTATGAGTCTTGCTTCTTAAGAAAGATTTGCGAGAGTATCTCTTTCAAATTTGGTTAAATATTATCTTGGTTAGGGAATAGAATCAGTTATTTAATAGATGATTTGGGAGATTTGATTGCCAGCTGTAATTAACTGGAAATTCCTCTTTCTTAGACCATAAGCAAGCCTCTTCTACTAGCCTAGTTGAGCTGATGGGCCTTGGCACGGCCCATGACCCTCTTACGAGCTTGTAGTTGTTGGAATTACCGTTGTGCCCATGGAGGTTTTGAGATGCATACCTGAATCATACGACTTTGATTCGCTGCGAATTTTACCAATATCAATGTGTATGTGTGTGCGTGGGAGAGGGGGGAGAGGTGCATATAAGGCTACGGTCTTGTTCGAAAAAGAAATAAACGGGAAAAAAACCACAAACACATATTAAATGTAAACCTTTTTTGTTGTCAAGACAAACTTGTCATAACCATGACACATTCAATTTAATTTAAATATAAACATATGATGTTGCTGATTTAGAGTTGGGCGCAACATATGTGAGTTCTTGTTATTTGTAGAGGAAGAGACAGATCTCAACCACAGATATGAATCTGAGATGAGGGTTTTGTAAGGAGCAAGAAAGGGGGTGTTGCTGGTAGCTGGCCACCCTGAACACCTGCAAAACGCCTAGAAACACCGGGAGAGATCCCAGCAACAGGCTTTTCGACGATCTAGTCAGTCACTGGAAAAAATGGAGTTAGGATTTTAGTGGATAAAATGACATTACATTTGGGAAGGGTGTGGCTGTCGAGGTTAATACCGAGCATCGAGCCCTGTGACCTTGTATGAAAGACAGGTGCTGGCTAAGTTAATGCCGAGCGTCGAGCCATGTGAGCTTGTATGAAAGACAGGTGTTGGCTCGAAGTTAATGCAGAGCGTCGATCCTTTTGACCTTGTAGGAAAGACAGGTGAGGGCTCGAAGTTAATGCCGAGCGTCAAGCCATGTGAGCTTGTATGAAAGCTAGCAACTTGCTCGAGGTTAATGCCGAGCGTCGAGCTCTGTGAGCTTGTATGAAAACAAGTGTTGGTTTGAAGTTAATGCCGAGCGTCGAGCCCTGTGAGCATGTATGAAAGCCAGGAGCTTGCTTAAGGTTAATGCCGGATGTCTAGCCTTGTGACCTTGTATGAAAGACCGGTGCTAGCTCGAAGTTAATGCCGAGCATCGAGCCCGGTGACCTTGTATGAAAGACAGGTGCTGGCTCAAAGTTAATGCCGAGCGTCGAGCCCGGTGACCTTGTATGAAAGACAGGTGCAAGCTCAAAGTTAATGCCGAGCATCGAGGCCTGTCAACTTGTATGAAAGCCAGAAGCTTGCTCGAGGTTAATGCCGTGTGTCGAGCTCTATGAGCTTGTATGAAAGATAGGTGCTGGTTCAAAGTTAATGCCGAGCGTCGAGCCCTGTAAACTTATATAAAAGTCAGGAGCTTGCTCGAGGTTAATGCCGAGCGTCAAACCCTGTGACCTGTATGAAAGATAGGTGCTGACTCGAAGTTAATATCGAGCATCGAGCCCTGTGAGCTTGTATGAAAGCTAGGATCTTGCTCGAAGTTCAGGTTGAGTGCCGAGCGAGTTACACTTGGGATATCTTTTAGGATACTTGACCATAGTTAGCACGTGGGCTCATGACGTCATGGTTATGGAAATAGAGGCGTCGAAATCTCATCCACGGTTGGATCAAGATCATAAGGTTGAGATGGTTTTGTGGACTTCGAGGCGTTTTCATTTGCCAATATATGCCTCCACCCCCCATCCAATTTTTCACCTTGCTCTCTCTCTCTAACTTCCAGAGTTTCTCTCTTTAGGCACTATTCCGTCACCGGTGGTAGGTTCTTCGGCGTATTCTCCGGCACTGTCAAACAAGTTAGTAAATTTAACATTATCTCGAGGGCTCGTCCAATTCCTCGGCCTTTACGTCTGATTGGGGCGACGCCGATCGTCTCAGCGACTCTTTGGACTGGGAAGCATTCGAAGACGGTAAGAAAGTGTACAATCCCGAGTCGCTCCAAACTCGAAAGCTCTTCATCGTGGAGTCGAGCGACTTTGAGGAAGGTGTCGAAGAGGTAGACGCGGTTGGCGGGGGAGAAGTGGATTACGAGGGCGAAGGAGACAGGGAGGAGGATGAGGGCATTGAGGAAGAGGGTGAGTCTTCAGATAAAACTTCTTCACCAGGACTCCAAATCGAGCCGTTCGCTTCGAAGGTTACCCGAATGAATAAGCTAAAGTGGACCCTTCCAGACAGCCCCAAGGACCCACCCAAATTCCTTCTGAAACACGGACTAGACGTTCCCTATCTTCCGCAATCGGGTTCGATTAGGATGTACCCGGATGATCTTGAGGACAAAGTTGGGTACGGAGTGCAGTCCTCTTCTCCGAGCCGACTGAAACTGAAGATTGATAAGGAGCATAGCGTAGTGGTGAGCACTGATCTTCCCCTGATACGGGTGAGATATTTCCCCTAAAGTATGAGTTGATGGTGCTGAACCCTGGGTTTCGACCCGCTGACACCCTATCCGAATGGTTTTATATGTTTCCGGTTGAAGCATTCGATTCAGGGTTGAGGCTGACCTTGCATCCGTTTGTGAAGGTGTTAAACTGGGCCGGTCTAAGTCCTATGCAGTACGGCCCTAATTCTTGGAAGCAGTTGGTGTGCTACATCTTGCTTAGCGAAAAAAAAGGGGTGCTGCTGAAGTTGAAGTATTTCCGAGCCGCCCTTAGTGTGAGTTCATCGTCGACGCATGAGTGCATATATTACATCTCCCCTCGGCCTCACAACCGAGTCGTTCATGGTCACCCGAATTCTATTAAGGGGTGGACGAACAGGTATTTTATTATTCGAAGTCCAACTCCATGGGATATTCCGACTGCATGGGCCTTCTACACCGAACTTCAAGCCTCCGAAGGGGAAGCAACTTACGGAAGAGGAATGGGACGACGTGAACGTGTCGCCGCGGGCAAGAGCATTCGTTGACAGACCGTGCACGAGATGCACCTAGCCCTAAATTGGACTGAGCCCTGCCGATCCCTGTATGTTTTTTATTTCCTTTTTTCATGTATTTTTTTTCTTCGTTCTCACAACTTCGATTTTCTTTTGCAGCAATGGACGACGCCGAAATTGAGCGGAGGAGGGCCCAATTGTAGAAGGTTGTCTAGTAGTCAAAGAATAAGAAGAGACCACCTCAGGAATGCTCTGAAGGGACTTCCAATCCGAAGTCCAAGAAGTCAAAGGTCTCCGCGGTACCAGGGACTTATAAATCGATGAAGATGGTACCGAGCTCCAGCAACCTTAAGGTTGTTAAGCTGCTGACGAAGGGTGTCCTGCCCCTCAAGCCCTTGGCCCATGAGATCTTCGAAGAAGCTGGGCTCCTACTGTGGGCCCTTAACTGGTCCGTGAAGGTAGCGGACTCGCTGATCGAGGGACCCAAAGCGGTCGAGGCGGTCGAGCACCTTGCCACGCCCCACGACCGAGAGGGCTTTACCACCGAGACTACTGAGTCATGCTACATGAGGTGGGCTCAAGCCGATATGGTGGTGAGTGCTAACGAATTTCGTAACTTCAATTTCTTTTCTTTTGTAAATTTCTAAGTCTTGGCCACTCGTTTACAGGCGACAATTGTTGAGGCCCAGTTAAGGAGACTGCACGCTCTGGAGCTCCGGCGGGAAGTAAAGAATGCTCAGCGTTATGAGTGTGAAATGAAGGAGCAAAAGATGCGGGTTGATAATGCCGAAGCTCGCGAGCGAGCTCTTCGGGCAAACCTGATCTCCCTGCCGGAAGCCAAGCTCGGAAAAAGGAGATGGAAGCGGAGATCGAGAGGGAGCCCGAGGTGGTGAGAACCGCCGCCATGGACAAAGTCATCGAGTCTCAGAATAATGCGTACCATCGGGCCATTGACCATGTGCTACGCAAGTATCCCCAGTGTGACCTTGAGGAATTTCATTATTCGATGAAGTTTGACGAGCCTCCGCCAACCCCTGGGGGAGATGAAGAGGAGGACGATGGTCGCCAGCCTAGCGAGGAGGAACAACCAGTGGTCGACCCCGAAGCCGACGTCGCGGGGTATTGTGCACCCCTCCACTCAGCAGTAGCTTTCCCCTGTTTTGTTTTTTTTGCTTTTTTGTATTTGTTGGAAGCGTACTGGCCACCGCCTTTTTGTACCGTTTTTAAATGAATGGAAGGAACTTTTTTGGGCCACCCTTTTTCTCTTTTCGTCGGGGACTCTTTGTGATTTTGCCAAGTCTATAAGGCTCGGAATGATTTGTTTTTTACTTCTATGCCAGATGGTCGACCTTGTTTTGTCCGACCCTCGTAACGCCGAGCTTGAACGCCTTATGGATCGCGTGAAATCCCTGAAGGCTAGTTTGGTGCGCTTTCGCAAAGAAGCCAGGGACCGGGAAACAGCCATCACTTACTTCATGAACAGGTCGAAAGAACTGAGTTTGGAATTGGCCCGTCTGAAGAGGATGATTTCCGACTAAGGCCTCAGTGACGCTGAGTCCGGGTGGTCAAGATCTCTCGCTTTCATTCAACGCCCCACTTCAGAGTAGTTCCTTTGCGACGTAATAGTGGAGAAAGAATTGGAGATCCAGAGATTGAAGGTAATGCTCAGTGGGTGGATCCCGAACCCATTATTTTGGAAGTGGTTGGCCCTTCGATGGGGGCCCATCTCTGACCCTGAGGCTGGAGCTGCCGCCGAGACCGAGTGATGCTCAGAGTTCTGTTGCTGAATCGTCCACCTTAGCGTCTCCTAAGGATCTTGATGAGCTCGTCTGCAAACAAACGCGTTCGGTTGGGCTCGAACTGGTTTGTGTCAGTCATAAGTCCACCCAAGCGGAGGTGTAGGCCAAGTTTGTATTAGTTGTAACTTTCATACTTATTGTAACTTTGTTGTAATCAGAACTCATACGGCCCTGCCGATTGTATCGATGAACTTCTATATGTTGTAATAAAATGATCATTCCGCTTTTTAAGCTCGGCTCCGATCTAGACGTGTTGGCAAGGTGGACCTGCTGAATGGAGACGTTTCATCTTCCGAGGATATTGAATGACTAGAACATGAGACGTTTCGTCTTTCAAGTGAATTGATGGATCGTCATAAATGCGCCTTGTTGGAAAGCGAAACGTTTGGGCCTTGGGAGACGTATCGACGCATGTCCTGGCCGTTAGATGTGGGCGAATGATTGGGATTCGTCCACGTCAGCGTCACGACTATCGAGCTTCTACCTCCC
This sequence comes from Hemerocallis citrina, assembly GCA_017893485.1. Classification (NCBI taxonomy): domain Eukaryota; kingdom Viridiplantae; phylum Streptophyta; class Magnoliopsida; order Asparagales; family Asphodelaceae; genus Hemerocallis; species Hemerocallis citrina. The sequence goes on from CM030358.1 coordinate 55,043,190, forward strand.
CTTGGGTTATATACCCCCATCCCCATCCACTTCTTATTTCTCACTTCACTGAGAGCTCTCATGACTGGTGGTTCTTCTATTACCCGCTGACAGTTAGGGGTAGCGGCGATAAAGGCTACTCTATCCCTGACCGTTAGCGGGTGGAAAAGGGACCAACTTGGGGGATGGAGCTCAAGGTCCATGCCATAGGCGAGTGCCGTAAGTTTTATTTGCCGTAAATATAAATAAAACTTTCACAAGGGCACAAGGGATAAGGTCCGAGTTCGACGTTGAAAGGTGGGAACATGAAAGGTTGAAATTTTTCTGGTTTGTTTTTGAGGTCGACGCCGAGCGGTGAGGGTCTGAGAGATTGAGGAATCCCTCGTTAAGGAGGAGAGTCGACGCCGAGCGGCGAGGACGTGAGAGATTAAGGAATCTCTCGTTCGATGCTGAGCGGCGAGGACGTGAGAGATTGAGGAATCTCTCGTTAGTGTGGAGAGTCGATGCCAAGCGGCGAGGATATGAGAGATTGAGGAATTTCTCGTTAGTGTGGTGATCGACATCGAGCGGCGAGAATGTGTTAGAGTGAATGCCGAGCGGCGAGGACATGAGAGATTGAGGAATCTCTTGTTAGTGTGGAGAGCCGACGTCGAGCAACAAGGATGTGAGAGATTGAGGAATCTCTCATTAGTGTGGAGAGTCGACGTCGAGTGGGGAGGACGTGTTAGAGTCCACGCCGAGCGGCGAGAACGTGAGAGATCGAGGAATCTCTTGTTAGTGTGGGAAGTCAATGTCGAGCGGCGATGAAATGAGAGATTGAGGAATCTCTCATTAGTGTGGAGAGTCGACGCCAAATGGCAAGAACATGAGAAATTGAGAAATCGCTCGTTAGAGTCCACGCCGAGCGGCAAGCTTAGCGCGAATGCCAGGAGCTGGCTCGAGGTTAATGTCGAGCGCCGAGCTCAGCGCGACAGACAAGGGCAGGTTAGAGGTCAATGCCGAGCGGCGAGAACCTAAAAGATTGAGAAATTCCTTGTTTGGAGTAAAGCCGAGACATTTTGACCTATTCCGAAAAGAAATTTCATTGTTTTTATTCAATGCTTGGATACAAATGCAATGAGGTGTAGCGCCTATTACAACCACGGACGCCTATGTCGGTCCTTATGGCCCCTCATGGAACTTAATAAGATGTTCTGTATTTCAGGGTCTCTTAACCACCCTGCCCCCCAGGTCTTCGAGTCGGTTTGTACCTGGACATACCACTTGAGAGACCTTATACGAACCCTCCCAGTTCGGGGCCAGTTTGCCTTTCTTGGTAAGGTCGGAAATGACAAGCTTCCCGAGCACAGGGTCGCCCTTCTTGATGTCGGTCGGACGGACTTTCTTATCGTAAAACCTTTCAATACACCGCTGATAGATATTTCTTTTGATGGCGAATTTTTCACGGATCTCATCGATTAGGTCCAAGTTGGCCCTGAGCCCGCTCGAGTTGGATTCCTCGTTGAAGCCCTCGATCCTAGGCAAAGGGAGCTCAATTTCCAAGAGGATGACAGCCATTGTCCCATAAGTCAGGTTGAATGGAGACTTGCCGATAGGGATCCTCTTGGTTATTCAATACGACCAAAGGACACTCGGCAGTTCGTCGACCCACAGCCCTTTGGGAGATTTGTCCAACCGTTTTAGGCGGCTGGCGTCCTCGGCTTGGCCATTCGACTGGGAATGTGATATCGATGAGAACCATTGCTGGACCCTGAGGTCTTTGCAGAACTTTTGAAAAATTTTGCCAGCGAATTAAGTTCCGTTATCGGAGATGAGTACGCGTGGGATCCCAAACCGACAAATGATGTGCTTCCAAAAGAATTGTTGGGCTTGATGCTCAGTGATTGTGGCCAAGGGTTCTGCCTCGACCTATTTAGTGAAATAGTCGATGGCTACTGTGAAGAAGCACCTTTGGCCCGTGGCCTTGGGAAAGGGGCTGAATAGATCCATCCCCACATAGGAAAATATTGTTTTCCCAAAATAGACCACTTTTTGAAACTATTTCCCAAAATAGACCACTTTCGAAACTAATTCCGAAAATGGACCACTCGCAGTTGGGAACTGTGGCATGTTCAATTGTGAGGCTGCAGTTCCCAACTACGGCCTTAGTTCATTTCATATTTGGCCTAGAGTGACTTGAGACTTAAACGAATTTTTCTAAGTAAAAATGTGTTAAATAGAGGCTGCAGTTCCCCACTGCGGCTTAATTATAACATAGGCCGCAGTTCTCAACTGCGGCCTATGTTATTTTTTACCGCAGTTGGTAACTGCGGCCTTTATTTAACATTTTTTTACTTGGAAAATTTTTTCTAAGTCTCGAAGTCACTTATGTCAAATATAAAATGAACTATGACCGCAGTAGGGAACTGCGGCCTCACAATCGAAAAGGCCGCAGTTCCCAACTGCGAGTGGTCCATTTCAAATTAGTTTCGAAAGTGGTTGGGAATTAGTTTCAAAAAGTGATCCATTTAGGGGGAAATCCATAGGAAAGGGGGCTGGACTGGCAAATGACCGGAGTTCAGCTTGCGGCATGCACCTGATCACAAAGAATCTCTGGCAGGGCCCACACCTTTTCACAAGATCGTGTGCGTCTTGCAATATGGTCGGCCAATAGTACACGTGCAACTCCTGCTGCCCATATGGCAACCTCCAATTCCCTCGTGCAACTCCTCCAGCACATACTTGGCTTCATCAAGACTCAGACAGCGGAGATATAGTCTTCCATCCACTTTAATGTATGATCGCTTGAAAAGTACAATGCCAATCAAGGTGAATCTCTCCGATCGGGCTCTTATTCTCCTGGCTTCGGTCGGGTCTTGTCGGAGTTCGCCCTTTGACAAGAACTTTCGGATGGGATCCATCCATATTTTTGTTTGTATGCCCGGATTGAGGGAAAAGACCTCGGGGTTCTCGATGCTAGGCTTGAGGATGACCTCGACCATGACAGTGTGATCTAGGCCCTCGAAGGATGACAAGGCGAGCTTGGACAGAGAATCGACTTGGCTGTTCTGTTCTCTCGGGATACGCTCGACGACAACGCCCTCGAAGACACGCTCATCTTCTCGAACTTGTGACTGGTCACGAAGTGAGCAAGGAAGCTCATCTCGCGCTAGTTGAATGAGAAAATCGAGCTGGGGACGAGCTTTGAGAACCATTGCCGTGTCGAACTGCGCAAAGTGGCTGGGAATGCGCAACGAATGAGAGGATCCGAAATGCTGTGAATCATCATGAGGGTTTTGAATCCTTTCATGTGATTAGCAGGATCAGACTCTCCGTTGTACGTCTCGAACTAAGGCGGTCTGAAATTCCTTGGAATCTCCTGCATCGAGGATTCTAACAGAGAATGGGGGTCGGGTAAGCTAGTACCCCTAGTTGGATTGTAACCCACCATCGCCAATCGAAGCGAGACAAGTCTCCATTTCTTGGAGGTGCTGAAGGACGGCCTCATCCCGTCTCGCCGGCTGAGTTGAGCCGTGAGACTCACTGGCCTGGGCTTCCTCCTGGCGAGGATTATCGTTTTGACGCTCGGTTCTGGGGCCACCCCAGAGGGCCTGAAGAACATCGTTCCTGAAATCCCGAAATTCGACTCTCGTAACCGGGATCTGTTTGCCTTGACTGTTCAGGGGTGGACGCTCTCTCGGGGAGTGGCTGCACCTCTGCTCTCGACCTTGGGATGGGTGAAAGTTGTCGGTCGAAGCCTGTTTGGATGGGGCAGTCGCGTCCCTCCATTGGCTCAGCTGGTGTCGAAAGTCATCACCGGCTGTCGATTATTGATGACGAACCGAAGGTCATTGGCAACCGAGCGTGAAGCACTCGGGCTAGGTCCTAACGGACCCTCGGCTCACTGCCTTCGAGACCCCTGTGTGTTCACGTGACTGCAAGAAGGATGAGGAGGGTCAGGATGACGTCCTGCCGTAGGCGCTCTCTTGGCTTTGGGTGCCTTGGAGGGGAACAACTTAAAGATGAGATCCGAGTCTGGAGTCGAATCAGTCTATTTCTTCCCACAGACGGTGCCAATCCGATGCTGCTAATTTAGAGGTGGGAGCAACATATGTGAGTTCTTGTTATTTGTAGAGGGAGAGACAGATCTCAACCACAGATCTGGATTTGGGATGAAGGTTTTGTAAGGAGCAGGAGAGGGTGTGCTGCTAGTAGCTGGCCGCCCTGAACACCTGCAAAATATTTAGAAACACCGAAAGATATCTTTGCGAAAGGACCTCCAACGATTTAGTCAGTCACTGAAAAAAGTGGAGCTAGAGTTTCAGTGGAGAAAATGACATTACCTTTGGAAAGGGGGTGGTTGCCTGGTATTTATAGGCAAGGAGAGGGAACCCTAACCCTAATGGGCTGGGTTGACCCTCTCCTGTGAGCCTGTTTGGTCTGCTGAAAAAGTAGAAGGCCCATAGGGTCTACAGCTATGAAGCACAGAGATAGGTACAGGGTGCAGGTACGACACGACACGGGTACGATGATACATGATTTTACAAAAAAATAGGATACGAGTACGTTGATGGGTATATTAAATATTATATATATATAAATAAATATTTATTTATTTTGTTAAAAATGCAAATATTTGAACAATTTCATAAAATTATAAGAATGCATTATAATTATGAGCATTTTTGGAGAAAAATTTAATAATTTAACCAACAAAATATTGGGTATACTTGTTTTGTGTTGGAGCATAACATCAAAACATCAAATTTTTTAAATTACATTAGGTCCCCAAACATTTATCTAAACATAATTGTGTCCAAAATTTAGAAAAATATATTTAAAAATTGGATACTCTTTGGGTACGCACTCGGGAGTACCCAAGGAGTATCGGCACCCGATACGCACCCGACACGGGTACGTTGGGCATTTGGAAGTACCCGTGCTTCCTAGGTCTACAGCCTGATCTAAGGGGATTTGTGCATCCTGAGAAGATCGAACGGCTCAGATTGGGCTGGACTTTTACCCACATCCACATACATATTCAGTTTAATTGATGTTTCATTCTCCAGTGAATTAAAAAAACCTTATATTTACATACTAAGCACACAAAAACAAAAAATATTGTTAGAAGGTTATAAAACAAAAAAATAAAAGAAGTATAAAATATAATCTGTTGGGGATAATTTGTTAGGATTTGGATTCTGACCGACCCTTGATCGTGCCATTAATGGAGGAATAGAAGAATAGAGAAGAGAAGAGAAGAAGGATCTGAGACTTAGAGGATTGGAATAACAATTTTCATTGATTCTAGAAGATGATTACAGCTGATATTTATAAGGTAAGGGGGGAGTCGGTTACACTAGCAGACAACGCACAAAAGCACGCGTCTAACACACCGCTCCCTACCCGCCTTATTGAAATTTAAAATATACGTGCACTCTATGTGAAACACTGATACATCAGATACGCTACCCTGATACATCAGGTACTCTCAACGAGAGCTTATTTCCCAACACCATGGCTACTCTGATAACTCCATTGAGTTCTTCTGAGGCGTCGGAGCTACTCCGGTGAGGTCAGAGTGGCCGGCGACCCTGACAACTCCCTCTCCCTTAACAACGAGCTTGCCCCAAGCTCGAAGGAGGGGAATTTCATACGAAACTCATCTATATCCATCCACGAGGCATTTTCAAATCCAGAGCCCTTCCATTTGATCAATAGCTGTACTCCCACTCTATTTTGCTTTTTAAAGATGCGCCTCTCCAAGATTGCTTCAGGTTCTTCCGTATCGGAGTCGGAAACCCACCAGTGTGGTAATTCAGTAGCTACAGTAACATCCTGAGGTCCAAAGTATCTCTTCAGCTTTGAAACATGGAAAATTGGGTGAATAGCTGCATCCGATGGCAGATCCAATCTGTAGGCCACAGTCCCGATCCTCTCTAAGACTTTGTATGGTCCAAAAAACTTCAAGGATAATTTCTGAGGGGAGGGATGGCGTAATGAGACCTGTCGATAAGGCTGCAGTCTGAGGAGAACCCAATCTCCTACTGCGAACTCCCGCTCCTTTCTCTTCTTGTCAGCAAACCGCTTCATGCGCTCTTGAGCAACTGCGATGTTATCTTTCAGCAATTTGAGGATTGAATCTCTCGTCATCAGTGACTCTTCTACTGAGGGTAGGTTGGAAGTTCCTTTCACATAGCGTAGTAGAGATGGCGGAGGTCTTCCGTAAACCCCTTCAAAGGGAGTGATCCCCGTCGAGACGTGCCAACAAGTGTTGTACCAATATTCCACCCAAGCTAGCCACTTGCTCCACTCCGCTGGCTTTTGCCCACAAAAACATCGTAAATACAATTCAAGTGCCTTATTAACTATCTCCGTCTGGCCATCGCTCTGGGGGTGATAAGCTGTGGACTCATGCAGTCGGCAGCCTTGCAACACAAAGAACTCTTTCCAGAACTTGCTGATGAAGATAGGGTCTCGATCACTCACTATCGATTTGGGCATTCCATGCAACTTGTAGATGTTCTCCACAAACACCTGTGCAACCATTTGAGCTGTATAGGGGTGTGAAAGTGCTACGAAATGAGCATATTTGGTGAGTCGATCAACAACAACTAGTACCACTGTTTTCCCACCACTTTTCGGAAGGCCTTCAATGAAATCCATGGAGATTTCTTCCCATATCAGCTCAGGGATTGGTAGGGGTTGTAACAAACCGGCAGGAAGCATGGTTTCTTGCTTGTTTTGTTGGCAAACCAAACATTCTCTGATAAATTTCTTCGTGTCTTTGGCAATTCCCTCCCAAGTGAATGCTCTCCTTATCCTTTGCAACGTTTTATGGTATCCTGAGTGACCCCCTGTGCTAGAAGAGTGGTGGTCAAGGAATATGGTCCTCCTCAAATCTGCCGTGGGGCTTAGGAGAATCCTATTTTTATAGTACCACACTCCCCCGACTTGCTTATACAGGTTGGCATCAACTTGGTGCTCTCTCACTTTCTCTTGCAGCTTCACAAAATAGTTATCCTGTAAAACCATTTGCTTAATCTCCTCTAACCATTGTGGGATCACAAAAGTAATCTCATTGCAGGTATCTTCAACCCCATTTCTTCTTGATAAGCCATCAGCAACATTGTTGTCAATTCCCCTCTTATATTCAACCTTGAAGTTAAAACCCATCAGCTTCCAAAGCCATTTTTCTTGGAAATCGGTGTGGATTCTTTGGTCTAAGATATACTTTATGCTTTGTTGGTCGGTTCTGATGGTGAAAGAATTTCCCCAAAGATATTGCCTCCAATGCTTTATAGCTTGTAGAATTGCCAAAACTTCCTTCTCATATGTGGATAAAGCCAAACTCTTACCCTTCAGACCCTTACTCATATAGGCTATTGGGGGGAGTCTTGGAGAAGAACAGCTCCAATCCCTTCTTGCGAAGCATCAGTTTCGATGACAAATGGTTTGTTGAAGTCAGGGGCCTTCAAGACTGGCGTTGTCGTCATTGCCTTCTTCAAAGCATCAAAGGCTATCGAAGCTGCAGTCGACCATGTAAATGAGTTCTTCTTCAGTAACTGAGTTAGTGGGTATGCAATACTACCATAATCTTTAACAAATTTGCGATAGTACCCTGTTAAACCCAAAAATCCCCTGAGTTCTTTCACTGTGCGTGGCTCCGGCCAAGATTCAACAGCTTGAATCTTCCTCGAGTCGACTGAGATCCCTTCCGCACTAATTACATGACCCAAATAGTCTATTGATTTTTGGCCAAAACTGCATTTGCTCATTTTTGCGACCAGTTTGTGAGCCTTTAATACCCCGAGAGTGAGGGACAAGTGAAGGAGGTGGTCTTCCCAAGTGGAGCTATAGATGAGAATGTCATCAAAAAACACTAGTACAAATTTGCGGAGATATTCCTTAAAAATATCATTCATCAAACACTGGAAGGTCGCAGGCGCATTTGTGAGTCCAAACGGCATGACCAAGAACTCGAAGTGCCCATGATGTGTGCGAAAAGCTGTCTTGAAGATGTCGCACTCTTTCACCCTGATTTGGTGATAACCAGACCTCAAGTCTATCTTTGAGAAGTATTTGGCTCCATGCAGTTCATCTAGCAAGTCATCTATGAGGGGAATGGGAAATTTTGCTTTGACAGTTTGATTGTTCAAGGCTCGATAATCAACACATAGTCTCCAACCTCCATCTGACTTCTTTACGAGTATTATGGGAGAGGCATAAGGGCTGTGACTAGGGCGAATCAACCCAGATTTAAGCATTTCCTCAATCTGCCTTTCAATCTCATTCTTGTAGTGATGTGGGTGTTTGTAGGGTCTGAGACACACAGGTTTCGCTCCTTCAATCTCCGGAATTTGATGATCCACAGTTCTTTGAGGAGGTAAGCCCACTTGATCGCAAAACACTTCATAGTGGGCTTGCAAAATTGTGTGTATATCAGCTGATCCATCACTCAGTTGCATCAGTGAACTAGATGGAATTCTCTCATTGGGGATCTCCTCCACCTGAATCAAGAAGGCCTGACAGTTGTAATTGGCAAATTTAGCCAATTCTCCAACCTCTATGCACTGCAATTGGGGGTTAACAATGCCTTGCAGCCGTTTCTTCACTCCTGCGATGTCAAAGTCCATAGTCATATGGTTAAAATCCATGGTGACTGGACCAAGAGTTCTCAACCAGTGAGCTCCTAGCACCATTTGCGCGGGACCAAGGGGTAGGAGTAGCAGTTCAGCTTGAAGAGTCACACCCTGGACTACAAAACTTACATCAGTAACCTTGCCTTCACTAGTCATGCACTGACCATTAGCTACCGTAACTTTGTATCTGGGTTCCCTTGCTATTTGGAGGTTGGCTTTCTCAGCGGTATGAGGATCAAGATAGTTATGGGTTGAACCCGTGTCGATGAGTATACTCGCTTCCCTTCCATTGATTTTGCCAGTAACCCTCATAGTTTGAGGATACACTTGAGTCCCAAGGAGAGCCTGGAAGGATATCTCCGGGTTTACTGGGGTTTGCGAGGAGTTGTGGGGGTATAGGTTGGTGTCGATGGTCATGTGTGAGGGTGGTACTTCATCCACCTGTAGAGCTTCATAACTGGCCTCTTCTTCTTCTTCTTCTTCCAACCCTTCCAGGAAATAGAATTTTTGGCTCTTGCAAATATGCCCTTGTACATACTTTTCATCACAATTGAAGCAAAGCCCCTTTGCTCTTCTCTCCCTCGGTTCTTGGGTATTCAACCTCCTGGGAAACACATTGGATATTGGAGCTGAAGGATTGAAGGTAGTTGGAGTGGTAGGATTTGAAACGGTTGGATGTCTGGAGGTGTTTGGGTGAGTGGAGTTGAAAACAGAGGTGGTCTTGGAAGGTATTGGAAGCCTGTAGTTCTTCTTCATACAAGTGATCTTCTCTTCGAACCCCCTCGCTAAACCCACAGCTTCATTAACATTTTTGGGCTTCTGGGACTTAACATCCCATCTAATCTCATCCCTAAGTCCACTGACGAAGGCACTCAAATAGTGAGACTCTGTCCAATCTTTCACAAAGTTGGAGAGTCGATCAAATTCTTGTATATAGGGTTCCAACTCCACCTTCTGCTGCAGTTTGGATAGCTTCCCCTCATAATCTTCAAATTCCGTAGGCCCAAACCTGGTGATGAGCTCTTCAAGGAACTTCGGCCATGGCATTTCGTGCATTGTGGGTTTGACATGTCTGCGGAACCACTGAGCGGCTCTCCCCCTCAGATTCAAGGCTGCGTAGCGCAGCTTCTGGCCTTCAGGTACGTCATAAAACTCAAGAAATTGCTCGATTCCACAGATCCACTCAGTTGGGTCACCCTCTTCAAAGACAGGGAACTCGACCTTGAAGGGGGTCTTGAACATCTGCTCACCACGATTGAAACCAGGAGGGTTAGTAAAGTTGGATGGGAAGTAGTTAACCTCTCTGTGATGAGTTTGCAGATTCGGGTTGGGTAGCATTGGTAGATGTGAGAGTCGAGTTTGGGTTTGTTGCATCAAGGCCATCAGGGATTCCATCCTGGTCTCTATCGTTGAGAATCTTTCTCCAATATTGGTTGCTAACGAATCTACTCTATCTGAGATGAATCCAGATTGCAGGTGCACCTCTGCCATCTGACTCTTCAGATTGGCCACATCCCCTTCCATGGAGGTGCTTCCCTCATCACGCCCATCACCATCGACCCCGCCTGGCTCTGATACCACGCTGTTAGGATTTGGATTCTGAGCGACCCTTGATCGTGCCATTAATGGAGGAATAGAAGATTAGAGAAGAGAAGAGAAGAAGGATCTGAGATTTAGAGGATTGGAATAACAAATTTCATTGATTCTAGAAGATGATTACAGCTGATATTTATAAGGTAAGGGGGGAGTCGGTTACACTAGCAGACAACACACAAAAGCACGCGTCTAACACACCGCTCCCTACCCGCCTTATTGAAATTTAAAATATACGTGCACTCTATGTGAAACACTGATACATCAGATACGCTACCCTGATACATCAGGTACTCTCAACGAGAGCTTATTTCCCAACACCATGGCTACTCTGATAACTCCATTGAGTTCTTCTGAGGCGTCGGAGCTACTCCGGTGAGGTCAGAGTGGCCGGCGACCCTGACATAATTCTATTTCCTTCCGGTTTAAATATATTTCTAGGTTTAAGCAACCAATCTAAGGCACCATGGTTCGAAACTAGGAAATGCAACTTAATTTTCCTTTTTTATAATATATATGTTTTCTCATAACCCCTTATAATTTGTATAATTTTTACCAAACAATCTAATATAAGATGGACATGGCATGTTTGACGATGTGGCAAACAAGTTGTCTAGAATAGGGATACTATGAGAATTATTTATAGATCAAGGATAATTTTAGATATATTTTCTAAATTAAATATAACAAAGGAAATATATCTAAGAATGAGAAACGAAATTAAAAATATCTAAGTGGTGATTGATTTTGAATTCTAACTAATACTGAACTTTTAGTTGGAATAACAAATGAAATTTCAAAACAAAAAAACCCTCACTATGAGAAAATTTTAGCATTCAAAAGAGATTATATATGATATAGATAATGATATGAATTCTACATACTTGTATCTAGGATATATAATAATAATCAAATAACTCAAAGCAAACTAACCAAATTTTGTCTCGGCTGGCATCATCAAAATTGCCAAGGAACAAGTCTCATCCGGTCAGTGTAATCGTATGCTGCCAACACCATAAAAAAATCATTATGAGAGTACAACATACTAACTTTACTCACATTGCATCTCCAATCCCCCCTGTACTCACTCATCTTCCAATCTCCCATCGACACCTCCAATCACTCACTCGGCTTTTCACGGCCATCTTCCCCCAACCTCGCCGCCTAATTACTCGCCTCCTTTCTCTCTCAACTCTCAACCGCCTATATAACCCAATAAAATAACAACCTCCCCCAAAGTTTCCAAGAAAAAAGAAAAAAAAATGGGAAAGATGAAATCTCTCTTCCATGCCCAGAGGCCGAAACCTGACTCCACCACCTCCACCACCTCCCCCTCCCCCGCCACCACCATCCCCGATCTCGACCGCGTCTTTAACAAGTTCGACTCCAACGGCGACGGCAAGATCTCCTCCTCCGAGCCTCGCCTCCATCTTCGACTCCCTCGGCCACCCCTTACGAGATCACCCTCATGATGGCCGAGGCCGACTCCGACGGCAACGGATCCATCAGCCTCGAGGAGTTCATCGACCTCAATACCGCCACCGTCGACGCCAACGCCGCCCTCGAGGATCTCAAGCCGCCCGCTCCGTGTTCGATTTGGGCCAGAACGATCTCGGCGGAGGAGGTGGCGCGGGTTTTGAGGAGCTTGGGGGAGAAAGTGTCGCTAGCGGCGTAAGAAGATGATCGGGGGAGGTGTGTGTGTGGGGAATTTTTTGCCGTCATAGGCCACTTTTTGATAGTATTTGCGTTTTTTGACCAGTTGCCCAACTATTAGCGCTTTTGGGTTAGCAGCGGCCGCTATTTTCGGGAATAGCGGCCTCTTCATTTTGAGGTAGCTAATGGGAATAGCGTCCTATGTTTTAAATTTTTTTAAATTTTTTGTTTACCGTCGCTATTCCCACTAGCGACCTTAGTATAATGAGATTAGTCGGCTCGAATGAATGTATTGAGACACTTAGCGATTCCTAAAAAGTTTTCCCCAAAAATTTAAAACTGAGGTTATTAAGGTCGCTATTCCCAATAGCGACCTCAGTAGGAAACACAATCTACTTATTCTTTGTAAAATTTGCAAAATAGTTTTACAACTAAGGCCTCTATTCGGAATAGCGACCTTAGTTAATAAAGGCCTCTATTCCGAATAGCGACCTTAGTTTTAAAAAAAAATTGATTGTCATTTTTCAGAGAGCAAAAAGCTCTCTAGATTTTGCTAAGTGCTAGAATACAACTCATTAAAGGTCGCTAATCCCATCAGCGACCTCATTATACTAAGGTCGCTAGTGGGAATAGCGATAGCAAACAAAAAATTCAAAAAAAATTAAAACATAGGTCGTTATTCCCATTAGCGGCCTCGAAATGAAGAGGCCGCTATTGGGAATAGCGACCGCTGCTGACATAGCACAGGCTAGCCAAAAAACGCTAATAGTTGGGCAACTGGCCCAAAAACGCAAAATCTTTCATAAAGTGGCCTATGTACGCAAAAAATTCTGGAACAGGATCTAGTCTGATTAGATTAGGGATTTGGAGATTTATGGGGCCGACCTCGCAAGTTATTTATATGCTGGACACTGCTAATTTATAATCTGTTGGGGGAACTTTTTCCTTCTTATGTGTACCTCTAAAAGTTAAGACTTAAGAGAACGAGTTTTTTTTTTGCCTACATAGGCCACTTTTTAAAAATATTTGTGTTTTTTGGTCAATTTCCTAACTATTAGCATTTTTTGGCTACTTTGTGCCACGTCAGCAGTAACTGCTATTCCCAATAGAAGCTTCTTTATTTCGAGGTGGCTAATGGGAATAGCGACCTGATATGGCTAAAAATGGGGTTTAATCGGAACCGTCTAAATCAGGCACGAATCTTGATGCCCAGGGGTTAAACGGTAATTTCACCTACCAGTGGGTCTGAAGCGGGTACTGGTTCTCCTCCTCGAAAACCCGCCAACCCGCGAACGGATCCACCTCAATCGGGTGCGGGTTTCAACCAGCAGAAAGCCCGATCCAGAGGGATAGAATTAGGGTTTCTGATTAAATCTTAATCAACGGCCCTCATTCATGCTCATCCTTCCACTGGGAATTAGGGATTACATTCCTAATCTGTTTACAAGGAGTATATTCCTTATCAGATCACGGGGGATTACATTCCTAATCTGATCCCTAAGATGCCTATAAATACCCCCCATCCATCTCCATTAAGAGGTAATCAATCTTTTGCCAGTTTTCACGCTCTTTCATAATCATCCCTGATTACTGACTTGAGCGTCGGAAGGTGCGTCGCCGGGAACAACCCCGGTGTCTCGCACTTTTTGCAGGTGTACGGCAGGAGTCAACGTCAAACTCCGACAGAACAGGTATACAGGTTTGCTATTCAGTTTCCCTAAGAATCCACAAATACTATCTGTTTGCCCCCACACCAAATTTAGCGGCAACAGATTGGCACCGTCTATGGGAAACTGACGAATAGCCACCTCCCCTCTTCCCGTTGGACAGATCTTCTCCAGCCATGCCTCCTAGGAAAGTCAGATCCAGAGGGTCCAACCGAGGACCCAACCCCGATCAGCAACAGGAAGTCCCCCCTCAGCCCGCTTAACAGCAGGGGCAACTTCTTCCGCAAGCAGAGGACCCACTTCAACAGGACCAGCCCGCTCCTCAGAACCAACAACCTCCTAAGGGTCCCAATCCGCAGAAACAGCCCCTCCATCCGGACCACGTCTCCATCCACAACGCCTCTTCGAACTCTATGGCCTCCCATCATCCCCGAGCTCCCGATCTCCGCAACACCGTCCTCAATCGGCAGAAGGATGAGGATCTTCGCCGCCGTCTGGATGAAAAGCGGGCCCGAGAGGGAGCCTCCCGCCAACACCGTCCGGATGAGCGATCTCCTCACCGCCGAGAATACAGAAGGTCCCCTACCCAAAGGGGGCGGAGAGAGTCCCCCGAGCATTACAGAAGAAGGCCACACTCCCCTGCAGGTCGGCAACTGCCTAAGAACGATGAGGCACCCATCACCCGTGCCGAGTTCCAGCAGTTCTAAGCGACCGTCCTACAAGCTCTCAATCTCCGTCCTAACACCAATGCTCCAAAGATCCCCTCTCCTCCTCCGGTCCGAAGTCCTCGCCGACGGTCCCCAACTCCTCCTCCAGCTCCTAGCAACTCCCGGCATATGCCAAGTCCTCGCCGCTCCAGGAGCTACCGTCGTCGTAGCCCCCGCTCTCCCTCGTACGAAGACGAGTCTAGAGCCTCGGCTGATTACCGTCGAAGGGACGACGCTGTATACCGCCGTCTCCATGAGATGGAGAGGCGCTTGGGTCAGTTAGACCGAGAAGAAGAGCTCAGGGGAAGGACTCTTCATCCTAGTCGACCTCCTTTTTCCCGAACCATAATGGATGCACCTGTGCCAATCGGCTTCAAACCCCCTCAATTTGAGACCTATTCCGGGGAGACCGACCCCGTTGATCACATCGAAAGCTTCAAGACCCTCATGCTCATCCATCAGGCTTCCGATGCTCTACTCTGCAAAACCTTCCCCGCAACTCTCAAGGGCCCAGCTCGAGAATGGTACTCTCGCCTTGCCCCATCCTCAATATTCTCCTTCAAGCAATTCGAGACCCTCTTCGTCACCCATTTTGTAAGTAGCCGTAGAACTGAGAAGACCAGCATCTCGCTACTGTACCTCCACCAGAAGAAGGGTGAGAAGTTGAGAGACTATGTGAAGAGGTTCACAGCTGAAGTCAGGTCCATAGCATCCCTCGACCAGTCGGTCGCTGCGGCAGCATTTCAATCCAATATCCTCAATTCCAACCTCCGCTCCTCCCTCGCCAAGAAACCCCCACAAAACGTCTCTGACCTCCTCCTCCGGAGCGAAAAGTATATTCTGGTCGAAGAAGCTGAGCACCGCCCCAACTTGGAGGGGTCTTCCTCCGGGTTCAAGAGAAAAGGAACAGAAGAGGAAGGAGCCAAGAAGCTCCAGAAGAATAATGCCGGCCAGCGCCGACCTCCCCCCAGATTCAAAAAAATTACTCCCCTTAACGCCAATATCTCCACAATTCTCATGGAAGTTGAGAAGGAGGGGGTGATACCTCCCGCACCAAAAATGAACACCCCTGGCAAGAAGAGGGATAAAGAGAAGTGGTGTCGTTATCATCGGGACCACGACCACGACACCAACGATTGTCGGGCCTTGAAGAATAAGATAGACGCCCTCATCCAGAGGGGGCAGCTGACCAGATTCGTGAGAAAGGACCGAGCCGACCTTCCTCCCCCGCCTCGGGGGGCTAATAAGCGTCCGGAACGCGATGAAATGCCCGACTTCGAAGAGGAGTGTGTCCTACACCTCATTCATGGGGGCCCAATGGGGGGCTCCTCAAACTCCTCTCGAAAGGCATTCATAAGAGAAGTTAATTCGGTTCACGCCACCCCTCCTCCCAAAGGCCTCGGAGTGCCCGTCATGTTCTCAGACGAAGATCTTGAAGGTGTCCACACCCTCATTGTGACGCACTCGTCATCAGCCTCCACATGGCGAACTTCAAAGTGGAGAGGATCCTAGTGGACAATGGCAGCTCTGTTAACATCCTCTTTCTCGCCGCTTTTAAAGGCCTAAAGCTCTCCCGAGACAGACTCAAGCCCGCCGGCTACACGCTCCATGGGTTCACGAGAGTGCCAGTGACTATTGAAGGGGTGATCACCCTCGACGTAACCGCTGGAAAAACTCCTACTACCCGAACTGAGTCGATGGACTTCATGGTCGTAGATGTCCCCGCACCTACAATGTCATTCTGGGTCGGTCCGGCCTAGCTGCCCTTGAAGCCGTCCCTTCCGCCTATCACCTCAAAATGAAGTTTCCCACTCGGGCCGGAGTAGGAAAAGTAAAAGGCAATCAGGAAACGGCCCGCAAGTGCTACATGACCTCTACCCTCGGTCCCGTCCTCTCCTTAGAAACTCTGGAAATCCCCCAAGATGCTGCCCGACCGACGTCCGAGCCGGTGGATGAATTGGAGGAAGTGCTCTTCTCTGAGCAGGATCCAACTCGCAAGTTCTTTGTTAGCAAGGCCCTCCCGTCCGTCCTATGATCGGACATTGTACAGTGCATCCGAAGGAACCAAGACCTCTTCGCTTGGTCAGCTGCAGACATGCCCAGAATTTCCGAAGTGCTCTTAGTCCACCACCTCAGCGTTGTTCCGGGGTCCAAATCGGTTCAGCAGAAGAGGCGCAAGTTCGCCCCCGAGCGCCAGCTAGCTATAAAAGAGGAGGTGGACAAGCTCTTGAAGGCCCGGTTCATACAAGAGGTGAACTATCCCGAGTAGTTGTCAAATGTAGTAGTGGTGAAGAAGTCCAATGGGACTTGGAGGATTTGTATCGATTTTACTGATCTCAACAAGGCTTGCCCCAAGGATCCCTTTCCCCTTCCAAGTATTGACACTGATTGATGCCACCTCGGACATGAGCTCCTCAGCTTCATGGACGCCTTCTTAGGCTACAACCAGATTCGGATGTTCCCTCCGGATATCCCGAAGGCCTCATTCGTGATCGATCAGGGCCTCTATTGCTACAGGGTTATGCCCTTCGGTTTGAAGAATGCAGGCGCAACATATCAACGCCTTGTCAACAGGGTTTTCCAAGCTCAAATCGGCCGAAACATGGAGGTGTATGTTGACGACATGCTTGTAAGAAGCATCCGAGGTGCCGATCATGTGACCGACCTCTAAGAAGCGTTTGATGTTCTGAGAAAGCACAACATGAGACTCAATCCGAACAAGTGTGCGTTCGGTGTCTCGTCAGGAAAGTTCCTCGGCTTCATGGTCAGCCAACGAGGAATTGAAGCAAACCCTGAGAAAATCAAGGCCATATTAGACATGGCCCCTCCCAAGAATGTTAAGGAAGTTCAGAGGTTAATGGGCCGCCTAGCCGCCATAGGGCGCTTTCTCTCAAAGTCCGGGGAGAAATGCCTCCCCTTCTTCAAGGCCCTCAAGGGGGCTAAAGGTTTTGAATGGGGACAACAGCAACAGGAGTCCTTCGACCAGCTCAAGGCTTACCTCGTCAATCCTCCTCTCCTCAGCAAACCAATTCCTGGAGAACCCCTCTACCTCTACCTGGCAGCCTCCGAGCAGACCCTCAGTGCCGTTTTAGTAAGGGAAGAAGACCGGGCTCAAAAGCCCATCTACTATGTGAGCAAAGTACTTCGGGATGCCGAGCTTCGCTACCCGAAGATAGAAAAGATGGCTTATGCCCTGGTGATGGCCGCGAGAAAGCTTCGCCCGTACTTTCAGTCCCATTCGGTGGTCGTTCTTACCGACCAACCGCTGAAGCAAGTGCTCCACAAGCCGGAGACCTTCGGTTGTCTTATGAAGTGGTCTATCGAGCTGAGCCAGCACGATATAACTTATCAGTCTCGGACCGCGATCAAGGGTCAGGCCTTAACAGAATTCATAGTTGAAAGTACCATCCCCGAGTCCAGCCAAACAG
This sequence comes from Hemerocallis citrina, assembly GCA_017893485.1. Lineage (NCBI taxonomy): Eukaryota > Viridiplantae > Streptophyta > Magnoliopsida > Asparagales > Asphodelaceae > Hemerocallis > Hemerocallis citrina. The sequence continues at coordinate 55,060,838 of CM030358.1, forward strand.
TGAAGGGACCACCCGTCTGGTCGGTTTATGTGGACGGATCCTCCTGCAATGAGGGAAGCGGTACAGGGGTCATTCTGGCAGGCCCAGATGATTTCATCCTCTAATACTCCCTCTATATCAACTTCAAGGCCTCTAATAACGAAGCAGAATACGAGGCACTCATAGCCGGCCTTGGAATGGCTCGCAATGCAGGGGCGCAATGCCTCAGGATCTTTAGCGACTCTCAACTAGTCGTGAATCAGGTCCTCAGCAAATATGGAGCACGTGATGACAGGATGGTTAAATACTTAGCCAAGGTCAGGAGCCTCATGGCACTGTTTGAAGAAGCCTTCATCCAACGCATACCCCGAGAAGAAAATGCTCAAGCCGATGCCCTCTCCGAACTAGCCTCTTCCTCCCTTCAAGGTCTCGAGCAGACCGTCTTGATAGAGGTCCTTCTGAAGCCGAGTATAGAGGACGAAACTCCCAACTCTATGGAGTCGCTGCTTGTCCTACTCGAAGACAACTGGATGAAACCCCTCATCGAATTCTTAAGGGATGGACTCCTCCCCGAGGATCCCAAGGAAGCTCGAAGAGTGAGAACCCGAGCTGAGCGTTACACACTAATCGGAGGTATCCTATATAAACGCCCCTTCGCACAGGTAGACGGCCGGCCTTACCTGAGATGCCTCTCCCCCGAGCAGGCCGACTACGCCCTACAAGAACTTCACGAGGGCATTGGTGGGGCACATTCGGGATCCAGATCCTTAGCCCGCAAAGTGTTGAATTACGGATATTTCTGGCCCACTCTCTTACGAGACGCCGAACGACACGTTCGGCAATGCAGCTCCTGTCAGAAGTACTCCGACATCCGACGTCTCCCACAAGCTCCACTAACTTCCCTTTCAAGTCCAGTCCCGTTTGCAATGTGGGTGATGGATTTACTAGGGCCATTTCCACCAGCTCCCGGACAGTTCAAATTCTTAGTCGTGGCGATCGACTACTTTTCAAAATGGATAGAGGCCGAGCCCTTGGCCACGATCACCGAGAACAAGGTTGTTCAGTTCTTTTGGAAGAGCGTTATCTGCCGATTCGGCGTCCCTCGGGTCCTGATAACAGACAACGGAACCCAGTTCACCGAGGCTGCCTTCCGAGCTCTATGCGAAGACCTTGCCATTCGACACCGGTTCTCCTCCGTTTCTCTTCCCCAGTCGAATAGCCAAGCCGAAAATGCTAACCGACAGATCCTCTCCGGCATTAAGAAGAGGTTGGATAAATGTTCCAAAGGCTTATGGGTCGATCAGCTTCCCAACGTGCTGTGGAACTACCGCACCAGAAAACGGACCCCCACAAGAGAGAGCCCATTTAATCTCACCTATGGGTCCGAGGCCATCATCCCCCTAGAAGTCGGAATACCCTCTCCTCGTCTAATAGCTTATGAAGAAGAGCAAAATGTCAGAGAGCTCCGAGCAAATCTAGACCTGATAGATGAGATCCGAGAAAGAGCTGCCATTCGTCAACAAAGCTACCGAAGAAGGATCGAGTTGGCATAGAACAAGAGAGTCCGCCCCACAGACCTCAAAGAAGGGGACGTGGTCCTCAGAAAATTGGCCATCTCATTGCCAGGTCAGAATAGCAAATTGGCCCCAAATTGGGAAGGACCTTACAAGATCGCCAAAGTAGTCCGCCCCGACACATACAGACTAGAAGATCTCGAAGGCAGGGAGATCCCCAGGACTTGGAATGCCGACCATCTCTTAAAATACCAAGAGAGAGCACCAATGCCTCCCTAAGTATTTTGAGATGTCGAACTGTTCCACTCTTATTACTTGCAATGTTTTTCTTTTATTTCTCTCTTGTAATAACGGCTAGCAACTTTAGAAGCAGCCAACTATTAATCATTAATAAAGAAAGCTCTTTCATACTTTACTATTGTTTACATCTCTCTGCTTTCACTCTTCACTCTAACAAGGGTTCGGAGTCCAACACTTGGCTCGATTCTACTTCGCAAGTTCTCTTCTAAGCGAGCTAGAAGTAGTTCGCCATTCGGAATTGCTCCCACAACCGTTGAACTACTCTACCGATGATTCGGAGTCCAACACTTGGCTCGATTCTACTTCGCAAGTTTGCTTCTAAGCGGACTAGAAGTAGTTCGTTATTCTGAATTGCTCCCACAACCGTTGAACTACTCTAACGATGGTTCGGAGTCCAACACTTGGCCCGATTCTACTTTGCAAGTTCGCTCCTAAGCGAACCAGAGGTAGTTCGCCATTCAGAATTGCTCCCACAACCGTTGAACTAATCTAACGATGGTTCGGAGTCCAACACTTGGCTCAATTCTACTTCGCAAGACTTCTAAGCGAGCTAGAAGTAGTTCGCCATTCGGAATTGCTCCCACAACCGTTGAACTACTCTACCGATGGTTCGGAGTCCAACACTTGGCTCGATTCTACTTCGCAAGTTCGCTCATAAGCGAGCTAGAAGTAGTTCGCCATTCGGAATTGCTCCCACAACCGTTGAACTACTCTACCGATGGTCGGAGCCCAACACTTGGCTCGATTCTACTTCGCAAGTTCGCTTCTAAGCGAGCTAGAAGTAGTTCGCCATTCGGAATTGCTCCCACAACCGTTGAACTACTCTACCAATGGTTCGGAGTCCAACACTTGGCTTCAAGTTCGCTTCTAAGCGAACTAAAAGTAGTTCGCCATTCGGAATTGCTCCCACAACCGTTGAACTACTCTACCGATGGTTCGGAGTCCAACACTTGGCTTGATTCTACTTCGCAAGTTCGCTTCTAAGCGAGCTAGAAGTAGTTCGCCATTCGGAATTGCTCCCACAACCGTTGAACTACTCTACCGATGGTTCAGAGTCCAACACTTGGCTCGATTCTACTTCGCAAGTTCGCTCCTAAGCGAGCTAGAAGTAGTTCGCCATTCGGAATTACTCCCACAACCGTTGAACTACTCTAACGATGGTTCGGAGTCCAACACTTGGCTCGATTCTACTTCGCAAGTTCGCTCCTAAGCGAGCTAGAAGTCGTTCGCCATTCGGAATTGCTCCCACAACCGTTGAACTACCCTAATGATGGTTCGGAGTCCAACACTTGGCTCGATTCTACTTCGCAAGTTCGCTCCTAAGCGAACCAGAGGTAGTCCGCCATTCGGAATTGCTCCCACAACCGTTGAACTACTCTAACGATGGTTCGATCGCAAACACTTGGCTCGATCCCACTCCGCGAGCTTACTATCAGGCAAACTCGACACATCTCGCGAAGTTCACGAGAAGCATGAGCTCAGCACCACTGGCCGAACACTCATGTCGCCGACCCCCACACGAGCAAAAGACCAGCTCAGGGACCTCGGCACGACGAACACAGTCACAAACAAAACAACTACACAAAGCTACAAAGAACATGCAAGCCTGAGAGAGAAATATTATTAATAATTGGGACGCAGTACAAAGCAACTCTTCCATACAACAAGATTACAAGGCTTTGAAGAGCAAAAATTACAATGCCGACTCACTACACTTAGACTAAATACAAAGGCTTCAAAAATGATCATCAATGCCTCCGTGGCGCAGAGATGCTCCTCTTCAAGGACACTCGAGGACGGTGACGTTTACCTCCGGAGCTCGACCCCAAACCAGCGAATTGGGACGTGTCCTCGGCACTGCTCCTAGCAGCCGCACCGACGGATGCCCCGCTCGACGAAATGGCCACCGTGCTTTGCGCATCCCCGGGCTAGGATGGCCGAAAGGCGGACGGGTCGCCATCTCGTAAAACGTGATGCCCCGATCGCTCTCCGCGCGAGTACACTAAGTGCTCCTCACATTGATTGGCCCCGAACGCGGTTTGAGACGAGCCACCTCCACCTCCAGCTCTGAGATCCGGTCTCGCAACGAGTCATCTTTGACATTGACCTCAAAGCGAGGAGGTATCGCAGAGCTCGGGACGCCGGAGCGACTCGCGATAAGACGACGAAGATGAGTGACTTCGATGCTCTTGTCTACCGTGGCTCTCTTCAGTGCATCGACCTCGGCCGTCAGTTCGTCCCGTTCGGTCGTCAGTTTGGCCACCTCGGCCGTCAGTCCTTCTCCCTCCGTCCGAAGCTCCGTTTCCACAGTTTGCAGGTGGCGGATCTCAGAAAGCAGATCGTCCATTTCCGCTGTTATTTTGGATAAGGTGTGGCGAATGCACTTGATCCGAAGGCCGTAGCTAAAGGCGGTCGACGAACCTTCGTCCTCTCCTAAGGAGGTCATCTCGGCGATCCGACTCTCCAGACGCCGAATCTTGATGTCTCGCCGACCTAGGATGAGTTGAAGATGGTTCCGCTCGCTTTCGGCTCGGTGCAATCCCAGCTCGACTTCATAGAGCCGCTCTCGGCACCTCGCCAAGCACAGCCTCGTCACCCCTAAGCCAGCCTCGGCCCGAGCGTTGTCATCCGAGCGAGTGGGCTCAACGGCTTGAGTTACCATCACAAGCTGAAAAGAAGTCGAGACAAACAACAAAATTTTAAATGTACTGCCGAAGTCCTACACTTCAGAAATTTCCAAACAAATTTTCAAGAATTGTTGGGAAAAGATAGAGACACAGAGTCGAACCCAAAAAGATGTGTTTTTCATTCATTACAAAATGTGGTGGCCAGTCCGCGATTAGGCGTTACAAAAAAAAAAGAAGAGAGAAGAACAGAAGAAAAGAAAAAGCAAACGGAGTCAGGGCGCGACCTCTTTCCCTGGTCGGCGAGAGCGGGTGGGGGTCGACGTCTCTGAAGGGGGCACCACCGCCAGCGGGGTTACCACCGACTCCGGTGCCTCGGTGATGACTTCGACTTCAGTCTCGACTTCGTCCTCGCCTTCTTCTTCTTCCCCCTCTGATTCGGGGTCGAAGCCCTCGACGTGGCCCGGGAACAGTCTCCATCCCGAGCAGTCCAAGTCAGGGTATGTCTTCGTCACCCGGGCGATGGCTTCGGCATAAGCTTTAGCCATGTTTTGGGCGAGGAAACCTTGCGCCTTCGCCAGGGTCGCGTCCTCGGCCCCCTTCACCGCCGCAGCCTTCGCCTCTTCAGCTTCAGCCAATTGTTTGGCCGCCTCCTCCTTCTAGCGAAGAAGGTCGCTCTCCAGCTTCGCGACCTGAGCCTCGAGGAACTCGACCCTTGTCGCCTTCCCTTCGAACTCGACCCTGATCTTGTCGAGCTCGTTCCCCATCCGAGCCTTCTCTTTCCGAGCCTGGTCGGACTCCTGCTTCAGCTCCTTCTCCAGAGCCGCCAACCTCTCGGTGAGGTGTCCAAAATGGACGATGATCTGCGACAAGGAAAGAAGAACTAAAAGAGTTAGAAAAATTAGAGCCAAAGAAATTCAACGACAGAAAAAATCCAATTCTTACCGAGACGGCCGAGCGAGCAATCACGATGACGTCGTCACCTTCTTGCCCGGCCTCCATGGCGGCGCGATCCTTTGGCGTCGCCAGATGCTTGACGGCCTGCATGCTCGCCAAGGAGTTGCCGAGGTATCCATCGTGTTTCCGAACTTGCTAGTCCGGAATATGGATCCTCTTGTGCTCCTCGGCCAGGAGTTCCTCAGCCGCGACGGACAACGGGGGGGTCGTCATCCCCAGGGCTGCGGCGATGGGGAACTCGCCGACCGCATTTGATGCCGAGGCGCCTGCACCGGCAACGACCGTGCTACTGAGGGTCTCCGTCTCCTCGATCGTCTCCGTGACCGTCGGAGTCTTCGGGGTCGGCAACTTGGTGGCCACCCTCTTGCGCTTCTTCGGCGCCTTGCTGGCGAGGCCTGCTCTCAAAGCTAGCACCGCGTCGTAGTCCATCACCTCTGCATTAAAGACAAAAGTTCGTTAGCACAATACAACTCATGCAAAATAAAATATGAAAAACAAAGCATAAAAGAAGCCGCGTACTGGGATCTACGCGGCAGAGCCCTCCCTTGAACAAGATGTCCTCGGTCAGCTCCTTCCAATCGTACTTCGGCCGATCGAGAAGTGTCCGGACTGCCTCTTCTTCTTCAGTACGAAGCTTGGGCAGCGCCCTCGCCCTCTTCGGCACCCCTTCCACCCAACCGGAGGGGATCGGCCAGGCCTCCGGACTCCGCACTATCAAGAACTTTTCATGCCAGTGCTTGATGGAGTCGGGGCATATGACGAGCCTGCCGCCATGCCTCGGAGCCAAATAGTATCGGTACTCCGACTTATTCCCTTGGTGTAGCCGATAGATTGTCCGAAGCACGTTCAGCTCCGGCTCGATCCCAGCAGCTTGGCAGTGAAGTACGAAGCCGTTTATGACTCTCCATGCGTTCGGCATGAGTTGGATGGGGCTGACCCCGAACCAACTCAGGACGAGGATAGCGAACGGATGGAGAGGTAGCCGAGCCCCGGCGATAAAGGCGTCAACTGGCCAGCAACACATGGTCACTGGCAGCGGCGAGTTGGCCCTAACCCCGGGACCCGGCAGCATAAGCTCGTACTCCTTCGGGATCTGGAAACAGTCCTGGATCACCCCCAAGTCCTCTTCGCGAAGGATCGACACCATCTTGTCCGCCTCCGTCATCTCCCTCGCCGCATTCTCCTCGAAGGACCTCCCCCTCCCATGAACTATGTGCTCGGCGTGCTCCTCCGGAAGCTCCCGAACCCTGTGGAGTCCCGTCAGTTGCCCCGGCAATCTGCCGAACTCCCCCATACGCTTCGGGTCCTCCACGATCGAATCTTTGCCGAACACCTTCTTGCCTTGTTTGGCCGACTCGGAGTGTGGGCTTCGGCGACTTCAAGGGAGGGCTCGGACCAAGAGGTCGACTCGGAGACAGAAGCAAGAGACATAGTTTATGAAATAAACTAAGTATAAATTACCTTAAAAGATTAGCTGCCGGAAACTCCACCAGAAAACGAACAGCGATCACCGGAAACACTCGCTAAGCACAAAAGATCGCCTGAGCAAAAGAGAAGAGAAGTGAAAAATGAGAGGGGGTGGGGTTTTATAGAGCGAGGCGCGCAAAACGAGGTTAATGGGCCTGTACTGCCGGCCCATTCACACAAAACGACAAAAGCGACCTCACTCGTCGCCTTGTTCGCCACGCCAAGCCGTACATCGCATTAATTGCTGTCCCGTCTGACAGAAGCTCAGAGGTCACTGTATTAAATGAACGTCTCATCTGTCAGAGCTGTCAGAAGTTCAGAAGCCATCACATCTAATGGCTGCCACGTCAGCCAGGAGCACAGAAGCCACCAACTCCTGCAGGGCACGCTCTGCCAAAAATGACAAGTCTTGGACCTCGGCACCAGCTGCCGAGCATTCTTGACACCGACCATGTTACATGGAAAGATTGGATCTCGGCACCAGCTGCCGAGCGTTCTTGACACCGACCCGGTTACAGAGGAAAAGTTGGGGTTCGGTACCAGCTGCTGAGCGCTCTTGACACCGGCCCTGTTACAGGGGAAAGATTGGACTTCGGCACCAGCTGCCGAGCGCTCTTGACACCGATCCTGTTACAGGGGAAAATTGGGCTTCGGCACCAGCTGCCGAGCGCTCTTGACACCGACCCTGTTACGGGAAAAAATTGGGGTTCGGCACCAGCTGCCGAGCGCTCTTGCCACCGACCCTGTTACAGGGGAAAAGTTGGGGTTCGGCACCAGCTTCCGAGCGCTCTTGACACCGACCCTGTTACAGGAGAAAATTGGGGTTCAGCACCAGTGCCGAGTGCTCTTGACACCGATCCTGTTATAGGGAAAAATTGGGGTTCGGCACCAGCTGCCGAGCGCTCTTGACACCGACCCTGTTATAGGGGAAAAGTTGGGGTTCGGCACCAGCTACCGAGCGCTCTTGACACCGACCCTGTTACAGGGGAAAATTGGGGTTCGGCACCAGCTGCCGAGCGCTCTTGACACCGACCCTGTTATAAGGGAAAAATTGGGGTTCGGCACCAGCTGCCGAGCGCTCTTGACACCGACCCTGTTACGTGGGAAAAAGGCTACCTCGGACCCCGCCGAACTCCATCTCAGCACTCACAACTTAGCCAAGGTCCCTCTCTTCTTCGGAAGAAGGTGCCGAACCACCTACGGACCTCGACCTCCTGGGCAGCGAGCGCTGGAGGGGGTCGGAAGTGTGATACAAGCATGTAGGCCACTCAACGAAGGAAAACGGCCGAGCCATCCGCTAAGAGATCGCGAAAAAATAATTAAAAATTCGGGAAATTAAGGAAGAACTCCTGGAAAGCAATTGTAAAGATAGGGAAGCATTTTCTAGTCCCCAAACAAGCAATTATTGCCAAGAACAATCTTCTAAGACCCCGGAACGACGAATTGACATTTTGCAAAGTTAAAAGGATATTCCTGCAAGAACACCACATGACCATAAGAGCTCAGGAGCGACTCAGAGTTCAATCCACTTGAAAAATCACCACACTACCTCCTTCAAGATTCAAAACCTTCCATTCGGGCTCCGATACAACTCCACTAGCCATTAAAACAGTAAAACTACTCCTCAAAGGCTGATCAAGCTCAGTCTTCGGGAGTGGGAGGCTCGTGATATGGCTAAAAGTGGGGTTTAATCGGAATCGTCCAAATCAGGCACGAATCTTGATGCCCAGGGGTAAAACGGTAATTTCACCTACCAATGGGTCTGAAGCGGGTACTGGTTCTCCTCCTCGAAAACCCGCTAACCCGTGAACGGATCCACCTCAATCGGGTGCGGGTTTCAACCAGCAGAAAGCCCGATCCAGAGGGATAGAATTAGGGTTTCTGATTAAATCTTAATCAACAGCCCTGATTCATGCCCATCCTTCCACTGGGAATTAGGGATTACATTCCTAATCTGTTTACAAGGAGTATATTCCTTATCAGATCACGGGGATTACATTCCTAATATAATCCCTAAGACGCCTATAAATACCCCCCATCCATCTCCATTAAGAGGTAATCAATCTTTTGCCAGTTTTCATGCTCTTTCATAATCATCCCTGATTACTGACTTGAGCGTCGGAGGGTGCATCGCCGGGAACAACCCCGGTGTCTCGCACTTTTTGCAGGTGTACGGCAGGAGTCAACGTCAAACTCCGACGGAACAGGTATACAGGTTTGCTATTCAGTTTCCCTAAGAATCCACAAATACTATCTGTTTGCCCCCACACCAAATTTAGCGGCAACACAACCTATGTTTTATTTTAATTTTGAATTTTTTGTTTGCCGTCGCTATTCCCACTAGCGACCTTAGTTATATGAGGTCGCTAATGAGATTAGCGACCTTTAGTGAGTTTTATTCGAACACTTAGCAAAATCTAGAGAGCTTTTGCTCTCTGAAAAATGATAATCAATTTATTTTTAAAACTAAGGTCGTTATTCAGAATAGAGGTCTTTATTGTACTAAGGTCGCTATTCCGAATAGAGGCCTTAGTTGTATGACTATTTTGTAAATTTTACAAAGAACAAGAAGATTGTGTTTCCTACTGTAGGTCGCTGTTGGGAATAGCAACCTTAGTATATACTAAGGTCGCTATTCCCAATACCGACCTCAGTTTTAAATTTTTTTAGAAAATCTCTTTAGAAATCGCTAAGTGTTTCAATACATTCATAGCGACCTCATATAACTAAGGTCGCTAGTGGGAATAATGACGGCAAACAAAAAATTCAAAAACATTTAAAACGTAGGTCGCTATTCCCATTAGCAACCTCGAAAATGAAGAGGCCGCTATTGGGAATAGCGACCGCTGCTGACGTGGCATAAGTTAGCCCGCAAACGCTAATAGTTTCGAAATTGACCCATAATTGCAAATATTTTCGAAAAGTGGCCCATCACGGCAAAAAAATCGTGTGTGTGTGTTAAGGACGGGGATGGAATGGCTAGTTTCGACTTTCGACGAGTTCCAGGGCAGAGGATTGGGATCGATCAACATTGCATACTTGGACTAATGGGAGATTGGAAGGACGGATGAGTACAGCAGGGAGATTGGAGATAGTTACTGATTGATGCAGTGATGCCACGTAAGGAAAAAAGGTTTAATAGTACTATGTTATTGGTGTAACATGAAATTAAAACTGTACGAATTCGAAAGATCAAATCAATTCACCTTTGATTTTATAAATTAAGATAATCTCCGAACAAAAGTGATTTTAGCATAATCAGGGTCGGCCCCATCTTTGAGGCGGGTTTTGGCCCCACCCTTGAGACGGGAGGGTGAGGCAGTTGCCTCGGCCCCTGGCGTTTTTGTAATTTTAGGGGCCTCAAATTTATAATTCGCTTGTAAATATAGGCACGTATTTTGCACGTAAAAGAAAAATACTGTTATTAGGGGGCCAAAAAATAATTATTTGAGTCTTTAATTTTTTTTTGAAGATTATTTGGGTTTAGACTTGAAGACTTGAATTGAATTTGAGACTTTAAATTTGGGTGATTTAAAATAAATTTATATATTTTGCATATTTTGCTTTTAACAATGTGCAACATTTTATTTTATTTTATTTTATTTTATTTTATTTTTGTGTATGGGGATCCCCATTTCGGGAGTTCGCCTTGGGCCCCCGAAAACTCAGGGCCGGCCCTGAGACTACCATATACTTTACTACCGGCATATACGCCAAGAATTATATTAGTAAAAGCAGAAAAGCTGCAGTACTCTTTGCTACACATCTTATTCTTTCCACACCGATTGTTTTCTTTTCTTTTTTTTTTGAATGAAAACGGTGGGTACTAGCTCCCCGCGCTTCATTAAAGAGATTTTAACTACATGTTATGTTATGACCCAAATTGTTTTGGGCCCATTGGGCTTTGTATTTTCACATATGTAAGTTTTGAATCAAAGGAAATAATCAATCAACAATTTTTTTTGCTAATCTTCTCTTCCAAAAACAGCCGCTGCCTTCTTCTTCCCTTTCTCTTCCTCTTCTCAAACCCTAACAAATTGGTATCAGAGCCAACACCAAAACCCTCGTCCAGTCCAGATCCAGATCCAGATCAGATCAGATCTGATCTTCGTCCAGTCCAGATCAGATCTTCGTCCAGTCTCAGTGTGAGACCCCGTATTTCTAGAGAGTATATATATATATATATATATATATATATATATATATATATATATATATATATATATATATATATATATACTAGTATGGTATATATAGTATATATATAGTAGTATATAAGAATTAGAAGAAAGAAAGAATGGATAGATTGAAAGGTGACATGGAGAAAAGAAAGAAGGAAAGAATGAGTGGTTGATTGTGACCTATAGAAGATCCTATGGGAATTAATGGTGTGATGAGCCTATGAGATGATCTATGGGGCTATAGAGGTATTAAATGAATGAAGGAATGGAAGTGTGCTGGTGGTGTGCTTTGACCGGGGTTGACCGAAGGGAATAAATCCCATATCGATGAAGAAGGAGAGAAGAAAGAGAGATATATTAGGATTACCAAGAGATAAAGGTACCTAACGGGTATACCCATCTTTTGATGGTGCCTGTGGTGGGCGTGGCTAGAATTTAGTTAATTGTGTGCGTACGAGTTGAGTGCGGGGCGTTACAGATGGTATCAGAGCCAACTTTCGACATCGAATGTAGGACTTGTATATAGGAAGTGAGTGATATGTGTATGAGATGCGTAAGACCCTGTGTGGGCAGCAATTAGGAGACAAGTCTACATTCGACTAGAAAGGCGATCCTGTGCTAGGTTGCACGTCCCGTATATAGTATATATATAGTAGTATATAAGAATTAGAAGAAAGAAAGAATGGATAGATTGAAAGGTGACGTGGAGAAAAGAAAGAAGGAAAGAATGAGTGGTTGATTGTGACCTATAGAAGATCCTATAGGAATTGATGGTGTGATGAGCCTATGAGATGATCTATGGGGCTATAGAGGTATTAAATGAATGAAGGAATGGAAGTGTGCTGGTGGTGTGCTTTGACCGGGGTTGACCGAAGGGAATAAATCCCATATCGGTGAAGAAGGAGAGAAGAAAGAGAGATATATTAGGATTACCAAGTGATAAAGGTACCTAACGGGTATACCCACTTTTTGATGGTGCCTGTGGTGGGCGTGACTAGAATTTAGTTAATTGTGTGCGTACGAGTTGAGTGTGGGGCGTTACACTCAGTCCAGATCTTCATCGGGTTTCTTGGTCTTCGTCGTCGGGAGCACCGGAGGAGAAGGATATCAAGAAGGAAGGTTTGATTTTTTGTGATTTGAGTAATTAATTTTTGGGGAAAATTTTTGGTGTTTTGTCGAATTGGGTTCAAGAAATTTGAATGGATATGTCGGGAAAATATGATATTGAGAAGTATGATGGGAAGACGAGTTTTGCATTATGGCAAGTGCGTATGACAGCGATTTTGTCGAGCCAAGGCATTAAGGATGCCATTTTTGGTCGAGAAAAATTGATTGATGCGGTGGCGGATAAGAAATAGAGAGAGATGGATGATAAAGCGCTCTCTATTATCCAATTGTGTTTGAGCGATTCGACATTGCAAGAGGTCATATCGGAGAAGACCGCTAAGGCTTTGTGGGAGAAATTGGAGAACATCTACATGAAGAAGTCCCTCACCAATCGACTACGGTTGAAATTGCACCTCTACACTCTTCGTATGGTTGAAGGCACATCAATTTCCAATTATATTACGGAGTTTGCATCTATTTTGAATGACTTAAGTAAGATTGATGTTAAGGTGGAGGATGAGGACCAAGCCCTTTTGTTATTATGCTCATTACCCGCATTATACAAGGCTTTTAGAGACATGTTGATTTATAGTAGAGATAAAATTTCTCTAGAGGATGTTAAGAGCAATTTGCAAGCCAAGTTGCACATTGATAGTGAAATGACCAATAATGAGAAAGGGAGCCAAGGTGTTGGTTTAGTTGTTGATCGAGGTAGGTCATGGGATCGAAACTCGAAAGATATAAGGACCCGTTCAAAGTCTAGGCACAAGAATTTGACGTGCAACTATTGTAAGAAGAAGGGACACATTAAGGCCGATTGTTTCAAGCTCAAAAATAAACAAAATGCGGATAGTAAAGGTTCTTCTTTGGAGGAGGCCAATGTGGCCGAATGTGACACGGTTGATACTCTTTGTGTGATAGATACTAATGTTGATGATATACATTGTTGGGTGATGGATACGGGTGCTTCGCAACACATGACTCCGAATAGAGATTGGTTTGAGACTTATGAGCCTACGGATAGTAAGGTTCTCATGGGGAACAACAATATGTGTAAGGTTGCCGGAATTGGTTCCATGATGGAAAGGTCCGAAGGTTGACGGGTGTGAGGCATATACCTGATTTGTCTAAGATTTTGATTTCTTTGGGGTCTCTTGAAGAAAAGGGGTGTAAGTTCCAAAGTGAAGGTGGGGTCCTTAGAGTCTCTAAAGGGGCTCTCACAATCATGAAGGCGAAGAGAATTGGAACTCTTTATTTCTTACAAGGTTCCACGGTCATGGGCTCGGCTGGCATTGCACGTTCGGGTACTATGTCGGATGAGGATACTACTAGGCTCTGGCATATGAGATTGGGGCATATGAGCGAGCGAGGAATGACCATTTTGAGCAAGAGAGGCTTGTTGTGTGGCCAATGCACGGGCAACTTGGAGTTTTGTAAGCATTGTGTATTTGGCAAGCATAAGAGGTTGAACTTCTCCACGGCCATTCATTCGACCAAGGGAACACTGGACTACATCCATTCGGATCTTTGGGGACCTTCTCGTGAGCCTTCCAAAGGTAATGGTTCTCGTTACATGCTTACTTTCATTGATGATTTCTCAAGAAAGGTTTGGGTTTATTTCTTGAAAGAGAAAAGTGATGTGTTTCGCACATTCAAAGAATGGAAGTCACTTTTGGAGAACCAAACGGGAAGGAAAGTTAAGAGGTTGAGAATCGATAACGGTTTGGAGTTTTGCAACCGTGAGTTTGATAATTTTTGCAAGGCTGAAGGGATTGTTCAGCACAAGACGGTGGTCAACACTCCACAGTAAAATGGTGTTGCAGAAAGGATGAATAGGACACTACTTGAAAGGTCCAGAAGTATGCTTTCAAATACGGGTTTGGGTAAGGAGTTTTGAGCGGAAGCCATTAACACATCTTGCTATTTGGTAAATCGATCTCCTACCACTTTAATTGAGTTGAAGACACCCGAAGAAGTGTGGTCGGGTAAGACGGCCGATTATTCGAATTTGAGGGTGTTTGGTTGTCCCGCTTATGCACATGTGAATGAAGGAAAGTTGGAGCCTAGATCGAAGAAGTGTATTTTTGTTGGGTATCCCGCAAATGTGAAGGGATATAAGTTGTGGTGTCCCGAATCATCCAAGTTCCTTATTTCAAGAGATATCATTTTCACTGAGTCAGCCATGTTGAAGGCAAATGATGTTGCACCCGAGCCGACTATTAAGGATAATGAGACAGTTGAGAAGAATGTGGAGTTTGAGGTGCTGGTCCAAGAAGGTGATGATTTGATCTCACATGATGATGTCAATTTGGAGGAAGCCCAAGAAGAGGCACAACCATATGCATTGGCAAGGGACCGAGCTAGAAGAGAAACAAGACCACTACAAGGTATGGATACTCCGACTTTGCTTATTGTTTGGCAATTGCAGAGGATGTGGAGTATTGTGAGCCATCTTCCTACAAGAAAGCCATTTCTTCTAAAGATGCGGCCAATTGGGTTGTCGTTATGAATGAAGAGTTACAATCTTTACAACAAAATGAGACTTGGTCTCTTGTGAAGCCTCTGAGTGGTAAGAGGATTGTGGGTTGCAAGTGGGTGTTTAAGAGGAAGATTGATGGCTCAAATCTCACGGATTTTTGATACAAGGCAAGGCTAGTGGCTAAAGGGTATAGTCAAGTCCAAGGTGTGGACTTCAATGATGTGTTCTCTCCCGTAGTTAAGCACACCTCCATTCGAGTTTTGCTCTCTTTGGTGGCAATGAAGGATTTGGAATTGGAGCAAATGGATGTAAAAACTGCCTTCTTGCATGGTGATTTGGAGGAACAGATTTACATGAGCCAACCGGAGGGTTTTGAGGTTGCGGGAAAGAAGGACCGTGTGTGTCTTTTGAAGAAGTCCCTTTATGGCCTTAAGCAATCACCACGGCAATGTTATAAGAAGTTCGACTCATTCATAGTGAGTATTAATTTCCATCGTTCCAATTATGATAGTTGTGTTT
Organism: Hemerocallis citrina; assembly: GCA_017893485.1. Taxonomy (NCBI): domain Eukaryota; kingdom Viridiplantae; phylum Streptophyta; class Magnoliopsida; order Asparagales; family Asphodelaceae; genus Hemerocallis; species Hemerocallis citrina. The sequence goes on from CM030358.1 coordinate 55,075,965, forward strand.
ATTTCAAGAAATTGGATGGTGGGGATTTCATTTACTTGTTGCTCTATGTGGATGACATGTTGATTGCATCCTCAAACTTGAAAGAAGTTAGGAGGTTGAAAGAGCAACTAAGTTCGGCATTTGAGATGAAAGACTTGGGGGCCGCCAAAAGGATTCTCGGAATGGAGATCACAAGGGATAGGTCCAAGAGAAAGTTATTTCTTTCACAAAAGAGTTTTGCCGAGAAAGTGCTACGCCGTTTTGGCATGAAGAAAGCGAAAGTTGTTTCAACACCTCTTGCGGCACATTTCAAGCTTTCGGCTGCTTTAAGCCCAAAATCCGATAATGAGAAGAAATATATGGAAAAGGTTCCATATTCGAGTGCGGTCGGGAGTCTTATGTACTTGATGGTGTGTACTCGACCCGACATTGCTCAAGCCGTTAGTGTGGTAAGTAGATATCTCTCTTGTCCGGGAAAAGGGCATTGGGAAGCGGTGAAGTGGATCTTCCGCTATTTGAGAGGTACTATTGATGCTTGTTTAGAGTTTGGTAATGGCAAGAAACTAACGGGTTTTGTGGATGCGGATTTTGCGGGTGATTTGGACAAGATGCGTTCCTTGACGGGTTATGTTTTTACCCTTGGAGATTGTGCAATTAGTTGGAAGTCTACACTTCAAGCCACCGTTGCGCTCTCAAGTACCGAGACCGAATATATGGCAATTACTGAGGCTATTAAGGAGGCTATTTAGCTTAAGGTGTTTGTTGGTGAGATGTCTTCACTTGAGGGTCCTATTACGGTGTTTTGTGACAACCAAAGCGCGATTCATTTGACTAAGGACCGTATGTACCATGAGAACACGAAGCACATTGACATTCGATACCATTTTGTTCGAGATGTGATCTCGGAAGGCAAGGTTGCCGTGAAGAAGATTGGTATCGAATCGAATCCGGCCAATATGCTCACAAAGCCTCTTCCAATTGCAAAGTTCAAGCTTTGTTCAAGTTTGATGTCGGTTTGTTTCTAGCTAGTTTGAGCTAGTTTTGTTTCTAGCATGTTGCTAGTATATCTTTATGTTTACCTTTGTTTAGGTTATGTTTGCTTTATGCATTTGCTTTATGTTTTAGTTTGTTTTAGATGCAATTTGGTTCAAGGTGGAGATTGTTATGTTATGACCCAAATTGTTTTGGGCCCATTGGGCTTTGTATCTTCACATATGTAAGTTTTGAATCAAAGGAAATAATCAATCAACAATTTTTTTTGCTAATCTTCTCTTCCAAAAACAGCCGCTGCCTTCTTTTTCCCTTTCTCTTCCTCTTCTCAAACCCTAACAAATCCTATCAAACCCTAACACTACACAACAACCAAACAAGAGATATGATATTCATGTGTCCCCGCAGTGGGCCATGATACTCATTCCCTTACAAAATATAGAAAATTTTGCCGTACTTCCCCACTTTTTAAAAATATTTGGCGCTCTGCCCCACTTCCAAAAACAATTAGCGATCTGCCCCTGTTTAGGACACGTCAGCATAAACTGTTATTGGAAATAAAGGCATAGGTTATTTACGTGCTGTTATTTCCAATAATGGCATCTATTTTATATATATATTTTTTCATGCCGTTATTTGAAGTAACGGCATAGGTTATTTTGTTTTTCGACAGCTTGTAGTCTCCATTTAGAGAAAAAATTGCAAGTGTGAAAACCTTATAACAGATGCCGTTATTTCAAATAACGGCATTCTCAATATTGATGCCGTTATTTGGAATAACGGCATCAGTTATAAATTTTTTTTAACTGACGAATAAGTTAAAAAAAATAAATAAAATTTATAACTGATGCCGTTATTTGGAAACTGATGCCGTTATTCCAAATAACGGCATCAGTTATAATTTTTTTTTTAAACTTATTATTCATTCTCTCTGTTTCCAAACAACGGCAAGAGTTCATTTATATATAACTGATGTCGTTATCTCCAATAACGACACCAGTCATTCGAATGCCGTTATTCAGGATAACGACTTTATTTATAAGTTTTTTTCACACTTAGAATTTTTTAAAGTTAGAAGATTCACACTTGTAAGAGAAATATACTGATGTCGTTATTTCAAATAATGGCATAAAAAAAAATGTAAAATAGATGCCGTTATTGGAAATAACAGCACGTAAATAACCTATGCCGTTATTTCCAATAACGGTTTATGCTGACGTGTAAACATGGGCAGTTCGTTAATTGTTTTCGGAAGTGGGGCAGTGCGCCAAATATTTTCAAAAAGTGGGGCAGTACGGCAAAATTTTCCAAAATATAGCACCCCTTACGTAGGGTCCCCTCCCAAAAAAAGAAATAAAAACAACTGAAACAAAAGTGGTTCTGAAGATTGGACCATCCCCAAAAAGTGTAAGCTCCTCCAGTCCTTCCTTGGATCATTCCCCAACCGTAGTCCCTCCATCCTCCTGAGACTCCGCCTCATATGTCGATGTACTGATGTCTGCATATAGTTCTTTAATTAACCTTCTTTGTTGCCTCAGCGCCTACTGTTTGAGACCAGAATTTGATATTAGCAATAATAGCGAATAAGAGTTGTTGATGCATGATGTGTTTGTGCGTTGGCCTAAATATTCTATTATTCCTTTCTAACCAAATCCCCAAGCAAATTGCTGCTACCCCAATATTCCATATAACCATTAGGTCTTCATGCACATTGGTGTCCCTCCACGCCCCCCCCCCCCCCCCCCCCCTCCCGATGTCGTGAATCGTCTCAGGACACTGGCCGCCAATACGCAGTCTGTGTTCGGTTTTTTCATGTTTAGTCTGGACCTTCAAATCTTGAATATGTAATACGAATTGTTGTCTTAAAGTTTATGTCAATTACAATTTTGAGCACGTCTCTTCATGTATTTTCTCCCATAATTTTGAGGAATCCCATGCAGACATAGGGAGTTTGTGAACACCATTATTGAAAGGAAATGAGTTTTTTAATAGCCATTTATTGTTTAAATATACATCTGCCCGAAAAGAATTTCACTTACTGCAACTGCATATAAGAGCATCTGTAGTCGTTATCTATATATCGATAATATCGATATTTAGCTTAAAAAGTAGCTGCAGTCGTTTGCTATATATCGATATTATCGATAAATCGCTACAGTCGATTGCTATATATGAGAGACGAAATAGCTTTTATCGATAAGTCAGCGACGGTGTTCGAAGAGTCGTCTCACGCGAAAAAGTACTATTCCAAGCGTCGGACGGCACTCGAAATGCCGTCCGTTCCAAAAATCTCTAATTAAACCGATTAAATTAATTCCGCAAAATCCAAATATACCCCAACGTCGGACGGCACTCTATGGTGCGTCTGAGCCATTTCCACTTTTCCCGGACGGCACTCGATGTGCCGTCCGTTGGGATTATAGTGGGGGGGTATAAGCAGCCACGGTAGATGCTAAGGAGGAGTATTAGGAAGGTGTAGTATTAGGAAGAAATGGTAGGATTTTTATTAGGAAGGTATATATAAGGTAGGTGTAGTTTAGTTAAATGGTAGGATTAAAGTAGGGAATCTCAAGCATGGAAATGGGCTACGCGCCAAAACTGTGTCGGACGGCACTTCATGTGCCGTCCTAGACACCCGGCGTCCAATTTTTTTTGTTTTTTTTTTTTTTTAAACGGACGGCACTTCGTGTGCCGTCCGACGATTCCGCATGCATTTTTCCACTTTTCGGCCTCCGACGGCATACGAAATACCGTCCCTTAATATTAAATAATTGTTTGCTATAATATAGCTTACGACGAGTGCAGCGAAATCCTAATATCTATTTCTATTTATCGATATATGGATAAATTTATAGAAAACGACTACAGATGCTCTAATAAAGTCAAATTCATTTCCTAGTATAACATCCAGTAACGAATTAGGGATGGTAATTTGTATTGCCCATGAAGTTTGTCGGAGAACAATTTACTGACACTCTGCTTGGAGTTATATAGTCAAGATTCCAACATAAAGTGAGAATAAAAGAAGAAAAAAAGCACATTCTGAGTTTGGCCTTTGACAAGCTAGCTGTAGACAGATTTGGAGTTTTTCTTAGTGACATCAGCTCCTAGGGAGGTAAGAGTGTACCCAGAGCTTAGGGTTCCTCATGTTTTATTTGGAAAAATCCCCACGTTGCTACTGCATATAAGGATTTCACAACCAGAACTAACTTGAGAGTTCAGAAGGCACAAAACATATTATGTTTTTTGGAGCCAAAGATTGATGGACATAATTTTAAAATGTTTCTAGTTTAGGCTTTTTTAACTTTTAATCCGAGGGGAAATATTAAGAAACCTGTAGATGCTGAGGTTTGTAATTTATTTTTGTTTTTCTTTCTTTGAAATAGTGTAGGCATACTCAAACTTCAAAGTCAATTTCTTTTGTGAATTTAAAGTTGAGAGTATCTTTTAGGTTACCTGTCTTTCAAATCAAATTGAATGTTCATAATCTTATATATAAGAGGTAAACGAAATTGAAATTAGAGATGAGTGAAGTGATTGGAGATCAACTTTAAGCAAGAATAGGATGAACTTGAATATGGAAAAGAAGAACTGATGGTTAAAGTACTTTGACAATGTAGAAAAGAAAACGGGACAGCAAGAGTGGTATTGCTTTCTAACAAATATTGTAGAGAAACTCCGATAGTGCTTAGCACTAGCCCAAGACCGTAATACCCGAAAAACCCGAGTGAAACCAAGAGAAGAAACCCTCTAAGTATGAAGAATGATATGGAAGAATACTTAGAAAATACTTGAAAGATTTTTAGAGAGAATTAGAGAACTTATGAAGAACACTCTTTCTTTAACTTGTTTTTTATTTATTTGTTCAACTTGTTTACAAATGGGAGAGGAATGAGCTATTTATAGGCTCCAAGATTACAAAATATCTTACAAGTCTTCTAGAACTCTCTACCATAATATCTAGATTTTATGTCTTACAATTCCTAGAATTTTCTACACAAATCTTTAGATAATTATTTTATAGAATTCTCTAGAACATATAGAGGAGGTGATAATATTTTATGATGTTTCTAGAGAATCTCTAGAACTTGGGCTTAATTTTGGGTTTGGATTATGAACCCATAATTAAGCTTAACTCAAAAATCAAGTTTAATTTCAATACTCCCCCTTAAACTTGATTTTGTCAACCATACCGAGCTTCGAGCGAAGTAACTCGAATTTACCTTTTGGTAATGACTTTGTGAAGATATTTGCAACGTTGTCATCGCTTCGAACTTCCAAAGCTTCAATTGTTCCATCAAGCACCTTCTCCCTTATGAAGTGATGCTCTAACTCGATATGTTTCGTCCTTGCATGAAACACCGGATTATTAGCCAACTTGATAGCACTTTGATTATCTCCATAATTTGCAACCGACTTATTGATTGGCTCGAACAAATCTTCAAGGAGTCTTCGAAGCCATGTACACTCTTGAGCTGCGAGTGTTGAAGCTTTATACTCTGCTTCAGTGGTAGACAATGACACCGTTCCTTGTTTCTTGCTACACCACGACACGCTTGTGTCTCCACATAAAAACACATAACCTGATGTTGATTTTCGATCATCTAGATCTCCACCAAAGTCAGCATCGGTGAAACCATAAAGAGAAACCTTGGCATTGTACTTGTACACCAAACCCATGCCAAGAGTTGTCTTCACATACTTCAAGATCTTCTTTGCCGCTTCTAAATGTGGTTTCCTTGGTTCTTGCTTAAAACGGCTTATGAGACCTACCGCGAAGGCAATGTCAGGTCTTGTAATGGTTAAATATAGAAGACTTCCCACAAGAGAGCGATAAGGTCGAGGATCGGGTAGCAAGGACCCTTCATCGCGCTTAAGCCTTATGTTCACATCCATCGGAGTAGTACGTGTCTTTTCTTCGTGTACCCTGAACTTCTCAACAATCCTTCTTGCATAGCTTTGTTGACCGATGAAGATTCCATCCTTTACCCTTTCAACCTCCAAACCAAGAAAGTTATTCAACTCACCTAACTTCTTCATCTCAAACCTCACCGACATATCCTCTTGTAGATGAGCAATTTCAGCATCATCGTTCCCGGTGATTATCATATCATCCACGTAAAGAAGAACTACCACGTGGACTCCTCCATTCTTCTTGAAGAATAGACTTGGATCCGAATTTGATGGTACATAACCGCAAAATTGAAGGAATTGAGCAAGTTTTCCATACCATGCTCGAGGAGCTTGTTTTAACCCGTACAAAGCCTTCTTAAGCTTACACACATAATCAGGATGCTCTCGTGATTTGAAACCAAGTCGTTGCTCCATGAAGATACTCTTATCAAGCTCACCGTATAGAAATGCATTCTTCACATCTAGTTGCCATAACTTCCAACCAAAGCTTGCGGCTAAAGATAGAAGTAAACGTACCGTAGTCATCTTAGCCACAGGACTAAAAGTCTCATCATAATCTTCTCCATACTTCTGAGAGAACCCCCGAGCAACCAACCTTACTTTAAATCTATCAATGCTTCCATCCGCTTTCCGCTTAATTCGATACACCCATTTACATGAAACGGGTTGAACATCCTTGGTTTTCGGAACCAAATCCCAAGTTTCATTCTTTATAAGGGCATTCATCTCCTCTTCCATTGCGGTCTCCCACTCTTGAACACCTTTAGCTTCATCATAAGATGATGGCTCTTCTTCATCTAATGGAGCGGCAAAGTAACATGAGTAAGTAGTGACAAACCTTTCATCTCTGAACCGGGCAGGCTTAACAATGTTCCTTTTAGGCCTTTGATTAGTCATGGAACCATGATCTTCATCATCATCTTCCTCTTGATTAGTGCTCCCCCTTTCACCTTGCGTCTCTTTTTCAAGACTTCCGCTCTCACTTGGCATTTGAGGAACTGGTTCATCAACCTTGAAGGAATCTCCACAATCTTGTTCGACCAAGACTTGAGGTTGTCCATAATATGAGGAAACTTCGTCAAAGGCAACATCACGAGACACGACGTACCTATGTGTCTCAGGATCCATGCACCTCCACCCTTTTCTTTGTTCATCATAACCGACAAATATGCATTTCTTCGCCTTTGCCTCCAACTTTGTTCTCTGAGGGTCGAACACATGGACGTAGCAGATTGATCCAAATATCCTGAGATGTTTCACCGTTGGCTTCTTCCCATGAACCATCCCATAAGGAGACTTCATGTTATTCGGATTTAGTGGCATTCGATTGATGACATATGCTGCACATCTCATGCCTTCCGCCCATAAGGCTTTAGGCAAATTCTTGTCATGTAGCCAGCTTCTACACGTTTCGCTTAGATGTCGGATCTTCCTTTCTGCTACTCCATTTTGTTGAGGTGTATATGTGTAGCGCCCCGAATTTCTAATATAAAACTTATAAAATACGTGGCACATTCCCAGCGATCCACTTCAAGGTAACAATATACATAGCCCAAAAACTCAAATCATTTTATTCCAAATTCTGATTACAATAATCTTTTTCAAATGCAGCGGAAATACAAACACTTTGAATTACAACATTCTTTTACAACACTCCTCTTTACAAAATTACACAAGGCTCTATTATATCACTCATAATCTCTAAAGCTAACCCAAGCGTCCAAGCCTCCAACCCTAAGCAACTACCTGTAACACATGAGGCTAGAGCTGAACCCTAACCCCCAAACTAAAGGGGTCAGCCATAACTGGTGTGAGTGATATAAACAACAAACATAAATAAACAATAAACATAAATTCTCAAGCAACATGTACTGAACAAAATACATAAACTGAACATGTAATGTGAAACAAAAAACGATAGGCCAGTACATGCGTGAAACCAAGTCGAGAACAATACCATCAATCAGATATCCTTCAATCAATCACTCTCAAAAAGTACAGCTCAACTGCACTGTACAGTCGACTGTATAATGCACCAGTCGACTGGTCTGTACCAACAGTAATCCTCACAACCTAGCATATACCCGACTGTCAACAAATCTCAATACCTCAGTACATGTCCAACGATCAATCACTAACAATACCATATACGACTAATCCCACTACTGTGCTGGGAAACAAGATTCAGAATACTTCACGAATAGGCGTCACCGCCCTCGACGCGCAAGCATCAGGTAGGATGGCTCAAGAATAACATCAACAACAACTACAACAAAAACCGGAGAATCATCTCCCTGCTATGTATTCCACGAATAGGCCTTCAAGACCCTCAACGTGCAAATACACCCGATACATTTCGTGAATAGGTCTGCCGACCCTCGACACGCAAACGCATCCTGCATGCTCTGTAAATAGGCCCTTAGACCCTCGACACGCGAACATCTAAATAAAATACTATGTACCCCACGAATAGGCCTTCAAGACCCTCGATGTGCAGATACACCCGATACATTTCGTGAATAGGTTTGCCGACCCTCGACACACAAATGCACCCTGCATGCTCCGTAAATAGGCCCTTAGACCCTCGACACGCGAACATCTAAATACTATGTACCCCAGAATAGGCCTTCAAGACCCTCGACGTGCAGATACACCCGATACATTTCGTGAATAGGTCTGCCGACCCTCGACACACAAATGCACCCTGCATGCTCCGTGAATAGGCCCTTAGACCCTCGACACGCGAACATCTAAATAACTCAAAACAACAACTAACCAAGACCCTTCAGGCCTATCTCAATAAATCTCAATAGAACCAAAACTCACTGATTCATCGTCAAACGATCAAAGGAGAAATCTCTCCTCTCAACAAATCTCAAGATTATAGAAAACCCATCAGTACCAGTCGACTTATTATGTAGTAAGTCGACTGCCCCGAGATTCAATATCCAAGATTATAACAAGTGCTATAAGTCGACTTAATAAACCATCAGTCGACTTACCCGAAACAATTACCAATAATTCTCAAGAAACATTCCAAGTACTACGGTCGACTTATAGAGGTCATGGTCGACTGTCCCGAATCAGAAGACCAGTCGACTGACCACAGTCCAAGTCGACTGTCCCGAACAATTCTCAAATGACTGAAAATACAGCAGTAGAGTCGTACCAGTCGACTGCTTAGTAGGCAAGTCGACTGTCGGCCTACAGTTCCCGAAATTAGGTCTGAATACAATAATCGATACTGGAGTTTTTCTAAAGGTTCTTATTCATGAAAATAATTCTTAATCATGTGAAATGACAATCTCGAATAATTCTTCCTTACGATTACATTATTCAATCATTAGATGTCTCAAATCCCAGATCTCATGTTCTATGTTCCAACTTCTTCCATTAGGGTTTCTTAATATTCAATTCTTTCACAAATCAAAACCATGATCTGATTATATACACAAGATCCCGATGTTCATACATCCGATCAAACCATACTTGAATCTTGACATGTTTTCGAGCAATAAAGAATTTGTTAAACAAGATCTACTAATCATTCGTGGATTTCACATGCATAATACGAATAACAACTATTGCATCGATTATATACAAGATACGAAAACATCAAACAAAACAGCACACAATCATATACACAACAAAGCAAGGTTCATATCACTCACCTTTTAAATCAAGAAAATCCACGAAAAGCCTTCCTTGGCTAGATCCAAAACTTCTTCTTCAATCACCAAGAGAATAAGAGGTATAATAAGATCTGAGTTGTGCAGCGAATGACGGCTGCAAACTCTCTTATATAGGCCGGGAATATCATTTTAGGGTTTAGGAATACATTTGCAAAACCATCCCTTCAAAAATATAATTATATATATATATATATGTATACCCTTGGAAATTCATCTAAAATTCATTAAAATTAGGATTTAAAAGAAAATATACTTCTAAATCTTAACCAATACTGTTCAAAATGTCCAGGAAATGTATTTTGCATTTTAACCCTTAAAAATGTCAATTTTGCAAAAAGGTCCTTCTTTTATCAAAAATTGCAAATAGATCAAATTAATTTCAGAAAAATCTGAAAAAATAGTAAATAAATTCCAAATATTAAATGATGATTTTTCATAAGGAAAACTAAAATTTTCAAACTTCTCAAAAGTCATTTGCACGTGTTTTGCACGTGTACAAAAGATAAATCTTTTAGAAAATATTTATTAAATCCTCAAAAATCATTTAATATTCATTTTCAAATAATTAAAATAATATTTGAAAATACGGGGTTCTACAATATGGGCATGTAAATTCCCTCTTGATACCATGCTCTTGACAAAAAGAGAGGAACTCCTTTGACATAAACTCTCCTCCATTATCCGTCCTTAGGGTCTTGATCATCCGACCTAACTCGCCTTCCACGGTAACCTTGAATTCTTTAAATCTTGAAAATACTTCTGATTTTTCCTTCACAAAGTATACCCAGGTGTACCGTGAGAAATCATCAACGAACAACAACATGTAACGAAATCCGGAATAGGAGGGTGTTCTTATTGGACCCATCAAATCGCTATGGATCCTCTCCAACGGAGCGCTGCATCGTGAAGTGGAGTTGTCAAATGGAAGCCTATGTGATTTTCCATATTGACAACTGTGGTAGGGTAAAAATAGCTTGGGGCCCCACCAGGGCCCAGTACAGCTCTCACTCCAAAATGGGGAAAACAACAATATGGCTCGGCTTCGAACCACTACAGGGTCGGCGCCGAACCTTAAGTTCACCCCCACAAACCTGGCCTCCTCGTATCCGACGAGTCTCGATGGCCCTCGGCCTCCGATCCACGACAGCCCCGTGGGCCGTCTGCCCAGCCTGATTAAGAATGAAGATGACCTGGCACAGCCTAGGCCACCAGATTCTCCCAGGAACACAGGAGCCCCACGATCAGCCATGTCAGCTCCAAATACCACCAAAGGCTTTGCCACGCCAGCCCTATACCACTCTTGGTACTGCCACGTCAGCCCTAAACCCCCTGGGCCTTCTGCCACGTCAGGCCCATGGGCTTTCGGGTTCAGACCCGGCCCCCAAGCAGATCCAAACCCGGTTGGAATTCCCTATAAATACTAGACCCTCACCCACCTTTTCAGGTAATCAATCTTTTGCCACCCAAATTTTCCTAGTTATTGCTACTCTCTCACAGAGACTGACTAGATCGTCGAGGGTCCGCCGCCGGGATAAACCCCGGTGTTCCAGGACCGTCTACAGGTACCCGAGGCGAGGCGATCCGAGCCAATCCTCAAGAGCCGAAGCGAGCCTCCCGCTCGTCGTCCCGTGCCGCACTCTTCCCTCATTACAAATTGAGTCCGAACTCACACCTGGTGCATCCGCACTGCGACCAAAAACAAACTGCATCAGGTTGGCGCCGTCTGTGGGAAACTTTATCCGGTACGGACGTGAGTCCGAGCCTCGCCACCGACGCTCTCCCTCGACCAAATCTCCCATGGCTCACCGAGCCCGAAGATCAGCTCGTTCCGCCCAACCAGATGGGCCTGCTAACGAGGGGGCCCTCGACGGAGGGCAAGCATCCAATAATCCGGGTGGAAACCCCGGACCCCAGCGAAGCGCTTCGCACGTCGCCGAACCCGACCTTCGTCGGGTCATTGTGAACCGAAGGGCTAGCCAGGCTAGGGGAGGGACCGCTTCCAACTCGTTCTCGAACCACTTCAGGCCCGCACAAAGGGAAAGGCCGTCGGCACTCAGCCGCATCGGCCGAGCTCCTACGCCCCTACCCGACCCTTCCGACCACGGCGGGGTCACCAGGGGCGAATTCAGAAGCTTCAGAGAGGAAATCTTGGAGGCCCTCCATGGAGCACCGAGGTCCGCGACCTACGGCCGAACCTCTCAAATGAGCGAAGGGAGAAGCCACACTCGTGTGCCGACTCCCCCGCCGGAGCGCGCAGACGAGGTGCTCCGACGCCTCCTGGAGATGGAGAATCGAATCGAGCGCATCGGCGACAGGAATCCCAACCTAGTCCAGGAACGGAGGCCTTCTCGACCTCCATTTTCCGTCAACATCATAGAAGCGGAGATCCCCCGAAACTTCCGACCTCCGCAGTTCGAGACTTACAACGGTGAGGGTGATCCAGCTGATCACATGGAGGGCTTCAAAACCCTCATGATGATTCACAGCGCCTCGGATCCCCTGCTGTGCCGAGCCTTCCCGGCCACCCTCCGGGGTCCGACCAGGGATTGGTTCTCCAAACTCACCCCTGGCTCGATCTTCTCGTTCGACCAGATGGAAGCCAGCTTCCTGGCCCACTTCATCACAAGCCGGAAGAGCGAAAGGACGAGCACTTCCCTGCTCGACCTCAGTCAGAGGGAGGGGGAGTCGCTCCGTAACTTCGTCAAGAGGTTCACAACCGAGGCCAGATCCGTCTCTGCCCTCGACGCAGGGGTCGCCTCGGCAGCCTTCCGGCACAATGTCCGCCACAACCAGCTAAAGGTCTCCTTAGCAAAGAGGCCACCTCTGGACTTCCCTGACCTTCTCAACCGGGTCGAGAAGTACATACGAGCTGAAGAAGCTCTGAACCCAGAGGGCAGCAAAGAAGTCGTGGGGAAGGGCAAGCGCAGGGTCGATGATGCCGAACCTGCCAAGAAAACAGCAAAGGAAGGGGTCGGCGCGAAGAGGGCACCTCCGGTCCCTCGCTTCAAAAGATACACTCCCTTAACACACAACGTGTCCGCCATCCTCTTAGAAATTGAAGACAAAGGCATTGTCCGACTACCTCCCCGATCAAGCAACAATAAGAAGCGAGACCAACGCTTCTACTGCCATTTCCACAGAGATCATGGGCACGAAACCGACCAATGCCGGGCCCTGAAAGACGAAATTGAGGACCTCATCTCACGAGGGTACCTCCGAGAATTCACCAGAGAAAGCCCACGGGATCGGCGAGATGCTAGGAACTGGAGGCCTTCGCCTCCGAACCCTACTCCGAACCGCATCCAGGGTCGGGATCCCGAACACGAGGGAGCCGCAGATACGCCGTTCATCTTACACTGTGTCCACCGGGGGCCAATGGGGGGAGAGTCAAATACTTCCCGAAAAGCCTTCATCCGAGAGGTGAATGCTGTCCAAGACAACCCCTCGCCCAAGTTGCAACCGGTGCCTGTCTCCTTCTCCGGAGAAGACCTCGAAGGCATTCGCCTCCCTCATTGCGACACCCTCGTCATTAGCCTCCACATGGCTAATTGTGAAGTTCGACGAATTCTCGTCGACAACGGCAGCTCGGTAAATATTCTCTTCCTCGAGGCCTTCGAGAATCTCAAACTACCCAGAGGCAAACTCAAGCCAGCCGGGTACACCTTGCATGGGTTTTCTGGCGTCCCTGTCGTGATAGAATGGATTGTTACTCTCGACGTCACCGCGGGATCAGCTCCTGTCAAGAGGACCGAGTCCATGGATTTCATGCTGGTAAACGTCAAAGCAGCCAACAACGCCATACTCGGCCGACCCGGACTATGCTCCCTCCAAGCGGTACCTTCGGCATACCATCTGAAGCTTAAATTTCCCACCCCACAAGGGGTCGGCATAGTCCGAGGTAGCCAAGAAGCAGCACGGTCATGCTACATGACCGCCGTCGGAGGAGGTGTATTCCCCCTCGACGCCGTTGAGCTCGAGCCCGAAAGGGACGGTCCCGCCCCAGAGCCTGTCGATGAGCTGGAGGAGGTCCCATTCGGCGCTGAGGATGAATCAAAGTGGTTCCGCATGAGCCGCTCGCTCCCCGAGGACTTGAAGCCAGACATAATCGCCTGCATCCGCCGCAACGTTGACCTCTTCGCCTGGAAGCCCTCCGACATGCCCGGGATCTCCGAAGACTTGATTATGCATCGGCTGAGCGTCATTCCAGACTCTAAGCTGGTCGTCCAAAAGAGACGCAAAGTCGCACCGGAGAGGCAACAAATTGTGAAGACAGAAGTCGACAAACTCTTGTCGGCTCGATTTATTCAGGAGGTCAACTACCCCGAGTGGTTGGCTAATGTCGTCATGGTGAAGAAGGCAACCGGGGGCTGGCGGATCTGTATCGACTTCACAGACTTGAATAAAGCATGTCCCAAAGATCCTTTCCCCCTCCCCCGCATCGACGCCTTGATCGACGCAACCTCGGGGCATGAGCTACTGTCCTTCATGGATGCATTCTCAGGATACAATCAGATTCGGATGTTTCCACCGGACATCTCCAAGACCTCGTTTGTCACCGACCAGGGTCTTTTCTGCTATCGCGTTATTCCCTTCGGGCTAAAGAACGCCGGAGCCACATACCAACGGCTCGTCAACAGAATCTTCAAAGACCTGATCGGCCGCAACGTGGAAGTCTATGTCGACGACATGCTCGTCAAGAGCCGGGCCGGGCCGGACCACGTCGCCGACCTCGAGGAAGCCTTCGGAGTCCTCCGGCATCACAATATGAGTCTCAACCCGGCTAAATGCGCCTTCGGCGTATCCACTGGGAAGTTCTTGGGGTTTATCGTCAGCCAGCGCGGCATCGAGGCGAACCCCGAGAAAATCCAAGCTATTATTGACATGGCCCCACCCCGGAATGTCAAAGAAGTTCAGAGGCTCACGGGCCGGTTGGCTGCAATCGGCCGTTTCCTCTCCAAGTCAGGGGAGAAGTCTCTCCCCTTCTTCAAGGCTCTACGCGGAAAAGGGGGCTTCGAGTGGGGTACCCATCAACAAGAAGCCTTCGAACAGCTGAAGCAGTACCTCACCAACCCTCCTCTCCTCAGCAAGCCCGAGCCGGGCGAACCACTATGGCTTTACCTGTCCGCCTCGGATAGCGCACTCAGCGTCGTCCTCGTCCGAGAGGAAGATGGGGTCCAGAGGCCATTGTACTACGTGAGCAAAGTTCTGCTCCCTGCCGAGACGAGGTACGCAAAGATAGAGAAGGTGGCCTATGCCTTGGTCATGGCGGCCCGGAAGCTTCGTCCTTACTTCCAGGCCCACTCCGTCCAAGTACTGACCGACCAGCCACTGAAGACTGTCCTTCACAAGCCCGAGAACTCCGGCCGCTTAGTCAAGTGGTCGATCGAGCTGAGTCAGTTCGACATCAGCTACCAGCCGAGGACGGCCATCAAAGGGCAGGCCCTCACCGAGTTCATCACCGAGTGCACAGTCTCCGAGCAGCCCAGTACTGAGGCTTCGGATCCGACCTGGGAGATTTTTGTCGATGGATCATCATGCGAAACAGGGAGTGGGGCTGGCATCATCCTTCGTGGCCCCGACCAATTCTTACTTCAATACTCCCTCCGCCTCAACTTTCCGGCCTCCAACAACGAGGCGGAATACGAGGCCATGATCGCAGGATTGACCCTAGCACGTCGAGCCGGAGCCAAGCAAATCCGGGCCTTCAGCGATTCTCAGCTCGTGGTCAACCAGATCACTGGAGAATACGAAGCCCGCGATGATCGCATGATGAGGTATTTGGCGGTGGTCCGGCGTCTCCTAGCGTCCTTCTGCCACTCCACAGTCATTCGAGTCCCTAGAGAGCAGAACGCTCAAGCAGACGCGTTGTCAAAGCTCGCCTCTTCTTCCTTCGAGGGTCTTGACCAAACTGTACTCATAGAAATCCTCCTAAAGCCAAGTATCAACGATCAAGACCAGGAGGCAATGTGTGTCCAAGACGGTGCCAGTCCAGACGACTGGACCACTCCCATCCGGAGATTCTTAGTCAGTGTCGAGCTTCCTGAAGACCGAGCCGAAGCTAGACGTGTCAGGGTCCGAGCTGAAAGGTTCGTCATGATTGATGACATCCTCTTCAAACGCTCATACACCTTGACCAACGGCAAGCCATACCTCCGCTGTCTCACCAGCGACGAGGCCGGCTACGCGCTAAGAGATCTTCATGAAGGGATCGGCGGATGCCACATGGGGAGCAGGACGCTCGCCCGAAAGGCTCTGAATCAGGGGTACTATTGGCCGACCATGCTCCAAGACTCGCAAGACCTAGTCAAGAGGTGCGGCCCATGCCAAAGGTTCTCCCCTATCAAGAGGCTTCCTCAAGCCAATCTCCGATCCCTAGCTAGTCCTACCCCATTCGCCATGTGGGGCATGGACCTTGTGGGCCCCTTCCCTGTAGCGGTAGGGCAAAAGAAGTTCTTGATAGTCGCCATTGACTACTTCACCAAATGGCTCGAAGCCGAGCCTCTGTCCAGCATCACCGAGCGCCAAGTACAACAATTCTTTTGGAAGAACATCATTTGCCGGTTCGGAATCCCCCGGGTCCTCGTTACAGACAACGGAACCCAATTCCAGGGTCAGAACTTCCAAACTTTCTGCGCGGACATCGGTATTCAGCAACGTTTCTCCGCTATTTGCCACCCTCAGTCCAACGGCCAAGCGGAGAACGCAAACAGGCAAATCCTCGATGGCCTCAAGAAGCGCCTCGACAGTTCCCCCAAAGGGCTTTGGGTCGAAGAACTGCCTAGTGTGCTATGGGCGTACCGAACCACCATGAGGATCCCCACGGGAGAGACGCCGTTCGCCTTGACCTACAGGACGGAGGCAGTCATCCCCGTCGAGGTCGGCCTGCCTTCTCCCGTATCATGGCCTTCGACGAAGCTGACAATTCATCCGGCTTGAGGGCCAACCTGGACCTCGTCGCCGAAGCAGAGAGAAATCCTCAATCCGGAGAAGCATCTACCAACAACGGATCGAGAAGTTTTACAACAAAAAGGTCCGCCCCACAAACATCAAAGCGGGAGTCCTCGTGTTGCGAAAACTATCCGTCTCTGATCCAACCAAGAAGAGGAAATTGGCCCCCAACTGGGAA
Source organism: Hemerocallis citrina (assembly GCA_017893485.1). Taxonomy (NCBI): domain Eukaryota; kingdom Viridiplantae; phylum Streptophyta; class Magnoliopsida; order Asparagales; family Asphodelaceae; genus Hemerocallis; species Hemerocallis citrina. Next base: position 55,092,666 of record CM030358.1, read on the forward strand.
GGCCCATACCGTGTAGTCGAGTCTGTACGCCCTGGTACGTACCGACTGGCAGATATGGACGGCCGGCTCATTAGCCGACCCTGGAATGCCGAGCACCTAATGAAGTTCCTGGAAGAGAGAACATAGGTCCTAGCTTGGCTAATGTGTATAAAATCTTTTTGTGAGCTTTCGTATGTAAAGGGCCGCTTCAGCGACCCTCTCTATCATGTATGAAGGAGATCTCCTTTTGTCAAACTCCAAATGCCTCGGCAGCTTCGACCTAACACCGGGCAATGGGATCAGCACCCGAGTCCTCACTCCGGTGTCGTCCCTAACGTCTCGGTAGGTTCGACCCAGCTTCAGGCCAGGGACTCTTCCTAAGGCCCCACGTCGACCCCTCACGGATCGACGGAGCCGAACCTCGCCTCTGCCATCATTCACTACACTACTAACCAGAGCAAAGAAAGAAAAGAATTCTTTATTCATACTCTTTTTTGGTTCTGAGAAAACAAACAAAGACCGTTACAGGACCACTCCACTCATCTCAAACTGGAGGAAGCCGCCATCTTAGAGCCCCTCGGGTCCGACGAAGGGCGGGACCACTCCGACCGAGCGACTAGGAGCCCTCTCCTCGTCATGATGGTCCTTGGGCTCAGCCACGGTCGACACACCAGCCACGGAGCTCTGGGCATCAACTGGTCGCATACGCTCCAACAGCAGCAACGCAGAGGGAACCCCCTCCACTCGCCGACCCACAGAGGAAGATGTCGAGACACCCAGCATCGTCTTGTAACGGTGTATCTCCATCTCCTTCTCTACAATGACATCGCGAAGTAACCTCTCAGAAGAGGGCCTCTGCACCGAGGCATTCGACATGGTATATCCAAGTCCGACGCCTCCGAGGTCCCGATCCACCATCGCCCTCCTCAGCCGGCTCGCCTCCTCACTTAAGGCCTCAGACTTATTCCGATAATAGTTAAAGGCCGCATCAGTGTCATGAGCCCCCTTTCGGTAGCGAACCAACGTGGCCTCCAGGGCCTCAACTTTGCTCCGGAGCCACGCCACGTCGGAACGACGGGGGTCCACCTCGGGAAGGGGAGCCACAACCTACAAGAGAACCAGCCAACTCAAAACACATAAGCAAGAAGGTTCGGAAATATTCGAGGTCAAAACACTTGGCCGGTCAAAAAACCTTTTTTATAAATTGAGTTGCTTCTTACAAAGAATGCGGTGACCAGTCCGCTGAAGGCAAATACAATCGAGAGAGGGAAAAAGAAAGATAAAACTATACAACTTGTTTTCCCACCTCAGCATCGGCAGACGGGTTGGCAGACGGGTCAATAGCAGGCCCTTCTTCGCCAGGGGTCTTCGGTGTCCCCTCGACCTCCATGTCATACTCGAAGTTGGACAGGTCAAGGGTTGGGTAGAAGTGCCTCACGTGGCTGAGGGCCTTCGCATAACACTCGTCCTGAGCCTTGATCACCAGGAGCTGACCCGTCTCTGTCAGCTCTTCCCTCTCCTTGGCGAACTCCTTCTTCTGGGCCGCCATCTTCTTCGCCCATTCCTCCTTCTCCTTGTCAAAGGCCGTCTTCATCTCCTGCTCCCTCTTATGAGAGCCTTCGAGCTCTATCTTCATCTCCTTCGTCTCCTGCACGGCCTTGTCAGCCCGGTCGCGCTCCCGCTTCAAGGCTGCCTCGTAAAGGCCCCTCACGTGGGCCCCCTGCACGGTCGCCTGCAGTCACCAAGCACAACTAAGGAAGCCTCCTCTACAACGTAATTACAAGGCAAGAGAGGTCGGCAGACTTACCAGCACATTGGCCTGTGCAAGGCAAGTATACGCCTCATCCAGGGTCTCGGCCTTCATCTCCGAACGATCTCGGGGGGTCGCCAACTTACTCGCCACCTCGACGGCCTGCTGCCCTCGGGTCAGGCAGTCTCCCTCACGGATCGACCAACTCGGCACCCACGGTCGCCGAAGCCTCTCCTCTACCTCCGGATCCACTAGAGGGCCCTTCCCCTTATCAAGATCGGTGACCTTGCCCTGGTCTGGGCCGCCCTGAACCGCCACGTCCTTGACCGTCTCCGAGCGAGTCCTTTTGACCCTCGGCTGAACAGGGGCCTCGGAGACCACCTGGGATGACCCCCTCGTCTTCATTGCCTCCCCCTTCTTCTCGGTTTTCTCCTTCTTCATGGCGAGCCTCTTTGCCTTGATCGATTCAGGATCCATGCCTGCAAGAAGATCCAGTAAGGACAATGAGCACGAAGGAATAACAAAGCCAAAAGAAAGAAACAACTACATACTAAGCACGGCCGGGCTCAGTCCAATGCTCGCCAGGTGGGCCTCCGTGACCTTCGTCCAATTGATACTGTATGACAGACGAAGGCGCCCAACAAACCCCCACTCCTCGGTCGTCAGGTCCCTCGGCCTCGGCGTTTTGTAGCTCGGCTTGGAGTGGTTCCATCGAGTGGGAATGCCCCAAGGTTCCTCACTCCGGATCACCAGATATTTTTTCTTCCAGTCCTTGATGGAGTCCGGATGACCGTGGATGACCTTCCCCTTACTCCGAGGCGAAATGTAGTAAACACCCTCAGCTGACGAGCTGATCATCAGCATCGCTCGGAACACATTCAGCCGTAGGGGTACCTTCTGCTCCTCGCACATCAACACGAAGCAGATGATCTGCTTCCAGGAGTTCGGCCCGTACTGCATCGGCGCCAAGGATGCCCAGTTCAGCACCTCGCGAACAAACGGGTGGACTGGCAGCCTCAGGCCGGAGATGAAGGCATCCACGGGAAAGACGCAATACCAATCCGGCAGGGGGTCGGTCGGTCGAAGAGTAGAGCTCGGCAACATGAGCTCGTAGCTGGACCCTATGTGGTACGCCAGCTGCAAAGCCTCCAAGTCACCTGCCTCCAGAACGGTCGGAAGTGTGTCCATTATCACCCTCTTCCGGCTCGGCAATGACGGCTGGACCCCAAACAGCTCCTTATTAGAAAGATCGTTGGGGTACCGGCGGAACGGCTTAGGTTGCACGGGCGACCCTGTCATCAAGTTACGATAAACAGGCGCCTGGCTCGAGCCCCCGGTCCTCGACCCCTTCTTCTTCGGAGCCCTCTTCTTCTTGGCTCGTTCCGGCGAGGGGGTAGATAATCGCCCCAGACCTGTCGGCATGGAACTCGAGCCCACACCCTGACCTCCTATCTGAGCCCCTTCGGCTTCACCCCCTTCGGGGCCACCCTCCTCTTCGGAAGCCAACCCAAGAATCTGGACTTCGCCTGAACTACCGCCCCCCTCCTCAGATTCGCTGCTCTCCACCACAAAAAGCCTCCGAGATCGCAACGGCTTCACATTATACACTGGCTGCTCCTCGCCTACCGGCTCCTCCCACGAAACCGAATCGGAAAGCTCCACATTATGCACAGACTCCCCCTCAAGAACAGGCTCCTCCCACGAAGTCGATTTGGAGGCGGGTTTCACTTCCCCCCCAGACGTCGACGCTGATGAGCCAGACTGAGCCTTGTCCATCTGTGCCTAAACTAAACAGACTTACCAACTAATCTGGGGTCGCTTCGAAAGAACGAGCCTGGTGCAGCAAACGGTAGGGACGAGCGCTGAAGTGTTGGAAGATTTTTGAAAGAGAAAGAAGCGAGAAAGAAGTGGGCGACAGGGGGAGAGGGGGGACATTTATAGAGGATGAAAACGACTCCTCGATTTCCGCAATTACTGTTCACCGATTGACGTGTAACTGCCGCCTGGAAAATCGTGCCACGTCTTCGAAACGTGCACTGCTGACGTCACCCAGTGCCAGGCTGGCCACCAGACACAGGGGTCAGTTCGGATGCAGTGTTCGGCGAAGAAAACATTTTATTTAAGATTTGAGGCGCCGTCCTTCGACAGACGCCCCGGGCTCCAGGGCTCGATCGGCTCCCCTCTCACCCGTGAGCAGCCCGGGGCTTACGGCCTCGGTAGCCGAAACCCCGAACTGTTCGAGGGTGGGACAGAAGCCACCATCGCCTGGAGCCCCATCAGAAAACAGATCGGCCCACCTCCAATCGGAGACGACCCATCAGTCTGAGGCTCTTCAGCCCCAGGTCCGGACTACGGTTGATGCCCCTCCCGTCGGGATCTCTCTCGGGCCAAACAACCGTGTCAGGGTCGTCTGACCCGAAAAAGGATCCAGACGGCAAAGCCACCACCAATCCGAGGCTCCTCAGCCCCAGGGTCGGAATTCGGTCGGTACCCCTCTCGCCCTGATCTCCCCTAGATCTGGCTACCGAATCAAGGCCATCAGATCCAAGAGAAGATCTGGGCGGCAGAGTCACCACCTCTCCGACACTACCAGGGTTAAAATTTTGCAAGAGACAGGCGTCCGCCGAAGCAGACACCTCTGATGGCCAGTGGACCACCCTTGCTATGATCAAACCTGCTAGGGGGAGAGGGGTATTTATAGCCTCCCCCATAGGCCTGCTGTAATGACATTGGAAAAGCCAATCGACGGAAGCTCATGCGCCATATGCATTTATTTAGGCGGCGCCATTAATGCCCCTAGGAAATTGGAACATCGCACAGATCCCGGAGCACCTTCAATGCTCCGCGAAGACGGCGGACCACTCCGCTCAAACCTTCTAAGGCACCACGGCTCGCCATCACCCTTGCCGACCCATAATCCCTCGAAAGCTCGAGGTTCGGTCTCGCACCAGGGTAACCTTCTCCGGAAGACTCAACGGCACGCCATCACCCTCGCCGGCTCGAGGTTCGCTCTAACATCAGGGCCATCACCCTAGCCGGCTCGAGGTTTGCTCTAACATCAGGGCAACCAACCCTCGCCGGCTCGAGGTTCGCTCTAACATCAGGGCAACCAACCCTCGCCGGCTCGAGGTTCGCTCTAACATCAGGGCAACCAACCCTCGCCAGCTCGAGGTTCGCTCTAACATCAGGGCAATCTTCTCCGGAAGACTCAACGGCTCGCCATCACCCTTGCCGACCCATAATCCCTCGCCAGCTCGAGGTCCGGTCGAGCACCAGGGTAGTCTTCTCAGGAAGGCTCAACGGCTCGCCATCACCCTCGCCAGCTCGAGGACTGGTCTAGCACCAGGGTAGTCTTCTCCGGAAGACTCAACGGCTCGCCATTGCCCTTGCCGACCCATAATCCCTCGAAAGCTCGAGGTCCGGTCTAGCACCAGGGTAATCTTCTCAGGAAGTTTTAACGGCTCGCCATCACCCTTGCAGGCCGACAATCCCTCGCCAGCTCGAGGTTCGCTCTAACATCAGGGCAACCAACCCTCGCCGGCTCGAGGTTCGCTCTAACATCAGGGCCATCACCCTCGCCGACTCGAGGTTCGCTCTAACATCAGGGCAACCAACCCTCGCCGGCTCGAGGTTCGCTCTAACATCAGGGCAACCAACCCTCGCCGGCTCGAGGTTCGCTCTAACATCAGGGCAACCAACCCTCGTCAGCTCGAGGTTCGCTCTAACATCAGGGCAATCTTCTCCGGAAGACTCAACGGCTCGCCATCACCCTTGCCGACCCATAATCCCTCGCCAGCTCGAGGTCCGGTCGAGCACCAGGGTAGTCTTCTCTGGAAGGCTCAACGACTCGCCATCACCCTCGCCAGCTCGAGGACCGATCTAGCACCAGGGTAGTCTTCTCCGGAAGACTCAACGGCTCGCCATCGCCCTTGCCGACCCATAATCCCTCGAAAGCTCGAGGTCCGGTCTAGCACCAGGGTAATCTTCTCAGGAAGTTTTAACGGCTCGCCATCACCCTTGCCGGCCGACAATCCCTCGCCAGCTCGAGGCACGCTCTAACATCAGGGCAACCAACCCTCACCCGCTCGAGGTTCGCTCTAACATCAGGGCAACCAACCCTCACCGGCTCGAGGTTCGCTCTAACATCAGGGCAACCAACCCTCGCCGGCTCGAGGTTCGCTTTAACATCAGGGCAACCAACCCTCGCCGGCTCGAGGTTCGCTCTAACATCAGGGCAACCAACCCTCGCCAGCTCGAGGTTCGCTCTAACATCAGGGCAATCTTCTCCGGAAGACTCAACGGCTCGCCATCACCCTTGCCGACCCATAATCCCTCGCCAGCTCGAGGTCCGGTCGAGCACCAGGGTAGTCTTCTCAGGAAGGCTCAACGGCTCGCCATCACCCTCGCCAGCTCGAGGACTGGTCTAGCACCAGGGTAGTCTTCTCCGGAAGACTCAACGGCTCGCCATTGCCCTTGCCGACCCATAATCCCTCGAAAGCTCGAGGTCCGGTCTAGCACCAGGGTAATCTTCTCAGGAAGTTTTAACGGCTCGCCATCACCCTTGCAGGCCGACAATCCCTCGCCAGCTCGAGGTTCACTCTAACATCAGGGCAACCAACCCTCGCCGGCTCGAGGTTCGCTCTAACATCAGGGCCATCACCCTCGCCGACTCGAGGTTCGCTCTAACATCAGGGCAACCAACCCTCGCCGGCTCGAGGTTCGCTCTAACATCAGGGCAACCAACCCTCGCCGGCTCGAGGTTCGCTCTAACATCAGGGCAACCAACCCTCGTCAGCTCGAGGTTCGCTCTAACATCAGGGCAATCTTCTCCGGAAGACTCAACGGCTCGCCATCACCCTTGCCGACCCATAATCCCTCGCCAGCTCGAGGTCCGGTCGAGCACCAGGGTAGTCTTCTCTGGAAGGCTCAACGACTCGCCATCACCCTCGCCAGCTCGAGGACCGATCTAGCACCAGGGTAGTCTTCTCCGGAAGACTCAACGGCTCGCCATCGCCCTTGCCGACCCATAATCCCTCGAAAGCTCGAGGTCCGGTCTAGCACCAGGGTAATCTTCTCAGGAAGTTTTAACGGCTCGCCATCACCCTTGCCGGCCGACAATCCCTCGCCAGCTCGAGGCACGCTCTAACATCAGGGCAACCAACCCTCACCCGCTCGAGGTTCGCTCTAACATCAGGGCAACCAACCCTCGCCGGCTCGAGGTTCGCTCTAACATCAGGGCAACCAACCCTCGCCGGCTCGAGGTTCGCTCTAACATCAGGGCAACCAACCCTCGCCAGCTCGAGGTCCACTCTAACATCAGGGCCACCCCCTCATGAAGGACCAGCGATTCGTCATCCCATTTCTACAACCGTAAAACACTCATCCACGGCTAGCTCCCGCACCCCCGCAGGAGTGGGGGGCTTGTGTGGTAGGGTAAAAATGGCTTGGGGCCCCACCAGGGCCCAGTACAGCTCTCACTCCAAAATGAGGAAAACAACAATATGGCTCGGCTTCGAACCACTACAGGGTCGGCGCCGAACCTTAAGTTCACGCCTACAAACCTAGCCTCCTCGTATCCGACGAGTCTCGATGGCCCTCGGCCTCCGATCCACGACAGCCCTGCGGGCCGTCTGCCCAGCCTGATAAAGAATGAAGATGACCTGGCACAGCCTAGGCCACCAGATTCTCCCAGGAACACAGGAGCCCTACGATCAGCCATGTCAGCTCCAAATACCACCAAAGGCTTTGCCACGCCAGCCCTATACCACTCTTGGTACTGCCACGTCAGCCCTAAACCCCCTGGGCCTTCTGCCACGTCAGGCCCATGGGCTTTCGGGTTCAGACCCGGCCCCCAAGCGGATCCAAACCCGGTTGGAATTCCCTATAAATACTAGACCCTCACCCACCTTTTCAGGTAATCAATCTTTTGCCACCCAAATTTCCCTAGTTATTGCTACTCTCTCACAGAGACTGACTAGATCATCGGAGGGTCCGCCACCGGGATAAATCCCGGTGTTCCAGGACCGTCTGCAGGTACCCGAGGCGAGGCGATCCGAGCCGATCCTCAAGAGCCGAAGCGAGCCTCCCGCTCGTCATCCCGTGCCGCACTCTTCCCTCATTACAAATTGAGTCCGAACTCACACCTGGTGCATCCACACTGCGACCAAAAACAAACTGCATCAACAACCTTCACAAAGTTTTCCTTCATCTTGAATCTTCAACCTTGGGAGCCCATTAACCAAATCCTTATTACCATAACTTTGAGCTTAGTCATATTTATATGACCAAGTCTAGCATGCCATATAAAGACTTTATCATTGGTGCTCATCTTCTCAACATATGAGTTGGAGGCCGATAAAACATATAGATCTTTAACTCGTGCTCCGGCGTGAACCACATCCGCCTTTAACTCTTTAATATTCTTTAAGAATTTGACGTCACTTGGGCCAAATAAAACGTAGTTACCTGAGTCCACCGCATTTACCACAGAGAGAAGATTCTTCCTTACTCCAGGAACATGATATACATTCTTGAAAGTTATTGGGCTTCCATCATCTCCTTTAATGACAACAGCCCCTTCCTTCTCAATGCGGTGGATTGAATTATCCGCGGTAATGATGGCTTCTTTCCCGTCATGACACTGAAGACTAGAAAATAACTTCTCGTCTCCGATAATATGATGGCTACAACCAGAATCCACAATCCAATCATTTCCAAGATTTTTAGTTGTGGATGTACCTAAAGATGCAGCCTCCACCGTAAAACATTTTCCCCATTCTTCGTCTTCAGTGTGACCCTTTGATTCCGCCATATTTGTTTCTTTCAACTTAACTCGGCAATCCTTTTTGAAGTGCCCAAGTTTCCCACACCGGTAGCACTTGAATCGCTTCTTGTCTCCCATAGAAGATCTTTCTCGTCCATCATTATTTTTTGTATCACTATCCTTGAACTTGGCTCTAAAACTTTGTTGCCTCCGAGCTACAAACGCGCTCCCCTAGTCATCATTGACTTTAACTCCCGCCATTTGCATGGCTAGTGATTCTTGCGAAGCTAGTAGATTTTCGAATTCCTCCAAGGAAGGTTGTGTAGCCCATCCTTGAACTGAAGTAACAAACGGTGTATATTCGGGTCGTAAACCACGAATAATAGACCGCTTCATCCGAGCTTCTGAAATCGACTCCTCCGGATTAAGAGTATTAATCTCTGAGCAAAGGTTTTTTACCTTGATAAAGAACTCTGAGATTGAAGACTCGGACTCCCCCTGCTTCGCATTCGCCAACTCGTTCTCTAATAATTGTAGCCGAGCCTCGTTCTTCTTGTTGAACAATTGATCTAACGCTTGCCAAATCAAACTAGCGGATTTACACCTTGAGACATGCTCAAATACTCCAGAGGATATTGACCTCTTCAAAGCAAACTCCGCCTTGGCATTTTTTCGTGTCCACTCCTTTGTCGCTTCCGCTGTTGCAGCATCTCCCCTTGGTGGTGTTGTGCTACTACCGCCGACGATATCCCATAAGTCCTCACTAACCAAGTATGACTCCATACATGACTTCCATAACCGGTAGTTAGATTGGTTTAAGATCTCCATTCCCAATCCAACGACACAACCCATTGATTCCATACTTAGAATAAACCGAGCTCTCTTAAACCCCGATCTTGATGAGCACAAGATTAGAATGGCTCTGATACCATGTAGAGAAACTCCGATAATGCTTAGCACTAGCCCAAGACCGTAATACCCGAGGAACCCGAGTGAAACCAAGAGAAGAAACCCTCTAAGTATGAAGAATGATATGGAAGAATACTTAGAAAATACTTGAAAGATTTTTAGAGAGAATTAGAGAACTTATGAAGAACACTCTTTCTTTAACTTGTTTTTTATTTATTTGTTCAACTTGTTTACAAATGGGAGAGGAAGGAGCTATTTATAGGCTCCAAGATTACAAAATATCTTACAAGTCTTCTAGAACTCTCTACCATAATATCTAGATTTTATGTCTTACAATTCCTAGAATTTTCTACACAAATCTTTAGATAATTATTTTATAGAATTCTCTAGAACATATAGAGGAGGTGATAATATTTTATGATGTTTCTAGAGAATCTCTAGAACTTGGGCTTAATTTTGGGTTTGGATTATGAACCCATAATTAAGCTTAACTCAAAAATCAAGTTTAATTTCAATAAATATAAGCGAAATTTTGTCATTTTGTGCCACAAACTTGCATTTATAAGGAGAAATTTACTAGGCTTTTTTCTTACTCAATTTCAGCTTAGGTGTTCAAATTAATCGTAGTCTTTATTATATGTAAGTATTACTTTCATATCAATGCACTTTTTAAGTAACAGTTCATCAATTTTCTTTTAAAAAGCAGGGCGGAGGGGGTGGGTATAGTACACTTTTTACTCTTCATTAAAAAACCAAGTAATGTGTCTTTTGCAGCTAAATCCGGAGTAGAACCTCCAGCCTGTGTTGAACTAGCTAAGCATGTCATGTTGGAATTTTATATACACTTAAGAACATGCATAAAATATTAATAACAATCGAAAACATGTTTCCATGAATCTAGATCTTAATCATGTTACAAAAGTGCTTTAATATAAAATCCTAAATCATGAAACTATAGATCTTTGCTAAATTAAAATAGGAAGAACATTAAAAGCGGAAGCACTAACCTGAAGCCATTGATGGAGATTGCGCAGAGGGTTTGGATCTTCCTATATAATACGCACTTCTATGAGATGCCGTCTCTCTATTCTTCTGTTGATGGGATGACAGATGGAATAAGAAGATGCGTGTATATAGGGGACCATAACCCTAATTGATAATTATTGATTTCCAATTTTACCCATCACAAAATAAGAAATCTACTTTATGGTCTCTACACGTGTTATATCACACTTAATATTATATGCTTTTAACCCATTACTTAATCTTGATTAGATCACTTTAATTTGGGTTAGACTTTAGGATAGCAATCATACATTTAGTCACATATGTGAGCCCACATAGATTATTTTCCAACAATCTCCCACTTGGGCCACATATGTTACTCCTTATAAATGTACATACTTTATGAGCTCAAAATTTTGCTATCATAACCAAAAGCATAGCCAAACAATCTCGTCCATTAATCATGCAAATATAGGATCAAAGCAATTTTCGTTACATTTATCGTAACTAAATTCATCAATGGTCACATATATCAACATAATCAAATGACATAGATCAAGTGTGAATGTGTAGCATGGAAATTTCATGTAATGTGATCTATACACATGCCTATTTCCAACTGGTCCTCTTTAAAACTTAAGTGAGGTCAGAACCAAAACATGACAAATGAGTGAGAAAACTGAATTCTTTATTTCTGATTAGAAAATAACCAAATGTATAAATGTCTCACACAAATATAATGCAAATAAAATACAAACTCCCACTAAATCATGATATCCTCAAATAATACAACACCCATATGAGCAGTGTGCTCATGAAAGACCTTGGGTGGTAATCCCTTTGTAAGCGGATCTGCTATCATGGAGTTTGTCCCAATGTGCTCTATGGATATCTGTCCACTTTGCACTCTTTCTTTCACAACTAGGAACTTTATGTCAATATGCTTCGACTTTGTCGAACTCCTGTTGTTGTTGGAATACATCACTGCCGACTTATTGTCACAAAATAACTTGAGTGGTCTTTCTATATTCTCCAAAATGCGCAGCCCAGTGACAAAATTCCGCAGCCATATTCCATGATTTGATGCCTCATAGCATGCTACATACTCTGCTGCCATAGTGGAAGAAGCTATGAGTGTCTGTTTGACACTTTTCCAGGATATAGCTCCTCCAGCTAACATGTAAATATAGCCTGATGTAGACTTTCTGCTATCTTGGCACCCAGCGAAATCAGAATCAGAATATCCTACGACCTCCAAATGATCTGATTTCCTATATGTGAGCATGTAATCCTTTGTTCTCTGAAGATACCTCATAACCCTCTTGGCTGCTATCCAATGGTCCATACCAGGTTTGCTTAAATACCTGCCTAACATCCCAACAATGTACGCAATATCCGGACGCGTACATACTTGAGCATACATTAGACTCCCAATAGCTGATGCATAGGGGATCTTTTGCATTTCCTGAATTTCAAGGTTACTTTTAGGACACTGGTTGAGACTAAATTTGTCTCCTTTAGCAACAGGGGTATCCCCTGGTCTACAATCTTGCATGCCAAACCTTTTGAGTACTTTATCGATGTATCCCTTTTGCGATAATCCTAGAATACCTCGAGAACGATCTCGGTGTATCTGAATTCCTAATACAAAAGAGGCATCCCCAAGATCCTTCATCTCAAAATTCTTGGACAGAAACCTTTTAGTTTCGTGCAATAAATCTATATCATTAGTGGCAAGCAATATGTCATCGACATATAGGACTAAGAATATATGCTTGCTCCCACTGAACTTGTGATACACACAATCATCAACTATATTCATCTCGAAACCAAATGAGATAATTACTTGATGAAACTTGTGGTACCATTGACGAGAAGCTTGCTTGAGTCCATAGATGGATTTTGTCAATTTGCAAACCATATTCTTTGGATCTCCCGACACAAAGTTTTCTGGTTGCACCATATAAATTGTCTCGTCAATGTCACCATTGAGAAACGCCGTCTTGACATCCATCTGATGTAGCTCAAGATCAAGATGAGCAACAATTGCCATAATTATCCTAAATGAGTCTTTCGATGAAACTGGAGAGAAAGTCTCTGTAAAATCAATGCCTTCTTTCTGAGTATAGCCTTTAGCTACAAGACGTGCCTTATACCTCTCCACATTACCATTTGCATCCCTCTTGGTCTTAAATATCCATTTACAACCAATTGGTTTTGCACCTTCTGGTAATGGGACAAGTTCCCAAACTTTATTGTCTTGCATAGACTTATACTCCTCATTCATGGCATTAATCCACTTTTGAGAGTTACAACCTTTCATGGCCTGATGAAATGTGATTGGATCATCTTCCATCATTCCATTGTCATCCTCATGTTCTTGGAGAAATGCAATATAATCATCCGGAATAGCATTCCTCCTTTCTCTCGTGGATCTCCTTAATGGCACTGATTCTTGAGGTTGTTGAGTTTGTTCTTCTGGAACAATTACCTCATCTTAAATGGGGGGTTGTTCAACATTGTCTTGTTGAGGTTCCAGATTCACTTCTTGATCAATAATAGGTGTGGGAACCTGTATATTGTCAAAAGTGATAGTAGGAATTGAATCCAATTCCTCCTCAAAAGCAATGTTCCTGACTTTATTTCTTCCCCCAAACTCAACTTCCTCAAAAAATGTTGCAGTTCCCGTCTCAAAAATATTCCTAAGCGTGGGATCATAAAACTTATAGCCCCTAAATCGTTCAGAATAACCAATAAAGTAGCTGCTCACTGTTTTGGAGTCCAGTTTCTTTTCATATGGCCTGTAAGGCCTTGCCTCAGCTGGACATCCCCAAATGTGAAAGTGCTTTAGACTAGGCTTTCGACCTGTCCAAAGCTCATAAGGTGTTTTGGCAGCTGCTTTAGTTGGTACTCTATTGAGAATGTAAGCTGCAGTCTTTAATGCTTCTCCCCAGAGGGACTCAGGTAAGGTGGAATGAGCAATCATACTCCTTACCATATCCTTAAGAGTCCTATTTCGTCTTTCAGCAACACCATTCATGCTAGGAGATCCTGGCATGGTGTACTGTGGTACAATACCGCATTCCTCTAGGAATTTAGCAAACGGTCCTGGACGTTGTTCACCTGAGCCATCATATCTGCCGTAGTACTCACCACCACGATCAGATCTGACAATTTTAATCCTTTTGTTGAGTTGATTCTCAACTTCAGCTTTATATGCTTTGAACACGTCCATAGACTGTGATTTTTCATGAATGAGATATAGATACCCATAACGTGAGTAATCGTCTATGAATGATATAAAATATTGTTGACCATTCCAAGATCCCGTAGGGAATGGCCCACAAATATCTGTATGAATCAATTCTAAGACGCCTGAAGATCTATTGGCACCTAATCTCTTAGTTTTGGTCTGTTTTCCCTTTATGCAGTCTACACAGATATCAAAGTCTGTGAAGTCCAAGGACTCCAAAATACCATCAGACACAAGACGCTCAACTCTACCTTTTGAGATATGACCTAAGCGCTTATGCCATAATGACGCTGAATTTTTTTTATTTAATTTACGTTTAGTACCATGTGACTCTACATGCAAGGTTTCATTATAGGATGCAATTGTTTCAAGCAAATAAAGGTTGTCATAAACATTCAAGTAACCAGTTCCAACAATATTTGAATTTAAAGACAAACTGAATTGATTGTTTCCAAATGAACAATAATAACCAGATTTGTCCAACAAGGAAACAGAAATTAAATTTCGTCTAAAAGACGGAATAACAAAAGTGTCTTTTAAATCCAAATAAAAACCAGTTCCTAATAACAACCTAAAATGCCCAACTGTTTCCACTTCTACCGATTTTCCATCGCCCACAAAGATGTATCTTTCACCATCATTTGGCTTTCGGTAGCTCAAACAACCATGCATAGAAACACTTATGTGAGTAGTAGCACCAGAATCTATCCACCAAGTGTTTCTAGGTACTGAAGATAAATTAACTTCAGAACAGACCAAAGTCATTTCAACCTTATTGTTTTTAGCAAAACGTTTCTCAATTTGATCTAGAAAATCTATGGCTTTAGTAATCCTATCGGATTCTGTGTCCCTAAAGGCTTCTGGAATGCTGTGTTTCATAATCATTAGACTCATGCGATTTGAACGATCCCATCTCTCAAATACCCTTTTATCATCAGGAGTGCTTTCCGCAGTGAGAGATGGAGGTTGTTCTTCCCTTAATGCATGGTCTAATTCCATACAGCCAAGAGTTATCAGTAAGGTCCATTTCCATTCCTTGAAATTTATCCCATTAAGCATGGGAATAGAATTGATGTTAGCAGTTATTGAGGCAGTAGACGATAAACTAGCTGAATATAGAACAAAAATAAACAAATAAGCTCACATGAGAATCCATATAAAACAATAAATTCAAATAATGGTTAATCCCATCTCAAGATACCAGACACAACGTTAATATCAAGTCTTTGGACAGTAACATTAACTGTAAGCGGTACTCTTGTTGTAGTAATCAAATATTGACAATAAATCCTGTCAAATAATAAGTCATTCTTTGGACTGACTCATTGTTCACATGGAATACCTTATAATTGTCACATATTTATTACCACAGATGTATATGAAATTCGGCCAAATATCAACTTACCTTTGGGTCAGTTAATAAACGCATGAATTACAAACACACAATCATCTTGATATTTTAAATAAATTAATCTACACAAAAGAGGTCACTTTGGCAACATTTTGTTTCAATCAATGTATTCAAAATATTAGACATTCATAAAAAAATCAAAATCATAATTTGAATTTAATTGTTTTCCAAAATTTTATCTTTTCCTTAATTTTATAATTTTACTTTATTTGTAGATGGATAATATCAAGATAATATCTATTTAAAATGATAATAAAACCATAACTGAATTTTATTTATCCGATTATAGAAAAAATATCTTTAGTAACATAAAATTGATTTTCTTTACAGTTTTATCCGATAACGGCTTAATCTCCGTAGCATGAAGCTTCAGATCTGAAGTGTTCATATCTAAGCAGTGTTTTCTTTCCCTAACAAATTTCAGGGCCTCTGAAGAATGCCATAAGAAAATGTGCAGAGGGTTTCTTTTGATTCTGTAATCAATGAGATTGATAATATGGTTTTATCTTTTGAAATTAAAAAAAAAAAAAAAAAAAAAATCCCCATAAAACGGTAAGATCTGAAGCCATAGATCGGTGGGCCCCTCCAAGCACAACTACCCCATAAAGGGAAAATCTGTCACTATGTTGGATTCCTTGTTCCAATTCTTGAATCACAGTGCTCCTCCATTAAAGATACAAAACAATTTTATATTTTTGTTGAACTAATTAATTCTCCTCCTAATTAAGATGATTAGTAGTTGGTAGCCTCTAATTTCTCCTGAAGCCATTGATAAAAAAAACAAAATCCCATTTACAATAATCACATGAATCAAATACCCAAAACAAACGGGCCAACAGTTCATGAATCAACTAAAATTAAACATTCAGATCCCACCAGATCTTTAAATCCAGAATATAAAATATTGTAAACATCAATTATGATTAGAACACATTGATGTTATAGATTAGTCGGTCTAACAATTAGCTTTTACATATTCAAATTCAATTTATTTAATTATTGAATTTGAATCTTTAGAATACAAAACCATAAAAGAAAGATCCAAAGAAAACCCTAAATTTCTTAAATTAATTCAGCAAAGATGGCTCTGATACCAATTGTTGGAATTTTATATACACTTAAGAACATGCATAAAATATTAATAACAATCGAAAACATGTTTCCATGAATCTAGATCTTAATCATGTTACAAAAGTGCTTTAATATAAAATCCTAAATCATGAAACTATAGATCTTTGCTAAATTAAAATAAGAAGAACATTAAAAGCGGAAGCACTAACCTGAAGCCATTGATGGAGATTGCGCAGAGGGTTTGGATCTTCCTATATAATACGCGCTTCTATGAGATGCCGTCTCTCTATTCTTCTGTTGATGGGATGACAGATGGAATAAGAAGATGCGTGTATATAGGGGACCATAACCCTAATTGATAATTATTGATTTCCAATTTTACCCATCACAAAATAAGAAATCTACTTTATGGTCTCTACACGTGTTATATCACACTTAATATTATATGCTTTTAACCCATTACTTAATCTTGATTAGATCACTTTAATTTGGGTTAGACTTTAGGATAGCAATCATACATTTAGTCACATATGTGAGCCCACATAGATTATTTTCCAACATGTCAAGCTGGCATGCACAAATCTTATTTTCTCCGGCCTAATGACAATAGGGATGCTGGACTATTCTTCGACTCCGAAAAATTTCAGGGTGAGACTTCTGTAAGCTATCTTGCATTTAAAACTGTGCACATTCTTCTTTTTCGCCTTCAGTTGCTGAACGTTTGGTTTTTGTTGTTGTGTTGCAGACATTATCAAACTGCAGGACTGAGGTGTGTGAGGCTCTGGGAATTCCAGAAAACCTGTGCGAGCTGTCGATGGGTATGTCTGGCGACTTTGAGCAAGCCGTAAGGGATCATGACTTCAATTTAAAACTCTTTGTTCCTTTTTTTTTTCCCTTCTTTCTTTCTTTCTTTTCGGATAAATTGCATAAAAACTACCTTGGATCCTCGAAGAATTTTAAAGTACTACAGAACTTGCTTTCTCTCTGGGTGTCAATTTCGGGCTTTTACGCAAACTTTTAATAGAACTAAACCACCTCATATGAGTCAACTCAAAAAAACGACCTCATGTGAGAACCGCCTAGTAAGTGATTCTGTCAAAAAAAAGTGATTCTTGCTTTGCATGTGACATTTTTTTAATTAAAATGCGTTGGAATTTAATCACCTTCTTTCCCTCTTCCTTAACCCTGAGGACAATTATAATTCTAACCTTCCATTAATGAGTGTCTGGTAGTTATTTGGAAAATTCGAAATTCATAGGAGCCGTACATAATAAACCAAGTTCATGATACTTCTTTGAAATTTATTTAAATTTCTGATGTTTGGATAGCTATTTGCAATTTAGCATTTTTTGGATGTAATTATGGAAAATCTTGTCCCATCCTTGTTGTGGAGGTAGAGGTGTAAACGAACCAGATACCGATCGGATATAAGAATTGAGTGATTACTTTTCACTGTATGCATATACTAATCAATTAGTGCTTGCAGATTTAATTGAATATTCATAACTTCTGGTTATCAAAATACGATACAAAAATTCACAAATGATTTGAATAGAAAGATAAGTTATAATTTCTAACCTTGTGCATGTACATATTTATGTTTGTGTTTGTTATTCAGATCTATTTGGATATATCAGGTGATTCAACATTGTTAGTCTTGTTATGCTTTTATAAACCATGGATAACGCACATCCATTTAGTGGATACAAGGTTGAATTAAATTTGTATTATTTTAATGAATCAAATCTCGAACTTATTACCCTTTATCACATGCAGGGCCGGCCCAGTCCTGATGCATGTGAAACATTTGCATCAGGCCCCCAAATCAAAAACAAAAAAAAGGGCCCCCATTTTCAGAAAAAAAGAAAAAAAAATGGAAATGTGTATATGTGGAGTATATGTGAAAAAAATTCTAATACATGAAACAGTTTTTTTTTTAAAAAATAAAAGGGGGCCTCCGTTTTCAGAATTTTTTTTTTTGGAAATGTGTATATGTGGGGTATATGCGAAAAAAATTCTAATACATGAATCGATTATTTTTTTTTGGATATATGTGGGGTCCCTTTTTGAGAGTTTGCTTTAGGCCCCCAAAATCCTAGGGCCGGCCCTAATCACATGTCGAGATCATTCAGTTCCTCTCTGACCATGAAGCTCTTCTTGTTCAATAAAGCATGTCCTTTCGTGTAACAGATAGAAATGGGAAGTACCAATGTCAGAATTGGTTCCACGATATTTGGAGCAAGGGAGTACTTGAAGAAGGATTAGGGACAGGAAACCTTCTGTTCTGTTATCTATTCATCTGGAATTTATGTATATTCGTTGATGTAATAATAAGAACAACAATTAAGGAATATAGTGATAATTTTGATCTAAGAACTCTGGACTCTTGTACTCAATAATTGCTTTTAACCAGCAGATTGTCCTCTCATTTTCATTCATTTGTTTTACTATAGAAAGCTACCATAAACTGTTAAAGTGATTTCATTAATTCTGTGAACTAGCGATATTATATCTAACCAAAACTTATTTCTAACAAAAAATATTTTGCCTGATTAAGAAACTCTAGAAACTCTGCTTTAACAACTCTGAAGTTGGGTGTATCCACTGATTCTGTACATCCTGAAAAGTCTAATTCATTTTCTTTATTTTTGATTCTCAGCTTTGCATGACCACTTTGTTCCGGTCCACATTTTTTTTTATTTAAAGATGACCTAGTCATCGCTTCATTTATGTTCCAGTCCACATTAGACTCTCTCAAGAAGCTAATCACTTAAAACTCTTATTGACACTTTTTAAAGTTCAACTTATCGGTTTGTTTTTAATCAAAAAAAAAACTTATCGGTTTGTTATGATTGTGCGATGTGTGAACAACTTTCTGATTCTGGTTTCTCAGTTGTGAGTGCAGTTGAACGTCTAAAATTGTCGCTGTACCTGTAGGCAGTACTATTTTTTGCTGACATTGCTTCTTTGTCTGATTTTCTTTCTTTTCTCTTTTGACATTGTCTACAAAAGTTTTTTATTTTTAGTTTTTTGAGTTGGGTATCTCAGTAAGGTCGGAAAATATATCAAAAGTGGTAGCTAAAGTTGCAGCAACAACATGAAAACAAATGATAACATCAAAGAATGAGTTTCAGACAATATTTCTTCTAACATGTACAATGTATAGAACAGCATTATATGGAGTATCTGCAGTAAAAAACAATTGTTACAGTGACCTGTGTAGAAACAACTCGAGTTTTCCAGGATTTACGTTTTATCTGTAGAGAACTTGAACTCATTGGATTATAATCTGTCAGGTTAAGTATCTGCTTTAGTAAGATACGTATACGAGTCTAATCTCTGTTTCCAATCCAATCCGCTAACAGTATTTAGTTGAGCAATATTGCTTTATGAGAAGAAGTTTTGATACCTACTTGAATATAGTGAAACTGAAGGTAAAATCAATGAAAAGCTTTACTGCCATGTACGATACCTATCCAGTGCCATGTTGAAAGAAGCGAAGAAATTTGGAAGCACTTCTCACGACAATTGAATATGAAAAAAATTTCAAAATTCTACTCCTTAATTTGAAGAATTAAGTCAAAACGTGCACAAAAGGTTGAAAGTAAAGCACAGTGTGCATATGTAAAGAAAATGAGTACTGTAATTGCAGAACTTTTGATTTTTGTATTTAATTGAAGTGAAGAAATCTTACTGTAGAAAAAGTTATTAAAAAAAAAAATCATAACAAATTTTAAGAAAAATCACAATGCGCATGAACTATTTTTTGCAAGAAACAGGTTGAAGTAATAAAGATGCCCTTTTTTTTTGGTAATAACTGTATAAGAAATACGTGAACTCTAGTAAATTGGTTTATTTGCTTACCATTATCTTTCTCATGGTTGCCTCTAATATTTTCACTTGAGCTACGTATATTCAGGGTCAAGAAATAAATAAGGGATTCTAAAGTGAAATTGGTTTGTGGAATGTCTTTGAATTTCAGATTAAGTGGTTTGGTGAAAGTTTTTTTTTAAGGGAAAGGTAGAGTATGGTCACTCTGTTTCATTAATAAGAAGTTAATAAAATAAACTCAGAGTACCGAGCCAAGTACAATAATCTATGAAACAACAAAATAACATAAATTCACCCCAAAACATGGGGGGTGGGGCAGTAGACGGTACAAACCAACGTACATCATAACAAAATACATCTAAGCATCTATTCCCCCCAACAAACCCTGGGGTTGTGGGGAACAATCAACCACACACATCTGACTGGCCGGGCATCTCCCTCAGTCTAGCGTCGGCCTAATCTCTATCTCAGCATCATCGTACTCCTCCACCTGGAAGACGCTCGCTATCCGCCCTTTAGGTCATGCAGCTGCCACATTTGCCCAAAATGAGATAAGATGCATAATGTGAGTCAAATTACAAGAAGTATTATTACAAGTCTCACGGAAATAGCAATTATTCCTGTCTAGTCAAAGACCCCAGGTCGTAGCGGCGATAGCGATAAACCAAGCTTCCCTCATTGTTCGTCTCTCCGTAGAAAACTTTGGTCCTACCCACAGGTCCTCATACTTACTAGGATACTAAAACGTCCCCAAGGCTCTAAGTATTTCTACTAGGACTGCTTTGCTACCGGGACATTCCAGAAAAAGGTGGTCTCTAGTTTCAGGTACAGCATTGCAGAACCCACATGTAGTGTCCAAATTCGGTTGACGTTTCGCTAGGTTCTCTCTAGTCAATATAGCGTCATTGAGCACTAGCCAGAGGAAAGCTTTAACTTTCAGCGGGGTTTTCGCCTTCCACAGTACTCCCAACCAACACAGGCTACATCCCCTAAAATGAATGCAGTTATAAAGGGAGCGAATAGTGAATGCGCCATTCTTTTCCAGTCCCCAAGATTTCCAATCGGGGCCCTGTGAGCATATTATACCAGCACTGGCGATATAGGACTGAAGTTCCATGACCCTATACTGGGAGGCTTGGTCAAGGGGGTGTATAAAGGTTGGTTTCCAGAGTTTCTTCTCCGGGCTGCAGCCACTGTGCAGTGCGGTTGTAATGCTTGGTCATATAAATCAGGGAAGAAAGCCCTAAGTGTGTGATTGCCACACCACCTATCCCACCAGAATCTGGTGAGTCCGCCATTCCCGATAGACGACGTCACACAGCTAATGAAGGGATCATATGCCTTGGCAATACCTTTCCAGAACCAGGACACGCGCGGTCTACCCTGAAACCCAGATTCCTCTCCCATTCCCATGTAGGTATGATTGAACGAGATCCTGCCATCCTTCTCCATTAAGGTGGAAGACATTCCACCACCATTTTCCCAAGAGGGTCAGGTTCATATCACGCAGGTCAATAATACCTAGTCCCCCATGTCTCTTTTTCATGCACACTTTTTCCCATCTGATAAGGTGATATCCTCCATTATCCGAGCTTGCCCCCTTCCAAAGAAATTGTTTTCGTATACGGTCAATTCTCTGGATAACCCATCGTGGCATTTCGAAGAAGGACAGATAATAGGTAGGAAGGTTTGAAAAAACCACATTGATAAGCGTGACACTTCCTCCCAGGGATAATGCTTTCCTTTTCCATCCTGCAAGACGGTTTTTCACTCGGTCTATGATATGTAACCAGTTCGCCTTCTTAAGTTTCCCCGGTCTCAGTGGCAACCCCAAGTAAGTAATAGGGAAATTTTTGATGGAGCAGTTGAGAATTGTGGCTTGTTCTAGTGCCTCCTGTGTTGTGATGGCAATTGGGATAAGAGCACTTTTGTTGAAGTTGACTCTGAGACCCGACCAAGCTTCAAAACAATATAGAATTCCTTTGAAAGCGGTAGTTTCCCCGAGATTTATATTCCCAAATAGTAGGGTATCGTCTGCATATTGGAGGATAGAGCACCCTTGGTGACTGACTCCACTAGCCACCGGCGCTACCCAGCCGGCCTTATTGCAGTTAGCCATCATGGTCTTCAACACATCTACCACTATGGTGAAGAAGAGGCGAGAGAGAGGGTTGCCTTGTCTAAGGCCTCGTTTACACGGAAAAGGGTGACTCGTCACCCCATTCACTAGAATAGCAGTTCTACTGGTTGAGAGGCATGTGTGGATCCATCTGATCCATCTAATCCCAAATCCTCTTCCAGCCAGTGCTTCCAGAAGACATTCCCATTCAACTGAGTCGTAGGCTTTCTCAAAATCCAATTTCAGGAGATAGCACTTAGCGTTTGATTTGTGACAGTGATGGATGGTTTCTTCTACCGTGGCCATACTGTCCTGAATACACCGTCCTTTAATGAACCCCGTCTGTTCATAACTAATGAGCCCGTCCATCACCTTTCCTAACCTATTCTCCAGGGTCTTGGTTATAATCTTAACCGAGCAGTTGTGGAGACTAATAGGACGAAAATCTCCCACCCACGGGTGGTCCTCTTTCTTGGGGATCAACACCACCTTGGCAAAATTAATTCTACCTAACTTAAATTTATGCTCATAGAGATCAGTGAAAAAATGAACCAGATCGTCCTTGATTTCCTCCCAGAACACCTTGTAGAAAATGGCAGGGAATCCGTTAAGACCTGGGGCTTTGTCCCTTCCGAGTTGCTGTATCGCCTCCCAAATTTCCTTTTCCATAAAAGGAGCTTCAAGGGGTCGAAGCATAGGGACAGGATCATTCGCAGCCTCGTGCCAGAATTCGCGTTGTAGAGGGACTCTCAAATCTGCCTTTTAACCAAAGAGACATTTGAAGTGGGATTGGAACGCTCTCTTGATCTCCTCGTCCCCTTGTATCTCACCAGACTCTGATTGTAGCAAATGGATGAGATTAGATCTACGCTGGGCACTAGCAACACGGTGGAAAAAAGCTGTATTCGCGTCTCCCTCTTTGAGCCACAAAATTTTGGAACGTTGTTGCCATTTGAGTTCTTCAAGTTTATAAAGTTGGTGAATGTCTTCTCGAAGCTGAAGCAACCTATTCCGTTCCTCCTGAACCA